>OX438771.1:17236253-17903253 GCA_949316455.1 Acleris holmiana
AAATTATTACAGCCTGAAACCAATGACCCGAACGCTATAATTGGCGTTCAAGAAGATTTAAATAACGTAAGTATGAAACCCTCGGTAAAATTGCAATACCGCGTAACTAACAAATTGAATAAGTTGCAAAATACTCCTTAACAAGTAAGTTAGTAAGGCACATATTGCAATTTATTAAATTCATTAGTTATGCTTAGTTTAGTTATGCGTTTCACCGACGAAATAGCATTTACTTGACAATGGTAACTCATCACTTCATCGAATGTATAATTTCATCGAACGCTATTTTCTGCTGAAACTATAATGTTTTCAGGGTATAAATTACGTAGGTGAGGTTAGGTTAGATGTTTAAGATACCCTGAAAGAATTATACGTTCAGCAGAAAATAGCGTTTGATGAAATGAAATTCGAAGAATTGATACATTCGATAAAAGGTGTTTCGATGAAATGATAGACACCCCTTAGCAATACATACAGTGACTGACTGAATAACTAAAGGTACAATGCCAATGTTGGCCACTACGACAGGCGACAGAGACCCACTCTGCTCTCCTAAGCCAATAAGCAATTCAATAGCCAAAGCAGATTCTATCGTATTCCTGTTGTTAATAAGGTTGCACTTACTGCTGGATTTTTTTTCGAGATACTGCCATTTGGTTTAGCAGGGCAGCACTGTCTTTGCGACGTCGCGGTCGCTTTCTTTAATCAGCACGTCTATATATTCTTCTAAGTTAAAACGATATTGCGTTTGACATGTTTTAGTATTGCTTTTACTTGGTCGCCATTATTGTCAAGTAAATTAGACAATACTGAAACACGTCAAAGGCACTGTCGTTTTATTCGAGTAGAATAGAGAGCCCAGGGAGGTTACCAAGTGGGGTACCTAAGCAATTCCGTTAAGGATGACAGTAAGGGACAGACCTATAGCAGCACAGCTCTGTCCCTTACACTCATCCTAAATTGAATTGTTTAGGCGTGTCATAGTAACCCACCCACCTGGGTGCCCACCATAATTCATAATACTCTGCTGTCGCGCGACCAGGTCGCCGTTGGCGTTGTTGGTAAGTATAGAAAAAAACACATAGTGACTTAAGCACGGGAAGTGACGATAGTCCTTAATAATACAGGAGAGGGCGTTGGTGGCCTATTGGTATAGGGGTAGACTCGTGATCGTAAGGTATAGAGATCGAACCCCCGCGGTCACCATGTGCCAATGAGTTTTTCTAAGCATATTACCAGATGATCTCACGGTGAAGGAAAAACACCGTGAGGAAACCTGAATATTCCAACAGCTGTGTGCAGTAAATTGGCATAATATTATGTGGTTCTCTATCGTAAAACCGAATTTCATATGCAATAATTTCATTTGCCCGAATTTAATATGACATAATTTCATTTGCCCGAATTTCATTTGACATAATTTTATATGCCTTAGGGTTTAATTGCCATAATATTCATTTCCATTTAAAAATTTGCTGCAAATTAAACGAGTGCAAATGAAATTATGAAAAACGAAGGGATTCGAATATGTGTTTATTTCTCAAGGAAAATATCCCCACCCTCATTCCTGGTGCTGCTCAGCAGCCCGGTCAAGCTGCTATAGAAGAAGTAAGTGCTAATTATTTTATTACCTGACCTCTTCCAACTTTAATAAATAGTATGTATTATTATTACCTATTAATAATAATAACCTGCTTATAACAATAATTGGGAAAGATATTTTTCCGTAGGGGATGGAACAGCAGCCACCGGGGCGTCAAGTAAAAGTAAGTTATTGTCAGGAGAAGGTGCATATAAAAGAAAAAATAATCTATCGGCCTGTCATAAATTTGCAGCGGGCGAAGCTAGTATTACCAGTATATTAAAAAAAAACATCTCATTACTATGATTAAAAGATTGGCCTATGTCACTCTCACAACCAAGACGAATCTGGGCGTTTTCAAAAAAAAGTGTACATCGTTAAAGACAAAATTAAGAAAATTTAACTTATTCCATTTCGTCACGAAAATTATCGTATCCAAATGTATGGCTAATTTTCGTGACGAAATGGAAAAAGTTAAATTTTCTTAACTTTGTCCTTAACGATGTACACTTTTTTCGGAAACCGCCCATTTAACGACAGCTCATATGTTAAAATCCATCAAACCATCCATTTAGGCTGCAGGGCGTGCCACAGAAATAGACATGCTTACAAAAATATTCGAAAAACACAACCCTCCTTATGAAAATTTAGTACTACTGGATCTGACGTAAAGCCATTTAGGTTAGGTATTGTTCTGTTAACGGTTGTAGTATTTATTAAATTAAAATTAAATCTATTAACCTAGAATTGTATTTACAGGTACCCAATAAGGTCTCTTTATTGCATAAATCAGTAAGGAAACTTTTTATATATACAGTTAAGTAATTAGTTTAGTCATAGTTGTTATCAAGAAATCTCGGTCAATATCCCGTTGATTATGTTCAAAGTAAGAAAACTTAATTTTCATTAAGTGTTTCCTCATTTTCTTCTGTAACTAACAATAAAAGTTTTAATAAAAATTGAGTCAGGCACGCATTTTAACTATTAATGATTTTTACGGGATCGCCTTGGAATGTCGAAACTCATTTCACGGAAATGGTGTTTTCATGTCGTTTCACTGAAGCTACTTTCTGCTGAAACCTTATTGTTTTAAGATTATCTTAAGCATAGGTTACGTAGGTAAGGGTAAGTTAGACCTGTGACCACCAAAAAAATATAACTTCTGCACATGGACATGCCTGTCGATGAAATTAAAATTCGTTGAAGACCATTCGATGAAATGAGTGTCGACATTTCAAGGATAAGCCTAGAATTGTTGAATTAAGGTATAAAATGGCTAAAATTATTTCGTGGTAAATATTTTGAAACGTTATTGTAATTTATATAAATTTAATTTGTAATTATTATTTCATAACTTATTATTACATTCTAATATATAATGGTGTTTGTCTTTGGTAACATACGATTTAAAAGCTTAAAGGTTCTGAGGGATTTCAAATTTTCACTTTTCACTTTTGCCCTCTGCGTTTATTCATAACATAAAACTTGGGAAAGTATATCCTGAAATTTCTTGAAACTTTACTTTCAAAACACAATAAATGAACTGGGATTATTATAAAAGTGATTTCAAATTAAGTTACGGTTACTTCTTCTATCTCAGGAAGGCGGGTCGACCGTGGTTGTAGTTGTTATGCTAAATACACGCACACTATGGCAATGCTTAGCGACGAGAACTACGCATTCAGAGACAACGTGCACGTTCATGTACACACACAAATATGGCCCACCCGCTTTCGTGAGATAAAACAACTATACAAAATGTTTGTTACAATTGATTGTCTTAACTATTTGGACTTTTTTGTCAGTATCGTCACGATGGCCAATTCAGACAAAGGTCTAACACTAACCCGGACCAGTCTTTTCTGATCGACCGACTAGTAAGCATATTTTTTAAATTATATTATTTAGGGTTCTGTACCCAGAGGGTCCCATCGGGACCGTATTCCTGAACCTCCGCTATCTCCGTATGTTTGTATGTATGTATATAAACTCTTTATTGTACATAACAAAGAAAATCACATCCAATATTTATAGGACACGAATGAACAAAGGCGAACTATCTGAATGTCTGTCTGTTCGAGTCTTTATTGCACTCTACTGGTTTTTATTATTCTTATAGCAGGATGGCTAGCAAAGCAAGCAAGTAGGTATATAAAGACGTCCGCGACTTGTTTGTCTCTCGGATATCTCTTGTAGGTCTGTAACAATAGAGACACACTGATTCTGGCAGATTTCGAAAATCATTAAATTTATCTTTTTTTACAAGACAAAGGCCTCCTGAGGACCAAAACATGATGCAAAACGCTAACGTAAACGATTAGCGAAAACTGAGAAAATGGTATAGTAAATATGACATAAGCTCGACGCGACCATTCGACAGATTACGTCAATGCTTTAAAATTTCGACAACGATAACGTTCGCCGAATGCCGACATTTTTTTATTTAGAAACGTCTAACTGAATTTTGTTTCTGAATCGAGTTTACAAAAAGCGAATCCTTTTTTGAAATCGGTTTTTTCTTCTTGTTTTCTAAACAAATAAATTAAATCTTGATTGCTACACAGGACGCCATACAATCAAGACTTCGCGACAGAAATCCCACTACCGAAAAGTATTTCCTTAATCTATTACGACAAAGCGTTAACAACAGGGCACGGAGGCAAGGTGTAGAAAAACCAGACGTAAGTAGCGTGAGCGCTCCTATGGATTCCGTCCCTTCTTTTCTTAAATATGAACGCCAACCTCGAGTAGATATGCAAAGCTTAGCAAAATAGACCTGAGTCTCCAGAGCAAAGTTCTAGCTCTGGTTTGATCGGATCTTTCCGTATTATCAATGTTCAAAATATGAAAAATAAAAAAAAATATGATTGCGCAAAATGTATAAACAAGTGTTTTTAGAGTTGTTTGTATTTCTTTAGCTCTGTCTACACCACTTTGGGAATGAAGGCGTGATGTTATGTATGTATGTTTGTCCTGGGTTCAAATCCCGGTAAGGGCAAATATTTGTGTGATGAGCACGAGTATTTGTTCCTGAGTCTTGGATGTTTTCTATGTATTTAAGTATATATTTCTCTATATAAGTAAGTTTATCGTTGTCTAGTACCCATAGCACAAGCCTATTTAGGGCTTAGTTTGGGACTAGGTCAATTTGTGTGACATTGTCCCGTGATATTATTATTATTATTATTATTATTATTATTATTATGTAAAATATGACAAGTTACAAACAGTTAAAGAAACAAAGATATTTATACAACCCTTATTAGTAGTAGTCTTTCTTTCTTTCTTTTAGTAGTAATGATTGTGTATGGGCTGCGTTCACTGTTACCGTAAAGGCCCATACACACGTAGTGGTTTGTGGGATGCAACTATTCCAGTTTTTTAAAAATGGTTCATGCTTTCCTTTTTTGTGTTTTTTTAATATTAAGTGTGTATTTTAGTATTTTATTTAGTTACATAATAGTTCCTTTTGTAATTTCCCATTTTACATCTGTTGTGTTGCCCACCGTGCTCTCACCAAATGGGCCCTGAGGAAGACCAGCGTTGGCTGTAAAGCTAGCAACATGCTGAGCAAGGTCCATTTCGTGGCAAATTGGGTTTTTTATATTATTTATTTTGTATGTGTTTTTTTTTATTATTACGAATAAATGCTTGAATTTGAATTTGAATTTTTGAATTTATTTTTTAGGTCTATTTCCTTCACTCATTAGAAGTTGGCAGGTTTAAACAGCTCATAATATGAACGCTAATGCCCGACCAACAAAAATAATTCAAGGCAATAACAAGACTTATTGTTTTGTTAAAACCTTACCTGTTTGTGGGTTTGTTATACTTTTAAATCATATGATCGTTATGTGTTACGCAGGATAACGTAACGTCGGACGTGTTTGCCAACACTTCAACGACTGAGAAGGATTCCTCCATACCTTTACAAGGGGCAAGAAGAAAAATAGAGGTAAAAGTAGTTAAACAAGTGGTTTTTGAGGCCATATTGCTAAGACCTGGGGGGATATTATGACCTAGCTGTGCAGTTCATTTTACGGTGAGCGTAAAGGACAGTTATATAGCTCTGTCCTTTTCTCTGAGCGTAAACAGAACTGCATAGCTATGTCATAATAACCCCCCAGCTAGCGCTAAACCAAATTCAGTCTAAACTGCTTAGAATTTAGCTTGTTTTACACTTACGAGAAATTATGGACACTGGTCCCACTTTTACATTTTAAGGGCATTTCCGCATCCAAGAAATAATCTTGAAGCCATCGTAGTGTTTTTATTGTCTAATTAAGTTGTGAAATTTGCATTTCTGGTTAATGTATACCCACCCACAAGATTGAAATAAAGATGTATGTGTACTCTATAAGCCCTACGGACATCTGAGCTAGTCCGAATTTACGAAAGAACTATCTATGAAAAGTAGAAAGTTATAAATTATTATTACGAATCCTTAATACTTTAGCAGCATACGCACTCTTCAACGAACGTACCTTTACGCAGAATTTTAATTTCACCCAAAGGCATTTCTCGCCACATTACTTTTTTTGTGGTATCACAATTGTAACGTAACCTAATCTACGTAATGAATGTGCAAGATATCCTGAAAACATCGTGGCAGCAGAAAATAGCGTTCGATGAAATGAAATTATGTAAAATGATACAATTGATGAAGTGAAATTCGATAAAATGATGGGTTACCAACGCTTTATCATTTTACATAATTTCATTTCTTAAAATGTTACTTCCCACTGCAGCATTTTATTTCGTTTCGTTGTCTTAAACCTAGATTAAAGTCTAAACTGAATTTAACTTTATCGTTCAAAATGCCTCATGAAAAATAACTAATTTATTTTACCAATATTTATCATCACAGCACCTTCGGTTGACCGTGGAGATGTTCGGCTTTGTGAACCTTCAAATTTGCAAGCAATTAGTCGAGAAAGCGTTGCCATCAATATATACAATAAGTAAGTACGATATTGTGGGGGTGGGGGGGGGGGGGTGCATTTCAATTAAACATTAACTCATGTTAACATATATTTATTTAAATGGTTGCCGGGTTAGAATAGTGCCACTCCATGTCTTCCCGTGGATGTCGTAAGAGGCGACTCAGGGAATAAGGGCTTGTAGTATTGTTAGGCGATGGGCTTGCAACCTGTCACTAATACACTAGTAAACTTCTTGGCCTGATTGTGCAAAATGTGGATATAGAATTATATACAAGTCTTTTTAGATTTGTTGGTATTTCTGTAGCTCTGCCTACCCCACTATGGGAATGAAGGCGTGATATTATGTATGTATGTATGTATTTAAATGGTTGCTTATTTATATAAAACATTCTTACGCATGTCTCGAGTTTCTGTCTAAGTCTATCTTATGACAGCCAAGCCAACCAATCTCTATAGGAAATATAGGAATACACAGTGTTCCTATTTTAAACATCGGGCCATAAAGGGGACGAGGAGGTATTCAACCTTCCCGCTATATATCATCGGCATCATCAGTTCTTATTAATCCTTCTATCACCTGATGGGATATAGGGCTCGTTACAATTTCTCCATGTGAAACAAAGGAATACTGCCGTCCTAAGCCAATAAGCAGTTCTCTCTAGTCCAAAAACCTAATCAGTTTTGGCTCTCTTATGTTAGTAGCCATATAGTCATAAACGTTATTGTCTTATGTTGTATTTAAAAAGATGTTCTAATTAATTAAATGTGCAAACATAAAACCCGGGAGGGCACTGCAATGTCAATACAATTACATATTTAGATGTGAAGAATTTTGAGGTTGATATTGCTATAGTTTAAACTTTTTAATTATTTAAATATCATTGTATCCATACAATCCTACGAGTATTATCTGCTTTTGTTCTCGAACCACCAATAAGTTACTTTACGAAAATAGTTAGAAGTACATTGCATTAATGATGAATTTTCAACCTTATTCCTTGATGAATAGGTTTAAGGGAGAGGGGAATACTTTTTATTTTTATTATATCAAATGAAGGCTAAGAATAAGCTGATCACAAAAAATATACTCGTATTATAATGTGGATTATACATATTTATAGGATATTGATAGATAATCCAAAAAAACACGTAAATGTTAAGATTAATTGAAACTAAATTAATACAAAAAGAAGAACCAAACTGCAATCAAAATATCAACTTAAAAGCGAAAAACAAGCTTTTTTATCGTTATAAAATTGTAAGAGCGATGTAGGTGCTTATATGTATAACTTGTATATTCCAGAAATAGAACACCCTTCTACAATATTCAAATTACACTACCTACCTTCCCTTTTATGATATGTAAATTTTCCCACGGGCATATATTTTAACAACATTTAAAATACACGTAACAGAAAAAATTATTGCATTTTATTTTTTCTTACTAATTAATTCAGCAAGCAATGAATCACACTTTGCGCCAATCAAATTAAAGCATCTACATAAACGTCATGTCATGAATAAAAGTCAAAAATAAACATCATTAATTAATTCCATTTAAAATTAAAATACTTATTAATCATGGTGGTTGACTCACCTGAGATAGGTACCTACCTATTTTCCACATGTCGTCCTTGTACCTACTTGGATACAGGCAATACATTGACTGCTGATGCACGCACTCACATTTCGTAAATTCATTTTGTAATAGGAAGTTGCATGCGTTATATTGTTCCTAAGACAAACTTTAAAGAATTAACTAAGCTTCAAAAAAGTTACTAACAAAATATCTTTGTCAGTTGATTCGAGAGTGGTTTTTAAAAGAAATTACATAGTTAAGGGCTTTAATTAAAACAAAACTTAATTGATTCTTTTGTGTAACGAAAGTTACTAAAATAATTTGTACGACTAACTTTCGTAACACAAAGGACTCGATCGTGATTTTTGTTTTCTTAACTATGTATTTGTTTTTTGAAAACGTCCCATGTATGATCGTTAACTACGTCTGGATAAAATTTATCATGTTTACACGCTGTCTAAGTACATTGCTCTTACGACTGTCTATACATATAAAGCTTGTTTTTCGATTTTTAGTTGATCAATATATTTACTGCCGTCGGGATTTACGGTTTTTTAAATTAATGTTTAAGCTTCATAGTTTTTGGACCACAGGCCGTTAATCATATTGCCTTTGAAATATTTGTCGTATTGTTTTTAATACGACCGTCATTGCTTTTGACAGGTTTTCTGCCTTTTTGCCGATTTTTTTTTGACAAATGCATAGTTACGCAACCTATTCATTTGCAACCCGATTTTTTTCTGTAACTACATATATTTCTGGATTTTTATAAAACTGTCCTAACCTATAGGGTTCTACGCGATAGTCATGAAATCAATCCAGAATTATTTACAGTTTTGGAAAAAAAACGCGGGTTGCCAAATGATATGTTTGTTAACTTCTTAGCCTGTTAGTGCAAAATGTGGTTACAGAAATATCAGTAAGTTTTTGGAGTTGTTGGTATTTCTGTAGCTCTGCCTACCCCACTCTGGGAATGAAGGCGTGATGTTATGTATGTATGTATGTTTGTGAAACATTGGTTATGAAATGATAGGATCCCCTTTTGACAATGTAAGTATATACATTAAAATGTCAAAGTCAATCTGGTTTTACCCTGTAGAAAAGACTTTTTCACTTCTCATGCTCGTAAAGTCCTTCTTTATGCTGGGTTCTTTAGGCTGCATAAAATCGCATTGTATACACTAGTGCATAAAGTGTTGTCGTCATCTAGACTAAGACAATTAAGCCCTACAGCCAGACAGACGAGGTGACTGCACTAAATAAATTTGTTATTTGAATGCATTTACTTTAATTTATGTGCCTTCTGTGTTTTATCTAACCAAAAAAGAAATGTAAATCTATTTAAAATAAACATTATTAACAAAAACATTACAAAATCAAGGTATGGCTTGCGTTCGACCAAGTTAAAAATTTAATGCAGAAAATTTAAAAAATATAAATATAAATATAAAATGGCGGGAAAGAGGTTTTAATCTCGTTTTGGACTTTTAATTAGTTGTCTTCTTCGCAAAACTTTTTGTATTACAGAATGTTATTAAAATGTCGTCAAGTGAAGAGGAAATAATTCTCACACCTAACACACTAATCCAAAAAAATGCAAAAGAACTTATTGAACAGACATTGCCACCAGGGCCTCTATTCAACTGCGTTATAACGATATCGTTTTTGACCTGTTTCCGTATTGTCAACGTTTTGATAACTCTTATGTCATTTACAATAATGGCGACTGTGACATATAAACGATTCTTAAACGTGTCAAACATGATATCGTTTTAACGCACCTGAATAGAGGCCCTGTTTTATTTCCTCGTAACCGAAATGAAAAGCAGAGTGTATGACTCGGTCTAAAAACCCATTTTATCCTCAAATCAAATCAAATCAAATCAAATCAAAATTTATTTACTTGAGATGCGGTTACAGTGGTTGATAAGTAATATACATAAGGTCAGCGCTCTCGCCGGCGACACCAGCATGCAAATGTGATTGTGAACTTAAATTATATACCCTTAATTATTAATATTACATGACATTCCATTCCATTAATTATTTCTTACAGATAAAAAATCCCTGACAGAGTAAAATCTTTTTTCTAGTAACCATTTACATAGCGTACTAACAAATCTATTGTATGGCAAATTTATTATGTCTTTCGGAATGTTATTAAAGATGTTTACAGCCATGCAGTAACAATTTCTTTTCCGTAATATTGATACTGTTTTCTGCTGTACTAGTTTTCTGGGATACCTGGTGTTGAAGCTACAAACATTTTTGAGTTGAGTGAATAGATTTAAATTAAATTTTACAAATTTGCTCATTTCCAATATATAAAGTGATGGAAGAGTGAGTAGCTTCAACTCATCAAATAACGGTTTGCAAGAGGTTAGTGGTGGCTTATTACAGAGGGCCCTAATGCACTTTTTCTGACTGATGAATAGCCTGTCAATATCCTCGACATAATTATAACCATAAGTCTAGGATAAAATGGTGTTTTATGCCCTTGTTGCTTTGCCCCTATACAATCTACTATTTATTACATGGCTACGCAGTTTATTTTACGGCGAGCGTAAAGGACAGAAAAACAGTTATATAACTCTATCCTTCTTTCTCAGCGTAAACTGAACTGCATAACTACGTCATAAGAACCCACCTAATCAGACTATGGATTGCAGAAAACATAGGCATGCTGTGAATAAATAAATAAATATCAATGTCACACAAATTGACCTAGTCCCAAACTAAGCTCTAGGCTTGTACTACAGGTACTAGGCAACGATTAACATAGTTATATTGAGAGATATATAGTTAAATACATAGAAAACATCAAGGACTCACACAAATATCTGCCCTTACCGGGATTCGAACCCGGGACCACTAGCTTCGTAGGCAGGGTCACTACCAACTAGGCCATCTTATCGTCTAATAATTTTGTTATTTTACAGGTGACGGTGGCGATATTCTTTGTTATGGGAGTGATGACAACTATATCTCTGATGTAAGTTTATCTATCGTTTCAACATCATATCAAAATACTGCAAAAATTAACATACAATACGGGATACATGCTCTGTTACAGTGACAGATGAACTTTATTTTTCGTAAATAAAGTCCATGACTTTAACAGATTCAGCCTGTGAGGAAGGTTAAACAAAGGTCATTTGCATATTTATGAAAATATCTTGAATCATTGATTATTTTTTCGAAGTAAGTAAATGTCTGATTTTTTTTCAAAACCTCATATCTCGAAATGGTTTTCGAAATAGCTCTTAAGGAAAAAAAATAACAATCCCAATTGGACTTGTCATTTCCAATCAGGGAAAGCGATAGAGTTATTACCCAGGGAACGGCCCGCTATCCCATTCAATGGGTTTCGAATGGGTGTTTATAAGGGTTTTACTTAGAAAAACCGTATCGCTTAAAAGCCGTTTGATTTGCTTTTTAAACCCGGTATCTCATTCAAGGGGTTTCGAATGGGTTTTATAAGGGTTTAACTTGGAAAAGCCGTTCGATATGCTTTTTAAAGCGCTATTTATAACGGTTATCCGTGCTTTAACTGTTAAGGTTTCCTTTATAGTGAATGGTTAGTTTAACAAATAACTTAGTCATATATTTAATTCCAAGAGGTTATTCTTTTAGTGGGGTATTCTATTAAGAGGTTAGTCTTTCAAAGGCTTTTATCCATGAATGGGTGAATGGGTCGGTGGTTACGAGTATACTAGTTATATAGTGGTATCCCTGCTGTCTGTAACCTGGTGGGATATACGTTTCATGATACCTCTTCTCATCAATCAGGAAGACTCAGGGTCGCCGGTAGTCCGCCACGGGTTCCTGATCGGCATCACCGTGGGTGGCGTGGAGGTCGGCTCGGAGCATGTGGCTGTGGCAATGCGCATGTCCTGCTTTTGCAGCTGGATCGCCGCTAATTTACCGTAAGTATAGTTGAAACCACAATGGTTACCCTAGTTAGCAAAAAAAATTGCAAGGTCGGGGATTTTCGGTGCAGGCAATTTTTTGTGTGATTACGAGTATTTATTTATTTAATCTTTATTGCACAAAAGCAAGTCCAAATGGCGGACCTAATGCCTAATGGTATTCTCTACCAGTCGACCAAATAACCAATGAGAAATTTACATTATTCAGTGGGTGCACAGAAAAAGAAGACAGATAAAACTAAAAACTTGACATTAATTATCCTATTTATTGCTTTACAATACAATACAATACAATACAAAACACTTTATAGTCCACCAAACAAAAACATTACACAGAATTTGTACAATTTAGAAGACCCAGGTAAACAACAGGCGGTCTTAACGCTGATTAGCGATCTCTTCCAGGCAACAACAGGCTTTATTGTGATGAGTGCGAATATTTCCGTGCCTTGGATGTTTTTATAGAGAACGTGCATGAAAAAAAATCTGAATTGAGTTTCATTAATACGATTTAGGAGAAAATGTAAAAAAAAACATGTAAAACGCAAAACCCTAAGTTTTGACCCGTTTATTAAGATTTTATACAGAATCAAAACTTTAAAACTTCTTTTAATTTTTAGATTATTTTTTCGGCATCCTCATGTTATTAACGTTATATATAAGTTCATCGATATCGGCTTAAACATAGTAATTTATGATATAAATGCTAATTTCTTTATAAGGTCGTCGACGTCATTCTTGTAGTCGATTTTATATAACTTGAACTATGACTTTTTAAAACTTCGTATCTTATGGAAAAATAACAAGACGATTAATTCGCGTATATAGTTATTCCTCTCTTTCATAGCACTTTCCAGAGAGCGTAAGAAAAATATATCTGCATGTTCCCTATTGTTCCGTAGTACCTCAAAATGAAAAAATGGGTCCCTTATAGGATCACTTTGTTGTCCGTCCGTCTGTCTGTCAAGACCCTTTATCTCGGGAACGCGTAAAGGTATTGAGTTGAAATTAACCATAATACTCAGGTCTACAGTCTCTTGAAGCTATATGCTGTATGTAGACAACAGTACTTTAATGACAAGGACAATTTTGTCTCTCAATACAATTTTATATTCTTATAACTTTGTAAGGTTTCCGTGTGGTTGCCGGGTTAGAATAGTGCCACATCATGTCTTCCCGTGGATGTCGTAAGAGGCGACTAAGGAAATAAGGGCTTGTAGTACTGTTAGGCGATGGGCTTGCAACCTGTCACTAATACACTAAATTTAACTTTATCGTTCAACATGCCTCATGAAAAAGACCTTTTTTTTTACCAATATTTATCATCACAGCACCTTCAGTTGACCGTGGAGATGTTCGGCTTTGTGAACCTTCAAATTTGCAAGCAATTAGTCGAGAAAGCGTTGCCATCAATATACACAATAAGTAAGTATGATATTGTGGGGGTGGGGGGGTGCTTTTCAGCTAAACATTAATTCATGTTAACATATATTTATTTACATGGTTGCTTATTTATATAAAACATTCTTACGCCACTCAATGTCTTCCCGGGGATGTCGTAAGAGGCGACTAAGGGAATGAGGGCTTCTAGTACTGTTAGGCGATGGGCTTGCAATCTGTCACTAATACACTGGTAAACATCTTAGCCTGATTGTGCAAAATGTGGTTACAGAATTATCAACAAGTTTTTTTGAGTTGTTGGTAATTCTGTAGCTCTGCCTACCCCACTCTGGGAATAAAGGCGTGACTTTATGTATGTATGTATGTATGTATGTAACTTTGTAAGGAACCCTCGGTGCGCGAGTCCGACTTGCACTTGACCGGCTTTTTAAGAATGTATCTTATTCTCGATATTAGTATGTTAATCGTTGTCTAGTACACTTTACCACAAGCTTAGAGTTCCGCTTTGGACTACCTAGGTCAATTTGTGTGAAATTATCCCCTAATATTTATTAATAATGTTTTTAACGTGAGCCCGTTGTTTCCCATGTTCGTTTACATAAACAGTTAGTATTTTTTTTTTACCACGCGTACCGCGAACTATCAAATTTGTCTCCATATCTAACGTGTAATACGGCAGAACCCGAACCCAGTCGTATAAAATTTCTACATAGTCTTTTAAGCCCAATTCTGCGATTAATATTATAAATCAATAAAAACGAACTCTTGCGTGTGCACAGGGCTGAGATTCCACACGTTAATAACGATATCGTCTTTGACGCGTTTCCGTATTGTCAACATTTTGATAACTCTTATGTCATTTACAATACGAGTAATGGCGACCGAGTCATACGCGCGACCCCGTTATCGGAAGTGCAATTTTGTTCTTAGGGATGGGTATAAATACTTCTAATGTCGATATCGACACTCTTAGTATTTCTTCACAATTAGTTTTAATACAATAATAATCATAACAATTTAATATAATGATAATCAATGTCATCAGGAGCAGAATCCTCTATCATACATACATACATAACATCATGCCTTAATTCCCAGAGTGGGGTAGGCAGAGCTACAGAAATACCAACAAATCTAAAAAGACTTGTTGATAATTCTGTAACCACATTTTGCAGAAGTAAGCTAAGATGTTTACAGAATCCTCTATCAGTAGAACAAAAACACTATGATTGTTATTTCAAAGTTACAATTTAACTTTTTTTAATGTTTCGAGGTGCAGGCCACATGGCATGAAATAAACAAAATAAACAAGTTTAATTTTTGTCTAGGACAATCATTATGGTTGGGAAAAAGTATCGACATAGCTATATTTCTAAATTAATTTTACCTAAGAACGACCAGCTACCAAAGTGCACCTTTGATAACGGGGTCTATAAACGATTCTAAAACACGTCAAACGCGATATCGTTATAACGCAGTAGAATAGAGGCCTAATTGTATTGTCCTAAGCCAAGAGGAAGATATAGTGTATTGTTGCCACAGTATGACTAGAAAGTAAATTATATTAATGTTGCAATTATTAAAATTAAAAGTTCCCGATTCACTAATATATGAATATAGATAGGTAATTTAGCAGTATTCAAATTCAATATCCAATTGAACGCCGAGCTACCTGATTTCCATATAAAAAGGACCCAATATCGAATCCTCGGTACTGAATTTATCCCGATTGTGTTGCGCAAACGCATTCAATCATGAAAACCGACGTGTTAACTGTTCTGTGAATTTAAATACCTTTGCAAATTAAAAGTGGGAATGCAACGCCGGTTTTGTATAAGTACCTACCTTTGTTTTATTTTGAATTTATTTTACATAGTTTTTCTCCTGGTTTTGCTGCTGTGCAGTTTAAAAAGCGCGTCCAACTCTATAATATAAAGCCGCCATAAAACTTATTTCTTTCGTTAGAAGTCTTTTTGCGAAATATAAATGATAGACCGTGAACTTGTCTGTGAGTCTGTCCGTGGCATTTAGCTCCTAAACGGATGAATTGTCTCAGACGCAGTGTTTCAAAAGTTAAAATTAAAGTATTTTGGGGGTTTTTATCTATTTAATAGTTATTTTTACATCGTCACGAAATCACAAATTCATATTATTACCAAAATATGTTAAAACCTGAATTGGATTAACGAATCGAATTAAATGATTGCTCGATAAGCAGCTGATCACTGGCTTTTATTTTGATCACTATCGATTCAAACATGTTTACTTAATTCCTTCTTATACAGTCTAAAAACATAAAAATACCTGTCTAAGTAATGTTATGTTTAAAGTAATTAAACTATCTTTTCCATGGTAACACAATGAAGTCTTTATTATTTAAAATTATAGTTGTCGCGTTCTGAAATACGCGATTTGACAGGTGTCAACGTAGTACAAAACATAACCCTAACTTGGGGAGTTGACATAACCGCGTGGAGTTAACCCCATGTGCTTCTGCTTAGTCCACAACTTTGAATATATGTAGAATGTATGTAGCTAATGTTTACTTTATTTCTGGTTTATCTATAAATTGCTTTGAAGTGTTTTGTAAAGTAAATAAAGTAAGTAAAAATATAAAAATACAAAATATTTGTTTAACAAAACCCTTACCCGCCCATAATAATTATTCAAACTCACACATATTATTTCTTTTCTACTATTCTGTATACAAATACCAGTATAAGCGCCTGTTTAACAATCGACAAGTAAAGCAGTGTTCGCATTGTTGTGTTCCAGTGTGGGGATAAGACAACCGGTGAAATTACCAGCATAGAGGCATTTCATATTAGTCCTTAGGGTTGGCAACGTATTTGAGGTCTTAGGATTTCAATTTGAGATTATAGTCTTGAGTATTCAAGTGTCCATGGGTCTCAGATTCCATACCATCAGGTGGCCCGAGTTTTCTTGTGCCATCTCCTTGCCATAAAAAAAAACATGTGACAGAGCATCTTTCTTACCTATATGTGAAAATAGACAAGGAGAGAGCAAACTTTAAATGGCACATTAATTTACTCGTCGATTGCGAAACAGGCCCTTAGACTTACATAAATAACTATTAAATGTCGTATATCTAGATCTTAATAAAAAGCCTTTAACTCATGTGTCTTAAAGTCCTATAAATGTCAAAAAAACACCGTGACATTATAAACCGCTTTTCGAACTAATAATATAAAACTCTTTGACTTGTAAACCGCTTCCCTTGACATGGAAATTGTTTTAGGAATTCGTTGTAATAAAAACAAGTAAAACACGATATCTTTGACTAAAACCCCAAAATTAAGCCTAATTTTGTTGCCTTTATTTTATGCCGGGTTGGAAATAATGGTATATATTTAAAAGGCTAAGGTAAAACCTACGCTATGTAAAATAACTTGATAAACCTTCTTACGAGGTAATGACTAGCTTAGTACCAATTTTACCAAACGATTTTAACCAATTAACAGACAATTAGAGCGTTAACAATATTGTAAAAATGTATGAACTAACAGTCGGTTAACATTGATTAAATTTAATATCGTATGGTGAAATTGGTACTTAGACTAGCTTTTATTTAATTCAGACGGGACAAAATTATACAATACTAGCTTTTACCCTCGCGTCGAAGGCATTAATCGCTATTAACTCAGGTTCTACAAGGTCCGTCTGAATCGCTACCATCACCTTTAACCTACTGCCATGTAGCAGTGTTCACATTGTTGCGTTCCGGTGTAGGGATAAAACCATCGGTAAAATTACCAGCATAGAGGCATTCCATCTCAGCCCTCCGGGTTGGCAACGCATTTGCGGTCTTAGGATTATAATATTTAAATTATAGCTTTGAGTATGCAAATGTCTATGAGATTCCACTTATCAGGTGACCTGTGAGCTTGTTTGCCTCTTCCATGCCATAAATAAACTGCCCAATTTTTCAGGATAAAAAGAACCCTACGTCAGTCTTTGTGTTAAAAACCTCCGTACCAAATTTCACGTCGATCAACGTGCTATTGTAGACTATTATCTATCTCTCTGCCAAGTTTCATCCAGATTTGTTCAGCCGTTCTGGCGTGATTGAGTAACAAACATAATTAATAAAAATATCAGGGGACAATCTCAGACAAATTGACCTAGTCCCTAACTAAGCTCTAGGCTTGTACTATGGATACTAAACAACAATAAACATACTTATATACTTAAATAGTTAAACATCCAAGACTCAGGAATAAATATTCACGCACATCACACAAAATATCTGCCGTTACCGGGATTTGAACCCAGGACTACTGACTTCGGAGGCAGGGTCACTCCCAACTAGGCCAGCGTGTCGTCACATCCATCAATTAACTTTTGCGTTTAAACATAAACATAATATTAGTAGGGATTTGAAAGAGTAAGAAAAAGGAGGAAGGCTTTTGCCCAAAGAAGTCATTTTATCCCATCCATAACCCATAATTTCATTAATTGTATTATTTCATTGAATTTCGTGTGGTTTCCGGGTTAGAATAGTGCCACTCCATGTCCCGTGGATGTCATAAGAGGCCACTAAAGGAATAAAGGCTTGTATTATTGTTAGGCGATGGGTTTGCAACCTGTTAATATAACTAGTTATAGATAGTATATTTGAAGAAAAACGAGCATTTTATAATTTTCATATTAACTCTAACCACAATGACTCGACAAAGCTGTGGAAAAATTTAAAACAAGCAATCCTCAGAGATCCTAAAAGACACGATGTTCTTCCTGATAGTTTTGATGATGTTAATGCTATTAATGAAAGTTTTCTTAACGTACCCGGTAATCACAGTGTGCCTCTGTCCGAACTTACGTTCTTCGAGTTTAACAAATTCGGTTCAGCTTCTTTTACTTTAGGGCGGGTTGAGGAACATGTGATCGCAAATTATATTTTATCAATAAAGACAAACACTGTTGGTGTTGATGGTATTGGTAAAGAAATAATCTTACTAACGTTGCCAAACTCTTTGCCGGCGATTACTAGTATTATAAATCATTCAATTTCAACTGGTTCAGTACCTAGTGCTTGGAAATATGCATTTGTTACACCGTTGCCTAAGGTAGACAGTCCAATTGCATTAAAAGATTTAAGGCCTATAAGCATACTTTCCCTCCCCTTCTATCTAAAGTATTAGAAAAAGCCGTTTACTTTCAACTGTCTAATTTTGTGGAAACCAATGATATACTACCACCCTTTCAATCAGGTTTTCGTAAAGGAATGGGTACCGTGTCTGCAATAATGGACGTTGTGGATAACATACTATCTGAACAAGACTCTGGTAAAGGTACTGGCCTAGCATTACTGGTTTTTTCGCGCGCTTTTGATACTTTAAACGTTGCATTATTACTTTCCAAACTATCATATTATGGTGTGGACTTCAAGTCGTTGGCATGGTTTGATAGCTATCTTAGTGGACGTTTCCAATCCGTAAGAGTAGTTAAGGAGGATGGTATGACAGTGTTATCTGATCCCAGGCATGTGACTCGTGGAGTGCCACAGGGCTCAATACTTGGCCCATTACTTTTTATCATATATAGTGCGGATATAGCTAAGTCCATCAGGCATTGCAAGTATCATATGTACGCGGATGATGTCCAGCTATATATATCGGCTTATCCTCATCAATTTGATGACGCAGTGCACAAGATGAATGAAGATCTGAATAGCGTTGCAGTTTGGGCTGATAGAAACGGGTTATTGCTAAACCCCAACAAAAGCAATTTTATGGTTCTTGGATCAAAAAATCAGACCTCAAAAATATTAGCCTTCAATCCACTAGTAAATATCTCTGGGCAAAATATTCAAAGAGTTGAGGAATGCAAAAATCTAGGTCTCGTGTTTGATAGCAAGTTGCGATTTGAAAGCCACATAATACAACTAGTTAGCTCTTGTTTTTACCGTCTCAAAGTTTTATATAGGATTAGAAACCTTCTTAGCGAAAAAGTGCGCATCACTCTGTGCGAATCTTTGATACTTTCGAAGTTGAATTACGGAGATTTGGTCTACGGTCCTAGGTTACAGTCGAAGACTCGTCGTTTGATACAGCGTGTCCAAAATGCTTGTTATAGTTTTTGTCACATTGTTCCGCCGAGGAGTCATATTACGCCGTATCTCAACAGAGATTTAACGTTAAATATGTCTTCTCGAAGACACTTACACCTGGCATGCCTTTTATTCGACGTAGTAAACTTTAAAAAACCTGAATACCTCTATGCTAAGTTGAAGGTCTCTTCTTTCCATGACAGGTATGGAACCAGATCATCTCGTTGTCCTCTAAAGAGTCATCGCCATAGAACTGTTGCTTTTACCGGCAGTTTCCGATACCTAGCAACCAAATGCTGGAACAATATTCCTCCACCAATAAGAATTTTTACATCAAAGTACTCGTTTAAAAAACATTTTAGGGATCTACTACTACAGAAACAAACGATTGGTATACCTCGCGGTTACTCGGTATCGGATTTTGCTGTTTAGTGGTCCTGAAGGATTGTGAAACTTACCGGACATAGAACACTTGCACAATGTTGCAAACTAACACACACGCACACTTACACGTATCACACGTAAATGCACGCACAAGCACGCCAATGCATGACAGTATGTTTTTGTTTGAAATATTATTATCTTGTTCTTTTTGCCTATGAGTTTGCTTGTTGTAGCTCTGTCGTTCCTCGGGGTTGTGGCAGAATATCAGCGTTTTGCTCATCATGAGCAAAGCTATACGCTGAGCCATTTCCTTTTTGCACTGCTGCAACGCACACATTCTTCTGGCAACTTTTTTGTGTATTTTTAATGTAATTGTGTTGTTTTTAATTACCTTTGTCAATTGTGTGTGTGATTTGTAGTACGCAAATAAACTTTTTATCTATCTATCTATCTATCTGTCACTAATACACTAGTAAACATCTCAGCCTACTTGTGCAAAATGTGGTTACAGAATTATAAAGAAGTCTTTTTAGAGTTGTTGGAATTTCTGTAGCTCTGCCTACCCCACTCTGGGAATGAAGGCGTGATGTTATGTATGTATGTATGTTCATTGAATTTCATCGAACGCTTTTTTTTACTGAAACCATAATGACGCCCGTGACTTCATACAGAGTCAATTTCTCTTTACTTTCCCCTTTTCTTGGCCTGGTTAGAGGGCGATTTAAAAAAAAACCTTTCTTGGGTGCCTACCCAAGGAATATTCCCTCCAAATTTTTAATCCCTAGATTCAGCGGTTTAAGCTTTGCGTCGTCTGTCAGTGAGACACTTACGCAAGGTTCATATGTATACAAGGTGTCCGGGAGATATTGGCCAACCACACACACAGGGTACAGGATTGGATAGCTCAGCTAAGGAGTGTCCAGAATATGAAAAATCACGTTTAGCAAAAATTGGACAGAAGACGAGGTATCTCACCTTTTAAATTATTTGAAAATTTGGTACTCGGTACATCATTTTCGATGTCATTAGCATATTTTATTTTCGAGAAAGCAGCACTACAGGTATTCATGCATTTTTTACACGATACGATGTCAAACTTGCCGGAAGAAAAACTCCGATTCCTAAATTTTAAATTAGCTATTTTTTTATTAACTTTGTTAGAAGGGTTTCAAGGAAATTTCACCAGCTTGTTTGGACAGTAAACGAAGCTGGAAACTTCTAATAACTGTGACCATGGCATTGAAAATGGTGAACCAGAGTACCGCATTTCCGAAAAATTTCAAAGTTGAGATACCTCGTTTTTGGTGCGACTTTTACGAAACATGATTTATCATATTTTGGACACTCCTGAGGTGAGTTATGCAGTCTTGTAAGGTTGGCCACTATCTCCTGGACACCCTGTAGGTACCCTTACGACGAAGATACCTTTGGCCGGAAAATTACCCAAGAAAATTGATATAGATGGAGCGCAAAAGGGCCGGAAACACAATGAATAAAGGTAACGGGTGACGTAGGTAATATTGTAATGGTGTGGACAGCTTAGGAGTGACGTCAGCAATCTGTTTGCGATTAGTCCGCCATTTTATATGTAGAAATATTATGTGTTTTACATATTGAACTAGCTGAACCTGGAGGCTAATTATGGGCGTGTTTATCGCGAGACTAAACATGGATGAAACATCGAGATTCGAGAGTGACAGATGCTTTATCCACCGCGATAAACGCGACCATAACGCGTGTCGCGCAATGCCACGTAATCTAAAATGTAGTTATAGATTTTTCGGCCTGGGTTTCTGCAATTTTGGGACGTCCTCAGAACACGTCCATAGAGCACAAACATATAAATACGTCTTTTTATTTATAGATGTGTCGAAAATGATTTTTTATGTATAGGAGTTTATTTTACTATAAAACTGCGATTTGAAAAGGATCTTTAATTCAATGTATTTACATAAAGAGCTACTTTACCGTCAACATTTTTTTTATGTTTATGAGAAGGCACCTGATGGTAAGTGGAATCTGAGACCCATAGACATTTGAATTCTCGAGACTTTAATCCTAAGACGTCAAATGCGTTGCCAACCCTGAGGACTAAGATGGAATGCCTCTATGCCAGTAATTTCACCGGTTGTCTTATCCCCACACCGGAACACAACAATGCGAACACTGTTGCCTGGCGGGAGGTTAATGGATAAGATGGTGGTAGCGATCCGGACGGACCCAGCACAGGGTCCTACCACCACTAAACCACCACGACGACCTGTAAGTACGACGGGCTAATCAATTTAGAACAAAGTCCTGCCTCTGCCACTGCTACTAGGGGGTACGAAAATGATAAAATGCTTTGTTATAAATAAATAAATAAAATAACCAATTGGTACTACACGGTGTTTTATACGAGTACGACTCTATGAACGGCGTTACCACGGGTTAAACTATTTCTTGCCGCCTTGTTGCCGGCAGGATTGTGTGACGTGAGAGATAAATCGATCTCCTGACATGCCTGTTTCACGGGGGCCTTATTCAGGAGTAATACCTTATAAAGGACTAGCTGTTTCTCGCGAGTCCGTCCGCGTAGAAGTCGTTTATTCCCTTGGGAGACGTCCATTTTTTTAGGATATAAAGATCCTATGTCCTTTCTCGAGACTTAACTATCTCCATAGGTATCAAATTTTATCTAAATGCTGTAACATTTTATCAGGCAGACAGTTACAACAATACAATACAATACAATAATTATTTATTGAACACCACATACAAATACAGCATGAAAAGTAAAATACAAATAAAAACTTACTAAGTGAGTCAATAGGTGGTCTTATCGCTAAGTAGGGATCTCTTCCAGACAACCTTTCAAAGAAGATAAGTGTCAAAGAAACAGAAATAAATTGGTAGGCGGTGCAAACTAAAGTAACAAATGGAATATTAAAAAATAAAAAACCAAACGTCCAAACGACATATACGTATAACATATAAATATATTCATATATAAACTACAGATACGTACAAAACTATAGATAAATACAAAATATACATGAATAAATAATATTGATACTGCGAAAAGAAAGGACGCTCGCTAAGGGAGAGATAACAGGTGCGCGTTCAAGAGATTTGACACACACTCTTTGTTACTTACACATTTAAGTATAATAGAATTGAATAGAATAAAATCATTTCAGGCTATTGCTCGTAATAACTTGTTAGATACAGAATACTTAAACTAGGTTAGTGATTATAGCATAATACAACACAGCACAAAAATTCAAAATAACAAAGATAAAAGGAACACAAGACAACACACATATACCTATGTGTCTTGCCCTGTGCTCTGTATACTCCCCAGGATTAATAGTATACATTATTTAAAAACTTAGAACTATTCTATAATTGACTTACAGATGACATATCTACAGAGTATAAAAATATAGGAAATGTGAAATCAGTTCACGAGTGCTTGATTCATTCTTTAATCATCTTTGTGCAAGTATTTAGTAGTGGAAGTACAATATATATTGTCATTTCTGTAATGTCTGTGTCAGTTGAAATTAGCTAAGGTGTCAACAAAACCAAAGTGACCAATTTCAAGTACATTGAAAGTGAGGTCTTTACAATTATTTAAATACTTCAGCATCATTCACATATTAAGTCCAAGATGAAATAGATATTACGTTATTTTAAACAAAAAACACACTTGATGAATACTCGTATTTGAGGTTATCTATCACACAGTAATATTTTTTTTACATCTTTCCCAATTTGAATTAACATAACTGGCTAGTTACACCACCAAAAAATTTCAAAAACAGTTGGTGTTCCATTTTTAAAACAACATTCGAAATAGGTCCGCGGCTATCACTGTGACGCCGCCAATTACATGCTGTTTTGTTCACAGCTGCTTCCGCTGCAACGGCAATTGTGTTTAAAAAATCCCTCCACCATTTTACATTTTAGTCGACTATAGTTTCGCATCGAGTAAACAGTTGTATTCGATTTGCATTCGATTTAGTGTGACGGCTCGAGTGTTTGATTGCTGCATGGCTGTGAATGGGTGATTTATGTATGCAGAGTAACGAGTATTTGATGATGGAATAAAAGTTAAAGTATTTAAATGGTTTACCTATATTATTGTGACATATTTAAATCATGAAATAAATAATGAATTGTGATAGGAACAATTATTTATAGCGTGTTTTTTTGTTCCCTCTCTTTTTTTGGACTGCACCCTCTTGTCCGCCTTAATTCGATCAATATAAACTTATTTTCAATATTCGGACACGGGACCCGAAGTAAACAAATTTTACTTGACGTTAAATTAAGACACATTTTGTGTGTGGCAAATTTTTGCTACGAGCAGTTTTTAAAAAGCTGTTATTTTTAAATCGGTTTATAGTCAAACTAAATTTTAAATAATCATTAGACAGGTTGAATGTTTGCATTTTAAATGTCTAGGATGGAACTGGATTCTAAGGATAATATTATTAGTAGGTAATCATGTCGAATAAAAAACTTTGGGGCGATTTCCAACAGTAATAATTTTTCAGCTGATGTAATTATGATAAATCTAAATATACCTATACGTATAAAACTCTTCGAAGACCGTTAAACTAAGTGCACGAAGAACGGAATTTTCGAAAAACGGCTCTTTTGTCAAGAAAGAGTGGGATACTAATTCTACGCGTATAACGTCGCGGGCGTCCTCTAGTTATATAAAATATTATTAGTCCAATATATTGTAACAATAGCCTAGATCGTACTTTTATTGTTATTGAGGTGAACTAGCTGTCGCTAGTGACTACAACAACTAACTCGACCCAGCGTCAGACAGCGCAACTAAATCTGACAGTGCGCTACATCGCGCTAACGAAGTTTCTTCAGTCGGTTGACTTATATACTACCTCCAACTTCATCCAAATGCACTTCGGCCCCCAGGCATAACACCCGCCTGGAGAGAGATCTCTCTATTGTCCTCTCTCTTACTACATTATTTAAAAAATCAGACATCATTAGGCATCATCTACATTTATGCGATGATGATAGGGGAGTATCGCATCATCAACATATCCGTAGTATTTCGAATAAATGGAGAAAGTAATAATTATCTATCTTATAGATAAAAAGCTCCGATATAAGAGAGTACTGTACTCTTTTTTCAGAGCAAATAATTATCTCGTAAACGGCCAACGATTAAAGTGGCTTCCTTATAAAAACCGGGCAAGAGCATGTCGGATCATGGTCAGTGTAGGGTTCCGAAGCCGTTAATTACTACAAACATAAAAAAAACAACCAGTAATAACTAATATTCTATTTAAAGTATTTTTTAGTAGGTATAAACACTTAAATCGCCTGTATCTCAAGAGTCAATGATGTCTACTTAGTCTTAGTGATAGTTTTCCTTTAAAATACGTTATGCGCTTTCATTGAAGACATCCCCTCGTTACGTGTGGGGGAGGTAACCAAAAATTTTTTTTACATTTTATTTTACCAGTTTGTTGGCGTGACTAATGTGTATATTCATGCCAAATTACAGCTTTCTAGTACTAAGAGTCTATGAGCTAGGCTGCGGACGGACGGACATGGCAAAACAATAAGAATTTGACTACGGAACCCTAAAATCCGCGTCCAAATTGGTCCATACGTTTGGGAGTTACGATGGCACTGACAGACACACACATACACAGATACTTAGGTACCTTAGACTTAAAACAACCTTCTTTTATGTTTGTGTTTTAAAAATAACAAACTGGTAAAAGAAAGCTTAGAGAATCCTCGTACGTTTAAAATTTTAGAATTTAGAATGCCTAGACATTAAAGATAAATAGATACTAACTAATATTTTAACTTCTCTTACCCGCCAAAAGATAATCGTTTTTTTAAATGCAAACGAGCCCCCTACTTTCATAATAGCAAAGAAGGCGGCTAACTGCATAATAAAAGTGTAAGCATTCTGAATTTAATGTTTGTTACCAATAGAGTATAAAATGCTTCGACCAATACTTATTTTTTTTTATATGTTATTTATTCATAGTCTTAAAGTGTTTAAGCTTTAAGGCTGACGCTGTAAGTTCGCAAGAAATTGTTTGAATAAATTAATAAATATAAAAATAATTGCAGCTAACCGCCTTCTTAGGTATTACCGTAGTATAGATATTTAAATTTATTCTCTCAAGACTACAACCACGAGAATTTAAGTCTAGACTGGCCATGCATTGCCAACCCCAACGAATTTCTTATCCCCATACTGGAATAAAAAAATGCGATATGTTTAAAAATAAGATGGTGGTAGCGATCTGTACGGACTCTGCAAAAGAAATATTGTATTATTTCATTGAATTGAACGCATTTTTCTGCTGGAAATATGATGTTTTCAGGATATCTTTAACATTAATTACGTGCATAGGTTAGGTTAGAACAAAAAAATAACTCATGTGGCGAGAAATGCCTTAGGATGAAATGAAAATTCTGCTTAACCTTTTGAGCGCCACAGTCATCTAGTCGTGACAGCCCATTGACTTACACAACTAGATTGCAAGGCTCACATGCCAACGTCATCAATACATGACCGACATTCAACTCGAAACGAACCCTTCAACTGTGGAATTAAGTTAGTTATTTATCTACTAGGCGGTTTATTCCGTGGCATACACTGCCGTGCTTCTGAAGAAGGCGCCTAACTGCGTAGCTGAAGTATAGCTCGTTCACTTAGATCTGTCGTCGCCTTTTTATCACGCCGCCTTGGCACGTGCCGCCTTTTGTCGAAGGATGCCGCCGCGTACACAAAAAACGCGAGCGGTGTACCCGCAGGTTAATTTGGCAGTTAAAATCGAATTAAATTCGTATTTTATTACAATAATGACAAGTTTGTGCGGGTGTAGTGACATTATCTAAGCGAATGGACTATAGAAGCATTTTAAATCTAATGTGGTTACCAATAGAGTATTTAATGCTTCGACTACTACATTGTAGTTAGCCGCCGTCTTTTGTTTACGACAGTACAGATCATGACTTCATTCGTAGTGTCGCGGTCAAGAGGTTGATCGTTTGTTGAAAGGTGTTTTGATAAAGCTCTAAAATCAAAACAAGAAGAATATCTGTACCTACCACCACATAAAACTGCAGCAATTAACAGTACTTCCTTGTTTCAGATATGGAGGAAACACCATGAACTGTTGCAACAGCTGCTGTTCCCTAGCGGTAACTACAGTTAAACCTAGAGGCAAGAAAATGGAGGTCTTCAACAACACGTAATATAAGTAAACTAATTATGTTAACACCATGTTTTGTTTCACTGAATTTATAAATGAACCAAGAATTGAAAATTATTACTTTATATAAGCAGTGTATTGCATGAAAAAAAATAATGGAGCAAAAATGGTTGTCATTAAAATATTTTTTTAGACATAAATACTCGTAAAATGATAAAAACTAACGAACTAACTTATAAATTTACTTCAAATTAAACTAATCTAACAATCCACTGCCAGTCGGTATTATTCCCAAAATGCTGGCAGCATTTCCACGCTGCATGGAAATACTTAATCTTTTTTAAAGATTGAAAATTAACGTCTAAGTAGAGAGCTCTTTTACAAGTCGAATTTGACGACACGCTAGCCTAGTTGGGAGTGACCCTGCCTTCGAAGCTAGGGGTCCTGGGTTCAAATCCCGGTAAGGGCAGATATTTGTGTGATGAGCACGAGTATTTGTTCCTGAGTCTTGGATGTTTTCTATGTATTTAAGTATTTATTTCTCTATCTACGTATGTTTATCGTTGTCTAGTACCCATAGTACAAGCCTAGAGCTTAGTTTGGGACTAGGTCAATTAGTGTGACATTGTCCTGTGATTATTATTATTATTATTATTATTATTAAATCGGTAATCCATATTACCGATTTGTAGATGACTCTACTAGAAAAGGAGACTTGTAATATGAATACCCAAGATCCTGTAACACTCATATCACTAGTACGACTACAGCAAAAATAACAAGAAAGACGTGACTTATGGATTATTTAGTCTTAATTGTACAGAACGTATTAAATAATAATACCAGCAAACAAGTTATACAATGCCGATTTAGTTTGATTCGATCATTAAGGTAAACTCGAACAGGCCGTATTGGAAATCGATACGACTAAAATAAACATTTGAGCGGGGCACAATCGCTGTCAATTATTGTTTCGCCGAGTCAATGCTGGGCTGTTTTATTTACAACTAAGATTTATTGGGAAAGAAGATTTATGAAGATACGAAGAGCATCTGAAGAGGATTGGGGACTTCAAGTTCTAACAGCAATACGAAAACGATAACAAAGAAATTAAATGTAAGACGGTGATACATCGTTATCCTACTAATATAAACGCGAAAGTTTGTATGTATGGGTGTTTGTTACTCGTTCACGCAAAAACTACTGTGGGGCTAGTCAAGTTGCATTCGACAATCGTTAGCGCTTATGGTTCGGTAGAAAAATGTAGGGAATTGACGTGAGCCACCGAGATACTCACGTGGTACTATCTCAGTGACTTGCGTCAATTCCATATATTATTCAATCGAAACATAACCGCTAACGATTATCGAATGCAACTTGACTAGCCCCACTGGACGGAATTAGGTGAAATATGGAATGCTAATAGCTTATACCTTCCCTATTCCCTCGGAAATTGATTTATTTTAATATTAAAAGTTGTTATTTATTTCCTACTTCCTCATAGAGCCTGATTTCTTGGCCTGATTGTGCAAAATGTGGTTAAATAATTATAAACAAGTCTTTTTAGAGTTGTTGGTATTTCTGTGGCTTTGCCTACCCAACTCTGGGAATGAAGGCGTGATTTTATTGTATGTATGTATGTTTTTCTTCATTTCTTTGGTGATCCTTAAGCCTTTCAGGGGGCTACCATGACATTCCTAAGCCATTCACTTTAGGATGAGGGTAAGGGACAGAGCTATAGCAGTTACATGGCTCTCTCTCTTTCGCTCACCGTAAATTGAATTGCTTAGACATGTCACGGTAATCAATTCCTTAAATCACGTTTTTGTCTCACGGCCAGATAGACTTAAAGCTGCAGGTAATTGATAGAGTCTGGCAAATGAAAGATGGGAATGATAAAATTCACTTACGCGGCAACACTATACGTCTTTACCATAGGTTATGACAGTCAGTGTTGCCACGTAAGTGAATTTTTCATTTTCATCTTTCATTCCTTATCTTTGGCCTCCTTCATGCCTTTTTAAGCGTCCATGTTTCCGATCCGTACGTGAGAACAAGAAGCACATATAAAAAAAAAAACATTATTTTGAATTTTTATTCTTAAAATATACTCTGTCGTTATCTGCCATTGTGACATTTATATCTTACAAAAAGTGACAGAGCATACTAAAGTAGGTTCATAGCATTTGTGTATAAAGGGGTTAGTTAGTGTAACCCTTAAGCTTGAACATAGCGACACATTCACTTCTTAACACTAAAGTGGTACTTCAGTATTCAGCAAATAATATTAAAAAAGGTGATTACTGGACTAGACGGGCTTTTAATGATTTTTATTCTGTTTTTTTTATTAGTGAAAATTAAAATAAAAATCTTGTCATTTTGTGTAATCATATTAATAGGCTCTTGCGTTGCATTTTTCTTCTAGTTATCAAAAGAAAGAAAGAACGAAAGAAAGAAATCGTTTATTCGTGACAAACACAATTAAGTACTTAAATTTTAATTTAAAGAAACTTCTGACATAATTTGTCACGAATTGGTCACAAATCAGCGCGCTGTTCTTCCGTTTTGATAATTTGGTGAAGACACGGCGCATCAGATATGAACTATTCATCAACATACTTAATTTACTCTAATAATCTAACCTTATCAATCTCGTTATTACGCCTAAGAACCTTTTTTTTATCATTCAGTTACTAATTAAGTAAAAAAATAAAAAACACTGTGCTCCACTTTTAACAATATTCATCAATGGCAGCCGCCTACTCAAATGTCAGCGACGCTTTAATAAAAACAAGCTCCCGCGTCGAAACAAGATTTACTGTGGCAATTTACGTATTTCGCGATTCAAAGTAATCCGATTTGTTTATATTTATCTTAAGTAACTCCCTCAGAGCGACAAGCCCTTTCAAATCTAAATTAAATGTGTGAAGACTTCATAAATTTCGTTAAATTACTCACAATTGAGGTTAGAGTAAATAGTAACTGCTTTTTAATTAACATTTCTCAACCCTTTTAATTTGGCTTCGGGGTTTTTTAATTAAGTCTCTTTGTTTAGATGTGGGCTATTTGTCACCGCAGTGATCATTAACTTTTTTAAATTCGGTAAAAAAAAAAAGGTGTGTTTAATTGCGGATCATCCTTTTAATTATAATAACCCCATTCTTTTATAAATAGTAATAGTTATGGTGGACTTATAATGCACACAGTTTAATATAACAGGTTAAATAGCACTTCATATCAAAACTTCGCATTTAATTAAAACTTTACCATTATTTGGAAGGTAGATAATATACCAATTCAAAAGTTGAAGCCGAACTAAACTCTCTAGTGAAATAATAGAGGCCATATAGAAAGTTTTAAGACGGAATTCAAACACATTATAGTTAGTTTTAGAACATTAAGTAAAAAACTGATTAAGTAAGGTTTTACAACTATTTACGACCCTTTTATAGAAATAAGGTACTTCACTACTTTAAAAGGGACTACTTTTTGTTCTATTAAAAAGATGGATTTAATTAACGTCTCCGGTTGACCTTACCAGTTTCCGTATCTAAATATTATAAATTAAAAATTTCATTTGGTTGAATTAAGCTCAGAAAATTGACGAAGAATATCTCAGTTAAACTCTCAACAGCTAACTAGTTCAGCAAGACTAAAACAAGGTTAAGTTATCCCGTCGTACGTTTCTATTTAACAAAAAACGAAGAAAGAAAGGCATTACAAACACCCTTGAGTATTTTTGCTTCGACCCTAGAATATCATCACTTAAATATATTATAAAAGTAACTAAGAAGCTACAATTCAATTAAATGTAATTATAACAAAAAAATATTGTGCTAGGTAATCATTCGCAAATAGATTGGAAATTTTTCAATCAAAATCGAAACAAAGGCACCATTTACATCAAAGAAAGTAATTTTCAATATCTCCGTCTAGACGAATAAAAGAACTAACGTGCAGTTTTACGATCCCAAATTGTTCTAAATCGCCAGGGAAATGAGAACATAGAAATAAAACTTGGATTATTGTACTTGGAGAGCGTTCACCGAATTTAAATCTGAAATGACAGGACATGAAGTTAAAATAAGTTGGAAGGAGTTACATTTCATAACATGGGGCGGTAAAGACAGCGTGACTGTTAACTGACCAATAAATAGTGAGCGTTATTGTAAGGTGACAAGATTTACAAATGGTAAATTAACCTGTTGAGCGCCCCAGAACAAAATTGTTTGTGAATTTTTTTTTAAAAATGGGGGCAAATATGTATTCTGCACGGTGTGCACTAAGTGCGTTGTGGGCCAGAAATTGTTGTGGGCCAAAAATCATTGTGGACCAAAAATCGTTGCGGGCCAAAAATCGTTGTGGGCTAAAAATCGTAGTGGGCCAAAAATCGATGTGGACCAAAAATCGTTGTGGGCCAAATATCATTGTGGGCCAAAAATCGTTGTGAGCGCAGAGGGTGCGCAGTTCGACGGGTAAACTTTGTTGCTGATGGTACAATTTTACAGTGTAAGAGGTCTTAAAACGTCATCTGGAACCCAGATGACGTTTTAAGGGGTAAAGTCGATTAGATGCATAAAACCGTATGTGAGTGGGTGAGAAAAATTAACAAGTTCGCAAACCTATTATGAGCTGTTATATTGTATCGAATGAAATAAGGTAATGTAGTTTCATTCTATCATTACCAGAGATTGGAGAAATGGGCGTCATTACTCGCAATAATGTGGACATGACTCCATAGATTTTAATTAAATAGATTAAATTACATTAATTGATTACTTACCCTAAAAATAATTTTGATCCTTTGCAAGGCAGTAATAATTAATAAATAAATGATACAAAGACTTGTTATTGTGTATATTTATTAAAGCAAATAAACAGGTATTTTAGTGGTTATTTCATTCCTTTTCACGGCTAAAATAAACTTATGAGATGAAAGCTCCTTTCGCAATCCACGGATGTTAATGGAGCAAACATAATATCAATGGCCACCCCTGAAGTCTTTGTATTATTGATTTATTACTATCCTGCAAAGGTTAAATATTAAAGTTCAGGTAAGAAATAAATTAATGTAATATGATTGCCGGGTTAGAATAGTGGCACTCCATGTGTTCCCGTGGATTTCGTAAGAGGCGACCAAGGGAATGAGGGCTTCTAGTACTCTTAGGCGATGGGTTTGCAACCTGTCTCTAATACACTGGGTTAACATCTTAGCCTGCTTGTCCAAAATGTGGTGACTACAAAAAGAGTTGTTGGTATTTCTGTAGCTCTGCCTACTCCACTCTGGGAATGAAGGCGTGATAGTATGTATGTAATTTGTTTAATTAAAACTGGAGTCATGTCCACATTATTGCGAGTAATGACACCCATTTGTCCGATCTCTGATCATTACTATTTGTTATTTTCTGTCAATTAGTTTATCCTCTTGTATTATCTTGCTTATTCTACTCCAAGATTAACTGGAAGAGATCCTAAAAAGTTCGCCTGTGTTTAAAATCTATATTGATGCAAACATGTCTTGTAATTGTTTATATTCATTAAAAAGTTTACATACATTCATAGTCTAGCCTCTATAGAAAGCGTAGATATATCCACTTATTACATGTTATTCCTATATTTATAATGTCAGCCGAAAACCTTACGTTCACTGCCAGACGCGACCTTTTTTGTGGCACAGAAAAGGCAAACAGACACACAGGCCACCTGATGAGTGGGGTCTGAGCCACATAGACATCTGCATTCTTAACACTATAATCTTAAGACTGCAAATTTGTTGCAGACCCTGAGGACCAAGATGGGATGTCTCGATGCTAATAATTTCACTGGCTGTCATAAGACACAACAACACAAAAATGCGAACCCTGCTAGTTTTCTCCTACCACCAAAGATCCAAAAAAATCACCACCATGGTTGATCCCAAGCTAATCTCATGCAACCGTCTCCTGCAACCGTTACCAGATCGTCGAAACACCATGTGAGAGGCCTAAAAACATTGTGCTTACACATGGTCACCACTCTAGAACCTTCCCGTCTCAACGGCTATCGGTTCTATAAGCAATGCGCCACTACCAACTTAGGTTTGCAGATCGAAGAGCTACGTCTGTAACTTTAGTACCTCTGCTACCGAAGAACTACAGCTACTCTCACAACTCCGCGAGATGCAAAGAAGGATCTCGCATTTTTGATTCTGCAGAACTACGCATTAAACCACTCAGATTTATGCCTCAACAGTTATTCTCAAAGGATTATCGTTAAGTCAACAATGAATGATTTAATAGCACAGACAAATGGCGTGGAAGGGTCACACTATCTTTCGACCTATGATTTGATCACAGGGTGACTTTTGCAAAATTTACACATTTTATTTAATTTCCTGGGATCATATGTTACACTATGCCTAGAAAGGCTGGCTGCTTTTGAGATGTTTTTAGAGAATTGTTCGCTATAAGTCAGTAACAACTAAGAACATGCAATAAAACATAGTACTACGAGTACTTTCTCTGTTTCAATTGACAACGCATATGAAAATTTGTACCGATGGCGCGGCAATTTAAATAAGACACAAATTATTAAAAATAGTCAACCCGAAATAAAACAGGGCAAGTGTTGATAGCATGACAGGTCTTACTGACATAATTATGGATAAGAACTACACAACACGACATTAAAAACACGATGGGCTTAACCAAAATAAAGCCCAAGAACGTGTGTAAATAATCAAACGTTAACAGCAAGTAATTACGGATACTGAGACAAAAGGTTTTGAAAGATTTTATCTGACAGACGTACAGTGCGACGTTATGTCACATTTCACAATAATGCCGCAACAATGGAGACAATCCAATCCAAAGACACAATTTAGACCTCCAACTTCATTGTCTCCATGGTGAGATAAACGGATGTTCTGCAGCTGTTGTATTTTCTGTTTTCTATTGAGTTTCATAAAACTTATAATGATAAAGATAAATTTATTTTTTAAACATGAGTTTTATTTTATAAAGGTGTCGTGCTTGTACACGTTACTCTACATTTTCTAATGACACAAATATTTAGGTCTTATCATGCTCTGAAATCAAAATCTATGACGCCAATTTTAATATTTTGTAAATACAGTTTAATACAAATACATACTTCCACTTATACAAACATAGATATCTACCCTCCTACTCATAAATGTTCAACTAAAGTAGGAATGCTTTAAATATTATTATGATTTGTCCTTATTTTTTCTAGGACTTTTGATTTTAACAGAAAGAGACTTTAACTAAATTAGGTTTGTTGAACGTTAAAATTCACTGCGCGCTCGCGTCGAACTCGATACGCCCTCGCTTCGCTTTGAACTCGCCCGTTTATCGCTAGTGTGATAAGACTCTAATGAATAAGGAAGGTAGCCTTTCAAGGGCCAGACCTTTTTTTCCTGCTCAACTATAAATAATTAGATTTAAAATATAAATACCTTCGGTTTTTTTTCTTAAAAGGTATAAAGATAGCTTGAACTCCGGAAAGGAATGTAGGGAACTTTTTATCCCAATAAAAGAGTTAGCCCGTGTGGTTGGCGGGTTAGAATAGTGCCACTCCATGTCTTCCCGTGGGTGTCGTAAGAGGCGACTAAGGGAATAAGGGCTTGTAGTACTGTTAGGCGATGGGCTTGCAACCTGTCACTAATACACTAGTAAATAAACTTCTTGGCCTGATTGTGCAAAATGTGGTTACAGAATTATTAACAAGCTATTTTAGTGTTGTTGGTATTTCTGTAGCTCTGCCTACCCCACTCTGGGAATGAAGGCGTGATGTTATGTATGTATGTATGTAAAAAAAGTTTCCGAAGGCATAGCGGCAAATGACTTCTACGCACTTAATGTTCGGGTAACAGCTAGTATACTTCATTACAAACATAAACCCTTGGTAAGGCAGCATTCAATTATAAATTACTCGCAGATCACCCAAAGATCTTAATTTACAAAAGACCACTTTCAATCGATCTCCAACCTCATTCCCGTCGGGGATGTGTCCGTCGATCGGTCCACCAATTTGTCTATTAGGTAATCGGCGGCTTAAGTTGTACGTCCCGATTAACGTTTCGGGCTTTGGACCCGCGAATTAACAGATTAGCAAGGCTATTCCTGAAAGCTATCGCGTCCCTTTCAACCCACAGTGTTTTGATATAAGAGTGAGTGGACAGCTTTCGTTTCGTGGTATATCAAGTGTCGTATTAAATCGTACAATCGTACTATTCATAGATTGTAAAAGTTCTCTCGGAATCAAAGTTTGCGGTTAGCACTGTATTTCAACTTTTGTATTGTCAAATTGAATTTGTTGAAGTAACTCATTTGCTGCCACGGTACTTTACAATTCGAGTAAAGTTTTTTACGCCGGAAATAGGAGTAATGATAGTGCTTTATTTGAGAACATTAACAGTAATACAAAGGTCAAGTGATAGTTTCCAATTGAGTGCCTCAGCATAACCTACCGCTGCCACAGAGTAGTTTGATAATTGCTGGCTACGAACGGAACCTACACGTATGAAAAACAACAAACTAATCGAAACATAAAGAAGGTCGGTGTGTTTTTATTTATTTTGATACCTTGATATCACATTTAACCCCCGTTTGCTAAAGTAAGGTAACAAGCAAGAAATGGAATAGAGCCACGAATTCATAAAGAATACTGATCCATGAAGTCAAATTTCAGAAAAGTTTAATTAATTTTGTGTCATAAAATGTAGGTAGTTAAGTTCAATTTCGAGCGACATAAATGTGGTCGATGAAATGTACTATGCCTGGAAAAGGGCTAAATATAAATCAGCAATCCAATCGCTCAATAATCATTAACCTCCTGCAGCCCGGTTTCAAAGGAAGTACTTCCGAGGAAGACCCAGTGTCCTATTATTAGAACCAATTAATAAACTCCTCAACGCTCAGACCAAAAATTGTTCATATCTTGGTAACCGCAACAGATATAGGTGTCATATTTTAGGAGTACTTTACACGGCACAGCACGGCTTTATACGGCAGATGACCGAAAATATTTTGTTCTATAGTCTGTACTTTAGGGCATTTAAAAAAATGTAAACAAAAAAACCACGTGACATTGACAGATGACAGTTAGTCAGCCAATAGGAGCAGAACACTGATACGTCAAAGCTCGACCAAACAGCTTGGATTGGTTGATAAGCAGAGCCACGTGGTTTGGTTTGTTTACATTTTTTTAAATACCTAAATGTACAGACTATAGTTTTCCCAAGTCGCTATTTTAATACTTGTGCTCTCACAGCAAAGTGATTTTGTTCTAGTATTAGTACTTTTAACCTCAGGAGGTTAAGTGATTTTGAGGACAGGTTGACCTAGTTGGGAGTGACCCTGCCTCCAAAGTCAGCGGTCCCGGGTTCAAATCCCGGTAAGGGCAGATATTTGTGTGATGAGAACGAGTTTGTTTTGTTTTTTTTTTTGTTCCTGAGACTTGCATGTTTTTTTTTAATACATACATACATAACATACATAACATCACGCCTTCATTCCCAGAGTGGGGTAGGCAGAGCTACAGAAACACCAACAACTCTAAAACAGCTTGTTAATAATTCTGTAACCACATTTTGCACAATCAGGCCAAGAAGTTTACTAGTGTATCAGTGACAGGTTGCAAGCCCATCGCCTAACAGTACTACAAGCCCTTATTCCCTTAGTCGCCTCTTACGACATCCACGGGAAGACATGGAGTGGCACTATTCTAACCCGGAAACCACACGGGCTTATTATTGTTTATTTTTTTAATAAATAAATAAATATTAGGAGACAATATTACACAAATTGACCTAGTCCCAAACTAAGCTCTTGGCTTGTACTATGGGTACTAGACAACGATAAACATAAATATATAGAGAAATAAATACTTAAATAAATAGAAAACATCCAAGACTCAGGAACAAATACTCGCGCTCATCATACAAATATCTGCCCTTACCGGGATTTGAACCCAGGACCGCTGGCTTCGGAGGCAGGGTCACTCCTAACAAGGCCAACGTGTCGTCAAAATTGATTTCTATGTATTTAAGCATGTATTTCTGTATATAAGTATGTTTATCATTGTCTAGTACCCATAGTACAGGTCTAGAGCTTAGTTTGGGACTAGGTCAATTTGTGTGAGATTGTCCCTTGATACATTTGATATTTATATTTAAACTTTATCTACAAAAATAATAATAAACTTTATGCCTAACTATGTAACGAGTGATGATTTTATTGTAGTAAGTCCTAATGAGTTAAAAAACTGTCGTTTTCTTCCCGAATTCCGTTAGAATAATTTATAAAACATTGGATGATTGTCTCAATTAACGCGTATGTTAACCGAAATTCGTGATAGCACCACTAAACAGCAGTTCTAATACTATGGCTAATAATTAATAATACTTCAAATATTGATATAGTTAGAAATTTGTGTCAAAAGTCAAAAAAGAAGTTCCATAACTAGATATTCAGCCATTTGTGGCAAATGCTATGGGGTACCATCAAAATTACTTTTCGGTGACATAATAATAATATCTTCATGCGTGGGTTGCCAACAGGAAGACTCGCTGGGCCCGTCATTTTTGGGGTTCCGGAGCCGAATGGCAAAAACGGAACCCTTATAATTTCGTCATGTCCGTCTGTCCGTCTGTCCGTCCGTCCGTCCGTCTGTCCGTCTGTATGTCACAGCCATTTTACTCAGAGCCTATTGGCACTATATAAATGAAATTTGGAGGATAGATGTATTCTATGAACCGCTATACAATAATGTAGTAAAATTGAAAAAATAATTAGTGGTGGCACTCCATACATGTAAGTAGGGGACGAAAAAAATATTTTTGAGTTACATCAGCGTGTGGGGTATTTTTAGATAGGGCTTCCAAAATGATACGGAGGTTTTTAAGTGTCTTTTTTACGTAAGTGAACAGTTGGCGAGATATACGCTTCTAAAGTCGTAAACATTCTGTCCGGGTAGGTAGCTTTTGAACTGTTAAATAGAACATTCTAATAAAAATTACAGTAGTAGAACATACGAAATACTTCCAACCAAAATTTATTTGAACACGATACGCTGTGTAGTTTTTGAGATTTTAAATAAAAAAAAAATGAATTTCAACCATGAACGTTCACCTCAGCTACGGAACCCTTCACTGTGCGTGGTCTGACATGCACTTGGCCGGTTTTTTAGCTTAGTTATTCATCCTATTATTGATTCCCTAAGGGGTTAAAATAGGAGGACTTCGGGAAACTAATTAAACGCGTCCAAAGTCGCGGGCGTCGTCCAGTATTAAATATTACAGAAACAACACAACAGTCCAGTTAATTCAGGACCCTTCCTTACGGTACACAATCCCAGGTGGTTGTCAATAATCCCGGCGTTGTCGAACAAAGGCTGTAATCTCGGATTACTGGGCAATTCCCCTGCGAAGTACCAGCACCCTGGGACCGGTTGGCAGCCAATTTCAGTAGGCTTCTAAGACAAATGTAATTTAGATTATTTTTGAGTGTTTAAATTGTAATACAAAATATTTTATGAAATGTTCCCGTGTTAACATTACTTTACTGGGCCTCTATTCAACTGCGTTAACGATATCGTGTTTGACGTGTTTTAGAATCGTTTATGTCACAGTCGCCATTATTGTAAATGACATAAGAGTTATGAAAACGTTGACAATACGGAAACAGGTCAAATACGATATCGTTATCACCGTGTAAAATCCCAGCCTTGTTTATATACAGCCCGCGACTCCGTCCACGTAAAAGTCAAATATCGCTGTTCCCTCGGGAACAGTCTAGTTTTTATTGATAAAAAGTACCTCTCCGGGTTCATACTAAGTTCATACTAAATGTCAAAAAAATTGGTTTAGCTAAACCAGTGAAAGTCTAATAAATAAACAAATAGAGCTACTCTCGCATTAAAAATATTAGTAGGTATGTTATAAATACTTAAGAACGATCGAAGTGACAAAATGGATTTATAGTGTAGGTTTAAACAAGTTGCATTCCGCTACCTATTTTTTATAAGACTTCAAATAAGTATCAATACTAAACAAGGGAGTTATTATTACATAACTATGCAGTTCTGTTTACGCTTAGAGAAAAGGACAGGCCTATATAACTGCCATAGCTCTGTCCTTTACGCTCACTGTAAAATGAACTGCATAGCCAGGCCATAATAACCCCCCTGGGGGTGTAGTACTATGAGAGATATTTATGTTTACTTACATTATGAATTTGTATATTACGGAGTCGCGATCGTTAGTAAAAGAGACAAGTTACGAAATAGATAAATATATATAACATGACTCTGTCTAAGCGGAAAAAAATATAGACGACGTGTTCAAATAACAAAGCGTCGGTGAAACTGCAATATCGCGTAACTAACCAATTTAATTAGTTGCAAAATGTGCCTTACTGACTTAATTGTTAAGGAGTATTTTGCAACTTATTCAATTTGTTAGTTACGCGATTTGCAGTTTCACCGACAAATAGCCATTTGCAAACGTGACGCATAATAGAAATGTTCGTGCACGAACTAACGGTGAGCTGCCGAGTCTAGCATCACAGGAATACGATGGACGCGTTATGGCTAGAAGCTCAAACACTCGATCGATGATAATAATAATAAAAATAATAAATATTTATTCATATCACTTATTTTACAACATGAAACACTCGATGTATTAATTTTTGAATGACCTATCCAACCCCACACTATAGGGAAAACGAAAAAAAACTAAACTAAACTAAGGAAGGTAACTTTAAAAAAAAATTGTATCACTTTGTTGGCGTGACTTATATGCATATTTATGCCAAATTACAGCTTTCTAGTACTAAGAGTCTCTGAGCTAGTCTGCGGACGGACGGACGGACGGACATAGCGAAACTATAAGGATTCCTAGTTTGACTATGAAACCCTAAAAAGCGATGCCAATTTTAAAAAGCGTGGCGGAGGCGTTTTTATAACAGTCAAGATTTTTAGTTTTGATTTAAAATAAAAATCAAATAGATACATAACAACTTTCTAGATAAAAAATCACGAACTCAAATTGCCTGTTTATTATTCCAAAGATATGTAAATTAGTTAACTATTCTCTTAGAAATCACCACGAATCGCTTATACAGTGTGTAAATGGTATACGGGCGTTCCTTTTAACAGTGCTTAGTATAACCCCAACTGAGCACATTTAGGCAGCTTTTGTTAAAATTAAATAAAAAAGAAATAACCAAACAAAATAATTTAACACGTAATGTATAACGAAAAATGCAATGAATTAAAAACGCAATTAATGACTGTTCAAAGTGAAGTATTATTAAAGCTGAGGCTACTTAAGGCGAAGGGTACGGCAAAATTATGAATTCGAGGTGTTTTCGGATAAATTTCTTGGTAAAACTATAGGAAGTGGTAGGTTTAAATGATAACAATCTGAAGACACATATCCTCAAGTTTGGCTCTAGCTCATTTATATAGTTATCTTACTCATAGTAAGCTCTATATACAACTTTGAATAAACCGTTTTTAAAAAGTTTATATTGGTTTTATTCCGGCTGGGCGATTTAGTCTGTTGCCAAACTTTCCACACTTCTTTTTAAAGGCTTAATGTGTGGCGTGAGCTGAAATATTATTAGTTTTAATAAGAATTTCCATGTTATATACTCAAAACATATATGCTCCTAATGAAACAATCAACTAAATGTTTGCTCTTAAACTATGACTAGGCGTTTTGAAGCATTTTGTTGAATGTGGCCAAAAAAAATATATACAAACTAAAAAAAAAGAGTTTAAAATACTCAAAAAATAAACAAAACTATTTTAAACAAAAGCTAAAATAATTTGAATAAAAATTGTTTTTAGTGTTATATAATGGATTTGAACTTGCATTCACGTTGGATCAGTAAAATTTCGTAAAAGTTATAACTACGTATATAGGTACCTAGGTACTCAAAACTTCAAAGCGATGAAAGCGACGTTGCGAGCTCGGTTTGGGTTGGCGTGTTGCGGCCGGCCGCGGCGTTGCCAGATCGTTGGATGTATTTGTTTCCTTGGTTGACAGTTTGAATGTTTCAAACTTTGTTTTGCTCCTACGGTCAGTTGTCACTACTTTCAGTTGTGAGTCAGTCAGTTGCGTTCTAGTTCTACTATTCCGTGCGAACAAGTAGCTACTGTAGTTTTTTTTATATTTTGTCCTTTGCGTTGTTTGGTTTCAATTGTGTTAATTATTTCTTTTGATTGAACTTCGTGTTTTATACGTGTGAAAATGGGGAATAAGCGGGGCAGAAAACCTTCTGCCTCAATCAAGTTGCTTCGGAAACGTCGCGGTCGATGTGGGCAACAAGCTAAACAGCAGCGAGATTCCGCTGTACAGTAAGTACTTACAAAGTGTCCATAATATGCATTTCAAAAGTAAAGTACATTACTTACGTGCCTACATAAAGACCTCATGGTTGCGGGTTTCACATGGGCAGCAGTGTATCAACTGGGAATAGCATAATTGATTTACCAACTATGAGAGTTTTTGGCTCTTTTATTATACTTGGATTGGCAGTTACTATAAATATGTTTTAATTTTTGTTTTAGGCCTTCTACCATTCATATTGAAAATCATAATCCAGTTTTTACTTATACTTTAGACATCTTTAAATTAATACTTTTTTCTCTTAAGTATGTCTAACATAATAAAGAAAGTTTAGAGTGTATGAATGGTTCTTTATACTTGGCATTATACAAAGGTAGATTTGTAAACTTCTGTATGTTTTGTTTGATCTATGATCTATTACAAACTACTAAACTAGTTCCAAAGCCAGCTGTCCTGGGTTCAAATCCTGGTAAGGGCAAATATTTGTGTGATGAGCATGAGTATTTGTTCCTGAGTCTTGGTTGTTTTCTATGTAGGTATTTCTCTATCTAAGTATGTTACCATTGTCTAGTACCCATAGTACAAGCCTAGAGCTTAGTTTTGGACTAGGTCAATTTGTGTGAAATTGTCCCCTGATATTTATTTATTTATTATATTTATTTAGTTCTCTTTATTGTTGCAGGTCGACATCTGGTCATGGTCATTTTGATAATGATTTTGATGTAGTGTATGGTGATAATATATCCAATGGTTCTGAACAGTAAGAAAAATATATATTGTGAATATACATGCTATACAGGATGGCCAATGTAGATCGGTCAGTTTGGGCAAGTATGAAACTATAAGACATGATTTTATTGACAAAAAAAACTGCATTCATATATTTAAAAGAACTAAATCTCTGGTTGGGAATCATAAGCAAAAGTTTTGGAAAATAAAACATACATTATTTCTATTTTAATATTGATTGTGTAGGTGTTAAGCAGTAAATGTTACTATGAAACATTTGTATGATGAGCACGAGTCTTGGATGTTTTCTATGTATTTAAGTATATATTTACATACATACCTACATATATACATAACGTCACGCCTTTATTCCCAGAGTGGGGTAGGCAGAGCAACAGAATACCAACAACTCTAAACTTGTTAATAATTCTGTACCTAACCACATTTTGCATAGTCAGGCTAAGATGTTTACCAGTGTATTAGTGACAGGTCGCAAGCCCATCACCTAACAGTACTACAAGCCTTTATTCCCTTAGTCGCCTCTCACAACATCCACAGGAAGACATGGAGTGGCACTATTCTAACCCGGCAACAACATGGGGGGTATATATTTCTCTTTATTGTTGTCTAGTATCCATAAGTACAAGCCTAGAGCTTAGTTTGGGACTAGGTCAATTTGTGTGACATTTTCCTGTGATATTTATTAATTTAGTAGGTGTTTGAAAGTACAGCCATTTTTTTTATACAAAATTGAACTCGTTTAGGTTAGATTTTACTATTGCGTTTTGTATCTTTAAGTGTCGAATTTGTGTTGGTTGTCATTTCAAACACCTACTAAATTGAATTAAACTATAGGGTCGAGGATTATCTAACAGACAAAAATGCTTGGCCTAAGATACATAACGTAACATAACTAGATTGATACTTAGATACATAACGTAGCTTACTAACAATCTAGTCTTGGGGACATGGTTTCTGTGTTTCTGTAGGAGAATGTATCAAAACTTTATTTAATATTTTTTTTCATTTAGTTTTGCACCGCCATGGGTAGGTATAAATATTATTATTATTTTATTTATTTGCTCCTGTGTTTATTAGAAGTTTCGACACGTTTTCCTGCTTAACTGTGCATGATGTATATATTTTGAAATTTTATTAATTGGTTGATATAATGCTAGGTTAAGTTCTATCATTGTCATAAGCAATATTAAAAAAAATACTGACTGTTGAGTCTTGTGGCGCTTCTTCTCAGCATTGGTCTCCTCTTGGGAACCGCTGGTAGAATTTTGACGTTTAAAAGTGCCCGTGCGGCCTACTTACTGAATAAACAACTTTTATCTGTTATCTTTTTTATCTTTAAAGGATATGGTGAACAATGCATTTTATTCATTTTAGATAACATATTTCATAGTAACATTTACTGCTTAAGTCCTACACAATTGATATCTAATTAGAAATAATGCAAATTTAACTTTTTAAAACTTCCGGGTTTGTTTCCCAAACTGAGTACCTACTAGTGTTTGTTAAATCTAGGCATGCAGTTTTTCTTGTCACTAAAATCGATGATATGGATCCTAAGAACAGATCTTTGTATATCTTACAGTTTCAGACTTGCCCATACTGACCGGTCTACTACATGGGCCACCTCTCCAAATTAACATAATACAATTTAATCTGCTCTTTAATTATATGCCGTAATAATTAATTTTGAATCAATTATGAACATGATTGTATACTTATGTTTTTTAATCTGCTATTTCAGTGACAAAAGCAATGAAACAAAGTATGGGAGAAGAATAGTTAATGTATTGCAGTTTTTTACTCAATTGCAAGAAATATCGTCCCATGGCCCGTTGAATTGCGGGTTACAAGCAGTTGAAATTATATCGCAAACTCGGAGTGGGCTCATCTCACTATATGCACTTAAGTGCAAAATGTGCAATATGACATTTCAAATGAACAATGATATCCCTACTGATGTAATGGATCTCAATACTAGTGCAGTAGCAGGCACAGTGGCCATTGGATGTGGATTCACTCAGCGTACTGATTTATCAGCTGCTGTTGGCCTAGTTCCCATGTCCAAAAACTTTGTATAAAAAACATGTAAAAAAAAGATTGTTTACTGCGAGAAATTATCGACCCAAGGTTTACCCGAAAAATGGCAATAAGGGATCCAGACTATATAATAGGGGCCATGAAGGAACAGAAAAAGAAAGAAAAAATAAGAAAATGAAAGCTATGAAGCTTAAAGGAAAGAAAAAACAAGCCCAAAAAAAGAGAAACCCGGACCACGAAATTCTCGACGAATCGCCGCCTTGCCGTAGACCACGTCGAAAATAAAATATTTGAATACTTTTAAAGTACCTAGTATTATTGAAAAAGTTTATTCCCCTACTCCTGGGCCTCTATTCTACTGCGTTATAACGAAATCGCGTTTGAGGTTTATGCCACAGTCTCCATTATTGTCAATGATAATTATAAGAGTCATCAAAACGTTCACAATACGGAACCAAGTAAAATTAGATCCCACCAAAAACATAAATGTAAAAAAGGAGAGCCAAGTTCAATACAAAAATTATTCTTTGCTGTGGGCTTCGCCGCAAAAAGAATGTAGATCTGAGATTGAGTGCCAAGTTCTATGCAAAATCCAAATATGTAGTCTAAGGGCTGACTTGGCTGGTTTTCCCATACGAATTATATAGCCTTCGCATGTTCTAAACCTGTTACCTTTCGGTTCTTATTTTATTATTCCGAAAATTTGGCTTGCTGGTAGAAACTACCCATCGAACACAAGGCTCTTCCATGACTGTGTAAAAGTAGGTACTTTATAATAATTCGTATGGGAAAACCAGCCAAGTCAGCCCTTAGACTACATATTTGGATTTTGCATAGAACTTGGCACTCAATCTCAGATCTACATTCTTTTTGCGGCGAAGCCCACAGCAAAGAATAATTTTTGTATTGAACTTGGCTCTCCTTTTTTACATTTATGTTTTTGGTGGGATATCATTACTTTTTGTAGGTAAGTACATACCCTCGTAACGCCGTGGGTACTTTTAAAAGGACAAAGTCAAAACTAAAAGTAGACTTTATAAATATAAAACAATTGCATTGCCAAGCCCACAGCAGAGAATAATTTTTGTATTGAACTTGGCTCTCCTCGAATGGAATAAGCAGCTTCCATCGGGAGGCATTGGAATAATTTGGTGTAAGGTGAGTGTCACCCACCCGTAATTCTATTGTACGACTCATTGTACAATACCTATACCTACCTACGTAATAAAAAGATAAAACTATTTGCTACTATCGACAAGTTCTCAAACTCAGAGTTAAGTAGGTATATACACCTACTTACTTTTAACTATACTTAACTTACCTACTTACTAAAAATACAATTATTATTTATTTAAACTATTGCCTATACTATACTAAACCTACGTACCTACTTATTATAGGAATTGTAATAATAATATTACTACAAATAATAATATCACGGGACAATTGTCACCAATTGACCTAGTCCTAAACTAGGCAAAGCCTGTACTATGGGTACTAGACAACGGATAAACATACTTATATACTTACCTATATAGATAAATACACACTAAAGACCCGAGAGCAAATATTCGTATTCATCATAAAAATATCTGCCATCTGCCCCGTAGGCTTACTGTCTAACTCTGCTCGCTATCGCCATCGGATTGAAATAACAGTTGTTGTATGAATGTGATAGGTACTTAGCTATGATTCCGATGCCAACTGTCAGCCCATACAAAGACTGTCATTTCAAACCGACTGGGCTACCACGGCTTTTTTTAATAATAAAAACGACCTATTTGACTTTAAATACCAGATCTAGATCAACATTCATCATCATTCTACTTCACCAAATGGAGCTTTTCAGGAGTGATCTATAAGTGTACCTAAAATATTTGAAGAGTTCCCTCGATTTCTCCCGGACTCCATCATCAGATTTGGACCTGATGATGATGAAACCACTCCGGAAGTATACCCTTTCAAACAAAAGAATAATTTTCCAAATCGGTTAGTAAATAACGGAGTTCTGAAGTAACAAGCATAAATAATAATAATAATAATAAAACTTGAAAATCAATGTTTTCAGACTCTTTTATTTGTATACACACAAATACCCACTTGGATGCCAGGTTTCACCTTTCTAGGTCACCTGGAAGTGGGTTAGGTTTTTGATTACTAGTCAGTCAGTGAGTCAGTCAGTGGAATAAATGCCCATTTTCGGACGTTAATATCTCAATAACCGCTTAACCTATATTTATGGAATTTGGGGTTCTAGTTGATCTAAAGGGTCTTATTACACATATCAAATGTCAAGTTTCTATGTTAAATGGATTTGGAGTTATTGAGGGGTCAAAAGTGGCTCCAAACGGTTCGTGTAAATAACACACGGCTGCTGCTCGCCAGTTCCTTTTGGCGTGAACTTGGCTGGACACGCTGCCGCGTGTCTAGATACACGGTAATGACGACATTACCGTGTAGAATCTCAGCCTTGTCGGGTATGGCTAGCACATCTTGTTTTTTCTAGCTCACTCATTGCGTCTGTATCGTAACAGACTAGTAGTACGATTACAGGGCTGCGATTCTACACGGTAATAACGATATCGTTTTTGACCTGTTTCCGTATTGTCAACGTTGTGATAACTTTTTTGTCATTTACAATAATGGCGACTGTGACATAAACGATTCTAAAACACGTCAAACGCGATATCGTTATAACGCAGTAGAATGGAGGCCCTGTAAGTTTACCATTGACAGAGAGTTTGCCTTAATTTAATTTTCAATTTTCAATACCCACGTCTACCGATTTAGTAATAAGTATTTTATTTGTATGAGATTAATATGAAGGCAATCCATCTGTCAGTGGTAAACTTAACATAATTCTACTGTAGTAGATAGTAATCACGTAGAGGTCGTTTTAAAAGAGCTGGCACGAAACCATGAAAAGAGGGAATGAAAGTATGTACATAACTAAATTTTTGGTTCGAGATATAAACTGTCTAAAAGATAGCACTCGCACAATCCTAGTAGACCAAATTTTTCTTTGATCTAATATTCATGCCAGCTATTCAAGAAACAATCTTTACGTATTAAAAAATACTATTTATGTATTTACTTATTTGATAAAAAGCTATTTTTGACATTCGTTCCTGAATTTGAGATAGTATATAGAAAAACGCAAATTTATTATATTGCTCGGCCTAATGAAGCGCCATCTAACAGTAAATCCATGCCTGACTCTTGGACAAATAGCAATATGTGGTCGATCGCAGAGCTTACTCGTTAGATGGCGCGCGAATTAAAATTTTACTCGTCTGCCCGAATGAGCAAGGTCAATTGCCCGCCCCGTCGCCTTAAGCCGAAATACACATTTTCACAAGTAAACATTACGTACTTACCTGACAGATGGACTTCGATGTGCATTGCGGGTCGATAGTATGTTCAAAAATTAATATCGGTGTATACGTTAGCGTAATCAAAATAATTCTTTCTGTTAATGATTAGTAGAGTCTTAATCTATGTCCAGTTTTAATAAACGCCCGTATACCATTTACACACTGTATACTATTGTCAAACACATTTACTTTAACGTATATCTAGTTTATAATCGAGCCATTCTTGATCCTTAAAACTAGAAATACTTTTCAAAAGCAAGAATTAAATAAATAATAAGTAAATAATTACTATCAGGGGACAATCTCTCACAAATTGACCTAGTCCCAAACTAAGCTCTAGGCTTGTACTATGGGTACTAGACAACGATAAACATACATCTATAGAGAAATACATACTTATATACATAGAAAACATCCAAGACTGGGGAACAAATATTCGCGCCCATCAGTCTCATCACACAAATATTTGCCCTTACCGGGATTTGAACCCAGGACCGCTGGCTTCGGAGGCAGGGTCACTTCCAACTAGGCCAACGTGTCGATTGAGTCTAATTTCTGGTTTAAAATAGTACAGGTAAATCTTCGTAGGTACAGGTAATACTATCGTAGGTACTTTACACATACACGCAAAACCTGACACAAGTAGTCTAAAAAAAGTAACCTACAATATTGCCACCGCAGTGACAGCAAACTCAGCATCGAAATAAAAAACCTGGTCCATATTTCAACATTCAGCAGGGCCCGAATTATTAACGCGTTCCTATTTTTATGCAATCGAAAAAACTCCGTGTTTTATTTGCATAAAATGTTAATTCCCGCACCTTTTTGCTGTTCATTTTTATTTTACCCGTTTTTAAATGTATCCTGCCACATGTCGCTTGGTCAGCTACATATAAGGGTACGTGAAATTATAGAAAAATGGGATTAAAAAATGTTACTAAAAATTACGTAGCCTCCAACCACATAATCCTTATTAATATTATAAATGTGAAGGCGTGGAAGTTTGTTACGCTTTCACGCAAAAACTACTTGACGAATCATCATGAAACTTTGTACACATATTCAGCGAGGTACTAGAAATAACATAAGATACTTTTTACTAACAAAAAAAAAATTTACAAATTTAAATTGTCAAGAAAAAAATTTGTAGCGGGCGAAGCCGCTGGCGGGTCGCTAGTTATACCATATAACTGTTTCACAGTGACGTTATAAATGAAATCGTAAGAATTGTCGCGATGAAATTGCAATATAGGGGTACACCGGGCAAATTCAATCTGTCATGCCATCTTCGGGCAAATTCGGTTTCTAACCCCAGCGACGCTCGATCTTTCAGGTACTTACGTGAATGTTTGGATGGATTGATGGATGTTTGTAACTTAATAACGCCAGAACGGCTGAACGGATCTGGATGAAATTTGGCACTGAGATAAACTATAGTCGGGAATAGCACATAGTTTTTTTTTTATGTTTTGAGAAGGCGTACGAGCACTCAGGCCACCTAATGGTAAGTGGAATCTGAGACCCGTAGACATTGAATTCTCAAGACTATACAGTGTGTAAATGGTATACGGGCGTTTATTGAAACTGGACATAGATTAAGACTCTACTAATCATTAACAGAAAGAATTATTTTGATTACGCTAACGTATACACCGTTATTCATTTTTGAACATACTATCGACCCGCAATGTACATCGAAGTCCATCTGTCAGGTAAGTACGTAATGTTAACTTGTGAAAATGTGTATTTCGGCTTAAGTAGCCTCAGCATTAATAATTCTTAACTTTGAAACGTCATTAATTGCGTTTTTATTTCATTGCATTTTTCGTTATACATTGCGTGTTAAATTATTTTGTATGGTTTTTTTTTTAAATTTAATTTTAACAAAAGCTGCCTAAATGTGCTTAGTAGGGGTTATACTAACCACAGTTAAAAGGAACGCCCGTATACTATTTACACACTGAAATCCTGAGACCTCAAATGCGTTGCTAACCTTGAGGACTAAGATAGAATGCCTCTATGCTAGTAACTTCACCGGTTGTCTTAACTCCACACCGGAACACAACAATGCGAACACTGTTGCTTGGCGGGTGGTTAATGGATAAGATGGTGGTAGCGTCAAGGTCTGCGATACATCAAATGACGAAATTGAGGTAATTAAACCTGACATAAGCCTGACATATTTTTAGGGTTCCGTAGTCAAACTAGGAACCCTTATAGTTTCACAATGACCGTCTGTCCATCCGTCCGTCTGTCCGTCTGTCCGTCCGTCCGTCCGCAGCCTAGCGCAGAGACTCTTAGTACTATAAAGCTGTAATTTGGCATGAATATGCATATTAGTCACGCCAACAAAGTGGTACAATAAAATGTAAAAAAAAATCTTTTTTTAGGGTCTCCTCCCCTACACGTAACGTGGGGATGTATTTTTTTTTCTCGTCTACCCTATAGTGTGGGGTGTCGTTGGATAGGTCTTTCAAAAATAATACGGGATTGTGAAAACAATTTTTCGATTATTAATTCGTTTATGAAATACTAGTTTCCGCCCGCGACTTCGTACGCGTATAAATCAGTTATCGAGGGAATAGCGATATGAAAGGTACCCTATTTGTTAATCCAAGGTACAAGCTGATTGCATTCCAAATTCTAAAATCCGTCCAGTAGTTTTTGCGTGAAAGAGTAACAAAAAAAAACAATACTTACAAACTTTCGAGTTTATAATTATCAATAGGATTAAGCTTTAAAGCGCAAATTTTTGTTAGACTCAAGTTTCCCCCCTACAGCCAAAACTACAAATACTAAAAATAAAGGAAAACTATCACGACTAAATAGACATCCTTGGTTCTTGAGATACAGGCGATTAAAATGTTTATACGTACTAAAATCATCTAAGACGGCACCAATTGACTTTAAAATTAGTTATTACTTGTTGATTTTTAGGTTAGTAGTACTTAACGGCTTCGGAACCCTACACTGAGCAAGGGCCGACATGCTCTTGCCCGGTTTTTAATCTTTAAATGGAGTTGCATTAATTATGCATAAGTAAACTGTAAAATCAACACATGTTTGTGGTTTCGAGGGAAATATGAACAGTAAATAACATGCCCCGAGCAATATCTACTTTACGGCTTTGACCGGGCATGCAGGACGCTCGGATATATTCAAGGAAGCGCGGTGGCAAATCGCTTGCAAATGTTATGTCCGTTCAGGTTGCCGATTCTCTTAAACAACTCGCTCTCGATCTCGCCGGAAGAATTATTAACCGGCGAGTTAAGTTGGACCATCATCATCCCCTGGCCCTGGCAACCGGTGAAATTTGTCTAAGAATACTGTTTCTGGTTCTCCATCAGTTGGCCTGTAAGTTGCAGTCGTATGTATGTACGTAAACACTTTGTTGTACAAACACAAGAGAAACTATTATAAAGTAGTCAAAAATATAGCTCGGATGCACAAGAGTGAACTTATCCCTTCAAGGGATCTCTTCCAGTAGACCTGAAATAATGAATGACAATAAATAGCCAAATTAAAATTGTTATAAATGACAATAAATTTATAGATACCGATTTGAAGAATTAATAAATATGATAAGCAGGAAAAATAAAGTCGGAACGTAAAAGCAACATTTAAGTACATTCTCAACTTAGCCGCTTTGGCTGTCGAGTGAGCCCGCTTCTGTGACTTTGCCCACTCGATCGACCGTTCGACAGAAAACCGTTTCTAATAGAATAACACCTTCACTCCCCTGGACCACAGATCTGCCCACATAAGCCAATAGGCAGTATCTCAAATTCAATAGCCAAAGCAGATTCAATCCTATCTCGTTAGTAATAAGATTACATTTGCTACACGGCTTTTGTCTGAGATACTGCCAATTCTCTTAGCAGGGCAGAGTTTCGGGCGATTACGTGCACTTTAAGAACGTGTTGGTACGGTAAATGCTTTCAAACCGAGTTAAAATGAGAGGTTCTCTCACACGTCGAGTCTTAAAGACGAGCGCATAACCATTATTTTAGTATTATTCCCTCTGCGTCGAATGCTGAACAAACAAAATGACTACAGCAAAGGAGTCTTTAAAATACTGGCCAAGTGCTTGTCGAGACTTCATTTATTTAGTGTTTCGTGCTTTACGATGCCGATTATGTATTTTAATAAATATCACCAAGCTCAAGATCAATAAAATGCTGGTTATCGATATATCAATAAGTTTTAAAATGATTCTTGGCCTGATTGTGAAGAATGTGGATGGTTGCAGAATTATAAACAAGTATTTTTAGAGTTGGAAATATCCGGGAATGAAGGCGTGATGTCATGAATGTATATTAATTCCAATTAAAATTTATATGCAAACATACATGGCAAAAACGAGTCCTCGTAAAAATTTAGGTGTATTGACGATCCGTACAAAAATCCGTTTATTTCGAAGCGAAGCTGCGAAACGGTTAAAGCCGATGCACTATAAATTTACTGCATGCACAAGGCTGGCCCACGATAGGTGAGCTTGCCCCATTCGCCGCGGAATATGCACTATCGACCCACACTAAGCTATCACTACGTTACTTTATATCTCAGGATTTAAGCTAGGAAAGTCGAATATAGAAGCAATATTTGCGTCAGTATTTTTAAAGAAGAATATTACTAGCGCGTGCTGTTTAAACGACAGTTGGTTTTACGCTCGTCGCCTCTCACTAGAATTTTATGTTCGTGTATCTCCATTTTGTTTACTTTTGGTTCTATTTAGCATGTATTTATACCGTGATTTGGTACAGAAAAAACACGTCGACCCGCTGCTTAGTTCTGTCAATACAACGAATAATTAACGTACTAACTAGAAATCGAATTTATATCGAATCGATATTTACACAAACCTATTCGTAGTTAAAGGGGATAATAAATCCCTTTGAAAAGAAAGGCATTTAAGATTATTTCAAGTAGTTTAAATATTTTAATGTAATAAATGAGGTTTGATGCTAAAAGTATAAATTCACATTATTTACAATTAGATAACATGCATGAAAATCAGAATTGAGTTTCATTGAAACGATTTAGGAGAAAATTTTGTAGTTTGTTTTGACCCGTTTATTAAGATTTTAAATAGAATCAAAACGTGTTAAAATTTTAAAACTTGTTTTTTCGGCATCCTCATTTTAGTTGCGTAATATTTTAACTAAACTATATTAGGTTAAACATATAAATTTACGAAATAAATTCAAAACTTATAAGGTCCTTATATTTTAAACATGGAACAAGAGTGTTTTTGCAGGTCTGAAGTATGTCTTTTTAAAACTTCGTATCTTATGAAAAAAGACACAACAATTTTCGCGTATACTGTTATTCCTCTCTTTCATAGCACTTTCCAGAGAGCGTTGGAAGAAAAAATATACATGATCCCGATTATAACCTGCCTAGACCAATTAAAAGAAAAAATAGGCGTGTAGTAGTTTAACACGCCGTATCAGTGTGTTAAAGAGAAGGCTCGGAATAGGGAGGAATGGAAATTCCTCCACCAACAAGAGTGAATGATGATAATTTTAGAACTATTACTTCCTTACAATATACAGGGTAATTTTTTTATCAGTGCACTAATTTTAACTTATGATTTTGTATCGTTAATATAATATATACATACATAACATCATGCCTTAATTCCCAGAGTGGGGTAGGCAGAGCTACAGAAATAACAACAAACCTAAAAAGACTTGTTGATAATTCTGTAACCACATTTAATATATTAAGAGAATAAAACGAGTTATTTAATTTTTTGGTGCAATTTATCTCTCTTTTACTTTCTCGTGTGGACACAAAGTCACACTAGAAATGATGACATGGGTTGTCAAGCTGTAGGTATGCGATACACTGTATTGATATTCGAAATTTGAAATTCCATGTACAGCTTATCAGACAACAAGCCCCTCTCCTACTGATATTCTAAATTAGAAATTTCATTTATTAACTTACTTAACCCTTAATTTGGCAAAAAATAAAAAAAGTCGTGAATTCAAACCCTATTTGATTTAAAACCAGCATAATAATTATTATTATCAATTCAAAAAAAAAAAGTGAACATTATGTTATGTCACGTATATTGGACACTATCAAATTAAGGGGTAACAACACTCCCCTCGCACCCCTGCATTAGAGGGTCCATGAATATCGTTAAGTTAGTGGAATCATTGAATCGGCAATATCTCTAATATTTTTTTAAGCTAGAGTAAAAATAACACAACATGTGTTATTGATTAACAATAGCGAAGCAAATATTAAATTATGTGCACCTATTAAAAATTACCCTGTATCTTAAATATTTTTAAATGAGGTGTATTACCAAGCCATTGCAACTACTTTGTTAACAATTTAGACTTTAGCTGCGGGAGATCTTACATCGGCCACACGAAACGGACGTTCGTTGAAATGCTTAAAGACCATAATAATAGCGGACAGGGCCTCTATTCTACTGCGTTATAACGTTATCGCGTATGTGTTTTAATATCGTTAATGTCACAGTAGCCATTATTGTAAATGACATAGGAGTTATCAAAATTTTGACAATAGGGAAACACGTCAAAGACGATATCGTTATTAACGTTTAGCATCCCAGCCCAGGTCATAAATTTTCTAGTTACGAGCATTGCTGAAACCGTAACTGAAACTAGAATTGTGTATCTAAGAATTTTATTTATATTTAAGTGGTTTTACTAAATGAAATTTCAACACGGAAGATAAACATAAGTCCTTGTGAATTCCAGTAGACTTAACTAATATTCGTTTATAGCCTGAAATGTTTATTATGTACGGTTGATAATACGGCTTTACAAGTTTCCGAATTTATTGTAATCAGCAAAACGTTGACATTGAAATGTATTTTAGTTATCCCGTTATCTACGCCGAGGTTAACAAAGACAAAAAGCTAATGAAAAAATATACAACGTGTTACAAAATAATCCGTAAAAAAGAAATTACGAAAGTAGTGTCAACCCTAGTATACTGTTTACCTAAGATACTGAACTGACGTTATTTAATAAGGGTTGACACTACTTTTGTAATTTCTTTTTTACGGATTATTTTGTAACACGTTGTATATAGTAACTAAATGAGTAACTACTGAAAAAGGACAGAAGTGCCATCTAGGTGCGGGACCCTAAAAATTTTTTAACATTGTAGCTAGCATTTAATGTAACCTAAGTATAGAAAACTAAATAAACTGACAACCGAAATGCAGACGAGGTGCACGAGGAAGGCGAAAATCCAAATATAATTTTTCAATTTAAAAACGTTTCCAGGTATATAAACGCTAAACAGATTTAGAATGTGCAACATTCTAGTATATTCTGAGTTAAAATATTCCAAGTCGTATTGCGCTGTTTTACAGAGCATTTTGGCTTTTACTTTAACTCGAGAAAGCGCGTATGTCGTTAAAAATGTTTTATTGCTTCCATTACAACAATTGTAGCACTTTACTAGCTTAAACACCCCTTTGTTAGTACGAATTTGTCATTGCACTACAATGGGCCTTTAATATGATTTAAACAGGAGAGTCCTAAGAATTACTTGCCGTTTATATGACTGACTACAATCGCTTAGAAAATTAGTTCACAACGTGTGCCCGTGTGCTTTCTCCTTATCATAAAACAAGTAAGTGATAAAAACAAAGCGATGATTGCGCTATTAAAAATACATTTCTACCGTCCTATCCCATCCAATAATAAAATATTAGATTTTTTTTTCATTTTTTTTATGGTAAGGAGAAGGCACACGAGCACTCAGGCCACCTGATGGGAAGTGCGTAGTTTTAAAGATTTAAGCATATAGGTACATAGGGATATAGGGACAGAAAAAACGACTTTGTTTTATACTAGGTATGTAGTGATGATTAACTTACATTACTACTAAATACCTAAGGGATTTAGGGCCTGTAGTACTGTTAAGCGATGGGCTTCCAGGTTGTCACTAATAATACTCCGGTAAACATCTTAGCCTGGTTGTGCAAAATGTGGTTAAAGGATTAACAACAAGTCTTTTTAGAGTTGTTGGTATTTCTGTAGCTCTGCCTACCCCACTCTGGGAATGAAGGCGTGATGTTATGTATGTAAGTTACATAAATGTCTTCTAGAGACGAAGCAGGGTAGGTACAAATTGTCTAAGATGCTGCAACGATAAGCCAGCGGAAGTCCAGTCTCCGTATCTCTTGCCTATTACAGTGCGGCTTCAACACTGCACGACTATAATACAGTGTGGCTCCAACACTGCACGAGATTAACAGCTTATAATAGATTAACCGGATTCCGGGAACTTAGCTTAGCGCTGCCTGTAAGTTTTACTTAGCGTTTAACATTTTTGGGAGCAAATTAGAGCGATGGGTTTAAAACAATGTTTTTACTGACTGCGCGAAGCCAAAAGAAGGGTTATGAGTTTAACACTGTAGTATCTATTTATGTGATCAAAAATCTGATATTCACTCTTAGCTTCTTTAGAATTGCACCAATTTAAAAAATAGGCTATTATAAATTCTACTCGTAAGAATTCATCATACAAGTTGGCAATCTGGGGCCCTAGCCAAGATGCGTTCGCTATAATATATTTTAAACCAATCGCGTCACTGGTAAATGGAGTCATACGGAAAGTCACGTGATCAACTAGTGACGCAATTGGTTTAAAAACTAAACGAATCGAAACGCTAGTTAGCAAACGCATCTTGGCTGGGGCCTCTGAGCCTATAGCCAAGATGCGTAACTCGCTAACTAGCGTTTCGTGACTTTTCGTATGACGTGATCTACCAGTGAGGCGATTGGTTTAAAAACAGAACGAATCGAAACGCTAGTTAGCGAACGCATCTTGGCTACGGCCTCAGGTTTCAGTCTATAACTTATTTTTGAAACAATTCTGCCCTCATAAGCTAATAGACAGTATCTCAAATTCAATAGCAAAGTAAATTCAGTCCTATCTCGTTGGTAATAAGATTGCATTTGCTACAGGAGTATTGTCTATTATACTGCCATTTGTCTTAGCAGGGACCTTATTATGGTTGCTTTTAACGCGGTGGTTAAACCATCCGTCACTCTCGCACTTAAATACTCGTACGAAGGTGACGGATGTTTTATCCACGGTTATTAACATCGATAAACATGACCATAATGACATTTGATCGAAGGTGTTAGGATTAACCGACACTGCGACAAAATTTAGCGCGATTTTTTATCTAGCTAAAAACTGCTAGATAAAAAATCGCGCTAAACCCGCTTAATGTTGCTTAACCCCGCCGCCGCCGCTTAATCTAATAATAATAGAAAATTTAAAAATAAATTATATCAATGGTTGAGTAATAATAATTTCTATAGTATTAATGAATTTTTTGACATTTAATAGAGTGTAATTGTGACTAATTTTCTTATATTTTTTTATTTATATTGTCTCCGTGACGGATGCCATAAACCAAAAAGATTGTTTAGTTATTAGCTTTTAAGTGTAATTTGCATACCGGAAACGGTTAAACATGTAAACCTGCCAATAGCTTAATAAGACCTAGATGTATACATTTAACGGTAATGTTTAACCCAAATAAATGATTATCTTATCTTATCTTATCTTATCTTATCTTATCTTATCTTATCTTATCTTAACCTACACGTACCGTAAATAAAACTTCTCACGAATTTTATAAGTTTCTACTCAAAAGACCAGAAAAATATGAATTTACCTTTTATTGTGGCGCAAAAGACGTGTCAAAAGATATCGCCGATACTGGATTCACACCTTTCCGGCATTAGGGTTTATGACTTTGAAGCGAGCTGTCGGGTCACCAAATGTGAAGTGTTCACCGCCACCCATGGACACCTGCTTACCGTAGAGGAAGCGCTGATGCTTTGCCGGCCTTTAAGAGTATTTTCGTCTCAAAGGTGCCTAAGCGGTAGCAATCCGAAAATACTATCTCAATAACCTGTTTCCATAACAATGCCCAATATTTAATTACAAACTAATTTGTAGCCATCAAACATCAAAGAAGAAAACGATATAATTTACCTAATAAACATACTATTTATTTTATTTTTAAGTTCAATTTAGCCTCTTATTTCCTCGCTATAGGTTTTGAATTCACATTGTAAAGTTCAAGCCATTTTTTTACTTTAGGACAAGCGACCGTGAACAAAGGCACATGACAGCCATCTTGTCTAATGTGTCCAACCTTACTAAATAGGCAAACGTTTCACACAGCTAGTCGTAAGGTCTAGTGTATGAAGCGTAGTGATGCGTGAAGCAGACTACGGCGATACCCGTCAAGGGGCCAGTTCATCCTCGGTCAGCCACCTATTACTTGCGGGTAGGGACCAAAAGGCACAGTTTGGCCGAAAGGTCGCAAGTTATTGCTATGGAAATTTCGGCTATTTTTGTAGTAATTCAAATTACTAATATGTAATCTACAAAGTCTTTGAATAGGATTATTAAAAAATATTATTTAGCCAATTAACTTCTAATAACAAGTTCATGCATAAAGTACCTATGTGGTGAACAATGGCCACCTTTTATGAGTCCATCATACCAACACCATGCAACCTGCACCAGGCAAAATGTCCCTACAGTGAAAATAATAATATGTATATAAATCATAGTGATGCGTGTAGCGGATTACGGCGATGCCCGTCAAGGGGCGAGTTTACCCTCGGTCAGACGCCCATTACTTGCGGGTAGGGTCTGAAAGACGCAGTTTGGCCGAAAGGTCGCAAGTTATTGTTCTGGAACTTTCGGCTATTTTTGTAGTACCTAATTCAAATTACTAATTAGTAATAAACTAAGTATTTGTATAGGTTTTATAACAAATTACATTTTGTTGATTAACTTTTACTTACAAGTTTACGCATGAGCTCATTATACAAAGTTATGCATCATGCAATAGGCAAACTTTTCCTACAGTCAAATCATTGTTCATGAAGCAAATTCGCGATACTACGACGATGCATTGAGTTTACCCTCGGTCAACCGCCCATTACTTGCGGATAGAGTTCAAAAGACGCACTTTGGACGAAATGCCTTTAATGTTTTAGGAAACGGGAATTAACCTCGTAATGAGATTTTTGTAAGTGGGAATTTGAACAGGTAATTGAACTTTGAAATAAAGTTTGTTGCTGTTAAAAGGGAATAAAATTCAATTACCTTTGCTTTTAAATACCATTTTCAATTTTGAAACAAATAAAAATAACTTTATACTCATTCAAGTATATTTTCAACTAAATTGTACACCGGGTCTCAAGAGATTAAAGAAAAATCAAATAAAAAATATGTTAGTACCTAGGGCGTGTCTCTTCTGCTTTGCTTCAAGTTTCTATCTTTTATAAGTTAATATAACACAGCAAATGATTAATGTATCGCTTTAACAACCAAATGATATGCACACGGATAAAAAGTAAAAAAAAATGATGAAATTAAAAATTTCAATCATAACACCAATTATTTGACAGCAGGTTTTTCAACAATAAGCGAATAGTCTCCATCACTCGTCTAACATTTAAATCATATAACCAAACGTTCGCCGAAATCTCTTCGGCGAAAGCGCACCTAGAGCTCTAGTAAAGGATGTTTGAAGCAGCCTCTAATGGCCCCAGTGAACTTGCAATATATTGCTTGACCAGCTTTTATTGCACGGCGAGATTATTTAAACGGCCGGGGAGAGAGCCATAACTCCACGGAACACGAGTCAAGCTTGAAATAGCGCCGTCTACGTAACGAGATGTTAGGCTATAATTTTAATCTGGGAAGATTTAAATGACTGCTGACTCTCGAGTTGAGCTAGGTGTCGGGGAATTAAACACAGTTTAGCGCTTGTCGTCTTGAGTGAAGTTGATGCCTCCTTGTGCTTCAGACAAATGTGAAAAAACCGGGCAAGAGCATGTCGGCCCATGCTCAGTGTAGGGTCCCGAAGCCGTTAAGTACTACAAACATAAAAGTCAAAAAGTAATAACTATTTTTCTATTTAAAGTCAATTGGCGCCGTCTTAGATGATTTTAGTAGGTATAAACACTTTAATCGCCTGTATCTCGAGAACCAATGATGTCTACTTAGTTGTGATAGTTTTCCTTTAAAATTCGTTATAATAATATGCTCTTTCATTTAGGTTTTTTTTAGATTTTGTAGTTTTGGCTGTATGGGGGGAGGGGGGGGGGACACTTGAGTCTAACAATAAATAGCGCATTAAAGCTTAATATTTCTTAAACGGATTACTTAATCGATTATTTTTTCCGCAAACCCGTAATATTTTTGAAAGACCTATCCAACGACACCCCACACTATAGGGTAGATGAGAAAAAAAATATACATCCCCAACGTGTAGGGGAGGTACCCTAAAAAAATACAAATTATAGCTTTCTAGTATAAGAGTCTGTGCTAGGCTGAGGACGAACGGAAGGACGGACGGACATGGCGAAACTATAGGAGTTCCTGTTCCGTTTTCTGTTTCTTTGGTGTTCAACAAGGAGTATTTGTATTGTATTGTATGACTGTAATAAACTAATCTTTTGAGCATCTAAACCATAAAAAGCGAAATAAAAATAATTCAAAGCGTATGCTCATGACATTTAGGATGAATAAACTTGGCACTTGAGAAAGTTTATGCCATATTTTCCACAGCAGTGGCAAGCCTCCCACAAGGTGGACCAATGATCTGGTAAAGACTGCGAGAAACCGATGTTCACGAGTAGCTGGAAACTGACTATCGTGGATATTCTTGGAGTAAGCCTTAGATTTTAGCTACCTTGTGCAAGGTCCGTCCAGATTGCTATCACTATCTTACTCTTTAACCTACTGACAAACAGCAGCAGTGTTCCGGTGTGAGGATAAGGCAACGGTGAAATTACTAGCATAGAGGCATTCCATCTTAGTCTTCAGGGTTGGCAACGCATTTGCTGTTTTAGGATTGTAGTCTTGAGAATGCAAATGTTTATGGGTTTTAGATCGCACTTCCATCGCATCGGTGGCCTGTGTGCTCGTTTGGGGTCCATATTGGCTCATATACAATTTTAATTTAGTTTTTTTTTATAATACCGCTTTGTGATCATAAACATCATTTGTTAGAAAATTGTTTCTTAGAATATTATTCATTATAATTTTGTAGTACTACTAGTATTACTCATAATATGCAGTACTTCGATTTTTTACACTCATAATACTGTGGCCAAGATTGTATGCGGGCCTATAATTTTTTTTCTTATTCTGACCTAACCTATCCGAGTCGGTTCTGCCCTGATTCGTCTTGTTCATTCGCTACAAATAAGGAAATTCTGTCTCCCGTAGGTAATACGATATTTGCCAAAATAAAACATTTGCTTGCTCTAAGGGACACAAGATAGCCCTAACCTAACCTACTTATAAGTATTTTCTGCATAGTGACTTTTATATTTAAACAGTTTAGGAATAAACAAGGGTATCTTTAAAAATGTTTATAAGATTAATTTGTATTGCAAGAAATCGTTATATTGATAAAAAAGATAAATTTAAATAATAGTAATAGAAGTACATATATTTAATGACATTATACATATCAATGATTTGTAGTTGCGATAGTTATTAACTAAAAATAGTTATAAGTAATGATCATTAGGAAATTATTTTTTATAAGAAACATTTTCGAATTTCTAATAATCTACTTTGCAATTTTATATGAACTTTGGCGCACCCGCTCGTTTGTCCAGCAGTGAGCGTCTTTCGGCTGAAATGTATATACTTGATGTTAGATACAGCACAGTACAGACAGTAAGTAAAATCAACAAGTTGACCAAGACGTTAAATTTTAGTTTGAAATAAGTGGACACCTAACTCGTCCAAAACTCGCCGTTTATTAAACGTCACAATTGAAGTACAAGGTTTAAAATTAAGTTCTTATAAAACCCGCTATGTCCTGAAAGTGATTAAAAGAACAAAGTACCTAAGCTTCTTAAGAATCTGGAGAACACTGGCAACCCCTTTTAATTCTTGCAAGAATTAGAATAACTTTCGAGAATACACGGGAAGTCCATTATTGGCGACAGCGCTTCGCGGTTCTTTGTACGGTACTCGCTTCAAGTGTATTTAAGAGTTGGTATTCTTTGAAAGTCGCTTTTAGTTTGTAGAGACGGTTTAAGAATCTTATTTATTTATTTTTTTAGCTGAGATATTGACAACATTAAACACATTATTATAATCATAATCTTACTTGTAGGGTATCGTTGTTCGCGCGGTAAGGGTAAAGTAACCGATGGTTAGGGCTGCAAAGGAACGTCCCGATAATACTTGTCGTACTACCACTACTGCTGTATGTATTTTGATTAATATAATCTTATTTTATAATAGTCATCATTGTGACAAGAATAGTTTTAAATATAAATGTGGAGGGAAATTTAACCACCCTGCTAAGAATAATGACAAATGCAACCTTATTGCTAACAGCATAGGACTGAATCTGCTTTGGCTATTGGATTTGAGATACTGCCTTAGCTTATTAGGGCAGTATATTGGAAGGGAGACCTAAGAAGAGATGGATGAAATAAGTGAAGAGCTACATGAAAAGCAAGGGAGAAAATACTTAGATGACGACTGATAAGGATGTTTGCAAGTAAGAGAAGAGCTGCGTCGACCATGAGTGATTGAGATACAGGCAAGATGATGATGATGAAAATCTAATGCATATAAAAGTAATTAATTACGTTTGTATTAAAATAAAAACATGTATATAGTTAACGTCTAAACTTAAACTGAACGCCCAATGTGTTAACGCCGACGTAAGGATGCTATTTTCATAAGTCAATTACAGAACGTTCAGTTTTAAATTAATCGATGTCTAAAACACTACCAGCTTCAACCCAATTCTAAGGTGATAATTATGATCAAAGGAAAGTTAGGACGTGTAAACTTATAATTCAAATGATCGATGAAATTAATACAAAACTGATAACAATAGTCAATTTAATAGTAGTAGGATAAATTCATAATGAAGACACATCACATTCCACAAACATTTTATTAATTATACCAGTAATAATAAACTGAAAAATGCTGTTGAAATCCCTGATATATACTGAAAATGCGGGGTTAAAGAGCAATACGGCTGTCCCAGGCTAAATTATAACCGACACATTTGCCGACACGTTTAATTTCCTCATTAAGTGTTGCGATAAAATAAAATGGTTGAACCGTGCGGTGTTATTCGTTAATGTTGAGAGTTTGTCTACGAGTTTGATAATGTATCGACTATTCAGCAGAGATAGATATAGTTTTTCAAACAATATGTCATCTTCTGGGGAAATAGCACAGAGGCTGTAAGCCTTATTTCTTAAAATTTAGGATACTTGCGTTGGCTTCATTGTAAATTTTTCAAAAAAGTCAGTTATTTAATAACTCAAGGGATAATTGTTCTAGACCCCACTCTCTTAGGAGACGAAACAAATTAATGAGCTCTTTCACCAACTTACATAATATAGTTAACTCAGGTACAAACCATATGGCAATAAAAATGTATAATAATGTACCTGAAGAAATAAAACAAATAGAAAAGGTTCAAATTTTAAATATAAGAATACTAAATTGAAGGATTTCCTAATTTTAAATTGCTTTTTCTCCCACATGCTCGGAAATGTTAACCTTACTGTTGTAAAATCAGCCCGCAAAGTTCCGAGTTCCAGGCCCAGGCAAAATTTAAAAAAAAATAATATTATTTACCAGCGGCAGCGGCCGCGAAAATGTATATAAATTTCATAACGTACCCGGTTTTCTACTTTTTAAAACCATATTTGGACTATGATAACTAACTCCAAACAGCCAAACATTCGTACTATTCAAAATTCTTCCTTGTTTATTTACTTTTTAAATTTCATAGACTAAAAAGGTAAACGCCGTTTATCGCGTTTACAGCGTATTTACCAAAGTGTCAAATAGTTCTTCTTTTCTTTCTTTGCCCCCGCGGCGACTTGAACAGCTACTACCGCGGGGATATGGCGTTTCCACGTGAAGTGATTTCGCCAGTGTCAAGTAAGTATATATAATTATAAATCAATATAGCAATAAAACACAATCCAATCTTCTCTAGGAAGATTGGGGGCAACGTTGTACGGTGATTTGTAGGTCAGAGGTCAAGATAGTTTTAACCTCTGCACCACTGCGAGTCCACTTGAAACGAGAAGAAAGATGCCAGATACACGAAATAAGTCCAAGTCTTCAATCACTGTGCGACACAAAGGCATAAAAAGTACAAATCACTATCAGAAAAGAACTTTGAACACCTAATTACCCAAAAATTAAAGTCTAAAACAAATCACACGTCCGCCATCTTTTAACGTTGCAAATGGCCCTGTCAAATAGTTTTACTTTTTTTAAAACATTTTGCGTTTAGAATTTAAAAAATTAAGGCGGGAATCGGGAATACTTTTTTCTTAGGGAAGTTTAAGTACAGTACGTATTATTTTTGTTTTGCGAAAATACAAAAGTAAAATGAATTCCAGTGATGAAGATATGTTTATCGGCACACCACCAGAGTGTAAAGAAGAAGCAAAGTCGGTTAAGACCAAATTACTACCAGCTTCAATCTACTAACAACGAAGACCCACAGCCTTCTACGTCAAGACAACATTTAGTAAATGAACAATCCTTCTCCCAACAGAAATCTGGTCCAGAAGCATTCATGCCTGACATAGAAACAAGTCCTGTGCAATCCCGTTCGAATCAACAGTTCAATGTAACTAATACGCCATCTACGTCCACTGAAAATATTCAACAAACAAACATTAACGTACCAAGAAAAACCATTACATTTAATTTTACAAACTGCCCTAACATGAGCAACATTTCTTTTAATTTTTAAGTAAACCTTTTTATTTAAGTACTTACTGCCATTTGCCTTCGTCATATTATCACATCGTATTTGACTTGATTTTGTTAATACATTTGAATACATATTATATCAAAACTGAAATTTTGTTTAATTTCCTCGCATTGTTAGAGAAAAGCACTATACAAGCCTCGACCAGGAAGGGCGGTTGCTGGACTCGTATATAGCGTGGCCTCGACTGCGTCTCGGCCACGCTAACTCTACTCGTCCCGCAACGGCCTACTTCCTGGTCTGTGCAGTAATGTACTATTACAGCCTTCAAGTGTGTTTTAGTTTTAAAGATAACGTATGACTGAGTAAGAATATCGTTGGATTTAGGTTAGGATGTAGAATAAGTTTTGTGTTGCTGTGCCCTAACAGGGTTTATGCTGGGACGTGTTGTGTATGTTATTATTCAGATCTTGAAAAACCCATCACTGCAATGAATAAATGAATTATAAATTATAAATACACTTTGTTGAGCACCCAATTCTCAATCAAAAAGAATGAACAGGACATCCGGTGGCCATCTGTGGTTCTCATCATCAATTCCACTTCACCAAATGATACTTTCTGAATTCAAATGCTAGATTTGTTACTGAAAATGCCAAAATCGCTATGTGTATGCATATAACATTGGAGGAGTTCCCTCAATTCCTTAGGAGTGCCCCTATCAGATATCGACTTGGTGATAGTGGGGAGTACACTACACAATTCCGAAGAGTCATAATTTGGAATTGATCAAAATTTCGAATTTCGAATGTTATCGCTTATAAATCGAACCTAACCCAACCCACGTTTAGCAACTAAATTACGAGTATGCATTTCATTTAAAATAGTTCCCACGTAACATAGCTTTAGGAAAAATGAAAATTTGGACAAATGAATATTCTGAAAAACGTAGCTCGGAATTTTAAGGTGTTCCCGATAGTGGGACAACATTGGGAATATACCCTATGAAACAAAATAAGAACTTTCAGAATTAATCTTTTAGAGTAATCGCGTAGCAAAAAGTCCGTCCAAAATGAACTCAAATTCCTGCTCGAGCTTCTTAGGGCGCTTCTCCTCAGCCATAATTTGTTAGTCTTATCCCAAGCGTCAGTAGGTTCACTACACAGTACGTGGCCAATTTTGGACGGTATACTCATATAGCTCAATGGACCAAGAAGACCGATAAAGTTCCTATAAATTCTAAAACTTAATACGACGTATTAAGAACTAGTTATGCATAATGAGGCTGCTTCATATTGAGTGCCATACGGGAATGTCACATTTGTTGATGTGGGAGAACACATTAATATTGACGATTGAGGTTTGTTGTGGAAATTGTCTTAGTCTATGTCTACAACAGTTTCGTTAGAGACATAGACTTAGACAATTTCCACATAAAGTCTATGTTCTTAGTCTATGACTATAACGAAACCGTTGTAGACATAGACTGAGACAATTTCCTTAACAAACCTCAATCGTCAATATAAACGTGTTCTCCCACATCAACAAATGTGACATTCCCGTTTGGCACTACTATTCAAAAATAATGTATTAAAGTAATGTTTCCGTAAATTTGATAAAACAAAACAAACATATACATATATATGTTTATACGTATTTGAATGCTACTTTTATCTTTATCTTCTGTCTCTTTAATTGTTATACATTTAGCCATCCGCTGTTTTATTTCTCTCTCAATCGCTCAAAGGTCAACAGGAAGAGATCCCTTAAAGTGATAAGTTCGACTTTGTAACTTTTTTGTGTTTTGTTTGTGCAATAAAGAGTTTACATACAAAGGATAAGTTAGGATAATTTAGCCCAAATACACTTATTAAGTTGCCGTTATCGCTCACTCTTGACCCGCTGCAACTCGATGCAATATTGCATTTCAGAGAATCTGTGGTGCGATTCCTGACAAGTGCGGATAAATAACCAGTCAACTTCGACCACTAATGAGAACTTCACGATAAGTATGCTTGTACTAATGACGTTCAATAAATACAACTTTAAAATTAAATAAGTCTAAGAAAATACTTCCTATTACTTTTCTTCTTCGTCAGTCAATATGATATTCGCATCCAAATAATTGGATTACTTTCTAGAAGTGTGCAGGTTTTTTTATTTATTTTTTTCCTTGTGATGAAACTATAATTTCTACACTAATATTATAAATGTTGGGGATAAGTCTCTGAAACTACTAAATCAATTTTGAATATTCTTTCACCTAGGAAGCTGGTTCATATACAGATTTAGGTTATCGTCTTTCCTGTGGACACACCGAAAGTTAACGTTTTTAAGGCCTAATTTTCTGCCTAAGCCCATTCCTGCAACAACACCGTCAGGACTGCTCTAGACCTATCATATAAAAACATAACTTATATGCAAACAAGCTCTTAACTATTGACCACAGGAGAGACAACTTATGTTTTTAAGAGTGTGTATGACCCAGCTACTTACTGTATTCTTGGGTAATATAAGCTATTGTTTATTTTGTTTAAGCTAGGGCAGATAAATAAAATTCCTTAGATAATTTCCCGATGAAGTGTTCAAACCCCAAATGCGTTCTCGAATCAATAGGTACGAGTAGCTTACAAAATCATGCGAGTTTATTAATAATAATGATGGCTTTCGCCAGTGTGGTTGCCAGGTTAGAATAGTGCCACTCCATGTCTTCCTGTGGATGTTGCTAGAGGCGGCTAAGGTAATAAAGGCTTGTATACTGTAAGGCGATAGGCTTGCAACCTGTCACTAATTATCAATGATCGGTGATTTGGATTATACACGGGGTAAACGACCTCAATCATTATGTTAGTATGGATACGCCCCGGGAATCCGTGCTTTATGTTGTTAGCAAGGCAAAAAATACAATGTGTTTATTTTATTACACTTTAAAACATTTAAAGTAGCGGTTAGACACGCGTAATTACTCGCCGTTCTTTTGTCCAAATCGAACAAATGAGCACAATGGTTCACACTGACAGCTCATTTGCTGCCACCAAAGCGGCACATTTTGTACCGTTTGGATAAAAAATCGGTGAGTAAGTACGCGTGTCTATCAGCTAATTTATGGTTACTACGGGTTAATTGTTTAAAAAAATGTTTTCGCTATCAAAAAGTCCAATACACTTCTACCATAACTGGTTGCCATGTAAGACCAAGAAATTCTTATAGAGAACTGGTTGTGAAACACAGTTGCGATGGCGAGACGAACCGACATGAAGATGAAACATTGTGTATTATTTTATTAAGCATAAAGCTTGGTAATTACTGAATATATTATGCATTTATATTAATAATAAAAACCATTATTGTTAATTGACTGTCATGTTTTTTATAAATACTTTGCATTTCAACTGTTTTATTTTTGAAAAATTTGTTCGGTATCGCGGGAAACGCTCGTATCTATATTAACTTTTCTACTTGATATCCCGCGAGGGAGAATCCAAATAACCAATCACTGCTAATTATACACTGTGAAACATCTAAGCCTACTTGTGCAAATGTGGAACAGAATTATCAACAAGTCTTTATAAAAATACAATACCCTAGCTACTTTAAATAAATTTCTAATTAAGTATGCAATACATAATAACATACCTACTATGCCGACCACCACACACACACCACACCAGTATCTCTCCGACCAATTCCTGTACTTATTTTTACTACTTAATACATAAATTTTAAGTAGCTTAGAAAACCTTAATGATAGGAATAATACAACACATAAATTGGAAACCTGAGATCTAAATGCAAAGACGTTGTGCAGTATTTTAGATCTACATATCCTCCACTCGTACCCTCTCATCTCTGAATGCTCATTATTCCCGCGTCATGTGCTGTCTTTGCATAATTTGACAACAGTCCCGTGAAATTGGCATAACGAAGGACACTACAGGACTACGTCGTACCAAGAGGCACTTTCATTTGCATACAGCTAAAGCTGACGCGCTTAAATGCATTTCTAGATACAAACAAGAGGCAGACAATGGCGCTTGCTTTGATTGTGTGCATTTGAGTTATAAAATATCTTGGATGGGATAGATTTTAGATTACTATCAATCAATGATTATGATATGACAATACTTACTAACGTAGATTAAACTTAGAGTACCTCAGGGAAGTATTTTAGGTCCAGTTCTTATGCACGAGATAATTCAAAGCTAGAAAATATACAGTTCATGGACTTATATTCTTTACATAGTATATAGTAAATAAATAAAGTCGCTTTCTGAATCTTTCCGCCGTTCTGTTCTTCTGTCAGTCTGTATAATTATCAGCTAACTCCTCCTAAACCACTAAACGAATTTTCATATAAATCTAAGCGAAGTGAAGGCACTGATTCTTAAAAAGTAATCATACTTATAGCAGTACAAGTTAAAAAAACTCATTAGCCCTGAGGTTATATTATACTTCAATATCCTGAAAGGCAGGATCATTGATGTCGACAAAAAAACGCCGTAAGTAAACACTTTATTGTATAAAAGAAAAACAAAACCAATGTAATGAAGATAAAAAAGGAACAAAGGCAAACTTATCCCTTTAAGAGTTCTCTACATGTAACGATTGATAGATTGAGAAAAGTGAAACATCGGGTAGACAAGTGTAAAAATGTATTTACAAAAAGAGCATAAAAATTACAGTAACCAATAAAAATCTTTTAATAAAAAATAAATACATTAAAAAATAATATAATTATAATAATATAATATATGTTTTTATTTGATAGACAATAAATAGTGTTTTGTATTGTATTGTATTGTATATAAATGATGATGATATCACGCCTTTATGCCCAGAGTGGGGTAGGCAGAACTACAGAAGTACCAACAACTCTTAAAAGACCTGTTGATAATTCTGTATCCACATTTTGCACAATCGGTCTAAGATGTTTACCATTGTATTAGTGACAGGTTGCAAGCCCATCGCCTAAAAGTATTACAAGCCCTTATTTCCTTAGTCGCCTCTTACGACATCCACAGGAAAACATGGAGTGGCACTATTCTAACTCGGCAACCACATAAATATCTACATAAATATATTATACAGAAATGTATATTTACACATACATTTATATAAACTATATATATGTAGGTACAGGACAGTTATTACAATATTTAGGAGCTAGTAGAGTCAAGCCATGGCGTAAGGTTTCATGAACTCCACTTATTTATTTCACACTTGACAGGGTAGTTTCCCTATGTCTTAGGAGATGACTACCAACCCATATTGTTAAACTTCATTTATCTATAAAAATCCTAAGCCAACATAAGTCTTCAAAAATGTGCTGAATTAATGTGTGTATTTAAGAGTATAATACTCGCAGTTGCTTTAACTTCTTCTCGTTCAAATAAACACAAAGACTTTAACTTAAATTGTGCATTTCAGATAATTTACAAGCGTCGTAAACTTCCACAAAACATCCCCTTAGAGACCAACTTCTTAACAACAAGCCGTAAAATAAAGTGCATTTAAAACTACCCGCGGATAAAGCCCGCAAAAATTACACCAGAGCTTGTTTTTAAATGAACAAATAATCCGCTTATCTTTTCGCTTTTATCCATTATAGTTTGCTATGAATTAGAATTAGCAACTGAAACTCAAACACCGCGCAAACACTGCAAGATAATTAAGATGTAAATTGTTACAGGACAGGCCGAAATATATCGTTGGTGTATACTCTTACAGTGCTACACGTAAATGGCTTCTATTTGCACATAATAGTCACTATTTATAAGTGATATTCGATGACAATCACCGTAGCATGTAAGTATTAAAACTCAGAATCTTGTGTTGATTTTACCCCTTTGATTCTAATTAGTAACAATAGCGACCCTCAACCAATCAACTTGATATCTGCAACTTTATATAAAATCATGTTATTAATACACAAACTAAGAAAATGGGTAAAACTAATAAATAAATAATGGTATAAATAATGATTATAACTACCTAACAGATAATTTTTACTAAATTTCAAAAAAATCGTTTGCGGTATTGTTCCGATGAAGCTGGAAGCATTTTCTCAATTTTGGAAAATGACTCATAAAACCTATTCCCATCGCTTCATCAATCATGGCTTCGTTGCTTCACTTTAAAAATCTGCAAACAAATCAGTAATATAGAAAATTGGGAAAGGCTAAACAGGTAGGTACTATATCTATACCTAATTAAAATTCCAATTATTTATTGCATATCACAGTCATTAAGATGAAACATAATGTTATACACACTGTATCCATGTGACACCCTGAAAGGGTACAGCAATACCAGAGGGCTATTTATATTTATATTTTATTAAATGTATGAATATTAATCTGTACGAATTCACACACTCGGCCACCGACTCGTTAATCCCTATCTCTTTATACATCAAGATCCTACTTTTCTTTATGCCTTAGCTTTAAAACCAACACTTTTTTCCGACAAGAATTATAATTATTATTATTGTTAAATCATTTATTACAGACAACATAATGGTCCATAATTTGATTAGTAACATCGTGATTCTTAGAAATATATTAATACAATTAGAATTACATCTTATTATTACTTTTTACTATCAGATCAGAAATACAAATATGATGAATGTAAACTTAAACTATGTCATAGTATTAAAATTATCAAAACTATTTAGGTACCAAATTTAATATTAAAATGTCAACTGTGGTACATGTATTAAAATTTAAAAAGGAAAATTTATTGAAATTCTTTAAATTAAATCAAAATACATAAATGAAAAGAAAAAAAGAATCAAACTAATAGGTATACACTATAATTTATTTCGGAGAGAGTGTGAGCCAATTGCAATGCAGGTCGGGTCCGCAGAATAAATCTATTCATAATTTACCGCTAAAACGCTTATCTCCTCGCGAGAAATAAAACTTACTATACCAAGAATAATTTAAAGCACGCTCTCTGGTTTCAGCTCATGCAATTTATATTATAACTAAAAGATTCTTACAGCTTCGTAACAAAACTAACAAGCTATAGTAGGAATTTTATAAAATGTCGGAATCCCTAGTACATTCTCTCAAGTGAATTCCGACCTACATAGGATTGCAATTAGGTCGGAATTCACTTCAGAGAATGTACTAGGGATTCCGACATTTTATAAAATTCCTACTATACCAGGCATGAAGAGTAGATTCTAAGGCCGTTTCAATTGTTGGAAGAGATGATAGAGAGATCTCTCCAGGCGGGTGTTATGCCTGACCGAAGTTCAGTGTGAAGTTGGAAGTTGTATATACGTCAACTGATAAAAACACAAATTGAAATACAAAAGCGAACTTATCCCTTTAAGGGATGTCTTCCAGCTGACCTTTGGGTGATTGAGTGTTGGAAGAGATGATAGAGAGATCTCTCCAGGCGGGTGTTATGCCTGACCGAAGTTCATTGTGATGAAGTTGGAAGTTGTATATACGTCAACTGATAAAAACAGAAATTGAAATACAAAAGCGAACTTATCCCTTTAAGTGATGTCTTCCAGCTGACCTTTGGGTGATTGAGTGTTGGAAGAGATGATAGAGAGATCTCTCCAGGCGGGTGTTATGCCTGACCGAAGTTCATTGTGATGAAGTTGCAAGTTGTATATACGTCAACTGATAAAAACAGAAATTGAAATACAAAAGCGAACTTATCCCTTTAAGGGATGTCTTCCAGCTGACCTTTGGGTGATTGAGTGTTGGAAGAGATGATAGAGAGATCTCTCCAGGCGGGTGTTATGCCTGACCGAAGTTCATTGTGATGAAGTTGCAAGTTGTATATACGTCAACTGATAAAAACAGAAATTGAAATACAAAAGCGAACTTATCCCTTTAAGGGATGTCTTCCAGCTGACCTTTGGGTGATTGAGGAAAATAAGAAAGCAAAAAGTGGCAACGAGTAGACACGAGTATAAAACAAAATTTACCGAAACTTTATGAACTAAAATTATGACCTTAAATAATTTATAAACACTAACTCCTGAGTCTTGGATGTTTTCTATATATTTAAGTATGTATTTCTCTATTTAAATATGTTAATCGTTGTCTAGTACCTATAGTACAAGCCTAGAGCTTAGTTTGGGACTAGGTTAATTTGTGTGAGATTGTCCCCTGATATTATTATAACAGAAACAAATATATAAAAGTAACAATAGTACGAGTAAATAAACATAATAATATACACATACTACATGGCGTTGTCGAGTTGGGCCGTTTCACAAACATGAATAAAGTAATTTCAGGGGGACAATTTCACTACTAGTCCTAAATTAAACTTTAGGCATGTACTGTAGATACTCGAGGCAATGATTAACATTTTATATCACGGTCACACTCAGCGTCAGTTAATGACGATTAAATTGTTTCTTAATGACGATTTTTCATACACAAGTGTGAAAAAGGATCGAGTTAACTGTCTTTAAAATGTCTCTGAGTACGACGGTCAGTAAAAAACACTAAAAACCCTAATAGCACATACATAACTACACGCCTTCAATATCAGAGTGGATAAGCAGAACTACAGAAATACCAACAACACCTTAAAGACTTGCTGATAATTGTGTAATATTATTCACAAACAGGGATGTTTACCAGTGTTTTTGTGACTGGTTGTTTGCCCATCGCCTAACAGTACTAACAAACTCTTATGCCCTGAGTCGCCTCTTACGACCTCCGCGGGAAGACATGGATTGGACTACCCTTGTATTAACGTAAAAATTGCATGAAAGGGCTATTTTAATTATAACGTAGTTGCCCAAGCAAAACCAAAATTACTTATGAAATCATGAATAAATAAAATAAAACAGCCATATAAACAATATTTATGAAATAATTACAGTTCTATATCTCTGCAAACTCATTCATTTGAGCCAGAAGTATATCAATATAAACAACAACACATTTCTGCGAAGTGCGAACTCATTATAAACTGAAAGCGTCCACTTTCAACTTTACACTTAATACACGGAAGCCTCTTTGTTATATTATATTATAACATTCATAACGGTTAACGACAGGGAACATTTTGAATTCGTCGAAATAAGTAACAACAAAATAAATTTTAAATGGTGCGAAATTAATATTCTGTCATAATTTCTACACGTTTACAAAATACTAGATCGTTCAATAAGTCCCGAGACTAACTTGGAAATGGCGCATATATTAAAGACTCTTTTGATTTTTGAAAAGTACTGGCCATTCATAAAAGATATGTGTATTTTTTTTTTAAATGGAACCTTAAAATATTGATTTGCCTTCGCCTTGTCACAAGTCCGTGAGAACGATGGCCAAAATTAATGAATTGGGCTTCGAATTGCTTCCTCATCCCCCTTATTCGCCAGACTTGGCCCTCAGCGATTACTGGCTGTTTGCAGACATCAAAAAACGCTCCAGGGTAAGAAATTTGACTCAAATAGTGAAGTTATCGCTGCATGGAGGCTTATTATGAAGCCTTAATTCTACACGCAAGGGATAGAAAAGTTAAAAATGCGTTGGATGGACTGTATCGCTCTCGGAGGAGACTACGTTGATAAATAAAAAGTAATTTTATATAAAAAAAACCTTGTTTTAGTACTTAGTCTCGAGACTTATTGAACCACGTGTTATATTGTACTCCGTAAAACCATATTCCCTTTAACGTATTTCCGTATTGTCAACTTGATACCTCTTATTTACTTCACAATAATTGCCATTGCCGCTGTCTCAGATTCCACTTACCATCAGGTATCCTAAGTGCACGTGTGCCTTATCCTTAACATAAAAAAAAAAAACAAAAAAACCGCCTTCAAAAACGCAAAAAAATAACTTCTTTTAAATTTGTAGACACTTAATATATAATAGACCTAATAGGTTATTCATACTGAAGTCGGATTTTTTGGTAGAAATAGTGTGGTCCCCGACTTCATAGTCATATTTGAACAAGAAATATTCTTCGTTGTAGTCGCTCAACTATCTTAATCGAGATATCTTATCGCCACCCTTGAAATAGGTACCGTTGAGGAATTCCGATAGCCATCTCTGGTCTTCATCATCGGTTCCACTTCCCAAAGTTATACTTTCTGAATGCAAATGCCAGACTTGTTACTAAAAATACTAAAATCGTTATATGTTTGCCTACAATGTTTGAGGAGTTCCCTCAGTAGGGTGGAATTGCCGGTTCTGGCCCACTTTTATTTGCGGTTGGTAAAATGTGTTGTGGTGAGTAAATGTAGGGGAGTTGTATGGGTGTGATAGTAAGATAAGGTTTTTCCAGCTGCATAAAAAGCGATATGTTGGTAATTCAAAAGTTGTGAGTAGGTATATTAGCGTACGATTGCTGTTTTTATATGAAAAGTTGAGATGGGTATGGCGAGGGTCGCCACTGCAGCCGTTGCTTCTTGTTGTTGTTAGGTGGTTGGTTGGTTGGTTGGTTGGGTTAGGTGCAGGTGTGTCATGTAGGTAGGGGGTAGGCTTAGCGCGGGTGTGTTAGGTGGTCGGTTTGCGCAGGTGATCGGGGGCGTTAGCGGGGACGTTAGCGGGGGGGGGGGAGCGTTAGCGGGGTCGGGGGGGGGGGGGGGTGTTATCGGGGACGGGGACGTTAGCGGGGACGGGGGTGCTAGCGGGGTCGGGGTGCGTTAGCGGGGATGCAAGCGATGAGGGTAGGTGATGTCATAAAACCATCGAGTGTTTTGTATGATTAGTTTAACATGCTGCCGCCGCCGCCGCCGCCGCCGTTGGTTGTTGTTATGTATTAAAGCCATCGGGTGTGTGTTTTGTATGTTTGATAAATTATTATATTTAATTGAACGAGCGAGGCCTTAGGATATTGTAATCAGTGTTTATCAGCGTTGTGGTTTTGCAGTATGTATAACGGATGTCCTCTTTATTAAAATGATTACTTTATTAGTTATTATAATTTTGTCACTTATACACTCGCTACAGCGTGCTCAAATTGTGCTTAACTCAACCAGTAAAATAATAAAAATTTAAAATGGAACGTCTAGTGGATTTATGTTTAAGCCTATGGTTAGAGAACAAGGGGATAGAATACAATTTATCTTTCGGGGGAATGTCCGAAGAAAATTTGAAATATGCTAAAAGCATAGCGGTGAATGAAGATTTAGACGAAGACGCGGCTAAATGGGATATGGCGCGGGAGAACCTCAGATTGAGATTAAGTGAAGAGCTGGAAACAATCAATTGCTCGGTGCTTCACTCAGGATACTGTGCGGAGGGAATGCTGAGCGATGTATTACACGAGGCTGGATTGAGAACCTTCCTCGGCGTACCGATACAACAAAAAACGATGTTGTATCGCAATGGTGACATATGGATATGTGAGTGCACTAATCCTGCACACGGTCTTCGAATGTTCGTATTTGTGGATATATAAATAATAAGTGTTTGTGTGTGTAAATAAAAAGCAGTTTAATAATATTTGTTTTTTTATTAATCAAGTAGTAGGTATTTTATAATGACCCCATGTTAGAGTTTTGATGCCATTTTGTAGAATGTATCTCTTCTCATCCTTACCACATAGAATTTTTTTTCTCTTTATTTGAGTGTAAACATTATGCTTATTACTAATTAGGTTGTATAAATCATCATAAAATGTCTTATCTAAATTTAAACATTGAAAGTATTTATCAAAATTAAGTTTTCGAACTGCAGCTGCATTAACGCCTTTATTCTTCTTAATGCAGGTGCTTTCAGCACCATCACCATCTAGTATGTAGGCATACATTTTAGACCTTAGTCCTATAAACTCTCTTACGATTCTCCCATTATTCTCATCTTTCATCATACCTACAACTTTTTTATTAATTTGAGGTAATCCATATGCATTATTAATGGGGAAATCGGAAGTGTCAAATCTCGCTTCGAGGTCAGGTCTAATGTCCTCATAAAAATTTTCAGTTTTAATATTATAAACAAAGGAATCTGTATCAGTATACAATAGACTCACATTCTCACCATATTTAGGGAGTATATAATTATAGTGAAAATCATACATTACATTTTTACTTAATTCTAACACAGTAAATCCAGCATAAATGGGTTTATCATAGATAATTTTTGTTTTATTTAATTGCACAGCAACTAGATCCTCAGAAAATATCGTAGCGCTGTGGAAATTCGGCTTTGAAATGTAGCATTCAAGCCCATATTTTGGTTTTGTACAAGTCTTTACACTATCCCACTGACCACACAACTTAACATCAACCCTTTTTTCCACATTTTCAATTGTTTTTCCAAAGATGGCGTTATTCATTAGTTTATAATGGTTTTTTTCAAATAAGTTTTTCGCTTTAACCCTCATTCGTGAGTTCAAATCGATATATGATCTCAACCATGGTGATTGATTGAACGCTAGAATTCTATGAATCTTCTTACACACCACCCCCTTTTCTAAACACTGTTTGAGGTTGATATAGTGTATAATGTAATTAGTTTTTTCATTGAATGTGAGTAATAATTTTTTTATTTTACCTCCAGGTGGTATTTTAGTTTCAGCACAAAATGGATAGTCATTGTGAGAGTTATGTAAGGGTTGTGGATAGTCCAAATCCAATTCTAATATATATCCAACATCAGAATCAGCCTCTTGCGTTGTTATATCAAAATGTTTTATCTCAGTTTCACTTAACCACCTAAAGTTATTGATTGGGAGAGATCGTCGCATAGCATCACCATATAGATTATTTATATCTAAATAAATGATAAAATTACTGTCCTGTTTTACGTCATAGTCTTTCATAAAACGATTATTCGCTTTAGCGTAACGATTAGACACTTGACTAATACCGCCTCTAATACCAGCCTTTATAAATTGTATCATTTCATAATCAGTGAATAGCTCTAGCTCCACTCCACTATACTTTAGCATGGCGTCCCAACTCAAACCGGGTGCAGTAAAATAATGATATGGATCCAGCTCATATGTATTTATAGAAGTTTGTCGAAAGTTTTCGAAAACTTCCGCTAAGAGTAAGACGTCTGTCTTCAGATATAAGTCGCAGTATTCTCCTAAAGTTTTAATATTAAAGACATCCCATACATTTTTTGCATGCTGATAGTCTTCTTCGGAGATTTGAGAATCGGTGAGTTTGCTGTAAAAAGCCTCCCGACTTGGTAGGGAGCTTTCTTCAAGTTTATCCCACCCACTCACATATTCATAGGGATAAACACCTTTACGAGTTAATAGTCGCAAAAGCTTCTCTCCCTCAACATGAAATTGATGTGGTGGTGGTGGTAGTAGTGATGGTAATAAATTGGGTAATATCTTAAATTGTTCACGTGATAGATTTTTGACTAGTTTTTCCAAGCTACTCGACATAAATTTGTATGAGTCAATAAATCTTAAAACCATCCCACCATCAATTTGCTTATTGAAAGATATATATTTTTCTTTATTATGAGGGATGCAGTCTAACTTTCCCTCAGATTTGGCTAATTCCTTTATAAATAGATGACTATCATACCCACTCAGGTTATGGAAAATGACAGGTATAAAATGAGGAATTTTATAGTTTAAATTACAAGAGTTGTGGGCTTTACCCCTTATTTTACCTGTAAGGTGACAGTGATCAATCACACTGACTTGGTTATTTTCAATGAGCTTTCCACAAATATGACAGCAGTTACTAGTAGGCTCAAGCGCTAAATTATTATTATTATTACCACCACAACTTTTAGGTGGAATAATATTCATCAAGATCTTCGCAATATTTTGCGCGTCTTGAAAGATGCTTTCAACAAAATTTTGCACACAATCCACGCCGCGGTATTTCACAAGTTTTGACAGTTTTTCATCATATTCACAATTAATATAGTATGCAAAGCTACATGGTATGTGTTCATGAGTATTGTAAGTGGAAGTAGAATCATTTTTCAAATTTCTGTCAATGGGAACAAGGATGGACTCAAAGTCTGCATAAATAACAAACGGTACTTTCATTTTGTGGGAGAAATTTTTAAATTTTATGAATTTATCATCTTCATTAGGTAGTTGTATGAGTTTATTCCCACATCCAATCGTATGATGAAGTTTTAGCTTTCGTTCGTTGGAGAAATGCTGTAAGCACCCATCACATAACCACATCTGATGGTGATGACGTGAAACCTGTGCGCTTATTAGTCTACTTAAATTTTTAATCCAACAAAAATGCGTTTTTTCACCACATTCAAAGTATAGTAAATTCACATGGCGTGTCTCTCTACTAGTCACTTTCGAAATACGTAAAGGTACAATATTCAAATCCTTCCTATTCTTCCCATCAACACCATACACATTAACACTTAGATTATTTAACCTTTCAAAACGCTTAATGTCTTTAAAATTCACAGGACACTTAATGTCTTTTAAATTGAAAATGTCAGTATACCGCGGGTAAGACGTCATACGGTCATTGTGTTTATCTGTTGGGTAGAGTGCGCTAGTGACTGCCCAAAAGAAGCAAGCCATATCATTGTTTTTTACATTCACACATGCTTTTTTCACTTGCACTTTCTTTGGGAGGGGAATGTATGAAGAAGCTTTCAACGGTTGGTGCTTGTTAATATTAATATCACAAAATTCAATTTTCTCCAACGCCCACCCACTATCACGCTCTTGAAAGTCTTCACTCTTCGCGGTTATAGATGAGGTGAGGACTTCAAAGTAATTGGGAAAGTCTAATGTTCCTTCATGTAGGTACACGTTCTTGGTATTGAATGATTTCAATTCACGAGTCACTTCACCTTCACTAGTGGTTTTCACAAAGGTGCAAAATAATTCCACATTCACTTTTATATATTTATGAGTTTGTAATTCCACATCGAGAATTGTTTTAAGCTTTTCACCAATTTTTTGCATGTAAACTTTAGGCTCTAATATTTTTGAAGTACCATTAATCCGGTAACTTATGATTCTACACTTAAATGCACTATTAACGATGTAAACCGCATATTCAGTGTCTTTTTCTTGTGTACATAATAACTTGTGACGTTTTGTTCTTGAATGAGCTATCAATCGGTTCGATGGTACACCTTCATTACAATAATTACAATGATACACTGCCATTTTGACTGTATGAAAATACACACATGAGTGAGTGAATTTGAAATACACTCTTTGCTTTATATCAATTTCATTCTGTGTAATACCTACTATTACTACATTTATCAAATGTGGTGAGTGAGGGTTGTGGTCATGGTTAGTGATAAGAAAATTAGTAAAAATGTATTGCATAATAATTTATTTATACTCATCATGTTAGAAAATAGGTATTACATAAAAATTTAACAGCATAACACTTAATTTCACTATCTACAATATCATCCTCATCACACAATCTGTTGAGAATATGGTGAGCCTCCTGCAGGCTGGTAGGGTGATATACCTTGAAATATTTCTTGAAAAAGTTGAGGCGGTTTTCATAGGTAGACTTTTTCTTATTCAAGTACTTGACGCGTGCGTTAATACACTCCATAATACATTCTATGTTACTCCATTCAAGATAATTTATCACCATGAGGATATTACAGGGATATTTCTCGAGGTCTTCCCTGGTAGTAGTAATGGCGGCGGCAGTGGTGGTAGTTGGGGGAAGAAGAAGAAGTAGTTGTGAGGAAGGTTCTGAAGTCATATGCACATGAAGGCGGTCGCAGGCAATCTTCAAGGGCGTAGAGTTTGATGGGTTGTGAAAAAAGTTTCTAATGTCATCAGCCTTCTCTACAAACATTGTATACCATTCCTCCCAAGTGAGTTCATGTTTCCCATCAAAACTTACATATGTATGCAACTTGATGTTTGCTTCAACTAATTGTAACTTCAAATACACATGGATGTTCTTAATGAGAGCGGGGTAGTAGTTGATTTCCAGATTGTATACGTTTTTACTCAATATACACTCACTCCTACTACCACCATCATCATCACCCCAATCCACCGATGGTGTGTAAGAAGGTAAAAAAGTATTTAAATAAAGCATTTTTTTTTTTTTTTAATTTATCCAACACATTCGATCTTGAAAGTAGTTGAAACCAGACTAATTAGCGCACATGCGGTTTTACTGAATAATTTTACGTGCAGTACTAGTCGTGACGTTGTACTCAAATAGTGAGTCATTAATGACTAGACAGTATGCAGCGGTGTTGCCTGGTACATTCTTTTTAAATTCCAATTCAACTTTAATGTCGATAGCGCCACCTCCCGAGTTGTAACTATCGCATTGTCTCGATGTATCAATGACAATTAAGGGTGTGTGAGTTTTGTAGTGAGGGTGATTTACTTGAGGACTAGCCTGCTCACGTTCGTAGTATATTCGTTGAAAATTTGAAAAATTATCATACAACAATGCATAATTGTTAGTCTCAAAGTCTGCTGAAAACGAATCGTAGGGATAATACTGAGCATTCAAATACACCCTACAATTGGTGAGGTTGCAATGGTCGAATAAGCTCATATCTTTAGCTTTGTCATTTCTCCGCGCTGTTTGAAAACCAATAATAATAAAGCGAGGCTTCTCCAGCTGTACTGCAGTTTTTATGCTCCAAATATGTCGTTGAGTGGAGGGTAACAGTGGATATTCAAACAGCTCCCACGTGCGGAATGATATTGGAATAGGTATATTGCTTTCAGCATACGTCATTAAACGTAGCTTCTCCTTATCAGACACTTTTAAAACAGGCATACGCCACACGATGCGAGTTACTTCAACGCCCGCATCTTTTGTAGCGTCCTTGACCTCTATACAATTGATATCAGTACTGGCGCGGTTAAGTATCAATTCATGTTTTGCATTCATTATAACTTTCTTATAGTCCTCCGCGAATCCCAATAAATGTGAGAGGGGTATGCTGTAGCTAAAGTCAGCATGTTCCTTTTTAACACCGACATTCCAACCGGCATTCTCCAAAGCAAAGGCCATTTCCTTACCATAGGAGACGGTGCCCTTCATGGTGGAGGTAATACCGCAATTTTTTATTCGATCAATCTCCACCCCATTCAATTCATAACGAATGTCTTGAAATAAAAATGCTGGTCCATTATTAACTATGCTACAATTCGTTAGATTACCCTCCACCAGTATATGACTTTGACTCGGTAATACAATCAAATCTTGACGGTTAATACAAATGTGGATACTATCATTGTTTTTGAAGGAGTCATTGTATGGGGTGTAGGGGTGGACTTCTATACTCTCTATGCTATCATCAAACACCACCTTTTCACCAATATCTAAGACAGATGATGTGGACATATTTTAAAGCCAATACTTTGTAAGAAATTAATATTTTCTCTAGTCAATTTCTTTGAATGGTGCTGTCGTTGAGTACTTTGCTCTACGAGATCAAGACCTTGACTAATCGTTGGGGTGTGGTTACTTCTGTTTTTATTATGATGTATAATCATTTTATTTTTCGAATATGAAGTCGAAGAGATATGTTTTCACCTCGGAAATTCACTAAATTACCGTGTTCGTTTACAATGCGCACTTCAACGTGTTGTATGTTGCTACACTTCTTGATGGGTAAATAAATAATGTTGGAGGGGCGCTCGATTATTTGATAACCCGGAGGGACGTCGGGTGAAAATTCATGTATTATATGCGATGACTTATTGTTTATGAATGAGCCCTCGACAATATTGCATTCTATTCTTATAGTATTCGTTATCAGTATATTCACCGCTTGATCAGACCAATGCGCCTTCCCTGCATTCAGTGTATTCGGTGAAAAACCAAAGAGAGATCCGATGCTGTTCTCTCGATTAAAGTGAATCTCAAGCTTTGGTGAGAACATCATGCATTTGGAGGTGTTAGTGTTTAGCATAATATCAATCAAATTGTCTCCATCACCATTCGCCAGCTTTATCATTTCCCGATTTAAGTAATTTATTATATCATTGAGCTCATATGAGCCTTCCGGGATCTCAATTGTCTTATTCCCATAGTGAAACAGATTATTCACATTAGGAATAGAGTTGAAAGTTTTAAAATATACTAGAGCACACTCATATTCAGCATCATCATCCAACTCTAGAGGTGGTAAAAAATCCACATTCAAAGCAGACTCGTTATCGTTTAGGCTTAACGTAAATGTTGATAACGTCATTGTGGTAAAAGGGTAATCGTTTGAATGAAACCAATTTCATAGTGTATGTTATATTTATTAAAAAAACAAAACATGTTTAATAGTATTACATAGGAAATCCAAACATAAATGTCCACAGTTTACGGTGTTAAAATTCTGTAAACGATTATAATTATACTCCACACTTATTCCATGCATATACTTGAGAAACTCTTGAGGTGGTCTCAAATCACCGAAACTGTCGAAATATAAACAAAAGTTTCCCTTTTTAGCGTATGCACACCAATGTGTACCGTCTCCTTGTTGATTGTCTAGGTTAATAATACCAGTTTCATAGTAGTAGGGTTGTGTAGAGGGTAGATTATCTCGCATAAAAACACCGCGAAAGAAGGGGATTTTCTGTTTCCGTACACATTTCAAAATGTCTTTATCTGTGAGAGCTTTCCCTTTCGGTAATCCTAGTTTTTTTTTTTCCCATATGGTGTTAAATAAAGTCCCATTCCACGTTTATATGGTGCTAAATACAGTCCTTTACCAATTGCTTTAGCACCGCTGCTGCTGGTGCCTGTATTATTATTTTTATTCTTCACCATTTCATAAATATTTTTAGCAGCCATTGTCACTCCTCCTGCGAGTGAACCTGCTGCACCCAACGCAGCGAGTAGTGGTATTAAGGGTAAAAACCCCCCTTTTTTAGGTACTGGTATAACTCGTGGTGATGGTTTTACAACTCTTCCTTGAAGGTAACGCTTGGCAGCCTTCACACCCACCTCGAGTAGTGCATTAGTAGACAATGGTTTCTTACCCCCTTTTTTCTTTATTTTACTATTGTGGTGTACAACCGCTTTACGAGTGGCTTTAATCACCTGAGATAGGGGAACACCCATACCACGCTTAGTTTTATACTTCATCACCTTATCTACCGCGAAGGCGGTTATTCGTTCACCAAATGGAGTAGATGAATTACGCCAACGCTCCTCCGCTGCTTGCGCTAATTGTAAATCAGCGTTATGTCGTCCTTCTAAGGTATTGTCTCGTGAATAAGCTATATCATGTAATTTACAAGATTCATCCAAAGGGTTGACTCCCCTATCACCACGTGCTAAACGTTTTTTTAATTTTGTTCCTGGTCCGCAATAGTTATATCCAGGTACATGCAGTTCGAAGGGTAAATTATTAATGAGGTTATTTACAAATCCACCACCACTTCTTTTCCTTTTGGGTTTACGTTTAACACTAACATGAGCGGCACGTGTAATCATCTTAAGTATGTTTTGGGAATGAAGAAGGAAAAGTTGTGATCTGGGAATTTAAAGCTGCAATTGCAATTACAATCACAATCACCATCACAACTGTCATCATCATTATCACCATTAGAAACCGTATTAATATTATCATTATTTCCATCCTCCTCCTCCATATCTTTCTCATCCTCCGCCCCCTCACCTTCCTCTTCCTCTGTATCCCCATCCTCAATATTCTCTTCCCTCATCTTCTCTCCTCCCACCTTTTTCTCTTCTTTATCTCCCTCCACATTCATTTCCTCATCTTCCTCTATACTAAAATCTAATTCATATTTTAATTGTGAAGGTAAAATAAATAGTTCGAAAGACATGATAGATGTTTGTATAAAATACACGACTGCACCCCTCACTCTTTCACAATAAAATGAAGCTTAAAAAGCAAAACACGTCTCTTACAGTCAATGACTGGAGTGTGTTAGATAATACAACCCCTCAAAGTTATTTGAAGCATGGTGCTTTGTTGGCAAACAACATTAGATGTCTAATCTGTGGTCCTTCCAACTGCGGTAAGACTAATGTGCTGTTGTCCCTACTCCTCAACCCGAACGGTGTAAAGTTCCAAAATGTCTACCTGTATTCCAAATCTTTAAACCAGCCGAAATATAAGTTTCTGGGTGAAATTTTAGAGCAGGCAGGTGACTTACCATTTCATACCTATAACGATAAGAGTGAGGTGTTACCACCGGAAGAAGCTGCCGAGGACAGCGTTGTTGTGTTCGATGATGTGGCTTTGGAGGATCAAGATGCGATACGTCAGTATTTTGCTATGGGACGTCATCGGTGGTTAGATTGCTTCTACTTATGCCAAACATATAGTAAAATACCTAAACAGTTGGTGCGAGATAACGCTAATCTAATATTACTCTTTAAACAGGATGATTTGAATTTAAAACATGCTTACGATGATCATGTAAACACTGACATGTCTTGGGAGCAGTTCAAGAACATTTGTCGCAAATGTTGGGAGAAAAAGTATACTTTTTTAACTATTGATAAAGAGAGAGAGATAGATAAAGGTCGTTATCGTAAAGGTTTTGACGCTTTCATCATTGTAAAATAATATAAATTCAGTTGGTAACATCAGACTAGCATTAGTAACACAATGTCAGCTGTTGGGAAACAAACCCTTTTTGGTGATAAAGAGTTAAAACGGAAGCTTATTGATTCCGTTGAAAGTGTGAAGAAAAAAGTGAAGGCGTTACGAGCGGATAAGACATTACTCACCACTTCACTAGCGGAAACATTTAAACCGATTACAAAACCGCTTAATGTTTTAGTTTCTGAAGCATTAAAATCTAAGGATGGTGTAAAACCGACTGTTAAATTCGAAACACCCATTAAAACCTCTACACCAACAACATATTTAAGCAGTAAGAAAGAACATCAATTTAAGAATGAGGCTCTTAATAGACAGATGTGGAAACTGAAGGAGGAGGAGGAGGAGAATAGTGATGAGGAAACAATGGCATCAGCTCTTGAAACAGATGGTGATGATCATGATAATGATGATGATGAGGATGACGATGCTGTTGATAATGATGAGGTTGGTGAAGAGGTGCAACAAAGTAGTGTAGATGTGAGTGATCGTCATCAAAAATACATCAATTACCTATTCAAAGCTATGAAAATACCATTTGGTGTTTACCTTAAGGAAGGCAAGATGCATATTGGTAATAGTCGAGTTAAAATTATAAATGATAAGGTTCATATTAAAGATACCATCTTCAATACAACACCCGGACTGCTTGAACTCATCTTTAAAAAGGCGCCAGACAAGAGTGTGATTAAGCCTAAAGATATAACAGTTTATAATAAAATTTTAGATATAACAAGCGCTCATCGTAGGGGGTATTTACCTAACGGTCAAGTGAATGGGGACAAAAGCGTAAAGTATCAACTTTACATTAAACGCACGCAAGAAAGTAACAAAATTAAAGGAGGTGGTTGTCTTAACCGTGAAACCTCATTAACAACCAAAAACTTTTACCCAAACACCGATTATGTATATTGGGATGATCCAAACGAACTTGTGAATCGTTTACGACTATTAATATCATCTCAAGCTGTTGGTAACACCTCACATTCCAACGAAATCAATGCTATTGTGGAAGAACTAACCGAAAGTGGCATAATCTTAAAGTGATCCGAAACAGGGTTGTTGAAGTGAATCGAGCTGTTGAACGGAACCGAGCTCTTGAATTGAACCGAACCGTTGAACGGAGCTGTTCAAGTGAATCGAGCTGTTAATTATACCGCTTCTAATTTAAAATTCTGTCCTTATACCTAATAAAAGAGGCTGATGGTTCTATACATCAATCACTTTCGTCATGCCTCTTAACAAGTTTGGTCAACACTTAAATACTACCTCTCCAACCCGCAGTGCGCTAGCTAATAATATTAAAGTGGAAAAAGAGACAATTAACTTTGAAAATAAACGTTTAATGGGAGTGCAGAGGGGTATTCTCAAAGGTGATGCAATAAATAAAGCGCAATTAGATGAGTTACATAATTTAATACTTGGAAAGTTTAAGAGATATTCGAAGGATATAAACGTGTTGCGAGATCAACTTGGGAAATTGACAGCTAGAATTCAAACAAGTTCGCAAACACCACCTCAACCACCACCACCGCCGATAAAACGCATTACTCCAACTCCATTGAGAATATCTGATGGGTAAAGCACAAGTGGTGAAGGAGATACATAGGTATGCGAGAAAGACTTTTCCACGTAGACGCTTCATACAGAGGGGATTTGATGATACTTGGCAAATCGATTTAATTGATATGCAAAAGTACTCTAGAGATAATAACGGGTACAGATATATTTTAGTATGTATTGATACATTTTCAAAGTACGCGTGGATGCAACCGTTGAAAACTAAAAACGCTGATGACGTCACAAAGGCTATGAGTAATATTTTAAATGGGAGAAAGCCAAAAAATATTCAATCCGACGATGGCACAGAGTTCTTTAATAGCAAATTTCAAGAATTAATGCAACGTCACAACATTAATCACTACTCTACATATAGTGTGATGAAGGCTTCTATAGTAGAAAGACTAATAAGAACCTTAAAACATTGGTTGTGGCAGCGTTTCAGTTTAAACGGTTCATATAACTGGACCAAACTGATAAGTGATATACTTATACAATATAATAATAAAAAACATAGTACCATAGGCATGGCACCGATGAGTGTGAATAAAACCAACTCTAATAAACTGCTTCATAAGGTATATAATTATATTAAAGTCAAACCTCCAAACAAGTTTAAGGTAAATGACTACGTGCGAATCAGCAAGCATAAATCGGCTTTCTCTAAGGGCTACACCGGCAACTGGACCACGGAAATTTTTCAAATCGTCAAGGTGTTAATTACTAACCCAACAACATACTTACTTCAAGATATGAAGCGGGAACTCATCTCGGGATGTTTTTATGAGCAGGAACTACAAAAGGTTCAAAACCCTGACATTTACCTTGTGGAAAAAGTATTAAAACGTAAGGGGGATAAAGTGTATGTAAAGTGGTTGGGTATGAATGAAAAATCTTGGATTAATAAAGGTGAAATTATATAAAAATGGAATGTTTTTTTTTTTGTTTCCTTCTCCTCCCACCCCACCATATTCTTAAAAACTAGCAAAGCAAATGGTTTTTTATAAGGGTAAAAAAAAAAATATGAAGGATAATATACTTAAGATAGTGTCACCAACGTTACAATTGGGTGTACGTCATCGCAGCTCTGCGCGCTTCAACCAATCACAACGCTAGTTGAATGCAACGTCACAGCTCATTCGAGACACTGCAACGCATCACGACGCTGATGTCATACCTCACTCCCCCGCCATCTAGGGACTACTCGAGGAAACTACTGCGCGCGGGGCGCGCTGATAAGCTTATCATCATTCATTCAATGCAAAAACAAAGTTATACTTTACAACCGATAAAATCATACCTCCATACAAACCTCACGCAACAGGCATTCGAGCACTCACACGATAGTATCACCTACACCACAATAAGTTGAACCCACGTGTACGTCATCACAGCTCGCGCGCTTCGACCAATCACAATGCTAGTTGAGTGCAACGTCACAGCTCATTCAACCAATCACACTACTTCTGCAACCCTCAACGCATCACGACGCTGATGTCATACCTCACTCCAAATTATTTTATTGGTTGGTTACAATGTATGTGCACTGCTGTAGCGAGTGTAGTAATAACAAATCACAATAACTAATAAAGAGGATGAATGCAAAACCACAACGCTGATAAGCGTCGATTACAACATCCTCTTCACTTATTTTATTCAATTATAAATATAATAATTTATCAAACTGCTCATACAAAACTTCCAACAACTAATTTTCTATTTAAAGTCAATTGGTACCGTCTTAGATGATTTTAGTAGGTATAAACACTTTAATCACTATCTTAAGAACCATACATACAAAAAAAAACACCCAGTGGTTTTAATACCATAACAACAAGCAACGACGGCGGCGGCGGCGGCGGCGGCTTGTTAAACTAATCATACAAAACACTCGATGGTTTTATGACATCACCTACCCTCATCGCTTGCATCCCCGCTAACGCACCCCGACCCCGCTAGCACCCCCGTCCCCACTAACGTCCCCGTCCCCGATAACGCCCCCCCCCCCGACCCCGCTAACGCTCCCCGTCCCCGCTAACGTCCCCGCTAACGCCCCCGATCACCTGCGCAAACCGACCACCTAACACACCCGCGCTAAGCCTACCCCCTACCTACATGACACACCTGCACCTAACCCAACCAACCAACCAACCAACCACCTAACAACAACAAGAAGCAACGGCTGCAGTGGCGACCCTCGCCATACCCATCTCAACTTTTCATATAAAAACAGCAATCGTACGCTAATATACCTACTCACAACTTTTGAATTACCAACATATCGCTTTTTATGCAGCTGGAAAAACCTTATCTTACTATCACACCCATACAACTCCCCTACATTTACTCACCACAACACATTTTACCAACCGCAAATAAAAGTGGGCCAGAACCGGCAATTCCACCCTACTTCCCTCAATACCTCATTGATCCCTTCATCAGATTCAAATTTTGTGACAATGGGACCACCTCGTAAGTAATACTCTATCAAACCAAATAAAATTTTCATAATCGTTCTACAATTGACGGAGAAATCGAAGTAAATAAAAAAAAAACATACAATGGAACGTATAATCTCCTCCTTTTTTTGAAGTCGGTAAAAAATAGCGACCGAATTAAAAACAATATGGTAACACGTCAAAACCAACATGATTTTACCGTGTTAAATCTTAGCCTTCTACTCATAGTTTTATCAGGTTAGAAATGAGTTTGACGATTCTTGTAAATGTAGACTACCTATACGGATATTTAAAATGAGAGAACGCAGTCTGAATTGGACCCATTATTGTTCCACGCAATTTGTTTGTCTATAATTGCGGCACCCACATTATAACACAATTAGCCCGTCATTCGACCCGTAAAGTGTTAGGAATTGGATATACGATCAATTTTATCTCGGTTTAATGGTCCCCGTCCAAATTGTTTTCGAATTAAGGCCGGCCTCAGTATTACCCTGTTGGATGGAACGGAGTTGTTTGCGTACCGTGCTTTCGTTAGCGATTTGTGAAGGATTTAAGCGGATTACTTACAACAACATAAATAATTTTGATTGTGTACACGAGCGTTAAAACTCTCTTTATTTAAGTTTAAGCACTGTTTGTTTTTAACTGGGTATGTTTATACTTTTAGTCACTTCATGGTTTGAGTTTAATCAAGTTTATTTACTTTCATCTTGTCTCAACAGTCAACTTGCAATGTGAAAGTTACAGAAATCTTCTCAAGAAAGTACTGAGAACAATCTTGGCAACATTTGAAAGCATTAAGAATAATCTTTCCATAAAACATTCAAGAACTTCTGCCTGGTTGAAACGAAATTAGTTTATACTCGTATAGGTATGCGAAAAGCTTTCGTACTTTTTTAATCAAAAGACTGACTGGAAATTGAGCACTTGTTGATTTTTGGGATATCGGGTGACTAAAGCGGCCGATTGTCACTGATTTCTGAAAATACCTATTTTTGAATCTCAACAATGACTAATTATTCTCACTTCTATGATATCCCATACGTATGTCTCCACCCATTCGTAAATGAAATTACAGCGTGACTATTTGTAATTTGAATTGACGTTAACATAAAATTGACTGGTACTTTAGATTATGTTTAAGTCAAACCCACATAATTCATCTCCTCTTTTTACGTTCTCTCATTGCGATTACGTTGTGTTAAAGTGTCAAGGAAAGTTAGAAAATTATTAACCTCCATAACATGTCATTGATAGATACGTTTCTTTATACGGTCGGCTCCAGTGACTACTAATAACTAGGAATTGGTTCTGACAAAACAACCGGAAATTTGGAAAAAAACTGCGTAAGACGGGACCTAAGTAAACTCTTGTCTATGACAGAAACAGTACCTATGTTAGATGTATTTTGGTAGACATGGTATGACATTCAAAAATACAACTTTTTTTTTTTCTTTTATTGAGGGTTACCAACAAGTGATACATTGTAGCAAACATCTTAAATAGTCTATAGTTGTAACATAAATACGTATAATGCTCACTTAATTATAGGTATCCACAGCATGCAAAATTACACAATATTCATTTGTAGATACGTACATTCCATTCCCTAAAACTGAATTACAAATACATACGTGCTAACATTTCAAACTGTTTACATTGCGCACAGTTAATCCAACATTGGCACCATACAAAAAAGGAAATAATGGTCACTATTGAAATATACATTTTGTCATTTAGTGTCACTGTTGGATTAAACGCGCGAATTTTGCTGTCTTCAGTAAGACTGAGTTTTGATATCAAAAGTGATTATCCTAGTCACGAGTATTTTGAAGCTCATCAGTAACATTCAAAAATCGGTCCCCAGCCTTTTTTGTTGCTTCACGACGCATGAATCATTCGTTTCATCATTTATTTTGCAGCCGCCATTTTTTTTGTTTCATCACAATTACCACCTGTCTCTATGGTTAACTAGCTTCGACATTTCACCCGATTAACTGTCGCTATCCCGAATTATCCATTCATAATCAACACCTCACAGCTCAGTAGGTTTATCGCCGATCCCGGATTTCCCGGGTTCCGTCGGGGTTTGAGTGAGCCCTGCCCGGGGCTAACCTGTCAACCGTTATCCACTTTGCCACCAGCGGGTATGGCTTACCCATTAATTTTTAATCTTTGGTCTATTTGCAGATTTGTAAAAATACCGTTGTATTTGGGGTCAGCATAACTAAAGATATAGTAGATTACATACATACATACAATCACGCCTTCATTCCCAGAGTGCGGTAGGCAGAGCTACACAATAACAACAACTACAAAAAGAGTTGTTGATAATTCTGTAACCACATTTTGCACAAACAGGCTAAGATGTTTACCAGTGTATTAGTGACAGGTTGCAAGCCCATCGCCTAACAGTACTACAAGCCCTCATTCCCTTAGTCACCTCCTACGACATCCACGGGTAGGCATGGAGTGACACTATTCTAACCCGGCAACCACACGGGCACACGGGGTTATAGGTATTCGTTAGTAGGATAAATATAATGGTTTTACATAATTTTGCTGACACCGGATGGATTTAGGTCCTTTAGGCCGCTTTTGACTTGTCGGTATGCTTGCAGTAAAACGTACAGGTGGCGTAAACGCTGCGTATTGATTGGTAGATGCCACTGGTTGCCGAGAAACCCTTGTCGATTCCGTGTTTTACTGCAAGCGTACCGACAAGTCACTAAGCGGCGTTATTCATGTAAGTCTAACAATTAGTCTAGCCTCACCTTTTGTACCAGACCCCGTACATTTAGTGCCGTTGACACAAAATTGACGTCTCGCTGCATATGGGCTGATTCAAATTCGTTTTTTGAGTAATCATTTGTTACACATGGGAACCTGTCAGGCATGTTTGCTCGTTTGCCTTTTATGCCAAAAATACCCTGAAAACTAGACTGCTTCAGACAATGCACTTCCGAAAATAAATACATCCCACCGCCAAGCCGCAGTGTTCGCATTGTTTTGTTCCGGTGTGGATATAAGACAACCGTTGAAATTACCAGCATAGATGCATCTTAGTCCTCAGGGTTGGCAACGCATTTGAATTCTTTGGATTCTAGTCTTGAGAATTGTAATAGTGTCAGATCTCACTTATGACCAGCTGGAGGATCTTCTTGCCACAAAACAAATAAAAAATGAGATAGGTAAATGTATGAAAGTCGATTCACAAGAGCCAGCACGAATGCCGTTATTGCCGCTGTGAGTGCCGTTATTATTCAGGGACCTCCTAATATTTTCTAAACAACTGAACTTTTTCGTTTTACTCACTTGTCCAAAGGTTAACAGGAAGAGATCCCTTAAAGGGGTAAGTTCGCCTTTGTACAGTCAAGGTCATAAATATGTATACACTTTAGTACCTTGTCACTTTAATCGCTGTGACAATTTCATATGGCAGTTTAAACATGACGTTAAATAGACAAGGTACTAAAGTGTATACATATTTATAACCTTGACTGTACTACTGTTATTTCTGTAATTTTAATATTTTTGTAATGTAATTATTTTATAACAATAATTACATTACAAAAACATAACACACATACATGCGTACACATATTTCTCCCCGTTAGGTTTCGATTAGATTAGAATTGTAATTAGTCAATCCGAGATTTAATTATTATTTAAAATAAAAGCATTGCATAATTTAGTAACTGAATAATGTATATTTTGCAAATTGTTTCCTCTATTTCCATTGCAGTAATTTTTAAAATAGCTTTGTCGAAGCGCCTAGTTTAAATAGACATCTTTACCAATCACTGGACTATGAGAGTCCCAGACCTTTGGAAGGCGTATATGGAGCCGAAGCCAAAACGCATGGGCAGTTTAGACAAAATTTGGGAAGTAGTGGGACACCAACGATTGTCCCTGAGTTCACACTATTGAAGTATTCTTCCACGGACCAACCATTTAGTTTAAGACTATTTAAGAAGGATGGGGATATTAATACTAGATAAATTGGTGAACTACTTTGTTGATAAGCCAGTTCCCGAAGTTTAATAGTAGCGCATGCAGGGAAAAATAAACCATAAGCCATACAAAACCGCACTTCTAGCAAAAAGTATATTTGGTATGGTGTCTAAGATCTTTAATAAATTACCGTAAACTGTTTAAAATCTGCAAGATAGCATGTTGCTATTTAAAAAGGAATTATATACGTTTTTAATAAATAAGGTTTTTTATTCCATACAATAAAATGTAAGGGTCATGTACACTCTTAAAAACAAATGTTGTCTCTCCTGTGATCAATAGTTAAAAGCTTGTGTGCATATGTTTTTATTTGATAGGTCTAAAGCAGTCTTGACGGCGTTTTTGCGGGAATGGGCTTAGCCAGAAAATTAGGCGTTAAAAAAGTTAACTTTCGGTGTGTCCACAGGAAAGACCTTAATCTGATGATAAAGTGTAAAACAAAAAAAAAAAAAATTTTTAGTCTGTAAGGATGCATGCTGCATGCTAATTGTAGCTTTTTGTATGCCTAACTGCAAAACACAGTGGTCACTAAGTCAGTAAATTAAGTAATTACATCTATGTTTACACCTATTTTTTACAAGTAAAATTATTTGTATTTGTTTGTATTAGATAAAATTATGGCACAAGTCCGACCAAAGCTAATTACTTTGGTTGAAATGGCAGATGGTGAATCAATGGCATGCATGGCATCGGAAAAAAGCCGCGTTTACATAGCAGCAGAGGTAAATTTAAACATTATTATTAATGCATATGTTTGGCATAAATAAACCAGACCTTCGTTTAAAATAATCTTTCACCTAAAATGCAAAACTTGGAATATTATAGGTATTTGTAAAATCATAGAAATTGGATTGGTTCGTAATTTTAAATCTGGCTTCTCTCAGTTAAAGGTATTCAATCTCAGACACTTTAGATTGAATTTAGTATGCTGAGTCGGAATAAATTCTACTTAGGTAGGTATTTAACTTTGAAAAATAAAGCGTATTAAATATGAAATCGTTTTATCTCAACTTCAGCGTGTTTTTTTTAGAAAAAAATTATTATAAAGGGGAGAAAAATATTATCCAGTGTTTTAATGTTTTAAAGTATAAAAACGGAATTAGTGATCACTTTTCCTGACACTTTAGTTTTAGACGTTGGATTTTTTTTTTTTATTAGGTACATAGTGAAATCAGATGGAGAGATAGTACAAGTTCCAATTTTGTGAAGACCTTATAATAGTAGGCATGCAAATACAAGGAAAACTTAATCTATGAACATTTATTGCATTTTTGTCGTTACTCTTTAAGAGGTAGGCACTAAACATATTAAAAGATACATTAAACAAATTGGTAGTTACTGTATTCATGCAAGCTTTAAAAGTGGTTTAGTGAGAGCCAATTTAGTACTGTATACTTGAATTTTGGAAACGGCAAATCTAGAAAAGCTGGTGGGAGTTTATTAATTTTTGTACCTGTAGCTGACTGTTCCCATATTTTGATTATGTATGTTTGTATGTAAACACTTTATTGTACCTACTAAAATAATTAAATTACAAAAATATTACAATTAGGTACAGAAATAAAATGCATGGTCATTCCAAAACATTTCGAAGACTAGGTTATCTTTAACCGAATTAAATTATCAGATTTCTCATTGTTTTTGGTTTTTGATCCGAAAGACATCAACGCGCATAGTATATCAAAATATTTTGACAAAGTAGAAAAAAAAACAATACAGCTGTGCAAAATGGACGACATTAATTTCTTAATATCGTTAAAGATGCTATATGTTTTTCAATAAAACGTTTTTGGTTTCTCCCCATACCATCACTTTGTCATTAGCTAAAACTCTAAGCAACATTTTTGCTATCTACCCGACCCCTTTTTTCATCCGACTGTACCTTCTCTTTTTACCCCTACTATCCGCTAATTTAAAGCGAGGTGCAAGGGGTGGAAAATGCCATCTGGCTGCAGTTTCACATGCACCGCTCGGTAAAGTCAGGTAATATAAATGTAAATGCACTAAAAGAAACGCACGGTGGCGGCACGCGATGCACCTGTAAAGTGTTATAGCTGTTTATATAAGCTATTCTGGCGCGATATCTAACCGTTATACAGCTTCACTAAAGATATTATAAAATATACAAAATTTCAGGGCCTCTATTCTAAACGGTAAAACAAAATCCCTTTGGAAATGTTATCGTATATTGTCAAAGTTTTGATAGCTCTTATTTACATGACAGTAATGGCGGCCGAGTTGAAAACCATAACATAGAGGCAATATGGTTTTACCGAATTAAACAGAGACCGTTGGCTTTTTTGCGGTGGTAGGACCTTATACAGAGCCCGTCCGGATTGCTACCACCACCTTATCCATTAATCTACCGCCAAACAACAGTTTTCGCATTGTTGTGTTCTGGTTTGGCCGGTGGCCTGTGTGCTCGTTTGCCTTCTCAATGCCATAAAAACAAAAAAAAAGATTCTACACTGTAAAAACGATATTGCCTGTGACGTGTTTCTGTATTGTCAACGTTTTGATGACTGATGATTTACATGACAGTAATGGCGACCGAGTTAAAAACAATATTAAAACTCGTCCTAGAGAATATCGCTTAACCCCAGTAGAATACAGGCCCAGTACGATCACTCACAGGTGTTATTTTTGTCGGCGAAACCGGCTTACGTCTTATCTTCAAATGTCATTATAATGTTTAAATTAGTAAATTATCTGTGTCCTTTCACTCAATGAAGTCTACCAAACTACTACTAACTCTAAGATCTTGACAGAAGCTCGTGGAGCTGGCCCCATGTGCTGCTTCTTTTGTGTTTAGTATTATATAAGAGAAAATACTCTTTTACCGAATTATTTTATTGTCCTTGCCGCTTGCCTATATCTCTAAAGCCGCGTCCGCTGCGCCGTGTTTTCAGGGTTCCGTGATTTTAAACATCTAACATGTTTCTTGTACAGAAAAGGGTTATGGCCAAAATGTTTTTTTGTTTACAAACACAGGACGTATTTTTTTCCGTCACGGATGGAAAATATGACCTCCTGGTCATGCTTTTACTTTTGAAAGTTTTGAGTTCGAGTGAAGAACTGTCAAATAGGGTATTAATTATTAACTAATTATAAAAATATCCTACATTCTACAAAAGATGATAAATTTTACTGGGATGACAGCTGTCAAAAGAAAAGTAAAATGTTTTGACAAACAATAAATTCACTCCAAAGTCGCAATGGGAATTTGCAGTTGTACAGTCAAGTTCAAAAGTATGTATACACTTTAGTACCTTGTCTATTTAACGTCATGTTTAAACTGCCATATGAAATTGTCCAAGCGATTAAAGTGACAAGGTACTAAAGTGTATACATACTTTTGAACTTGACCGTACCTAAAAATGTTTTGTAACATATTTATTTGGCTAACATGTTTTGTTAGTTTTTTGGCGCAGCGGACATGCCTTTATAAGTACGAGTACATGAGAGTGTCTGTAAATAACTCGACATCTGCGAAATACACCTCAAAAGGTGTGAAAGCCATTAATTAAAATTAGAAGTCTACTAATTAATATGTTTTCACTTCGATTGTTACCTACTAACATCTTCAATAATCTTCTTATTTTTTAGTGGTGGTAGGACCCTGTGCAGGGTCCGCCCGGATCGCTACCACCATCTTATCCATTAACCACCCGCCAAGCAACAGTGTTCGCGTTGTTGTGTTCCGGTGTGGGGATAAGACAACCGGTGAAATTACTAGCATAGAGGCATTCCATCTTAGTCCTCAGGGTTGGCAACGCATTTGAGGTCTTAGGATTATAGTCTTGAGAATTCGAATGTCTATGGGTCTCAGATTCCACTTACCATCAGGTGGCCGAGTGCTCGGGTGCCTTCTCCTTAACATAAAAAAAAATAAAAAAATAAAAAATAACAATATTACTAATATTCAAAGCGTTATGATAATTTTCCTATTCGAATATAAGATCAGTGATTCAATGCGTGGCAAAAACATCATAAAAAATACCGAAAGCAACATAAATGTCCGCAAAACATCCGTCGTATACAAGTTTTTATTTTATGATAAGGAGAAGGCACACGAGCACTCAGGCCACCTGATGGTAAGTAGAATCTAAGACCCATAGACATATGAATACTCAAGACTATATATTATAATCTTAATACTACAATCGTAAGACCTCAAATGCGTTGCCAAACTTGAGGACTAAGATGGCTAATAATTTCCCCGGTTGTTGCTTAGCGCTAGGTTAAAAACATCATCATACATTGCACATCTTTTTTATTTTAATTGTATGGTTTTTTTCTTGTACAATATAGCGTTTACATACATTTTAGGAAGAATTCCAGCCCCCTAAATTATCATGCTGATAATGACAGGTGACACTTGACATTTAAGTGTACAGTTAGCAGCTCGTTTGAAACCCAGTCATGTATTAGCGTATACAGAATTGTCACCTGTCAGGAGACATTGTCACGATGGTGACATAGAGGAAAGGTCGTGGCCTTCACCCTGACCCTTTATACATCGCAAGACATACGTCACGTCATGCCAACTAGACGTGCTGATAAATCGTATTACCTATTTATCGGGTCCGATCAAACAGCCGATTTAAATAAGGAATTGCCTCAGGGTTTTTGACCGATTGTGACCCGAAATAAGGCCTTTAAGATCGGGCCCTGCCCGCCCGCATTCTAAGACATAAAGATTTATTCGGTCATAGACCTCGCTGATGCAAATTCCTGAAGTTTTTCCTTAATAAAGCCTCGGAATAAATAAAAAGTGGATGATGAAAAAAAAACCGGACAAGAGCATGTCGGACCATGCTCAGTGTAGGGATCCGAAACCGTTAAGTACTACTAACATAATAATCAACAAGTAATAACTAATTTTCTATTTTAAGTCAATTGGTGCCGTCTTAGATGATTTTAGTAGGTATAAACACTTTAATAGCCTGTATCTCAAGAACCAATAATGTCTACTTAGTCACCAGAGTTTTCCTTTAAAATTCGTTATATTATGTTCTTTCATTTAGGGTTTTTTTCAGATTTTTAGTATTTGTAGTTTTGGCTGTAGTTGGGGGAGACGGGGGACACTTGAGTCTAACAATTTGCGCTTTAAAGCTTAATATTTCATAAAAGGATTACTTAATCGAAAAACTGTTTACATTTTTGACAAACCCGTTACATTTTTGAAAGACCTATGCGACGACACACGACATTATAGGATATACGAGGAAAAAAAATACATTCCCACGTTACGTGTAGGGGAGGTATCATAAAAAAATACCTTTGTTGGCCTGACTAATATGCATATTCATGCCAAATTACAGCTTTCTAGTACCAAGAGTCTCTGCGCTAGGATGCGGACGGACGGACGGACGGAGATGGCGAAACTATAATGGTTCCTAGTTTAACTACGGAACCCTAAAAACTTTATAATGTTAAACTTAAGAGTTGATGTTTCAGTATAACTGTTTATTTTTTTTTGTAAAACGGGTGATATAAAATAAGTGACTCTTTAGAGGGACAAAGAAGAATTTTATTTAGCGGTGGTAGGACCTTTTGTACGGCACGCCCTAATCGCTACCTCCATCTTATCCTTCAACCTACTGCTAAGCAGCAGTGTTCCCATCGTTATGTTCGGGAGTGGGGATTAGACAACCGGTATAATTACTAGCATAAATAGAGGCGTTCCACCTTAGTCCTCAGGGTTATCAAGGCGTTTGCAGTCTTGTGTTTGTAGTCTTGAGTTTTTTTTTTATATTCATACATACATACATACATAACATCACGCCTTCATTCCCAGAGTGGGGTAGGCAGAGCTACAGAAATACCAACAACTCTAAAGGCATGCTAATAATTCTGTAACCACATTTTGCACAAGTAGGCTGAGATGTTTAGTAGTGTATTAGTGACAGGTTGCAAGCCCATCGCCTAAGAATACTACAAGCCCTTATTCCCTGAGTCGCCTCTTACGACATCCACGGGAAGACATGGAGTGGCTCTATTCTAACCCGGCAACCACACGGGCTTTTTTTTATTCATTTACCATTAATTGGCCTTTGTGCTGGTTTGCCTTCTACTTGCCATAGAAAACATGTTTATCTTTATCAGACAAAGACAGATAATTCGATTTAAAATGAAGAACACGTTATCGTAAATCATTACCTATATTAAACACAATGAAATCTTGTTTGAGCGCCAGACTTGTTTGATGTGAGATGTTTGATGTTGTGTAAAAAGCAGGACCACAGAAATCGCTCAAAGAAAGGAAATACCCATTCTTAATAACATTACCTCCATTTTCCTTTCATTCTTAAAAACATTTCGTAGAAAATTAAATTGAATAGCTATGTCATAAGAAGTCAGAATTACGGCCATTGGAATCTTAAAACCAAAATTTATAAAACGAAAAACAATTTCATAATAATCATAAGCGTACGCAATATTTGTATAACAAGGACTCACTTTGTTAAAATATTCATAACGAATAAGACAAGTTTAGTGTCTTTTGTATGAAAGATTTTATTAGATTTTATTACAAATGCCTTGTATATTGTTTCATGGGCTTCATTTAAAACATAGCTTTAAAGATTTTCTATCGGTGAAAATATTAAATGATTAAATAAGATTTGCCCGTGTGGTTGCCGGGTTAGAATAGTGCCACTCCATGTCTTCCCGTGGATGTCGTAAGAGGCGACTCAGGGAATAAGGGCTTGTAGTATTGTTAGGCGATGGGCTTGCAAATATACACTATTAAACTTCTTGGCCTGATTGTGCAAAATGTGGTTACAGAATTATCAACAAGTCTTTTTAGAGTTGTTGGTATTTCTGTAGCTCTGCCTACCCCACTCTGGGAATGAAGGCGTGATGTTATGTATGTATGTATTTATTTATTTATTTATTTAATCTTTATTGCACAAAAAAAGAATACACTTAATATGCAAAAGGCGAACTTAATGCCGTAAGGCATTCTCTACCAGTTAACCTTTAGGCAAAGCAGAGATTGTAGTGGCGGTGCAACATAGATTCTGACTTAACTATATACTATATACTTACATAGACATATACACTTACATAATATAAAAATATAAAATATATATATATGTAAATAAGATTTGCAAATCTAATAAATCACTTCTTCACGCTGTGTCTCATGAACCGTAATAGGTAAACAGTTGGAATTGTATTTCTTAATATGTATTTCTGTCGCCGACACCATAATAACAAACCAATAAATATAATAATTAAAGTGGGTCTTCATACTAAAATGTGAAACGTTTTTTACTCCATCCTAATATTGTACAGTGTTATGGAACCCTTCGTGTGCGACTCCCACTCGCGCTTGGCCGATTTCTCACTTGTTTTTAAAGCTTCAATCCAACTTCACGTGTTTATTTTAGTTCAAACTTTGTAAGCCAATTTACTTTACCTAATATCCCGACAAACTTTAGGATAGAACACAAAAAGAGAGTATATATGCCCTTTAACTCAGTTGTGAATTTGCATCATTTACCTACCCCACGTACGTAACACTCTGAACACAGGTAAAATTTCAGGTTAGATGTCCATTACTAAATTAAAGTTCTCTAAAGGGCCTCTGCGTACCTCTAAGTGAGTTGGCTCTATTAACGCCCTCCAATGGTTTGAGACTTTTATAGTCACGCATTGTTAAAGACATACAAATAATAATATTAATTTATTTCTCATTACCGTCAGGTGTCCAGCCTTTTGTAGAAGAAAGTACCGTAAATGTCCCCACTCCATACAAAGAAAATGTACCGTTTCTCTCATAAAATCGAGATTGTACCTATCATTATATGTACCGACCGTGCAATAATAATATATGGTTAGAAAGGTAAATAAATTCCGTATATAACAACTAACAAGTTATATAATGTACTAGCGACCCGCCAGCGGCGTCGCCCGCTGCATTTTTTTTCTTGACAATTTTTTTTATTTTTGCAAAAAATATATTTTTTAATAAAAAGTATCCTTTGTTACTTACCTCCCAGAATATGTGTACAAATATTAGTAAGGATACCATGATTCCACTTACTTATTTGATTTTTTATTTTCATCTCACATTTTTCTTTGCACACTTCACATTTCAATTGTTTTTTCATAGACACATTCCACATGTACTAATTTGAAGCTTAATACTTTTGATTATAGTATTTAGACGCCACTCATCCGAACTCGCCCAATGTCACAGAAATTGACCTAGTCCCAAACTATACTTTAGTAAAAGTAATTAATTATTTTTTTACATACATACATAACATCACGCCTTCATTCCTAACTCTAAAAAAACTTATTGATAATTCTGTAACTACATTTTGCACAATTAGGCTAAGATGTTTACCAGTGTATTAGTGGCAGGTTGCAAGCCCATCGCCTAAAGAAAGTACAAGCTTTTAATCCCTCGGTCGCCTCTTACCACATCCACGTTAACTATTCTAACTCTGCAACCACACGGGCTTAATGAATTTAGTATGTCATTTCGTCATTAAAGCATACATACTCGTAATCCTTTCACAATAACATTTCAGTATAACGCGCTAAACATTGCCTAACGTGTAAGTAATGATTAAGTACGTATCCAATAGCAAGCCTCGCACATCGCCTCTATTGCCTAAAGTTAGCAAATAATTTTCCCGAATGACATCTGGATCGGTCGTATTAGGGCCATTTTATATTGCCGGCGAGACGAGCGCAGGATTTGCCTATCGTACGCAATCGCGGACCATAAGCCGGTTTAAGCCAGACCCCAGAGATTGCAAATCTTTGTCCGGATCTATTCAATGAAATTCAATTTCGTTAAATGTGCACATTTCTTTTGTGAGTAACAATTTTGTAAATGTATCGTGGATTTGCGTCGACGTATTGTTATTGTGGCGCTCGGTTTTATAGCGCCGGCGCCGTGACGTCTCAAATATAACTGGGGTTTTCGGTTTTTCCATTGTGTTTTATTTGTCTTTGTGATTTTAAGACCGTATTGTTGGCAGTCGTTTCACTCGTTGATGTTAGATTTACTTTTGTGAGTTAAGAGAAGGTACAATTTAAAATACGAGTATTAGACACATTTCGACCTCGTTTGAAAGCTTATTTCTTAGAAGCGCAGCGGGCGTCTAGCTGCCAAATTTAGATCTAGGATTAACACAATCAACTTTTTATATCCTTTATTATCTTCTAATAATTGTCTACCAATGTTATATTTAACGCCATCTAGTCAGCTTATAGCTTAATAGTGTTAAAAGCTTCGATCGAATGTTGCAACTGAAAACTAGCGCCGTGGCCCTGCTGCAGCCCATGCCGAACTACAACTTTTAAACGATGGAATCAATCCAGAAATATTTACAGCTTCGGAGAACAAAGCCAGTTGTCAAATGATAATGTTTGTGAAATTAATCATTTGTGAAACTTTGGTTATGAAATGATAGGATCCCCTCAGAGACTCTTAGTACTAGAAAACTGTAATTTGGCATACTTGACGACACGCTAGCCTTGTTGGGAGTGACCATGCCTTCGAAGCTAGGGGTCCTGGGTTCAAATCCCGGTAAGGGCAGATATTTGTGTGATGAGCACGAATATTTGTTCCTGAGTCTTGGATGTTTTCTATGTATATTTTTTATATGTATTTCAGTATATATTTCTCTATATAAGTATGTTTATCGTTGTCTAGTACCCATAGTACAAGCCTAGAGCTTAGTTTGGGACTAGGTCAATTTGTGTGAGATTGTCCTGTGATTATTATTATTATTATTATATTAACAGAGGTCGGAATAGGCAGTGCCTATTTGCCTAAACTTCGCGGAAGGACGTAACTAAGAGTGGTTACTACCACCAAAAACAATGATTTCTTTTTTATTGTATGTGGGATTTCCGGGTTATTTAAATAATACATAAATGTAGAAATTGATACTAAAACTCAACATCACATCATGTTAAAAACATTTAACCTACTAATATTATAAGCGCAAAAGTTTTAAGTATGGATGTTTGTTACTCTTTCACGCAAAAACTACTGGACGGATTTAGGTGAAATTTGGAACAAAAACAGCTTATACCTTGGATTAACACATAGGCTACCTTTCATATCGCTATTCCCTCGGGAACTGATTTATACGCGTACGAAGTCGCGGGCGGAAGCTAGTTGTAAATATTTTTACATTATCATCAATAACAAAAACATCTTTCAATCTGAATCATCAATATCATAATTACTACTATTATCAACATCATCGTAATTATGATTGAAATTATGATATTGATGATTCAGATTGAAAGATGTTTTTGTTATTGATGATCATGTAAAATTGTATACAATAAATTATTGGTGGTTGTAACCACTCTTAGTTACGTCCTCCCGCGAAGTTTAGGCACATAGGCACTGCCTATTCCGACCCCTGCATATTAATCACGCCAACAAATAAAACTTTGAAAAACATTTTGGGGATGTTTTTTTTTTCGTCTTTCCCCCTAGTGTGGTGTACCGTTGGATGGGTCATACAAAAATATGGTGGGTTTTTTGATCAAGGGATCCAGTTATGACATATTAAGCTTTAAAGAGCTAATTTTTGTTAGAGTAAAGTGTCCCCCCCCAACCCCCCTACAGCTAAAACTACAAATACTAAAAAACTTAAATGAAAGGGCATATAACGAATTTAAAAGGAAATTTTTCACGACTATGTAGACATCATTGGTTCTTGAGATACAGGCGATTAAAGTGTATCTACTAAAATCATCTAAGACGGCACCAAATGACTTTAAATAGAAAATTCGTTATTACTTGTTGATTTTTATGTTTGTAGTAAGTACTTAACGGCTTCGGAATCCTACACTGAGCCTGTTCCGTCATGCTCTTACCCGGTTTTTAGTATTTGTAGTTTTGGCTGTAGGGGGGGCACTTGACTCTAACAAAAGTTAGAGCTTTAAAGCTAAATATTCCATAAACGGATCCCTTAATCAAAATACGGTTTTTCCAAACCCGTTATATTTTTGAAAGACACCCCACACTATGTAATAGACGAGAAAAAAAATACATCCCAACGTTACGTGTAGGGGCAGTAACTACGCAAAAAAAAAATGTTTACAAGATTTTATTTTACCATTTTTTTTAAAGTGACTGATATGTATATTCATGCCAAATTACAGCTTTCTAGTACTGAGGGTCTCTGAGCTAGGCTGCGGACGGACGGACCGACATGGCGAAACTATAAGGGTACCAAGTTTGACTACCCTAAAAAGCCGTCAGGAATGGATTTTGAATCCAAATCACATTTTTGTCAAAGCATTACAGTTCCCAGTTAATACAGGTGAAGAGTTCCTAACAAATGTGGTGTTACGGCCTCGATATATCACTTCGTATTCGTTGTTATGCTAAAATTGGTAGTATTCCGTGAAGGGGATCTCAATAATCACTACGCCTATGTGTGTGTTCTTTGGATATATTAAACTTGCTCATATTTCTAAGGAACTGAAAGTATCGTGTCATAATACATAAAGTTCAAAATAAATAAAGGGTCAAAGAAATAATGGTCATAATATATAATAGTTTTATTTGAAAGCTGTTAACTTTTTATTTTTTAAAGCCCTACTCCTTTTGGTTATATTAGGTTTGTTTTATAACAATCCTGAAAAGTTTATTTTTTTCAGAAAAAAATCATGGCCATCATGTATATTTGTGACATTGTGACCCATTTTGTATTTTGAACTTTATTTCATAGTTTTATTTTTCAAATATGACATCTTTTGCGCATGCGTTTGGTTGTGTTAAAACGACGATTTTTAATATTATAATAACTCGTTAATCATGGTAAACCATTTTTTATAAGTGTTATGGTTTTAAAGCTAACAGCACTTATTTGAATTTGATGCTGCAATCAAATGAAAAAAAAACATTAATTTATTTATAATAAGTTTCAAAATTTTCGTGGTTGAATCCTCCTTTTGAGTATACACCTGTATAAGAGATATTGTAATTAATACTAAGTATCTCCATCCCACATTTAACCCTGTGTGGTTGCCGGGTTAGAATAGCGCCACTCCATATTTTCCCGTGGATGTCGTAAGAGGCGACTTAGGGAATAAGGGCTAAGGTAGTAATGTTAGACGATGGGCTTGCAACTTGTCACTAATACACTCGTGAACTGCTCGGCCTGATTGTACAAAATGTGGTAACAGAATTATAAACAAGTCTTTTTAGTTGTTGGTATTTCTGTAGCTCGGCTATCATTTGTGAAACTTTGTTTATATGAAATGATAGGATCCCGTTCTAAACTCATTCTGACCAGGTTGCTGGCGACAGCCGTTCGGTACCTGGAGTCGACGGCCACCCCCAGCACCGTGTGCGAGTGATCTGCTCCGTGCTGGTGGTGACACTGATATTGTTGTGTGGCTAACTAGTTAGTTAGCCACACAACAACATAACCTAACCTAACCTTATAGTTATAAGGTTTCAGAAACAAATACATTTTTAACTTATTAAGATTTATCAAAATTAAACAGGAAACGGAAACCGGACTAAATTTAACTACTTACTTACCTACCTAACTGTTAACTACTGTTCAAAGCAAAGATCACGAATGTTCTCCTTGGACCTTTTGCTCAAAGTTACCGCTGAATACAGAATATAGCATCCGAAATTTCAAATTTAGTCCTTTGAAGTAACCCATCTGCCCATAAACGAGCTGAGTTCTGCGGCGACCCTACCGGCTGTAAATCAAGTTGCAATGTGAAATATGCCTCTATAAATTCAGCTTTGCAATGAAGATACTGAAACGTTACGTCACTATGCAGTTCAGTTTACAAGGAGTGTAAAGGACGAAGCTATATAGCTGCTGCTGCACTGTCCCTTTCGCTCTGCGAGAACTGAATTAAATGGCTTGGAATTTAAGGAAACGGGTGATTTTTCATAAGGTAGCTCATTGATATACAACTGTGATGAGGGTAGTTTTACAACGGATGTTACTACTTATTGCCAGAATGTTATAATTTTGGTCAAATATTTTCTGCGTTTTGTTTATTTTGAATGCAAGTTTTGTGTTTTATTCCCTTTTCTCAACTACGGCGAAGGAAAGGAAGGGTATGATTTTGATTGAAACACCGTTCAAAGAACTTGTATCATTGCGCAGAACTTTAATTTCATCGAAAGGCATTTTTCGCCGCCCTGTGATGTATAATATTCAAAATATTGTTCATAGTCGGAGGCCAAACTGCGATGCACGTTGCTGTAACAACCCTGGCCTTCGACCACGAACAATATTTTTAATAGCCTGCTAGCAGGCAGGTATATGTTCTATATTATAAGAGCAATATTGATATTATTTGCTTGTTTATGGCCGTTATCGAAAACGGTTTTAACAATTTTGATAAAACAATCGGAAAAGGGTTACTTTGGGTCAAGAAATCGATTTGTCAAATGGTCACCTCCGGGAAAGTTCGTTTTTAATCTGAGCGTTAAATACTTTGATTCTACTAAAGAACTGTACTTAACCGACTATCGGTCTCTTAGTTAATTTTAAATCACATATTGTTATGTATGTTAGTCCGTAAGGTATTTGTAATAATGGGCCTTGTTGGTTGTAGGTAATTTCTTATTCCGGTCTATTTTTTTTCATATTTCTACTTCCAGAAATTCTATTATCTGGTTACGGATTCTTCCTCTGAATTGATAAATATCTTTAAAAGCAAACCTATTTAACCTTTTACTTTATTGCTATCGAAAAATCCGTCGACCATACCTTTTCCGTAATTTCTCCATCATGTGCACAGTTCTTTACCGAGATCTAACGACTTTTAGACAGCGGAGCGTTATCGGACTACAAAATAGCCTGTCAATACCCGGCAGACCCTCATCAGAGGCAGCAATGCCCAAATGCGTACACGAACACTCTGGGGAGGAATTAAAATGCTCGGTGCATTCAGCCAGCCATGTCGACGCTACTGAGATAGACGTCGGAGGATATTAGACACGTTTAGGTACGTGGTTGAGTTTTGTAATTGAGAAGTGTTTTCATGATGTGGTTTAGTTAGACGACGCGGTAGTGCTGCTTACTAAGCGGGTTTGATCCCCAATGAGATTGTTATATTAGTGTGATTGGGTTTGTTTGAATCTTGGATGTTTTCTATAAAGATAAATATTTACCCACTGCATGAGCCGAAATAAAACTATATTACAGACTATGAAACGTTAATGAAATGTAATCACAGATCACAATACGGTTGTAAACACGTTGCCTTTGTATTCAAGAATGAAGGAGTACTTCCTTTCTACTTGATGTAACTTACTTCCGTCCAGTTACTCTATGGTGTAGTCAAAAAATGAATAACATCCTCATTTTATAAATGTTTAATGCTTGTGTTATCTTAAACTAAAAAAAGTAGAGCGCATTTAGGCTTAGTATTTTTTTTTGTCCATTGACTTTTTTATCTTAAGTGTAAAAATATGCAAAAAAACTCGATACAATGCATGATCTAATAAACAGCATAACAGTGCATGCAGCAGAAAAAAATATATGCCCTCCAACTTAAAATTAACAGCTAACTAATTAACTAAACTACCGGATTTTAGCCGTAACGTCACGTCAGCCACGCAATCAGGTTGCGCTTGAATTTGTTATACAAATTGACCTAGTCCCGAACTGAACTCTAGGCTTGTGCTATAGTCACTAGATAACTTACTTATATAGAAAAGTATATACTACGATAAGATATTTTTGAAAAAAGCTGTAAACTGCGCCGTAACATTTCCTGGGGTGTGCGTCTCTTAAGCGTACACTATACCCGTTTTAATTCGACGCAGCTTATATTATCCGTCGAGTTTTAGTAGTTCTTCCGGAGTGTATAAGACACATTTTACTTAACGCGTGCATTCTCAATTAGGCAGCTTTATAGCTCGACCCACCTCTGATCACTCGTACATACCTACTCTTTTTTTTTGTGAATGAATTTTCTATCTACTCATTATGCGTATACTACGTATATATTGACGTTCGATTTTAATATGAGGCAAACTATTAAAGTCAATCGCTATTCTAGTGAGATTTCTACAATCTGCAATTTTCTATTAATTTAACGCCGCATACATCAAGGAACTGATATACAAAAAAAAATACACCCTGAGTTATAACAGGCGGTCTTTTCATAGGAGTAGCGATCACTTTCAGACAACCTTACAATGAAGACTTGGTTAAAAATACCCAAAAGAAATGGGCAAACTGAACTAAACAACCTAAAAATACACATAGGTAAATGTCCTTTCAATAAATACGTATAGAAACGTAAATAAGAAATACATAGCTACAAATAGAAAGAGCTAAATCCAAGGAAAATAAGTCTTCAAAGTTTTTCAAAGATAATTTTCAATTATTCTTATGCTTGACTCAAGTAAACATAATACCTTGCAAAGTTCGTTACTCCTAGTATGATGCCCTGCGGGCTTTTCTACCGCACGATATTCTGCATAAAAATAACTTTTGTCTACAACAGCATTTTCAACTCGGTTTGTTATCTCGAGAGCCATTTTGTATTTAATATTTTTGAAAGAAGCAAAATAGTTAATCGTAAGTTAAGCATTAAGGTTTTTGTCAACAGAAATATTTTTCAGACTAGCTTTTTAGGTGATTGTGAAATTGGGCACGCTAACTCTCGCAATCAAATTATCTATGATACTTTTCCGTTGTGCAACAAAAATAACCCATGTAATTGTAAGGATACTTTTCGTCGTACAACGGAATCCCACTAATACCATAAACATGAAAGTTCTTAATGTTTAGATGTTTGTCTTGATCACGCAAAAACGAGAAAGGAAATACATTTCGCTTCCTATGGCCTACACTAGATGCATTACAAAGACGTTATCGTTATTGAAAATGTATAAGATTCACGTGCGCTACCACTCACGTCGAGCGCTTATGTCAATCCCATACGTTTTGTGAGTTTTCGACATTCGTTTACGTTAGCGTTAAGCATTTTGTCTAAAGCCACTGGACGTAAGACTTTTCCCGAAGGAACTACTTAATATAATATATAAAAATGAAACGCAAAATGTGTTGGTAAGCGCATAACTCAACAACGACTGGACCAATTTTACCAATTATTTTTTTCAAATATTCGTTAAAGTCCAAGGATGGTTTTTACGGCGAGAAAAATTCGAATAATTTTTGGGAAAGTCAGAAATTTGTAGCGGGGCGAAGCCGCTGGCGGGCCGCTAGTTATATATAAAAATAAATCCCTATTTCCCTTGGTCACGGCATCACGCGTGAACAGCTGGACCGATGTCCCTAATTTTATTTTGTTGTGTTCGTTATTGTCAGGACAATGTTCTTATGGAAGAAAAAAGTGTAAAATCCACCGGGAAAGTCAAAAATTTGCAGCGGGACGAAGCCGCTGACGGATAGCTAGTTTTTTTTAAGATAAAGTAAACCGACAGTTTTCGTATTTTTGGTATGAGTTAACCAAAACTTGTTTCAATTACCTTGTTTCATTATTTTATCATATATGCCTGCACAAGTTATCATATTTTTAAATGAACTGTTAGTTTACCTACTTAGCTAATACATAAGAAATGTTTCTTCAACAATACCTCGAAATAGTGCTCAATATTTTGCCAAAGGCAATTTTAGACCAAATATAATCCTTATAAATTCCCCTTCATGATAATACGGTCAACAATAACTCCTCGTAATCTCAGGTCTTGAAATTACGAGATTAACTTCTGAACATTATTTACAACTCCATTAACAGTATTATAGTGGCCAGTCTGCTTTGACAATTTTGTATCATTAAGAGTTATGTCATTTGTGTTATACTTAATGTTTTAAGGTTAAGTACTTACAATGTCACTGTGTCACGCCTCGACAACATGACATGAACAAATTTAGTCATAGTTTGTTTAGGGGTTAGAGAATACAAACGATGTTAACCTAGATAATAATATTAAAAATAGCATTTCACTTCTTAAATTCAGATGCGCATTTTATTTTACATTGTATAAATGACACAGCATATCAAATTATAAACAGATTTTTTTTAAACAATAAAAAAATTGGTAAAACATTGGTTTTTTGATAATGATGATAAAATCAATTTATGTAAACATGTTTCACCAGCGTTGAACATCATCATCACACCATAAAATTAGTTAAATTGGTCAGTAAAATAATAATACAATAGCAAAACATTCTTAAATTAAAACTAATTTGTCCACACGAGAGCTCTTTTACATGTTGGTAATATTTTGTCAATCTACTAGCGCTTCGGACAAGACCATCATTGCGGAGAAGAACCGCCGCCAGAAAATCGAGTAGATCATTTTTAGGGTTCCGTAGTCAAACTAGGAACCCTTGTATTTTCGCCATGTCCATCCGTCCGCCCGTCCGCAGACTAACTCAGAAACTCTTAGTGCTAGAAAGCTGTAATTTGGCATGAATATATGTACGTCACGCCAACAAAGTGGTAAATTTAAGGAAAGTCCGATTAAGGAAACCGTGAATTTTTGTAAGATTCATTTCCCACCCATACTAAAAATCTGAAAAAGTATTTAATGAAAGTGCAAATTAACGAATTCTAAAGGAAAACTGTCACGACTAAGTAGACATCATTGGTTCTCGAGATCGAGAGAGACCTACTAAAATGTGACTTGTAATAGGTAATTAGTATTGCCCGATTTTCAATCATAAAACACAAAAATATGCACTTAAAAGTAAGTTAATTACGTGGTAATAAATTAATGAATAATAATTATTATAACTAGCGAAAATAAAATCATCAGAACAAAGCAGTGACACTCCCAATGCAATAATGTTTTTTTTTAATTGCAATTAAATGTTAGAAACAAATTGCTACTCCATAGAAGTAGTGTTGATTCACTCAACTACGACACAAATAATAATAAAAAATGTTTTTCTTAACCACGTTACAAATTTAACAAAAACGCAAAAAGATCTCAACAATAATTGCAGCAACCCAGTTTGAGTAAAAAGCAGGCATTTTTAAGTACATTTTAGTCATTATAAATGCCACGAGCGTTTTAAATAAATGTTTTTACACGCACCAAAATGCCGCACCCTGACAGCGAAAGTAGGTCAAACCAAAAAAATCTGGTTTAAAATGTACTCTTGGGGATACAGTGGAAAATTAATCGCTTTAAAAAGTGGTTAAAGGGTGATCGGCCGATCAATTATGAACAACGGCAAAATAAAATGGCTTATATCAGAAACTTTTTGATGCTTTTACCATAATTCACTTTTAGATTAAAATTGGAAGATAGTTCATTTTAATTAAATTTGTGGTGGTAGGATGCAGGTTCCGTCCAGATTGCTAACACCATTTATCCTTTAACCTAATTTAATAAATAATTATCAGGAGCCGTTCTCACACAAATTTACCTAGTCCTAAAGTAAGCTCCAGGCTTGTACTATGAGTAATAGACAACGATAAAGATACGTATGTAGAGAAATACATACTTAGAAAACATCCAAGACTCAGGAACAAATATTCGCGCTCATCACACAAATATCTGCCATTACTGGGATTTGAACCCAGGTCTGCTGGCTCTGAAGGCAGGATCACTCCCAACTAGGCTAACGTGTCGTCACCTACCGCCAACCAGCAGAATTCGCGTTGTTGTGTTCTTGTGTGAGCTTAAAACATCCGGTGAATATAGCATTCTATCTCGGTCTTAAGGGTTGACAACACATTTGCAGTCAAGGATTGCAGTGTTAAGATTGTAGTCTCTCTTGAGAATATAAATGTCTATGGGTATTCAATCTCATTTACCACCTGGCGGCTTATGTGCTTTCTCACCTTCTTATTTGTGGTAAAAACGATCAACATTACTTGTAGCATGCTTTGCCTTTAAAGTACCTGTTCAGATTTGTGAACGCTTGACTTAATACCTTTACCAAATAGCGTCTCGCTGTGTTCAGCGGCGAAAGGTTAATGGCGGACAATTGCTGCTAATGGAGCGTCTCGCAAGGCACGATGGTAGATACTAAACTTTACCTAGGCACTTCAATTTTACACCCGTATTATTGCTCACTTATGTCAGTAAAGCTGTTAAAAACGATCGTTAGTAAACAAACGAAGTGTAATACTACAGTAATGATTGTTTGTATTGTTAGAAATGGTTTGGATTAAGGACCGATACTTATAAATTTATGAGTGCTGCGAAAAGTAATTACAAATCGTATGATGTCTTATCACATCACTCTACTTCACACTTAAACAATAACGTTAAGTGGCTCAGGGCCTCTATTCAACTGCGTTATAACGATATCGTGTTTGACGTGTTTTAGAATCGTTTATGTCACAGTCGCCATTATTGTAAATGACATAAGAGTTATTAAAACTTTGACAATACGGAAACACGTCAAATACGATATCGTTATTACCGTGTAGAATCCCAGCCCTGATTGATTAAAAATACATTTCTATCTATGTATAAATTGTTATCCATACTACAATACTAAAATATTATCAATGCGAAAATTAGCTCCGTTTGTTACGCTTTCATTTGAAATTTGGTATAGAGATATCTTGAACCCCAGGAAAGGAGATAGGGTATTTTTTACGCTGGAAAATTAAGCAGATCCCAAAGAAATAGCGATAAAACAGTTCTACTCGACGGTGTCGCATTCAACTCTTGGTAATTTATACATTAACTAAAAATCCGTTTCCTTCGTTATAAATATACTTAAACAAAACGTAATTAAAAAGCACCGGATATTTCCGTTCCTGAAGAAGGCTTCCAGGAAAATCACCACTAATGGGGCATTACACAGCCGCATTGTGGTAATTGAGACGGACGCTAGCACTCTCTCTCTCTCTTTTAATGCAATTGCTTTTTTATTTAAATGGTTCCCAAAAAAACCTTAAAGTAAGGAGACTATTATAAATGTTACTATGCGTTATGTATGGTAGGGAATTACTTTATTGTACAACGCGCAGAACAAAATGCATTTTTTACAAAACACGTATAAAAATGTGAAGCACTTTAGTGCATTTTCATACTGAACTTTAAACTGAACAAATGACAAGCACGACAAAGACAACGTCATTCTCAATGACAAGGTTCTAAAAAAAATGGGTAACTACAAAGGCGTCCTGTATCGTGTTATATCGCTGTCTTATTTTTTTTTGCTTAATAATTTTATTATACTCAAGTATTAAGTCTATTTACGAATGGGCATTTGGGTTCATATAACTTGTTGAATTATATTTTTGTAATTGAGTATCGCTGTAAAAAAAATTAAACGATAGCTCAAGAAAGAAGATAATGTTAGATATTTTAGATATTTGTATTGAGACATCGCGTTGAGACCTGACTTTATTTGTAATATGTGAAAAAAAAGTGTTTTATAATTTTGGACCTCAAATGAACAAAGATTTCCGCTAAAAATCGCAACAATCTGTCTTCGATCACATACATCCAGCATTTACATTCAATAACTTTAACCATAAACATAATACACACAGTAATATAGAATTCAGAAAGAAATAATAAACCAGTTAACCACAAAACCGCTGAATCGCAGATAGCAGCAATTCCATTTTCACCAGAAGCAAACAAAGTAAAAACTGTAGTTTAGAACAGACTAATGCAACCGTAGACAAAGTATTATATAGACGGGACACGAAAAAACAATACAAATAGTAAAAGCGTTTATACGAAAATAAATTTAAATGAAAGGTACGGCATACTTTCTATCTAACTGTAAAAGTTTTGTCATTGTTTGGCACCAGAAGTGGTGGTGAATTGTCGCTGTTAACTATTTTATTGTGTGTTGTTTGTGTTCATGTGTTTTCGTAGGTTTAATAGACACCTGTGATTTTAATTGTTGTATTTTGAGCTGCAAAAGTCTTAGTGCTCGAAAACATGAAACCGTAAAATTTCAGCGGCCTAAATAAGGTAAGCACTCAGAACAGAAGCTTTGTCTGCTAAAGATGAGTTGGTCGGGTTATAATTGCTATCTCAAAGGGTATACGCGATCACCTTGTCTAGGTAGTACTCTCTCTACGAATGCAACGCATCGTTTATCCTGAACTTTCCGCGGAAATTGTGAATCGGTATTTAAGTGAGGAAGTTTGCAGCGAACGGCACTGCACAGTGGGCGCTTACTGCGATGGCCGCGATTGTCTCGCTTAATGTGGTTATGAGAATTAAATGCCGATGGAAATGGGTGTTATAAAGTACCAAATCGTACCAAGTTTTTTTTAAGACGAGAAGATGGTAAATAAACGTACAGGCCACTTTGTGGTAAGTAAAATCTAAGAGCCATAGACATTTGGAATCTCAAGATCATAAAAAATTGTATGTAAAGTCTTTGTGTAAACGTAGCATATGGCTTAACAATGGTCGCTAGGTTACGATTTCAAGACCTACAATTAGTTGATTTTGGGTGAAGTCACTCTGTTGTCAGGTTGACAGACCCTGACTCATGTTAGCCAACAATTAAATTATGCCATTTCCCATTATTTGAGGTAACTGAAATTAATGGTTGTAGTAACGAAATATTAATTTCAATACGGAATATAACAGTATGCAATTTCAAATTTTTAATCCAATCATTTTCAGTCGTTTATATAACGTTTTCTGTCTTGCTTGAACCAGTAGGTAAGTAAGTGTCGTATCTTATCGGAAAGGTTCGTAAAGTGTCCTCTCCTTATTCACTCTGTACTGACCCCAAGTCAGCCAGCATATGTATAAATATATAGATATATATAGGGTATAATTTTTTTTGCTTACATAATCATAAATTATATATCGTCACTTATTATAAATAGGAGGCTTAGGACTTGTCTGATCATATAAAGGTATAAATATGGTTACGAGAGATAATACTGGGTTTTTAAACAATAGAATAGGTCAGATGTGTACTTAAATATTAGTACAATATGTCGACGTATTCAAATATATAAGTTATAAAGCTTAAAACATATAAATGGCGAAATGGTGATATGAAAAACCACGTTGGTACTTTGTCGCTTTAACGTTATGTTTGAACTGTCATACTAATTTGTTACGGGGATCAGAGCGATAGGGTACGATGATGTTGTTGGCTTGTAAGAAAATAAAAGAAGGTAGTTAGAAAGAGCGGGATTATGCGGGTATAGAATGTTATTATGGATATGCCTTGACAAAATCGGTTTATACATTTGTCGTTTACTTTTATAAAGCTTGAAATAATTTATAACAATATTAAAGATTGAAAAAAAGGAAAGATGAATGATTAAATAATCGTAGGAGCGTATAAAAATATCCGTGGTATCTTCTTGTTAGCTCAGGTCCATACAAACAGTTAAACAGTAATCAGTACGCAGAACATAATCAAGAATAGGTACCTAAAATAGATAATTAATGAACACAGGTTGCAAAATAAAAGTACCTCTTCCTTCATTTCTTACCTATTTAATCTCGATTCCATTAGAACATATATTATATTTGTTTGGTTGATTGCCGGGTCGCTATATAACAATAAGTACCTAATCTCAGGAAAAGTTGTTTATGTTATTTAGCAAATATAAGAAGAAGTAGGGTTTAACAACCTTTTATGTAATTGGACACGGAATTAAGGAAGGACAAATTATCTGGCTCGGTTACATAGGTACTAAATATTCAGATTATAATTGCGCTTGTCCATACTAAACTTACGTAATCTGTTGGAAGCAAGAGCGACCAGTATAAAGAGAACTAACGAGACGTTATTGGGACGTTTTTACGTTTGAACTCGTTATTGGGACTATGGGGAATCGTTACGGGGACCCTTTTTCGTCATTGATACGGGTCTAGGTTTTCTGGTCGCTGAATGTTAGGGTCGGTGGGGGGAATGGTTCGAGTATAAAACGGGTGGAGGGAGAAGATGAAGAGAATTAGCACGACGCGGGACGGAGAGGACGGAAGAGCTTCGCTAATATTTAATTTAAAGTTCTGAGTGCTTGGATGGGGAATCAGGACCTATTGGGTGAGTATGCCTCTGCTGAACCAAGACCCCTTTAGTGCTGCTATTTTTATAGCAGTCCGGAATCTGAGTCTGAATTTCGGGTAGCAGAGTATCCTTTTATAATGTAGGCTGATAGGGCTTCTTTAGGAACTCGGGCAGGCAGCTAGGGCATGCAGCTATACTGTTTGTAGTCTCTCGGAATGTAGGGCTAGGGAGTTAGGGAGGGGTTCCTTTTGATGTGTTTTATTTTTTGTGTTGTGTTAAAAGGGGAAAGTGCACGAATCAATTACATCTAACAATACAATTAGCTATTTACTATCGTTCCTTAATGATTATGTACAGGCATTTGACCTTCCAACAAACATGAAAGCATTGTGACTATTTGCAGTGTAATCATGATTAAATTTTGAATTAATAACTCCAGGATGAAGTATCAAAGAAGTAAACCGTATTATGTTACTATAAAGTAATAATTAAAATTCGTGCACATATCCTATGAATTTACTTGAATTTTGATGTTATTTTGTGTAATAAATATACTGTGATTTGTGTTTTATTGACCTATATTTTATTGTTGTTTTGTGCAAAAGGGGAATATGTACATTTCATTACAATTAACAAAATATTTAATTCTATCTAATTATTATTTAATGTTACGAAAAAAAGCAATATTAAAGTATAGAAATTAGACCTTCCAATCATCAAATAAGAATTGCAGTAAGCTTTAATTAATTTTGATCTAACTTGTTATATTTATTGATACAAGCTGGAATATCTAAAATATTAACCTAATAATCTCAATGTCGTAAAAATACTTATGTTGTACATATACCCTTTTAATAGCTCCATGGTAAGGTAAGTGGTTTTTGAAATTTAAACTGTGATATATTAATCTCATATTAGCAATTTCTGCCTTAGGAATATTATTTTAGTGCGACAAAATAGTTTAATAGAAACAATATGTTCAGACTTAAATTCAGTTATTGAAGTATCAGCCGAGAGGCAAAAATGGTCAGTAATTAATTGGTACAAAGAGACTGGAGGTAAACTCAGCTGAGACTTCTCCACTAGGATCAATCTAAGTAAGGCAGAAAATGTTTGAGAACTTCCTTGTGTCTTGTAGTAAAGGTCACTTAACCTTTACTACAAGAATTATTTATGAAAGGGGATTAGGAAGTATAATTAATAAATCTGGGATACCTGAAAAGAGTAAAAATATAGGAATACCAACATCTATGGTAATATTCTGGTATTTTATTCAGGAACCAATACATTGTTGTAGAACTTCATTCAGCAGCTGTTCATATATTTTCAATATGCATTCAGGGTTAGGTACCATGTAGTAAGATTTAATTCCACAGATGCTCCTACATTTTCAATAAACAAGCAGAGTCCTGAAACAAATTGGTTAAATTATTTTCAAGTCATTTTAGGAGAAGGTTTCTAGTTATATATGCCTACCATAACAATTGTTTTAATAACGGGACCGTTTACATATTTAACTAGTAGATGTTATCATAGATAGTACATTATTTACTCATAAAAGCTATAGGTAATACCTAGCTCTAGTTTTCCCAAAGAAATAACATTAAGTACCATCTCAGATACCTTTAATTGAAACAATGATATTTATGGGCTTTAGAGTACTAAAACAAAACCAACAGGAAAGGATTGTAGTTAACTTTCACGGAAAAGAGTTAAGCCTGAGATTCTGCATTCGGTTTGTAAGATTATTAATAACAAGGGGTTCCAATTTACAGTTAAATATTAAGTAGTTATTATAGCAAATAGGGGTTTTTATATACTTACATTTGGCATTAGTATTAGTTGTATATCAGGAGACCACAAAGTCGAACGAAGGGTACAATTATTATTATGTATTCAGTGATACTGTGATTCGGTGCTTGTTTGATTCAAAACGTATAAATGGATTACTGAAATAAATTTGGGAGGTTATGATTCTTAAAATTAACCACGAAGTAATAAGTAATACTTTCAGAAGAAGGTTTTATCAAAACATAAGTGCCTAGATATTATATTCATATGAAAGAAGCTATTTTTCGACAGTCGATTAAAAATATCTAGTCCATTAATAACACTATGTATAAAGGTTTTAGTTTGGTAGGTTGTTGAAATGTCCAAAGTGAACAAATAGGCATAGGGTGTTTACTTATTGTAGGGCGAAGTAGAAATGCTTAACGAGTGTATTTACTAACCTGTACTGATGTTTCACTTATAATCTTTTATGTGAAATCCAGGCGTGAATTAGAGTAGGGAACTTGCTTTGCTTGATTTGTGTCCGGGTGAATAGCGCTGAATGTACCATCCAATTACAAGAAATTCGTTAACGAAGTATAAGATTATTAAGTAGATTTTATTATATGTATAGATTACATAAGTTAAGAGTCTACAGGTTATTTGAGGGTTTTAAGGTGAACAGGATGGGGATAAGGCAAAGGGGTATTTTTTAATTCAGCCAAGCGGAACTCTTTATTTCCCGAGATCTAAAATTAGAATAGATTTAGGTAGTAATAACTTGATCGAAGATAAGCAGGTAGGATGTAAATAGAAGGATAATTACCGAAATTTCATTAAAAAACTATTTGTTCAATAGTTTACGAGAAGTCTAAACAGAAAACCCAAAATAGACTAGTGCTTTATTTGATCATAGAATCCCTTAGTAGTCTGTGATTAGTTGCGCGTCTCACAGATTAAGTACAAGAACTTATTCTGTGGCGCGTCTATTGTACCTTCACAGACTATTGTAATGTACAGGTTTAAGGACTAGGCTTTTAGCCAATTTATATAAGTAGGAAAAAATTATATAGTTATTTAGTTATTTGGCACTGCATACGTTCAGAAGTTTAGGGAACTATACATAATGTCAGTTCGATACTTGACCAAAGACTTAGAGTATTGGATACGATTAATTTGGCATCTCTTGCGTAAAGATATTTAGAGAAATACATTTGAGTCAGTTCAAATCTAGACCAAAGATTAATGTTTATATCATAATTATAAGAGTTTAGTAGGTCTAATAATTAAAGAAATAAAGCTTTGAGTTCGAATTTAGGATAAGGTTAGCGAGGCTAGATTTTATAGTTGCGATTTTAGAATTTACATTATCGTTGGCAAATATTCATTGTGAATCCAACTTTAGGAGGCTGCGAATGTTGGATGTTGGATATTTATCTATGATTATGATGATTTTGTATGTAAGATTTTCGGATCGTTATCAAAGATTTTGAGGTTAAATCATGTTTATATTTATAAGTAACTACAGGAAATAATGATACTGAGTTCAGAATTTGAATAGTGATATTGAGATTAATTTATATCTCTTAATAGCTTACAATCCAAGGGATTAATTATGAATCAGGGGCCTATTGCATAATAAAGTACAAGCTAATACTATTAGTGATTTTGGTTGTAACTTGTACTTTTATGTTGCATAATAAAATACGAGGGATAAATATACAAGTGAATAAGTACAAGCTAATAATATTAGTGATTTTGGTTGTAACTTGTAAATTATTGTTGCATAATAAAATACAAGTTATAAAATACAAGTCAAAAAGTATTAGCCCTAATAACTAATATTATATGTAAATTTTATTAGTTTTGGTTGCAATACGAGTCTAAAAATTCCAATTATTAGTTGTAACTTGTATTTATTACTACTTACCTTAGGACCACGGTAATTTTGAATTACAAGTGATTTAGTTAAAGCCTAATCAACGAAAAATGTTTAATATTTTGCATTTATCCGACGATGACGATGATCAATATCTAGTAACCCGACACCAAAAGGTATATAAGGACAGGATCAACTTCACTTTTGAAAATAGTGCACACTTTTACGAAATGTTTCGAATGAAACCTATTAAAGCCGAACGTGTGCTGCAAGCAATTTCAAGCGACATTAAGTTGAAAAAAAAAGGTGGTGCTCTTTCTCCGAAACAGCAATTATGTACTACACTTCATTGGCTTGGAACTGGATGCCAATATTATTCTGTTGGTGCAGGTCATGGCGTTGACAAGTCTACAGTTTGTCGAACTGTTCATCGCGTTATTAACGCTATTAATAGAAGGTTATTTCCATCGATAATTATATGGCCACACCGAATGGGAGACGTAGTGCAAGAGTTCTATGAATTATATAATTTCCCGAATGTAATTGGTATAATTGATGGAACACTCATACCAATAGACGCACCAACTACTAACGAACCAGCATTCGTAGACAGAAAAGGAGGCCATTCGATAAATTGTATGATGGTATGTGGACCACAATATCAATTTTTTTATGTAAGTGCCAATTGGCCGGGTAGTGTGCACGATGCACGAGTTCTTAGAAGGAGTAGTCTCTACAGTGCAATGGAACAAGAAAACATATTTCCAAATGGCGTTATACTTGGAGACTCGGGTTACCCTCTAAAAACGTGGCTAATGACACCGTTACACAACGACCCAAATAGCGAGGGTGAAAGACGCTACAACCGAAGACTCAAAGCAACAAGGCAGATTATAGAGTGTTCCTTTGGAATATTAAAGGAAAAATTTCCCTGCCTGAATCATCTAAGAGTCAACCCAAAATTTGCAGCAAATATCGTTGTCTGCTGTGCAACTTTGTGCAACATTGCCCGGGAAGGTGAAGATTTGGAATCATTCACTCCACCAGTGGAACAAGAAAATCATCGAAATGTAAATGATGAGGCTCCTGCATTGAGTGCACTTCGACGCCAACAAGAAATAATACAGTCTATGTCATCATAAATACTTAGTATTAAATCTTGTTAAAATGAAGATGTAGGTCAAGTTGTTTGAAACTTATTAAATATATAAATAATCATTATGGCTTATACTATGGGTAGCTAGGGTGATGGAACCAGTAATGGACGAGGACCAATGATGGACACTTGATTCTTATTTTACGGAACATAAGGGTTATTCATTTGTTTTGCAACAATCAATTTAGGACCATATGAAATTTGAATTAAGAGTGAAGTGTCCATTACTGGTGCCTGTCAGATAAAAGTGTCCATCATTGGTATCGTCACCCTACTATACAATGACAAACATACTTATATAGATAAAAAATTCATGCTCATCATTCTCATCAAACAAATATTTGACCTTACCGGGGATCGAACCCGGGACCACTAGCTTTGCAGGCAGGGTCATGATAGACTAGGCTAACTACGTCGTCATACGATTGGATTTACTACATGGCTAACATGACATCGTAAGAAAATACCTAAATTAGCTCTTAAATACATAAATTAAATCCAATCATTATGAAGTTTCAAAAATTTGACTTACAACTAATTGTACGATTTTCTAGTGAGTCAGGCTTTTAATTTGTTGATGTCTAGCTATATGTCATCCATCAATGTACTATTAACTAACTTTTTAAGGAAAAAACATTTATTTTCTTAACTTTTATTAATAAAGAAATTTGAACAATCGATGAAATTCATTGTTTTTATTGCTAAAGTACACAAATTAATTATTACAAACGTCAATATTGTGACTACTCCTGATCTGTATACGCGGTATCCGTATTATTTTGATTATCGGATGTAGATTCTGGAATAAACACAGCTAGTGTAAATTGCTCCAAATTACTTGTAAACTTGGATCTTGGGAGCCCATACCGTAATTCCAAATCCAAAATTTTTAAATCTTTTAGGTAATTATCTCGTTCAACATTTTTTATTTGTAGATCTTTTAATATGTTTTCTTTCTCCAAAATATCTAACGTTAATTTCATTTTTTTTTGTAATAAATCTTTGTTTTCGTTTATTCCTTCTCTTCCTTTCCAGTCCCTTTTTAAAATGTTGTTATTATTTTGTTTAAGTTCGGAATTGATTAATGTCTCGAACGTATTATCTACTGTCTCTTGTAGGGTTTCTTGTATCTTTTGCTCAGAATCTAGGTTCAATTCAATTTGCAGATGCTCATCCACGCCTAGACCTTCTAAAACTGGTGACTCTTTTCCGAGTATATCATAAACGAGAACATCAATTTCATTTTCTTTACAGTCGGGCCCTCCTCCAGAGCCTGTTTTTTTAGCATTATCTCGTTTCTCCTATAACAAAAGATTAGTCAACTTTAAAAACCCGGCTGCTTATTTTTATATACCTAGACGACAATTGCATAACAGTTTTTATGATATAGCCTGTATATGTTAGTTTTTTTAATCAAAGTATCCCTTGCGACGCTTTGCCGAATTTAACGACCCTATTTGCATCGAAATCGTACCACCAGACCAGCCTCTACGAGTGAACTAAGAACCTTAAAAAACTACCTCATTAAATCAATAAAACATTACACTCCTCTTTTAGAAGTCGAGTAAAAATATGATATGATATAGATATAGTTGTTGTAAAAAATGTATATTGTTTATAAATTAACATACAGGCTAAACAAAACTTATATGTATAATATACACCTACATACCTACACCTATTGTTGAATAATAAGTAATAATGGTAGTTGCACGCTTAGAAGACAAGTTGTAGGTACTTACCACGGATAATTTTCTCACATTTGCCCACCAAACATCACGAACATACGCCCAATTCTTATTTTCTCTGATAATCCCCAAGCTTTGGGCATATGCACCGATATTTCTCCAGGCGTTACTGCGAATATCTTTAGTGACCTTTGTTGAAAAGGGACCGAACAAGACATCTTTCTGCTCCTTAATTTTACTTAAGATGCACATTTTCAATTTTCTTTGTTCTTCTCGCTTACCACCCATTTTCGAAGTTAGAAATTTCAGATAAAGTTTTACGTTGACGTTTACTGTTCCCGCCAATATTTCTTTTTTAATTGCAAAGTCCACAGATGGGCAAAGGTTTACCTCACTCAGCCAACTTGTTTACTTGTAATTTTGTGTTTTGCTGATAATATTAGTACACTTATTACAAGTTAGTAAAAATACATTATGCAACAAAATTTATTAGTACTTGTAAATAATGATGAATTTACTTGTAACTTTCACGATATTATTAGAAATTTATGCAACACAATTTTCTAATATAATTAGTGAAAACACAAAATAATTATGCAACACAAAATAACGCAGCTTGTAAATTTTTAACTAGTAACTTGTATTATTTTCTAATTTTATTAGTCTAATTATGCAATAGGCCCCAGGTTCGAGGCTTGGTTTTATGTTATGTAATAACTACTTGTAGAGTTTGGAAGGAATTAGGAAATAAATTGTGTGAATACCTAGGATGCAATTACGAAGCGAACGTAATCGCTGACTAAAGTCGTTGTGAATCCGGCTTTAGGAAACCGTGAATGTCGTACGTTAAAATAAATCGCATGGTTCGTGAAGTAAAAATCGATAGAAGGCTAGAATTAGGCATGTATGTATCAGTATGTAGAATTATATGTACGAGTATGTAGAAGGGAACTCTGGAGTTATTACTCAGTCGTATGAAATCGCGTATGTATGTTTGTTTGTCGTACCGTTCAGAATTTGGAGGTTTTATATGAGACCAATACTAGTTAAATCGCCTTGTGAAAAATGTGTCAGGAATTATATAAATAATTCATGATCAATATGTATGTAGTATGTTTGATACAATTTGGAGGGAACCAACACCTTAAATATTGCTCCCGTTACACTATAGGTAGATAAGACACGAATCGATAAAATATACTTATATGAAATTTTGAAAGGAGGCATTTAGACTTTAGGGAGAATGAGAGGTAGTTCGTTCATATTTGTTGGCACTCCCAATATCGATAACTATGATTTAGGAATCATGGTTAATTTATGATATAACTTAATAAGTACGACAGATGTTGACGAATGCTTTAATTACTACTGCTTAACGATAGTTATGTCAATGGATTAACTAAAATATATATATAATAATAAGTAGTAGGATGATGAAGTTGTACATGCGGTCTTGGAGCTACGATTAGATCGTGTATACTAGATCTGCAGCTGGCGTAATTCCGACATTATGATCAAGCTTAGTTTGACTAAGCTTGTTTCTGTTTATTTTAAACAAAGAGCCATGTGATTTTTGTTCGTTCGTCTGTCTGTAAACGTTGGTATATGTAAACGGGAGTTATAAACAAATTATTATTTTATAAAAGGGGTTTTATGGATTATGATACGCCGACTTTATGAACAAGTTTAGTTTTACTAAGCCAGTTCCTGTTAACCTTAGGCAAAGAGCCATGTGATTTTTGTTCGTTCGTCTGTCTGTAAAAGTTGGTATGTGTAAATGGAAGTTATAACAATTATTATTTCATAAAAACGGTTTATAGGGAATATGTTACAGTATATTTGGATTCGATCCATTGCTAAGGTAGCAAGGAGAGAATGAAATTTGGTATCAGAATGATTATATAATTTGAGTCCAGGTGAGATAGTGAGTGAAGTTCAATCATATTATTACAGGTTAACATTTCAGTTGGAAGTTTTTATTTTTGTTTATAACGTTAAATTCCGAACTATGGTATTTATAGATTAAAACCATAGATAAAGAAATTCTTACGTTTTTGGATTTGTTATATCGAAATATTGAGTCATTGAAAATATTTACAATACTTAATTGATTGTCACGAATTCAATGAAACAAAATTTCGAGTTTTACCTTTAAAATGACTCCGGGCTGGTGGTATAAATTGAAGAATGCCGTGAATGCAGTGTTAATAAGTCGCATAGTTTGATATCGAGTTATTGTTCAATTATCATTTTAGTCAACATTTGGTTGTCAATTACAAACTAATGTACCTAATGTAATATAAGAATTGGACAAATGATTCGCCCGTTACACGGGTGATAATTTAGCGGCAATTTATCGGCTCTTGGCTATGGAATGGGCGGCTGCTGCTTGCAGGGTCGACAATTCATAGTTGATCCGTATTGCGCGCTAGGTTGTCTCTTGGTGAACGTGGGTATTACAAAAGTCTCTTCTAAAGGGCGCTAGATCAGGTAGGAATCTTTGCCTAGTGGACCTGGATTCTTTTGGAGGCGCCCTCCCAAGTATAGGCTGTGGAGATGAGGCCCTTACTTCAAAGCTGTGGAAACGAGGCTGAGGTGGCATCCATTATGTACCAGCAAAAACTAGGTCCTTTGATTATGCTCTCGAATTTAGATGGCTTTAGGGGAGACTCACTAGATTTAATAGTAGCGACATTATATCACCATCCCGGTTCAGTTCAACGCGGCCCTTGGGGTAGGATCTCTCTTGGGGAGACCTGACTAACCTACACAGACATTACTAACCTTGTAAGTGGGACAGCAACTCTTGCTTTGGGTGAAGCGGTGCCCCGTCAGGTTGTCGAGCCGCACAGGGGCAGGCGGATGATGCCTAAGTGTAATGGCTAGGAGGGGCCTGCCCTTCTCTTTTGTATTTATTTACAAAAGGGACCCATAGGGAATTAGTTATCTCCTTCTGTTCCATTAATCAAGAAAACTTACATCTACATTAAAAGAACTAGCAGTTTCACAATCTATCTCACTTCGGATACGAAGTTATGAAAGATTAATTGAATTTGAAGCTTAGGACTATAGTTATTAAGATCCCACCAAAAACATAAATGTAAAAAAGGAGAGCCAAGTTCAATACAAAAATTATTCTTTGCTGTGGGCTTCGCCGCAAAAAGAATGTAGATCTGAGATTGAGTGCCAAGTTCTATGCAAAATCCAAATATGTAGTCTAAGGGCTGACTTGGCTGGTTTTCCCATACGAATTATATAGCCTTCGCATGTTCTAAACCTGTTACCTTTCGGTTCTTATTTTATTATTCCGAAAATTTGGCTTGCTGGTAGAAACTACCCATCGAACACAAGGCTCTTCCATGACTGTGTAAAAGTAGGTACTTTATAATAATTCGTATGGGAAAACCAGCCAAGTCAGCCCTTAGACTACATATTTGGATTTTGCATAGAACTTGGCACTCAATCTCAGATCTACATTCTTTTTGCGGCGAAGCCCACAGCAAAGAATAATTTTTGTATTGAACTTGGCTCTCCTTTTTTACATTTATGTTTTTGGTGGGATATCATTACTTTTTGTAGGTAAGTACATACCCTCGTAACGCCGTGGGTACTTTTAAAAGGACAAAGTCAAAACTAAAAGTAGACTTTATAAATATAAAACAATTGCATTGCCAAGCCCACAGCAGAGAATAATTTTTGTATTGAACTTGGCTCTCCTCGAATGGAATAAGCAGCTTCCATCGGGAGGCATTGGAATAATTTGGTGTAAGGTGAGTGTCACCCACCCGTAATTCTATTGTACGACTCATTGTACAATACCTATACCTACCTACGTAATAAAAAGATAAAACTATTTGCTACTATCGACAAGTTCTCAAACTCAGAGTTAAGTAGGTATATACACCTACTTACTTTTAACTATACTTAACTTACCTACTTACTAAAAATACAATTATTATTTATTTAAACTATTGCCTATACTATACTAAACCTACGTACCTACTTATTATAGGAATTGTAATAATAATATTACTACAAATAATAATATCACGGGACAATTGTCACCAATTGACCTAGTCCTAAACTAGGCAAAGCCTGTACTATGGGTACTAGACAACGGATAAACATACTTATATACTTACCTATATAGATAAATACACACTAAAGACCCGAGAGCAAATATTCGTATTCATCATAAAAATATCTGCCATCTGCCCCGTAGGCTTACTGTCTAACTCTGCTCGCTATCGCCATCGGATTGAAATAACAGTTGTTGTATGAATGTGATAGGTACTTAGCTATGATTCCGATGCCAACTGTCAGCCCATACAAAGACTGTCATTTCAAACCGACTGGGCTACCACGGCTTTTTTTAATAATAAAAACGACCTATTTGACTTTAAATACCAGATCTAGATCAACATTCATCATCATTCTACTTCACCAAATGGAGCTTTTCAGGAGTGATCTATAAGTGTACCTAAAATATTTGAAGAGTTCCCTCGATTTCTCCCGGACTCCATCATCAGATTTGGACCTGATGATGATGAAACCACTCCGGAAGTATACCCTTTCAAACAAAAGAATAATTTTCCAAATCGGTTAGTAAATAACGGAGTTCTGAAGTAACAAGCATAAATAATAATAATAATAATAAAACTTGAAAATCAATGTTTTCAGACTCTTTTATTTGTATACACACAAATACCCACTTGGATGCCAGGTTTCACCTTTCTAGGTCACCTGGAAGTGGGTTAGGTTTTTGATTACTAGTCAGTCAGTGAGTCAGTCAGTGGAATAAATGCCCATTTTCGGACGTTAATATCTCAATAACCGCTTAACCTATATTTATGGAATTTGGGGTTCTAGTTGATCTAAAGGGTCTTATTACACATATCAAATGTCAAGTTTCTATGTTAAATGGATTTGGAGTTATTGAGGGGTCAAAAGTGGCTCCAAACGGTTCGTGTAAATAACACACGGCTGCTGCTCGCCAGTTCCTTTTGGCGTGAACTTGGCTGGACACGCTGCCGCGTGTCTAGATTATTAAACTGTAGGAAGTTCATACAAAATTGAGCTTTACTGTATGTGAAAGATTTATTATAATACTAGGACATTCGAACAACATTTCCTATTCAAACTTGAATAAATTAATTAGATGGGTTAAGTTAGTAACTTTGCTGACACATTAATATGTTTATCTTAGGTCGAACATAGGGCATGGTTTATTATGGTTGGATTCACACGGTAGGGTACTAAGAAAGATTGTAAGATGAATTGTTGAATCAAATATTATCTAAGTAAAGTTAGGTATTAGATTATAATGGAATATATAAAGGTAGGTAATATACAGTAGAAGCCTCTGAATTAGTAAATTAAAGTTAATGTTTCCTAAACCTTTCCAACACTCCTCGAGTATTCCTTAAACGAACTGGTTACACACGGGTTTAACTTGGGGTCCTACCTTTATATAACTAGATGATCACGCTGGCCAATTATTTTATAAGTAGATATTTATTTATTTATATTTATTTATATATTTATTAATGTTATGCGACTCACTCTTGACTGCTGTGGGGTCGGTATCGTTACAACTCCCTCGGCTAAGGTATTGTTCACAAGGAATTACCGTAGTTAATTCATTTATTTTGCTCTAGAAAATCATGAAATTAATACGACATACTTGGACCTATGTCGATATAACATTATTTACTTATATTACATACATACATAACATCACGCCTTTATTCCCAGTGGGGTAGGCAGAGCTACAAAAATACCAACAACTCTAAAAAGATGTGTTGATAATTCTGTAACCCCATTTTGCAAATTCAGGCCGAAATGTTTACTTATATTATCATCAGGAATACGCTGTTAAAATCTAACGGGTGCCTCGAGGCCACGGTGTATACATATTCCTTATACTTATTAAATAGGATAAATAAACAAATATATATTTTTATAATTCTAATTGAATACATTAATTCAAAAATAAATGTAATATAACTTGAAATGTAGAAAGGACAAGTAGACTTAGATCAGGAATAACAGTCAAGCTCGTACTTCCTTAGCATAGATTTAAGTAAAGCATCAGCTAAGGATTGCCAAATATCAGTTGGTAGCCAATTCCATAAACCAACAGAATGTACCGAGCATGGATAAACATGCGTTGGCAGTCCAAGGCAAGGACTAAGACGGCATGCCTCTATGCTATATTACTATGTAGCATAGACTTCAGAATACAACAATGCGAACATTGCTGCTTGGCGACAGGTTAAAGAGATGGTGGTAGCGATCCGGACGAACTCTGCCAAGGTCCTACCACCACTTAAGGTCCAGGCAATGAAATAGACAGAGCTATAGCAGTTAATGTTTTTGTCCTGTTCAATGTCCGAAACTTGTCTGGGTTTGAGAGTCAATCATTAATTAACCTCGAAGTGGAAATAGATATCAACTCGGTGGCTCTATTTAATCCGTAGGTCAACTATAAATATATCTGCCGCGACTGCTGACAAATAAAACCTAAAAAAGAAAAAAGCTACACCTAGGGACTTGAAATTTGGAGGGGTTATTCCTTGCGTATCCTATGCACGTATTTTTCGAAAATTTACCCCTGACGGGAAAAACGTTTGACGTTTACGAAATTGCCGGCGTCATCCTATAGTAAATAAATATAAATATTTTAGATTGGTGAATCGTAATCGCCTAGATTTAACTTTGTTAAAGTTGGTTTATGGGGTAAAATCGATAACTAAAGCAGTTTTAATTATCTTCTTTAATGAGTTTGTAATAAGGTTGATATTGCTCCAGAGTTGTATCTAAGATAGCCTATTAACTTAAGAGAGCAGAGTAAATCAATCATTTAAGATGTTGTATGATGAGTGATTTTGCAAATGCGGCTATGTAATTTTTCCAACAATTAAATAATTCCTTCTTTAATTAAATAAAAAATACCTTTCTGTCCAATATTAGTAAAAAATACTAAGGGTGAGGATCGGTACTAAAATTACTCTTTTCTTTATCCCCAGTTACGAAAATACCCCAAACTACTCGTACACTCCAATTCCAAAACTCCTCTTGTGACCATTTTGTTCGTTGAATTCCTCTTTTGAACATTTTGTCAGTTTCCAACAGATTCGTGGTAACTAAGCATACCCAGGGGCTATACCTTGACATACCAAATGATAAGTCACAGCGGCCTGCATTGTCTGTTCGCACAATAGCACAAAAGCACGTCAAAATACACTACCTACCTACTCACAAACAGAGATAAGTCTAATTTTATATCATTTCCCATCCTACACCCTGTAGATGTGACTCAAGATCCATATTGCGCTGGAGGTTTATTTCAGCTTAAGTCTCTTTGGTTTTAGCTTTATATAATTAGAATACGAGCCCGCATTGTGGGAGCTAACTCTTTCGCGCTCGGTCGGGAAGTTAAAGTTGGAGAAATTCAGAAATCGTGTCTAATCTGTAGTGAAATTGCCTATTCTAGTGAGCCGGTTAGCATATTTAATGCATAGCTGCTATCTTAGACAAATGATTGCTGGGATAAGGGGTTCTAGTAAAACCATATTGCTTTTGACATGATATCGAATGGTTTTGCTTACGCCGCCTTTATTGTCAAGTGGACCTATCGTGGACCTATCGTCACGTTGACAATACGATTTATAACATGACATAATCAATATGGTGCACTTACTTTGAAAAAACGCCGATATGAAAAATCGTCTCTAAGAAACGACTTATTATCATGAGACTCGGAATGCAACCGTCTATGTAATACAGGTGTTTTTCTGAAACATGCTCGGTAGGGATAGGTTTTCTTTTAAGAAACAAAGACGCCTTTTTTTTAGGAGTCAAATAAATGTATGAACCACATTCCTGTCCGCTGCGATATTTTATTTAAAAAAACCGGGCAAGTGCATGTCGGATCATGCTCAGTATAGGGTTCCGAAGCCATTAAGTACTTACTACAAACATAAAATCAACAAGTAATAACTAATTTTCTATTTAAAGTCGTTTGGTGCAGTTTTAAATGATTTTAGTAGGTATAAACACTTTAATCGCCTGTATCTCAAGAACCAATGATGTTTACTTACTCGTGATAGTTTTCCTTTCAAATGCGTTATATGCGTTTCATCGTAAATTGATTTTGCACACGACATTGACGTTTTCATCACTTTCTTAACGATAATTTAAAAATATACTTATTTTAAGTAAGTTTTAATAAAAATCCTATAAATATAAACGTCTAGATACCAAATACAAGTATTACATAATTTAATACAAATGCACAAAAAAAATACGCAAATATGAGTATTGCCCAAATACGGCTACGTTAAGGCACATTTACATTATACAACTTTCTTGCACATTCCATACAATAAAATTAAGGAAATCATAAAGTTGCTGTCTAAACCTTACCCTAAGTATTGGCAGGAAATAATTACATACAATTATTGCCGATTCTCGTACAATAAAGTTGTATAATGTAAATGGGCCATTAGGCTGTCGTAACTAGAAAAGGTTTCTGATACAGATTACTATCAAATATTTATTATTGTGTCGCCAATCATTACTATTCTAGGCACGTCCACCACTTCAAAATTCTCAACCCCTTCAGTCAAGTTCAACTGAAATGTATTTGAACGAATAAATCTTTTCTTAATAGTAGGCCACGTAAAATATTACCGCAGGGTACAACCACGAGCTAAAAGGCAATTCTCAGTCGCCAGTGTCACGTTCGAAAAGCATTTTCGCAAGCGAAAATAGAAATTAACTCGTGGGGCTTTCGAGTAACCCTGAGCACGTATTCCAAAATCAATACACTAGCTTACAATAAGAATAAAACTAACAGCGCAACTGGAGCTTAATTCTTCGGTTAATTCATGCTATGACATGCTTTGACATGTTATTAACTTGGCTACTATCACTGTCAAGTAAATAATATCTATCATAGCGTTAATATTACGATAGCATGTCAAAAGCAATATGATTTTACAGAGTAGAACAGAGCTTTTTGGAACTTCATTGGGAAATGTATAACAGGGAAATATTTTGATTTACTGCAGAATAGGGTTCTGTTCAAAATGGCAGGACAGGTTCACCTTTGCCTAGTTTTCCAAAGAAAGTGTACATCGTTTAGGACAAAAATTAAGAAACTTTAACTTTTCCATCTCGTCACAAAAATTAGTCGTACATTTAGATACGTTAATTTTCGTGAGGGACTGGAAAAGTTAAAGTTAATTTAGAGTACATGGGAGCGACTACACCGGAGCTTAACCGTGGGTAAATTACGGTCCGTCAACATTGACGCCATGTAATTAGTATGACCCATTCTTTTGTTTACGCAACTTCACCGTATTTTACGCATCGGTATGGCCGCTCCCTTATTGTATCCTTATAGTTTAATGCTTGCATAATAATGACACCCATTCATACATATAAAATAAACACTCACACGTGTTCATTGATTGCTTATTTTTAAGATCTAGATTTAAAATTCTGTACAACCTAGATTATACATATACAAGGTGTGTCTGACCATGGGGCTTTAAATGTAGGTATCGATTCTACTCCTCAAATGCTACATCTTTTGTTCTACGACTTAGAAAATAACTTAATTTACAGTAAGTTATAGGTGATCAAACTTTCAAACTTTACTAGTAAAATCAGTGAATTAATTTATTTTTAATTAAAAAAGAACCTTATTTTTTTAAAGTCGTAGAACAAAAGGAATTCTTTTTGAGGAGTAGAATCGATCCCTACATTTAAAGCCCCATGGTCAAACACACCTTGTACATATCCTAGGTCAGGATCATGAATGTTAGTAACAAATAACTCGCATAGTCCTCAACTACTCCATCGACTCGAGGCTTCAATAGTTAGTAATCGAAAACCGCGCATTGTAGTAGCCTACTGAGTTTTAGTTTCATTGTGCTCAGCGACGGCTCGTCGTGATTTCCCATTATTGGGCACATTCTTGTGGATATTGTCACGTCTCGTACCGGGTCGAATGGGCTATTCCGAGCATACCCTTGAGCGGGTTCGGACAACATTATCGACGGTTGTTACAGCTTCCGTGGCGATTATGCCGAACTCCGCTTATGAACTCGAGTAACAATGGCTACCAAAATGGTTGGAAAATGAACCCGCTCTCTGAGGTTTTAGACAAACGGCGGAGAAAACTGTTTCGGATGAGCTCCTGTGCGACATTTAGAAAACTGTTAGGGAACTAATAAGGATTCGATTTTTTTACGGAAGAGTCAATTTTTCTCTTCTCTGTTTGTGTCTTCGAATTGGTTTCTTTTGGGTTCTTTGGGAAAAATCTAAAGAGGGTATCAAAAAAAGGGTATCCTGCAAAGGATTGCTATTTCTTTGATTGCAGAATATTAGATACCCCAGGTCACTTACGATTTTTTTGGAAATATTTCGACATCATGCTAAATGTAAACGGTCATAGAGTCTTATTTTGACGTACTTTCTTTTTGAATTTAACAAAATACTAAAAAGAGGTGGAATTATTGCTACGGCACGGGGATTACTTGAGTAAATAGCGATAAACCACTTTCACCCGGATGATGTCGCTAGTAAAAGCTAGTCATTAGCAAAATGACCCCGGAAAAAGTAATCTCTAAATTTGTTGAATTACTGTCAAATAAGCCGTAGAGAGAAAGAAAAAACTTGAATGTCCGCATATTTTGTTATGGGGACATTTGCTTGCTCGTCTTGCAAGAAACTGTATCTAACTATAATAAATAAATAAATCAGGGGACAACTCTAGGCTTGTACTATGAGCACTAGACAACGATATAATTAAATTATATACAGAAATAAACATCGATCATCACATAATAAACATTTTCTTGGTAGTTACTAAAGCATTTTCTAATATCTACGTTCTTGCTCGCAACAAACAAGAATCTCTGAGTAATCAAACACTTTGAAGTGAAAATTCCTCCGTGTTCAACGGATGTGTCGTGTCGGTCGAGAGAAGCACGTGAATTCCGGAGCTCGACGATGCCGTACCTATTTGCTGAAAGCAAATAAATTCTTAGAATAGAGTTCATTTGTAAGTTACCTAAAATATGTGTGTAAAGCACTTTATTTTTAAAAGAGAGGGAAATAACATACGTTACATTACTAAAAGACAGTTTCAGGATTTGAACTTTTGTAATTATTTAAATAAAATAAATATCAGGGGACAATCTCACACAAATTGACCTTGTCCCAAACTAAGCTCTAGGCTTGTACTATGGGTACTAGACAACGATAAAGATACTTATATAGAGAAATACATACTTAAATACATAGAAAACATCCAAGACTCAGGAACAAATATTAGCGCTCATTACACAAATATCTGCTCTTACCGGGATAAGAACCCAGGACCGCTGGCTTCGGAGGCAGGGTCACTCCCAACTAGGCCACCGTATCGTCGAATTTTTGGATACGCTTATTTAGGTAACTATTTGGATGTGCTCTTTTAGGTAACTACATCATTCTTGGCAAGAAAAAACTTCAAAACAGCGGTCCTAGACAAGATGCTTACACTAACATTAACGACTTTCGAAAAGTGCAATTAGGAGCGTCCCCACTGAGAGCATTCACGTGAAATATTCAAGTGGTGTAGACGTTGAGCTGAGCGATTCTGTAGTCCACACCACTCATATATTCGACGTCAAATGCTCATTACACGCAAATACTCTTAGTAGGGACGCTCCTATTGGCATAATCGCTAGACGCGACCGTCCGGCAGTTAACGTCAATCCTATTTTCGATAGCGATAATGTTCTAGCAATGCATCTTGTCTAGGGCGTGATTTTGCGAGAGGATAATCTTGTGCAAGCTCCGTCCGTCTCGCTAGCGCTACCAAAATCTTACCCGTCAACCTCACTAACAGCCAACAGTGATCACTATCGGCTTTCGATGTAAGGGTGAGACAGACAGTTCATTCCATCTTGATATTAGGATAAGCAACGCACTCATTTTTGCAGATTTGAAACTTTGTATGTTTTTGATTGAATCTTCACAATCCTACGATCTTTAACTACAATTTTTGATTAAATAATTGAGTACTTATAAGTCTTTTTACCAATAAAAAAAGTTTTAAAGTAAACAGCAATTATTTAAATTTGTCGCTGGCAGCAAGGCGGGCGCAAACTATCTCCATCTCATCTTCTTCGCGCAGAAGCACATAAAGCCATCCCTTTTGATTATTGTGTGGGCGTGGCAGCATATGTGGCCTCATAAGAGCTACCATAACGTTGTCAAAACGATTGCAATATGTCAGAAGCAATTAGGTTTTACTCAATAAAATAGAGGCCTTGGTTTCTTAAGGAGGCTAGTGTGTTAATTTGCCTTCTCGATGCCATTTTTATTTAGAAATTCGCGATTATCTTTCATTTTGAATGGGAAGTCCGTAACTTATGAACTCCTTGCTTTTCCTGCTAGCAAATCTAACTATTATTTTAAATCCTTTCTAGGTACATTTTGTTCGTGACTTGAATTATGACTGTATGTCCTTTCTTTTTTTGATACTTATATTATATATTTTTTTGAAATGTATTTAATTAGAATTATACTAGTATGTATTTGTTTACGTATTCTATTTATTACATGAATATGTTCATACGTATTTGAATGCCATTTTAATCTTTATCTTCTGTCTCTTTAATTGTTGTACGTTTAGCCATCCGCCGTCTTATTTCTCTCTCAATCAAAGGTTAACTGGAAGAAATTCCTTAAAGTGATAAGTTCGCCTTTGTACATACCTTTTGCGTTTCTGTTTCGTTTTTTACTCTGTTATCTTTTGTTTGGGCAATAAAGAGTTTACATACATACATACAAATATTTATGAATATGGCAATGGTACAAAATAAAGGTTATCAATCGTCTAAAACCTTATCAATAAAGATTACTTATTCTTGAGTTGATATGGACTCGGCAGAAAGAAGCTTACGCTCCCGCAATTCGACGAAATTAAATCAACCCAACTACACTGGATGTCCACAAAGTGGGTAGTTTCTTCATGTAGCATTACTACTAATGAACCAACCAAAGAGAACTTAGTTTCGATGAAGCGAAAACGTTGACAAAGGTAAAGTCTATTTAGGTTGGGCGAGCTGATAGACCTTTGTTATGTTATACTCCAATACAGTTTCATACACTTTGATCTAATTATTAATACACCCGCGGTTGGGCTGAGAACAAAAAAATATACAAATTGTTTAATTATGTACGCATTGTAGGAATAAAAGCTTAAATGCACTAGTATTGGTAAACAAAAAGTTGGGCACTCACGTAAGTAATTTAAATGTTGTGAAATTAACCGGTTTATATCATCTCGCTCTGCCAAACGCTAGAGACCGGCTATAAAAAATCGTCCTTCTCTCTCTTTGCCATTTACCATTTTTTAGTAATTAGATACTTTTTAGTAGCCAACAGGTTTCTACCATATCATGTTTACTTTGAATTCGGTTTCTACCATACCATATTTACTTTGAATTCAGTTTTACCACATCATGTTTGAATTCAATTTCTACCATATCATGTTTACTTTGAATTCAGTTTCTAACATACCATGTTTACTTTAAATTCAGTTTCTACCATATTATGTTTACTCACTTTGAATTCAGTTTCTACCATATTATGTTTACTTACTTTGAATTCAGTTTCTACCATATCATGTTTACTTTGAATACAGTTTCTAACATATCATGTTTACTTTGAATACAGTTTCTACCATATCATGTTTACTTTGAATTCAGTTTCTAACATATCATGTTTACTTTGAATACAGTTTCTACCATATCATGTTTACTTTGAATTCAGTTTCTAACATATCATGTTTACTTTGAATACAGTTTTACCATATCATGTTTACTTTGAATTCAGTTTCTAACATATGTTTACTTTGAATACAAATTCTACCATATCATGTTTACATTGAATTCAGTTTCTACCATATCATGTTTATACTGCGTAGTATAAACATGATACTGAGGTACTGAGGTAGACCAGGGCTGAGATTCTACATGGTAATAACGATATCGTCTTTGACGTGATTCCATATTGTCAACGTTTTTAAAACTCATTATGTCATTTACAATAATGGCGACTGTGACATAAACGATTCTAAAACACGTTAAACGCGATATCGTTATAACGCAGCAGAATAAAGGCCCTCATCCACCTTCCTCGCTCGCTTGGCTGGCACTCTTTGCCATTTACCATTGTTTGTAATGTTAGACCCCATCATCGGAGTTGCAATTTCGTAGCTGAACGTCGAAATATTTATTGCATGGGTAAAAATATTTAGTTTCTCGATATCGATACTTTTAGTTTCTCTTTACAATAAATTTTATATACATTTTTGAAGACATATATGTAACATTTTTGTTTTGTATTCCATGATAACCAATGTCATCAGAAGCAGAATCCGCTAACAGTATAACAAAAACACTGGTTAGTATTTCACAATTGTTCAAAGTTACAATTTATTTTTTTACAATTTAGTGCCTGAAATAAACAAAATAAACACGTTTAATTTTGATCTCAGAGAATCATTATGGTAGGGAAAAAGTATCGACATAACTATGTTTGAAATTATTTTTACCCACTCCTAAGAACGTCCAGCTACCAAAGTGCACCTCCGATAAGGGGGTCTAGTAATTATATACTTAATGTGGCTACACAACATTATCAATCTTGACTACGCTTAACAAACAAAAATATTAGATTGAAAATTACAAAAGTACGCTATCTGCAATGTCAAAATTCGGCGAAAAACCCATATACCAAGTACATATTATATACATACATAACATCACGCCTTCATTCCCAGAGTGGGGTAGGCAGAGCTTCAGAAATACCAACAACTCTAAAAAGACTTGTTGATAATTCTGTAACCACACTGTAACTACAGTATAGTTCTGTAACTAACAGTGTATTAGTGACAGGTCGCAAGCCCATCGCCTAACAGTACTACAAGCCTTTATTCCCTTAGTCGCCTATTACAACATCCACGGGAAGACATGGAGTGGCACTATTCTAACCCGGCAACCACACGGGATACCAAGTATGTTATGATAAATACGTTTCGGACAATCGAATTTAGGCCAAACAGACGAAATCTGGCGCGGAACCCTCAACGCGTGACTTACATTTGCACTGAACAAGTCTTATAATTTTATTTTTTTACACAGTACCTTCCCCAAATTTGTCACGCTCTCCGTGTATTTGTTCTTGTCGGATTCAGTTTAGAATGTCAGCCTCGCTTTGAGCTAGCTTGGTTTGTCGGCTTAGCTCGCTGTCGCTAGTCTGGATTTACCTGGGGGGTGATTCTCTCAACACAGGGCTGCGTCGATCTTAAAGGTGAAATTTTATCTGGCAAGTTTAAGAAGTCCCGTCGGAGCGTACAAGGCAGCAGACAGGTGAGTCGAGTTCAGTGTCGTGTAAAACTGCCTAATTGGGAAGGCACGCTCTAAAATGTGTTTTGTACGCTCCGACGGGACTTCTTAAACTTGCCAGATAAAACTTCACCTTTAAGATCGACGCAGCGCTGTGTTGAGAGAATCACCCCCCTGCTCTCTTCGGTGTTAACTTGACTGCGGTTTGTTAGCAAATAAAGAACGCGTAAATTCAACGGGTTTATACTGTATTACTATGTTTATTTTGAATTCAGTTACTAAGAGAAATTTTTGTTAACACTTTATTATACTAAAACAACTAGAGACCGAAGAGAGTTTTAACAGAGGTGAGTTGTGACATAGCCAATTTCTCTGAACCTATGACAGTTTAAGGATGAAGGCTTGTAGTACTCCTGTTAGGCGATGGGCTTGCTACCTGTCACTAATACACTAGTAAACTTCTTGGCCTGATTGTGCAAAATGCGATTACAGAATTATCAACAAGTCTTTTTGGAGCCGATTGTATTTCTGTGGCTCTGCCTACCCCACTTTAAGAATGAAAGTGTGATGTTATGTATGTATGTATGTATGACAGTTTATCGATCTGGCAACTTCGCCATAAATATCAAGATAACAGAAATTAAATTTATACAAAGGCGAACTTATCCCTTTATGGGATCTCTGAGGGGTAGCTAAAATGTATCGAACTTGGTGAAATTGCGTGTTTAATATGGATCGATGAATAGAAATGTACTCTCTCTAATCAAGATACAAAACGCTAACAGCATTCCATCTTAGTCCTCAGGGTTGGCAACGCATTTGAAGTCTCAGGAAAACGGTCTTGAGAATGCAAATGTGTAAGGGTCACTAATCCCACTTACCATCAGGCGGCCGGTGTGCTCGTTCGCCTTCTTTATGGCAAATAGCTTTTTTAAAACTTTTAACTCTAATCGCCCGTGTGGTTGCCGCGCCCGTGTGGTTGCCGGGTTAGAATAGTGCCACTCCATGTCGTAAGAATCGACTAAGGGAATGAGGGCTTCTAGTACTGTTAGGCGATGGGCTTGCAACCTGTCACTAATAAACTGGTAAACATCTTAGCCTGTTTGTGCAAAGTGTGGTTACAGAATTGCTAACAACTCTTGTTGTATTTATTGGTATTTTTGCAGCTCTGCCTACCCCACTCTGGGAATGAAGGCGTGATAATATGTATGTATGTATGTAACTCTAATCAAAAGTCATTTTACTAAAGTTTTATTTCATTTTCAACGATTTGAAAGGAATGCGCAATTTATTTTAACTCAGAAGTCACGCGATGGGGACACTTAAAATAAAGTTTTTTCATAATCCAACCGAAAGTAAGCATGGGGATAAACGGGAAACAACGTTTAAACAGAAACTGGAGTGAGCCATTAATCATCTTTAAACTGGCAAATAATTGCACAGTGATAAAAGGGTTGCCCTAACCCTTTCCTTTTGTTAACGTTTAACTTTCATATTATATTTCGACGGTCCCTAGTAACAAAGTCGGATCTGCATTTTTGCCATTTTCGTTTTATTACAGTAAAGTAATTTTAAAAGTGTCTTTTTTCATATCACATTTAAATTTTAATATTTTTCTATTTATTTTCCAAGATATTCAAGGTAAACATGTCGGATGTTAGTAAAGCTTCCATTTTATATAGTCGGTTGTGACGTTGCGACATTGTTCGCGGGGAACGGAGGGGGAGCGACGCCGCGGAACTGCCAGTTACCACTATGTTACACGGAGGAGACGACGATTTGCACGCAACATCAAAAAAAATGTTTAACTGCGGTTTATACTCTACAATGGCAAGCAATAGGTCAAAAAGGATCTTGCGAACGGCTTAAGTTGCAAACCTGAATTCCACGCCGTGGAAAAAGGAAAATCTTAACATTTAAATTCCAATCGCAACGATCGTTCAAGGAGTTACTTGGTAAAATAATTGTTCTACGTACCGAGTTCGTATTTTTTTTTAATAATTACTGATTGACTTATAACAAAGTGTATAATTTTGTTTAAAAAAGGGGCTTTCTTTACTTTGGTTTCATTATTGGGTATCTCCAAATAACACTGTCAGATGTGGAAGTTACGACATTTTTGATTATAAATTTATTGGTGTTTTATGTCAGATGTGGCACATCCGACATTTTTGCTTGGAAACTATATTGTTCCTAATGTTGGTAGTGGTAGTTATGACTATATTAATTGCATGATAATACGTTTAATACGTAGTAAGTAGTACATCCAACTTTTTTAATTGGACGCTTCGTTGCTGCGTCAATGACGTAAGAGTAACATACCACAGTTTTGATTGTATGTTGGATTTTTTTTTGGTTGTAAGTGACACAACCAACAGTTTTATTAGTAGGTACGTTGTCTAATAAATGTAGTAAGTGCATTAACCGATGCAGTTTGATTGTTAAGAAGAAAAGTAAATGATTCTTGTATGTATATCACAATAAAATGTTTGTTTGTTTGACAAGTGTAGGCTAAACATAAATTTTAAATTAAATTTACAGAAAATTAACCAACTAATTAGGAGTATTTTTTGATTAGATTCAGAACATGCTTTAATAATAATTTTAAAAATATTATTTGTTACTTGTTTAAAGTAACCGTGAAAAAGCTATTCTGAAACACAAGGAGGAAGAGTTTATTCAATTACAAGATTTATTGGGCGATGTTTTTGATAACGAAAATTAAGTTTCCGTGCCAGATGAAGATGAATTGGATAATTTTATAACACGGACTTTTTTTCTAAATGCGACACACCAGGAAATCATCCACGTCCAGAGCCAGAAGACTAACTATGATTTCCGGGTTAATTTCACCAAGTGATGGTAACCAGACCGCAGTGGTGTGATAAAATTTGGAATTGTTGATAGAAAAATCACCCTAAATGTCTTCAGATAATAATATAAGCACCATTATTCAATCACATCTTAACAAAAGTTCTTAGCAGTCGTTTGTCGGATGGCCAAAAGGTGCGCGCCTTCAATGGGTGGGTGATGCCACTGCTCACTTACTCCTTTGGCACACTAAGGTGGACTCAGACTCAGCTGAAAGCCCTGGATAGAAGGGTCCGTCTACTGTTTAAATCACAACGCATGTAGCACCGACGTTCAGTTCGTCTTTTTATGCGATTATACAACCCGCGGAAGTGTGGAGGTTGAGGCATTTCAAATGCTAAGAATCTCAGGGAAGCTGTGAGCTGTGGAATCTCTGGGATTATTTCCCTGGCAATGAGTATGGGATGCATCGTCATGTGGTTTCAGTAGACAGAAGCCTTTTGCCTCTCTCGTTGGCAAACGAGAACTGGCGCAAATCAACGGTGCTTAGCACTGAAAACCGCAAGAACGTATAGAAGAGGAAGGATGTGCATAAGCGCTTCTACAGGGCCTGACGTAGACTTTTTAGAGTCCGCGAACTGGCTACGATTTGGAAAAACCGAAGATTTTGTCTGTGCAATTGCTAACGAGGTCATAATGACAAACAACTACCGGAAATATATTCTGAAGTTCAGTACCGTCGAAATTTGTCGAGCGTGCCGTCGTCCTGGTGATTCCCTCAAACATTATCATCTCCGGTTGTTCTCATTTTGCCAACGGCGAATACTTGCACACACAATAACCTCGTAGCGAGGATAACTTGCTCTTCAATATGGTCATGTTGAGTCCGAAGTACCGTGCTATAAGTACACACCAGCGCCAGTTCTCGAATATGGTCGTGCTACGTTCTATTGGGATCGATCTGTCATCACGGACAGGACTATTGTCGCCAATTTTATTTTTGTTTATGTTATTCCTTGTCTTAAGTTTTTATGCTCTTAAGTTATCTTGCTGGGCGCCTTAGCTGACGCTGTAAGTCCGCAAGAAATTGTTTAAATAAATAAACCAAAAACGTATTGACAGAGCAATGTCAACATCGGGCAGTGCTCGTCGAGGTCTCGATCTGGCTGACAAAGACAAGCTCAGCATGAACCTTGATTTGGCTCACGAGGTGACTGCTATGTGGGATGTTGACTCGACGATCATTGTCCCGATAGTTGTTTCGGCGAAAGGTCTTATAGCGAAGAGACCAACATCTTAAGAGACTCTCACTAGATGGTTGGATCAAGGGCCACAGAAAGCAGTACTCCTCGACACGGCACGTTTAGTGAAGAGGTTTTCTCTCTCTGCAGCCCTAACCACCGGTAGCTTGAGCCCGGCCCCGCTGCCGGCGGTTTCGTAGGTAAGGTTTTTTTTTCATTAGTATTGTTTTTTTACTTTTATATCTTAATATTTATTGTAAAAAACGTAACCTACTGATTTAAAATAAATATCCAGAATTATTATAATAAGTCAGAAATCTTTTAGTGTAATAAATTAATAAAACAATGCTTATTTCATCTGGAAGTTAAATTTAAATCGTAATGGCTAATAGGTATTTATTATAGTACAGTCAAGGGTAAAAATAAATATACCCGCACAAAGTCCCAGAAGTATGCATACGTTAACTTTATTGCTGAAATAATAAGATCTGTGTACGTATTTTTGAGACAAATATCGGTGCCCTTGACTGTACTGTCAGATCTGTCATGGTAGTTGTTTTAAATTTGATTTTACAAAGTAGAATTTAAGTGATCACACATAGTTACCACAAAAAAATATTCACTATGCCCGTGTAAAAATGTCGCTTGTGACACAACCGACAAGTTATACGGTCACTATGTCCATTTCAAAATGTCATTTGTGACACAACCGACAATTTATACAGTTTGAAACCCCAACAAAACTGTCGTATGTGTCACTTCTGTCAAATTTTGCTCATGATGTTCCGGTTAAGAATGTAACATATCACGTTTCAACAGCTTCCAAAAAGAAAAACATGTATATTTTTATGCATAATTCACAGTAACCTATCAATATATATTCTCGCCAAATTTCATGTCAATATTACATAAAATGTCCATAATATAGACAAAAACGTCTTAGATTGATCGTACTGAAAAGTAACAGTTTTGCAGATCCGACTTTGTTGGTAGGGACCGTCGATTTATGGGTATTTTCCCGTGACTTCGTCCGAATAAAACTCTTTTATCAGTTTGTAACAGACTTCAAAAAAGGAGGAATTTCTATGTTCCACTGTATTGTTTTGTTTTTCATTGGACGACACGGTGGCCTAGTTGGGAGTGAAGCCAGCGGTCCTGGGTTCAAATCCCGGTAAGGGCAGATATTTGTGTGATGAGCGCAAATATTTGTTCCTGAGTCTTGGATGTTTTCTATGTATTTAAGTATGTATTTCTCTATATAAGTATGTTTATAGTTGTCTAGTACCCATAGTACAAGCCTAGAGCTTAGTTTGGGACTAGGTCAATTTGTTTGAGATTGTTCCCTGATAATTATTTTATTTTTTTATGTATTTTTACCGATTTTTCTTTTATAGGATATACTCCCGAGGTCGTCCCATTGTCACCAAGTCAGGATCTAATGATGGGATCTTGGAAAAATCAAGGGAACTCCTCAAATATTATAGGAGTACGTATAGCGATATTAGTTTTTTCTGTAACAAGTCTAGCATTTCCAGTATCATTTGGTGAAGTGGATCTGTTGATGAAGATTGCCACCTTAACCTCTCAACGGTACGTACCAAATTCAAGGGTGGCGATAAGAATCTCGATTAAGAGAGTTGAGCGAAGCACATTTAAATGGTTTAAATATAATATGACTATTAATATCTTTTTTATTTAGATGTGGGACTACATAATAGCATAATTATGATTACTAAACAGTATAAAATAATATAAATGAAAAAAAACTGACTGACTGACCTACCTATTATTTTAAAAGAAGTTATGTACTTAATGCATTTTTAAAGGCGGTTTTTTACATACATACATACATAAAGTCACGCCTTTATTCCCAGAGTGGGGTAGGCAGAGCTACAGAATTACCAACAACTCTAAAAAACTTGTTGATAATTCTGTAACCACATTTTGCACAATCAGGCTAAGATGTTTACCAGTGTATTAGTGACAGGTTGCAAGCCCATCGCCTAACAGTACTAGAAGCCTTAATTCCCTTATTCGCCTCTTACAACATCCATGGGAAGACATGGAGTGGCACTATTCTAACCCGGCAACAACACGGAAAAAAGGCGGTTTTTTATTTATTTTAAATATATTCTTACATAAACTGTACTATTTCCCGACATATAACGATATTAGTAAAAACGTAAATAACGAAAGGCAATGTTTAAAAGCCCAACTGTATGTTTTAATTATATCGTCTATGTATACAAATGTTAGTTACCTACCATTTAGATACTTTTTATTTCGCCATATTCTTTTTTATTTTGATTTTAGTACCCAGTGACACGACGTTGAGAACAATTTAACAACACCACGCTTGTTGAATCGACCCATTCACCATCTTCTACGAAGGAACAAAGAAACATACATATATACATTCAGGTACAACATTACCCTCCTCTAACGGCAGTCAGGTACAAATAGACTAAACGTTCATTTAAAATACCACTCTTTTTATAAAGTCGTAGCTTACAAAGTCTGTCAGCAGCACAGCCAATAATGTCAGTGAATATTTTAAAAATATACGACTATTCTACAGTCGAGATGCCGCCGCAAAGACATCTGCGGATAACCGCATATCCAATTTAATGCCTCACGAAATCTGTACAAAATAAATGGAAAAAGAATATCATTTTTCTAGCCAACAACGTGGTGGGGAACTGGAACAACTGTTAAGGGTGTAAAAGAAAGCGCCCCAGTACGATAAAGCCTCGTTCTAATTCAAATAGACAATAAAATTCCTTAGAAGAATACACACCAGCATTTAATATGAACACAGCTTCTTCTAAACATATAAAACAGTACCGTTACTGAGTGACTCACAGACAAAGCCGCTGAATCTAAATAAAAAATATATACAACCGAATTAAGAAACTCCTCCTTTTTTGAAGTCTGTTAAAAAATCTTTATTTAACCAACCTACAAGCTACATCTTCATCTTAGTTGCTAAATTAATTACTTACTAATTGCTAGGTATATAAAAGTATGTATACCTAACAATTAGTAAGTAATCGACGGCACGCTATCCTAGTTGGTAGTGACCCTGCCTTTGAAGCTAGGGGTCCTGGGTTCAAATCCCGGTAAGGGCAGATATTTGTGTGATGAGCACGAGTATTTTTTCCTGAGTCTTGGATGTTTTCTATGTATTTAAGTAAGTATATATTTCTCTATATAAGTAAGTTTATCGTGGTCTAGTAGCCTGTAGCCATAGTACAAGCTTAGAGCTTAGTTTGGGACTACGTCAATTTGTGTGTTTTTTCTGCTATATATATATTTATTCCCATATTAATTTTAATGAAAAAAGTGTTTTTAAATTCAGAACACAGCGTTCACTGTCTTTAATTAGCTGGCCAGCTAGAAGTACGTTAAAAAAGTTTGTGTTACATTCCGATAATGAGCAGTGTCTAAACTACTAAGCAACACAACTTTTTTTGTCTCTCATTTTAAGAATACAACGTCATATGTATGATTTAGTAACAAATACATTATATTTAATACCTACTTTGGCAATTTGTAGTACCATAATCAAGTTTATTGTGATCAATTAGGGGGTGTCTCTAATTATGTGTCCACCACTGCATGTATTTAAGTGCTTTACGCTAGGTCCCCAGGTTGGGTAAAGGCCTACTCCAGTCCGTGTAGAAGTAGGATAAGTTAATTTATTTGGTATAAAAAGAACCCCGAAACTCAAAACTATCCCCATACCAAATTTTAGATAAATAAGTTCTGCGGTTTATTCGTGACAGTGTAACAAACAGACGGACCGACAGACAGTGTTACTGTCACATTTATAATACATATTGGTATAGATTAGTTAAGTTTATTACTTAAGAATACTGAGTTGCTAATGAATCACATTAATATATTTAAATACTTCAGGGAAACTTCACTTTGTATAATAATGCTACTTCATGGTTTTCTTCTGTTAATACCGCAATCTAAAAACAAATTCTAACAAACTAAGCAACCTCCAAGCCTTACGAACTTCGCCACAGATCCAACTGAATTTGGTACATTCGCTAATGGAACCTGAGTAACCATTTTAATCTGGTCGGGTGGCCACTACGGAAAATTATCGCGGCTTAAATAAAGAAACCAGGTCAGGAGTATAATTGCAGCTGCCAGATATTCATGAAGCAATCGATATTATAGAAAACTAGCTATGTTCTGCAGCTCCGTCTGCGTTGAAGTAGATTATCGCTAATCCCTCAAGATCCGTCCAATTCCAAGGGATAAAAGTACTTTACGTCCTTCCCCGGGACTCAAATTATCTCCATACCAACTTTCATCTAAATTGGTTCAGTGTATCCGTAAAAGCGTAACAAACAGACAGACAAAGTTACTTTCACTTATATAATATTACTACAGATTACTAGATGAGTATAGATTATGGTAGATGAGACTTTTAGGATTATGGATGGATTTACTCCTCTTCCACACTCAGCTGTTCAAATGTTCAGGTTTCCTCAAGATTTCTTGGTAATATTTAACGTCAGTAACGGTTGTTTGAAATGATTTAAAGTGCTATATGTAGAAAGTGTTAACTGAAATATAACGAGGATGATTCCTAAATCCATTATTATAGTAGTATGTTACAAGTAGTTTTAGTAGAAGTGGACTTATTCATTACGGGTATACCTATTATTTTATCAACCTTTCAACAAACGTATCACTACGCAGAATTTTCATTTCATCGAAAGGCATTTTCCGCCGCTTGAATAAATTTGTTTTGTTACTGATAAGTCTAACTTAAACTAACCTAAGTAATTTATGTTTAAGATATCCTGAAAACATCATGGTTTCAGCAGAAAATAGCGTTCGATGAAATGAAATTCGATATATGTAATGATAAGTTACCATTTAATAATGGCGGCCTACAATCGTGTTAAATACGTTAATGGCCTATATATTGTGAATGTTTATCATCAGTCAATACCTATCATTTACAAAAGGAAAAATCTGTAAATCTAAATTAAAAATAACTCACTAAACAGTCAATTACTCCTTATAAATAAATTGTATTTTTATTTCTAAACTGTAAACCAAATCCAGCAAAATCGGTTTTAAAAACAGTAGCGCCACAAAACAAAACCAAATAAAAGTCCATTTACTCTCATAGTGAAGCCTCCTTAAAAACAAAGGCGTAGAATTAAAATTCCCCGGTAGGCGGAATAACTCGTGGCCGAAATTCATTCCCTGTGGGATTCACGACGAGACTGCAATGGCGAAAAATTTAATTTAAAAAATAACTCTGGGGCAGCAGTATTTGCGAGCACGCAGCTTTTACCAAGGAATACTAAACAGAGTGGGAATGGTCCTTTTAAAATCATGTCATGGCTGTGTCGCGTGATTTTAGTCGCTCTGGCGCGGTCGGTAGGATAATTTAATGCATGTTGTGAACGAGAGGGTGGAATAAGGCGTATGTCTCGGAGAAAATTTACTTAGTTAGCTATGGTAAGAGAGTGAAAAAGTGAGTTAAACGTGGAAGGCTGTGTGGAGGTTTAACTAAGTTGCACGCAACCTAGGGCACCTAAAGGTCGATTGAATACAACCTAACTCTACAGTTTACAATTACAGATGAAAACTTGCTCGCAGTTAGGTCAAGTTGATAAATGAACCTGCAACTATTTCACGAAAGATACATAAAACTATTACTTTTGCTATACAATACAAAAACCCTTTATTGAAAACCACATACAGCGAGGATTGGATATATACTTAGTATTTCAACAGGCGATATTATCGCTAAATAGCGATCTCTTCCAGATAACCTTACAAGGAAGATATTAAAAATGAATACTACATACTAATATGCTAGGTACTTTAAATAACAATTTTTACCCATTAGTGCAACGACTTAAATATATATTATTATTATTTTTAGCAAGCCTGAACAAAATGCTTTCGGTCATTACATGCAACCTTTCAGAGCTCTTTTCCGACATTGTAAAAAGTAGCACATTGCAAATAAGATTTAAGATTGTCTGCCTCAGCTGACCGCCCGACTTATTGCATTTGCCGAGCAGCTGTAGCTTCGAAATGAAATTGTACAGTTGTAATGGAACTTCGACCTTCTTTTAAGTGCATTCATGTTTTGTGCAGGATACAAGTTTTGCAATCTTTAAAGTAAAGAAAAGTGTTTTGCTGGGGCTTATATTGTTTAAGGAGCCCCTATAAAACACCGTTTCTTACCGTTGGTTTTATCATCGACTTACTCCGATTCATAGTCTTGTACAAACAAATATCGTTCCGTTTATAGAAAACATCGATGAAAGTTTTTGATGCAAAATGTTACTATCAAAATGCATTTTTATATGTCCACATATTTTTTATTACTAAAAACACTCTTAAATTCTATTAACGACGGTTAAAAATATGAATATTCCACTGGCAAACATGAAATCGAAGTGCATTAAAGTACAAAATCACGTCATAAAAGCTATAAAAATATCATATCGAACCTCGGAGAACTTATATTTAATATTTACCAAGAAATTGCGTTAAAATACATACAAAAGCACTTCGGCAACAAATGACGGAGAGCGTGAGCCAGATTGAACGCCGTCAAAGTGAGTAACTTGGAAAAACTTTAAAGTATTGCTAAGTTGTCCACCGACGGCACTTTGTAACAGGGAGGTAACTTGTCCGAGACTTGGTCATCGTTCAATACCTCCCTTTCTTACTAGAGTTTGCTAAAAGAGATGCACTGTTCAATAAGCGAAACATTTTAAGTTGTCCTAGTGAAGGCTTTATTTTCTCTCTTGTCGCAAGTATGTTCGAAATAATGTGCCTTTGTGCCTAAATTTGGGAAGTATTTTAATTTGGAACTAGAAGACTGAGTAAGTTGTTAGCTCTGGAACATTCTTGAACTCTTGCGAAGTCGTTAAATGTGCTGAGGGGATCCTGTTTATAAAGAAGATAGCATTCGTTAAGTTTTTATTTAAACTGTAGGCTGAGCAATTATTAAGATTGTATAACAAATTTTTTACACGAATGTGCTTATATTTGTATGCGTAACCAACCTTAAGGAGGAAGATGGAATATGTATTACCTACCGCCCACCTTATTACTCACTGAAACACCATAGTGCAAATAAGTATTTTGCAGCGTTATTTTTTCATAAGTTAGCTGAAGCTTTAAAAAGTCATAGTTCAAACCCCCTGCAAAAACACTCTATGTATACAAAAATCGACCACAGGAATGACGTCACAGCTGTTGTTCCATATTTAAAATATACGGACCTTATAAATAAATTTGTATTTATTTCAGAAGTTATTATGTTTAAGACAACATCATTAAATTAAAACATTACGTATACTATAAAATAAGGATGCCGAAAAAATCTACCTTAGCCTAAAAAAAAACTTTAAATTTTTAATAACTTTGGATTCTATATAAAATCTTAATAAACGGGCCAAACCTTAGTGTATTGCGTTATACATATATGCTTTTTTCTACATTTTCTCCTAAATTTTATCGATGAAACTCAATTCAGGGGGGTGATTCTCTTAAAACACAGCGCACTGTCGATCTCAACGTCGATGTAACATACCTACTCACTTGTTATATCACTTCTCGCCTCACCTTTTACATCACTTATGTAAAGATGACGTTTGACACCGAGGACGTCACACATTGCCCTAAATGAGAGCTTATTTATATATTTACTAAACAGTTTTAAAATTACGTTTGTAGCATTTTACGGTACTATACGAATAAAATTACCTAATACATAACGATTTTACCTGTTATAGTACTTATTTATGTCATAATTTCCAAGTAATAATTGCGTAGCACGGTAATAGCGACACTAGCGCTCACTGTCGAAGACGGAACTATTTGTAACTTCTATCACGGAATTCTTAACTTTTTCAACACGTTCGAGACATCGACCAAGACATCACTTCTAGCTGTCAGATTAAAAGCTTCTAGTAGACGGGTGAGTTCACAGGTGAGTTGCTTAGGGAGCGATTTCCTTCAAACGAAGCTAAGGTGAAGAGTGGAAATAACCAATCAGATTGTTCGAATTATCTGCGTGTGTGTGTGTTATACAATTGTATTGGTCGTTTTCGCTCCTTCACTCAGCTTTGATTAAGTGGAAACGTACCCTGAGTTCTGAGACGTAAAATGGCCGCCATCTAAAAAATCAGCTGTGTTAGACATATCCTTATAACTGTGTGGCTGTGGTGGGTGTAAAAGAAAAAAATGTGAAATGAAATCCACTGGATTTCTCGACTCCGTATACAGTAATAAAAGTGTTGTGTTGTGTGTGTGTGTGTGATAGTGGCGAAATCTTGTGTATTGACTTTACTGGAAGTTACTGTTACTGAAAGAAAAGACTTCGTGGTTAAGAAATTAAGAAATATTAACATATTTTTCAGGGAACATTATATATTATTTATTTATTAAGGTCCACCAATACTTTTATAACATCAATGAGAAGAAATGTACATGAGAGTCTTAAATATAAGATGCACAACTTTTAACAGGCAATCACATGTAAAAAAGAAACCGCGCTTTTCGAGGTCAAAAAAATACATGTAGGTACATAATAAGATGGGTCTACTTTAATCATAATCATAATCATAATTTGCTGGTAATGTTCATTGCATGTCATCTTACTGCTAAAATAATTATTAGGTAATTACGTACACTACACCTCATTGTTACTACTTATAAATAGATAAGACATTATTTCTTAATAAGAAACTCATTATAGCTATAGAACGACTGCTCCACAAGCCACTTCTTTAATTTATTTTTAAAGCTTAAGGTAAGGTTACTCGAGGCATTACTAATAAACGTCTATTATAGCGTTAGTACCTTAAGCTATCCTACGAGTACGACCATCTTTCGGTCTTTCTGTACAGACTTTATTAGATTAATTCTCGCACATGATATTATTAGTTTGTCATTGAGTTTGCATTATGAATGAGAACTAAATTTCAGCTCACTTTGATAGTTGGAACTCATCAACTGACGGGTAAAACCTCCTACTAATATTATAAATGGTAAAGTTTGGATGGGTTGAACCATGACAGGTTGTAACCCTGCAACCAATTGTAATTAGTGACCAAATAGACTGGTAAACATCTTGGCCTTACAGAATTATTAATTTATAACAAAATTATAAAAACAAATTTTTACACTTACAGAAATATTAGCCTTATATTATTAAAGAAAAAAAACCAGCTTATAATTTTAAGAGGGCATTTTTTCCAACCTTATCTTCCTACAGTCTTTTGTTAGATAATTTTGAACTAATTGCACGACACATTAGCCTAGTTGGTAGTGACCCTGCCTACAAAGCTAGCAGCCCCGGGTTTTATTCCCGGTATGGGCAAATATTTGTGTGATAAGTATGAGTATCTGTTTCTGAGTCTTGGGTGTTTTCTATGTATTTAGATATTTATTTCCTCTATATAAGCATTTATATCATTATCTAGTACCTATAGTACAAAGCCTAGAGCTTAGTCTGGGACTAGGTCAATTTCTGTGAGATAGGTCTCTAATAATTTTTAAGTATTTCATTTATTATTTAATTGCTATATCTGGAACAAAGTCACACTTTGGGACACTGTATATATAAATATATTATATTATAGTGTCTAAAAGCTTATACTGTAACATATTTATCATGGTTGTATGCATCTTCGTTTCTTTAGCTGAAAGCATTTAATATATCACAATTCAATTTTCTTTGTTTATGGTAGTTTTTATTTGTATTTCACCTATGTCCAGTGAGCTCATGGTTGTTCTGTGTCAAGTTGGTACAGTTTACAGACGCTAGTAAGATTGACTCTATTTTGTAGGAAGATCTCGTGCTAGCTGCATATACATAGAAAGATAGAATTTTATGCTGCACAACTGTTGATCACTTAACCTAAAATAAAAGACAGACAATATATAACACATGATTAGTAAGTTAGTAGGATGAAAAACTTGTAATCAAATGTTATTCTGGTTAATGAATTCCCATGAAATATTTATAAACGGCGTATGCACAAGGCCTAACAGGGATTTAAAGTTCGTGGGTCGAGGAATATATTTAGGAAACGACTTCTTCTTGAATAGGTAAAAAATATATGATCCACTGATCCCTCATCTAGACCACATTCGCAGAGAGAGCTATCATTAACCCGTATCTTTACCAGGTGTATTAGTGTAAGTACACGCATGGCCAAGTCGCAGTCTGCAAACCGTCGTAGTGACGCATTTACTAGCATCTCTAAATTCTTCTTCTTTTATATTAATAGCGGTCTACAGCGGTTCCGCAGTAATTTCGCCAATGTCCAGCGAGTGAAATATAATCAGTAAAGAGAAATCAATATAAAAAAACCGGACATTATCCAATCGGACATCTTCCCTCCCCAAAGGTTACTGGAATCCGGCATCTCTAAATTAATATTTCACAACATGCAGAACCGCACTTTTGTTTTGATTTCTTTGATTGTGACAGCTGTCATGTCACAGATAAAGCAGAAGGGTTCAAACAGTTTGAGGTTTGTTCGATGGAATTTCGATTTTTTTCTATAGATTTTTCAACTCGTGTTGGTGGTCTGAATCTAATTTGACGTTTTATTCCGTGGGAATAAAAATCAGAGTTTAAAATGTATGTAGGGCAAAGATGTAGGACTTGGACTCGGTTAGGTTCTCGTTTTTTCATTTTTCTTTAAGTTAGGTCACTTAAAGATTCATGTATTAAATACATTTTGTGGTGTGATTCACTTCCCATCGAATATCTTAGGGTGTGATATGTGATCGCTGATATTTTGCTAAGGCGTTATAAAAATAAGAAAGATTAAGTATATGTTGATTTCAGATTTTGTTTTGTGTAAGTGTTGCAGTGGATAAACCTAGTGTCCCAAATAATGAAGATCATAGCACTTACATAAAGTAATGTTTATAGAGTTGTGTTGTATACCTAAGTTATATTTTATATTTAGATGCATTCTCAGCCGGAAAATGTGAGGTAATGTGAGGAAAATTATCTCACTATCATTTAGTGGAATAAGATTATTATGTTTCGTTACGACTTGGTAGTTCCTTAATACCTGTCAATTGTGCAGTGCAGGGTCCGTCTGGATTGCTACCACCATCTTATCCTTTCACTCACTACTGGGCAGCAACAGTCTTCACATAGTTTCAGTGTGGAAATAAGACAACCTAAAGGGGACTACATGGAATGCCGCGATGCTTGTAATTCCACATTAGCAAAGAGGCTTTCCTTCTTAGTCCTCGGGATTGGCAATGCATTAGAAAAAAACATGAAACTTTTAACAGCATACTTTGTTATGACTCACAAGTCATGACTGGTTTACTTTCTTCTTTAGTACCTACTGGCCGGTTCCTTGAATTCAACCTTTTGTGTGCCCGAGAGGCATTTGTACCCGTCGTATATCTATTGCTGTATCTGTCCGTATACCTGTTGTATGCCGGAGAGGCACGCACACTTGTACCCGTTGTATGTCTTGTGATGTATTATTGCCTTTAAGATGTTTAGGATTTAAGTAATTTTAAAACTCTTTCATGTCAGTATTTCATCATTTGAAAAGGCAGTTAGGTACATCATAAATATCATAATATTCATAATACATTTTTAGATTTAATTTTGCATTGCAAATATTTTACACTCAACAGGTTAATAGTATCCACCCTGATCAATAGAAAAAGAATGGACAAGTTTTATAATATAATATAATACCTACAAAGTGTTGTTTGGTAATTCTTTTCTCTTGGTCAGGCTTTTAAGGTATAATAATATTATAGTCTTACCTAAAACGCATAGGTAACTTTAACTTTTCCTAATATAAAAAGACAAAACGGTCACTCAATAGGTACTCATTATTATTATACTATTATAATACAAATATAGGCCTTGTAATGTTCACAAAAACTGATGTTTGGTGGATTTATTTGCTTTAAAATCATAGTTTTAAAGAGTTGTCAAAGTGACGTTACCATAGCAATGAGGGACAAAAAAAGTTGATTGACCCAGGTACAGTCGCCACCCAGTCATGTCTGTCAGGACAACGGGTTATTTAGGTATATTATCATCAATATCAATAATACCTTAAAGATTAGTTACTCTACTTTTGCAAAAGTATACAATACAATACAAAACAATTTATTGTACACCATACAAAGACATACAACCAATTCAGTAAATTATCCACTATAAAATTGATGGACATCTATGTAGTTGGTTGGTAGTAACCCTGCCTACAATTATAATGGTACCGGCCAGGACCAATATGTATTTGTGTGGTGAGCATGAATATTTGTTCCTGAGTCATGGATGTTTTCTTTGTATCTAAGTATTGATTTATGTAGGTATATAAAAACATATAATGTTCGTATTAGTTGTCCCCACTGTGACTTTAAAGGCTCAGGCACAACAAACGCGTGTCAGGCGCGTCGCGCTTTGAACGCGTGCCCGCGCAAATTGTAGTACGAACAAAACAAATTGATCCCGTCACACCAAAAAGTAACGCGTGCCAGCGGCGGGCACGCGTTCGAGCTGCTTCGCGCCTGCCACGCGCCGCTGTCGCGTCTGACGCGCGTTTGGTGTGCCGCCTTTAGTTGCCGACGTAATGAAATAGAAAAGGTGTAAAGGTACATTACTGGATCATATGCACAGTGGATTGAGATAAGACGAAGGTAAAAAAAGCAAAAGTTGCATTAAACTAATTGTCATTAGTTTTTTAAACTTAAAATGACTTATTGATGTTTAAATACTTCTGGAAAAATCGTCTAGAAACGTAAACAAATTATTACCTAGTGTTATTGATTGAATGTGTTAGCTTAACCCGGTGATAATTACTATTAAGTTTAACCTTTAGTTTTACTAAATAGTACCTAGTGAGATGGACTGGCAGTGCTCTCCTCTCTTTTCTGTTCTGCTAGTAAGCCTGACACCATGCTGAGTGGCAACCATTTCGGTGTTAATTTTAGATTTAAGTTTATTAGTTTGTAGTATTCTTCTTTAAAATGTTTTTGTTATTGTTGTTTATTTACTTTGTTTTATTTAATAAACCATTTCTTATCTTTTTCTTATCTTATCTTATCTTATAAACCCTAAAGAAAAACAGCAAAATGAAATACTAAAAACCGGTCAAGTGCGAGTCGGACTCGCGCACCGAGGGTTCCTTACCGCCGCACAGTTGGTGTTATTATATTTCGATTTGAATGTTATGTCTTTAACAAATAATAATAATACCTAGTGTGCAGTGGTACGGAACCCTCGGTGCGCGAGTCCGACTCGCACTTGACCGGTTTTTTGGTTACACCTCTCATCGCGCATCGGTCAGACTCTTGTAGGGAAAGGGGAAATGGACTGGCGCCGGGAGAGAGCCAAGAAGTAGAAGGGAAGAGGTAAAGTATAAGGTAGGTAGGTACGCGTACGGTATCATGAAAAAAAGTATGGTCAACCTTATAAGACGCTGCACACTTAGTGCTGTCTCTTTAACGTCATTTTTGAAATGCCGCACTAATCTGCCAATTTCACTCCGAATAGGGCCTCCCATTTTCTCTATACCTACTTTTTAGGGTTCCGTAGCCAAATGGCAAAAAACGGAACCCTTATAGATTCGTCATGTCTGTCCGTCTGTCCGTCCGTATGTCACAGCCACTTTATTCCGTAACTATAAGAGCTATACTGTGGAAACTTGGTAAGTAGATGTATTCGGTGAACCGCATTAAGATTTTCATACAAAAATAGAAAAAAAACAATAAATTTTTGGGGTTCCCCATACTTAGAACTGAAACTCAAAAATTTTTTTTTCATCAAACTCATACGTGTGGGGTATCTATGGATAGGTATTCAAAAATGATATTGAGGTTTCTATTATAATTTTTTTCTAAACTGAATAGTTTGCGCGAGAGACGCTTCCAAAGTGGAAAAATGTGTGTCCCCCCCCCCGTAACTTCTAAAATAAGGGAATGATAAATGTAAAAATAATATATGATGTACATTACCATGCAAACTTCCACCGAAAATTGGTTTGAACGAGATCTAGTACGTAGTTTTTTTTTAATACGTCATAAAAACATTGATCAAAGCTACAACGAACTTTTATATTATGTTACTTGCTGCTACGGAACCCTTCATGGGCGAGTCCGACTCGCACTTGGCCGCTTTTTTTCTTAGCTATTAGCCTCGCTTGGGGCGACTTCTATGTTTTTTCGGTTTTTTGGTCGGAGTCAAAAGACCCGAAATTCAAGCCACTTGATACTTATTAGTTATTACACACTCGGCTAACTTCGGTTGTTTTTATAAATTCCGGTGAATTGACAGCGTAGGTACTTACACCATTTTTTTTTCTCTTTGTTACGCCCATAATTATATTTAAGAGCGCACAACGCAACGGCCGCAGCTGCCAAGTACTCCAAACTCCACGTCATCCATGTTGACTCCCTGCCTTACGACTGAGATATTCGCGAAGTTTTAAGAGTGTAATAATTGTATAGTCGAGCACTTCGTTGAGAGTGTAATGGCTACCTACATTACATGCAGTGCGCCTTTACATACATACATAAACTCACACCTTCATTCCCAGAGTGGGGTAGGCAGAGCTACAGAATTACCAACAACTCTAAACAACTTGTTGATAATTCTGTAACCACATTTTGCACAATCAGGCTAAGATGTTTACCAGTGTATTAGGGCCCTTACTTATTCTCTTGAAAACCGGTCGGTCGATCTAGTGAACGAACCAGAAAAGGTTGGCCTGTGAGTACATAAATTTGACCCATTTAGAAGTGTCTCAATCCATTGGTCGCGTAAGGTAAGCCGTCTTAATTCGAGAATGCACGCCCTAAAGAGCATTTCAAAGTTTGTACATTTGTTTGGACCTTTGACTTTGTCCTCTCCAGATTTTACCATTTTTAAAATTATGTGACCATTTTATATTTCATTTAGTCTTTTTAACTAGTAAATCATTTCATTTTCTAAAAGATCAATAAATTAAAATTAAATTGACAAAATATAAATATTTTTTTAAAATTATTGGCGGCCCGTTTCATTTGTATAGAAGATTGGATGTCTCCTTTGAATTTTGCTTGCTAAGAATCGATTTTTCGTAACCAGTAGGTATTAGGGCTTCAATTACACGGTGTGTTTTATTTAGAATAGGTCACCCGTGGGAATTATTTTCTATATGTTTTTGTATCTTGGATGAAGAAATATATTTTAAAATTAAAGATTTAAGTTTGTCCTACAAAAAGTTTCTTTTTTAATCCAGTTCTTCAGATGAAATAATCCGATTCATCCATGATTCATCAAAATGGATGCTGAAATCCTGCAATGTTTGCTAGGCATCCAATTTTCGCAACGCAATTCGCGACGAACTGCTTCCACCCAAGCCAGACGTCATTTAATTTCCTATTCATTCGAAGTAGTTTCTTGTAATTCAAAATTTTCAAGGTACCTATATTGGATAACATCGCCCATGAATGACATTTTAGTATGGGAATATTTAACCTTTCCAACGCCACTGACTGACATATCCCCACCACTGCTTCAACGCCATTGACGGATATTTCTGTCATAGTTGCCAGCGCAAAATAGACCTGAGTATCTATGAGGCAAGATTGATATTAGCTCTGATATTGGCGTGTGAGTGACGTCTTTTGTATTTGACATGGCGTTGAAAAGGTTAAATTTCAATAACTTACTAATGAAAATAAATATCGCTTTGAGGGCCATTTGCAACGTTAAAAGATGGCGGACGTGTGATTTGTTCTAGACTTTAATTTTTGGGTAATTAGGTGTTCAAAGTTCTTTTCTGATAGTGATTTGTACTTTTTATGCCTTTGTGTCGCACAGTGATTGAAGACTTGGACTTATTTCGTGTATCTGGCATCTTTCTTCTCGTTTCAAGTGGACTCGCAGTGGTGCAGAGGTTAAAACTATCTTGACCTCTGACCTACAAATCACCGTACAACGTTGCCCCCAATCTTCCTAGAGAAGATTGGATTGTGTTTTATTGCTATATTGATTTATAATTATATATACTTACTTGACACTGGCGAAATCACTTCACGTGGAAACGCCATATCCCCGCGGTAGTAGCTGTTCAAGTCGCCGCGGGGGCAAAGAAAGAAGAAGAAATATCGCTTTGTTTTGCATATGTGTGAGTCCTGCACCAATTCGCAATGCAACTTGTCATTTTTGCAGCCTTATTTAAATCCGGTAATCATTAAAATTGAATTATTTTTGTTGTAATTACATATCCTATAAACAACTACGCATACACTACGTCAGAAAGTCGAAGTTTCAACGCGGTAAAAAAATATCGAGTATTGTTTTTACCTCGGCCGCCTTTACTGTCAAGTAAATAAGAGCTACCAAAACGTAAATAATTCGCAAAAAAGTGACGGGGCGATCCGAAGTTCTAATTTCAAAGTTCAGAGTAATGCCCCTGTGAAAAAGAACGATCCGTTTAGGTTCAAGTCGAAAACGATTTTTAATCTAAGCTGATGTGACAGTATTGTTGTTGTCAAATTAAAGAGATTTGCGTTTTTTCTTAGTATTTCCTTCCGCATAATAAGTCTCAGTCCGTCAATTAAAATAAGTATTTCTTTTAGGTATATTTCTGACGCCATTTTAAAGCAACTGCCCGTTCGGTCCGATTCGTGAGAACGCAATTCGTTATCGTTTTTTCTTGATCAATTAAAAGTTGACCGACAGAATTGCCTCGTGAATCGCCGCATTAATTCGACTTCCAAGACCACAAACATTACATGTTTCCCTCGGCAAGGTTTAATAGAACGGCTTTAAGCTATTTTAGTCTCTACGTGCAAGACATTAGACTTGTTGCACTACCTAAAAATTAATTGGCTAGTCGCAAACTGCGTGGCGAAAAGTCAAAGTCTGCCGAAGGTAGAAAGAGATAGGCGATCAACGGGGTAATGCTTGGTGCTAATGAATGATATACCCTAATATACTTGGTAAACTGAGAAACGGTTAACTAAGAGGTTTCCCTGACGTTACGGTAAAAATTATATAAAATATATTTATTTAACACAATCAGACATCCGTAGTAAAAAAGAATGACGTTACGTGAGATGCATACAACAGTGCCACGCCTATTTTTAGGGTTCCGTAGCCAAATGGCAAAAAACGGAACTCTTATGGATTCGTCATGTCTGTCTGTACGTCCGTCCGTATGTCGCAACTTTTTCCCGAAACTATAAGAAGTATATACTGTTGAAACTTGGTAAGTACCTACCTTACCTAGATGTATTCTGTGAACTGCATTAAGATTTTCACACAAAAATAGAAAAAACAATAAATTTTGGGGGTTCCCCGTACTTAGAACTGAAACTCGATTTTTTTTTTCATCTAACCCATACGTATGGGAAATCTATGGATAGAATGATAAAACTAAAAAAAATATATGATGTACATTAATGCAATCCATGCAATCTTCCACCGAAAATTGGTTTGAACGAGATCTCATCATCATTAAATGTAAGAGCGGATCTTTTTTTTTTTTTTAATGGAAAAAGGGCAGACGAGCAGGTGGGTCACCTGATGGTAAGCGATCACCGCGACCCATAGACACCTGCAACACCAGAGGAATTGCAAGTGCGCTGCCGGCCCTTGAGAAAAGAGTAAGCACGTTTTTTGAAGGCCCCCAAGTCGTATTGATTTGTCGGTGTAGTTCTCTCCACTAATTTCTTTTTTGTGCAAGGTTTTTCACTTCTTGGTATCCGCTTGCTCCTACTCTTTCTAGAATCTCCCTGACATAATTGGTTCTCGGTCTTCCTGGGCCTCGTCTTCCTTCTATCTATCCTTCTATTAAGTATGTTTATTATAAAGCTATCGTGTCTAAATATGTGTCCCATCATTGTTCCTTTTCTTTTATCTATTGCGTGAATGATATCTCTCGTTTCCTTTACCCTACTCAAAACTTCTTCATTAGTGATTTTCTCCGTAAGATCTAGTAAGTAGTTTTTTTTAATACGTCATAAATCGTAAACCGCAATTTACCTTTCATTCAATCAACTCAAATATAAAAAGTGTGTACGGAACCCTTCATGGGCGAGTCCGACTCGCACTTGGCCGCTTTTGAATTTATTTCGTAGTAATGGTAAGGTAATTGTTAAGTAAATCTTTAATTTGTTGAACCTATTAAATATTTAATGCCAATGATATTTAGGGCATAGGTGCCCTTCGTTGTTCAATCGCGGCAACTTCCACAAGTATAAGGAACGTTACCTATCTTGTCTCAATAAAGATGGCTTAAAGGTCCTCTGCAACCAGGCCATAAAATCCTTTAAAAAAAGCATATCTTGTCTATGGACCAAGCTCAGTGCCGGTCGGTCACGTGAGTCAGACGTCACGTCAGCGCCTACGGTAGAATAGAACTTACCATTACCATCTACAAGTAATCTTGTAAGAAACCTAGTACCTATCTATCTTACCTAGAGAAAAAATACAGCAATACCTTATTAATCTTAATGAATTTATTGTAACGTACGACTTGGCAGGTGGGCAAATCCCTTAGCCGTTTAACTGCTACAGGCTATCAAAGCAATAGATGCCAAATTCCTTGTTTTTGCCCAACAATCTATAGATGATACGTACCTATATTTCGTAAGTTCGAACGACGACAGTCGCATCAAAACCATCACATAAGTGCATAAATAACGTCGTACTGGTAGACCAAATTTGGTCTAGTTTGTTGAGTGGCATCACACTGGTGCGTTGACTAGGTTTCTATATCTTATTATTCTAAGGGTACATAGTCTCTTATTAGTCTGTGCTTCATATAGGGGAAATAGGATAGTATGTCTGGAAAGACATTCTGAATTTGGTGGTGATTCTGTGAATAGGATCAGATGGTAGAAATAATATTAATAAAAAATACTGTTTAAACAGAGTTAACAGTAGTTTCTACTGTCAGACAATAAATAGTATTAATACATGGAAATCTAAAAAGTCAGACCTATGAGATGGTTTTCGATCATTATTCAAGTCTTTAACTCTTCATATCCCGTGAGAAACTTTAATTGAAGCATTAAAATTTGAATTTAGAGTCTTAAGGGTTCATTTTCTGGCTGCTGAGATTCATTTTTTGCAACAGCTTAGAGGAGATTCCAGATAACTTTTAAGATAAATGGGTAGTTAATATAATAAAGTTACAACAATGAACAAAAACATTTATCTTTAAGGTTGTAAGTTGCAAACACATTACAAAATCTTGTCATAATTTTTTGCATCTTATGATTTCAGGTTCACATTGTGCATAGTACAAACTGTCAGTTATACTTGCCTGTTCTACTATGGATAACATTGTTGTCGTACAAAATAATCAAGAAACTAACTAGCCTCTAACCTAAGGAAATGAAAGTTGGATGTATTGAATAAAACATGTAATTAAAATATGGCTGTTTCATTTTATTTGATAAGGTAAATTGGCATACTCATAATTACTTTATTATTCCCTCCGGAACCACCAGTATTGTTATTGAAAACTGTAACATTTGCTATTAGAAATATAAGAAATTCAATAAATTTATCATTCTTGTAGTATGGTGGTACAGGACTTTACAGTGAAGGAAAAATGTGTATAAAATAATTTCACAAGATCTTTTAGGGCTAATGATGTGTTTCTGACAGGTCTGTATAAAATTTCAGCCATTCATGTGCTATAGAGTCGCGAACATTTAATTTTTACCACAAACATTAACCACAATTCAAAACTCATTACAAAAATAAAACTAAAGAGACTTCTGCTTGTTATACATACAAGTTAGCTTTTGTGAAAGGGGACCTAGTAAATGTGTTAATGTAACTTGTTATTTGGACACAAAACATACAAGATATTTTATATTTGCTTTGATTGTGGCAAAAGCACCTAGAATGATTTGTACAAATTTAAGAATTGTGTACATATATGGCTTTTAAAAAACAGTTTTGAGTTTGACTTTTGAGAAGAGCTGACCTATAAATAGTTATATTTTTTAATGATTATTAGACATTAATTTGTACCTAAATACAAAGGCTAAAAGATTTTTTATGTTGTAAAGAAAACAACAGTTATAATGTTAATTATTTTCTAATAAAAAATAATGATTGTTATAAGTATCTAAGTTTTATAAGTATTTTTTATTTACTTCTTTAAATTATTGTATGCCATATATAGTAGCATATCCTGTCATTTCACCAAAAAATGTTTCAAAACTATTCATTTGGCAAACCCCTGTTTTTTCTGAAACTGTAAATACTTCAGAATTTATTTCAGGACTATCGTGTAAAACCCTATAGGTTAGGTTAGGTTAGTTTTATAAAAATCCTGAAATATTTACAGTTTCAGAAAAAACAGGGGTTTGCCAAATGAATAGTTTGTCAAATGAATAATTTGGTGAAACGTTTTTAGGTGAAACATTAGTGAACCAGATAGTAGTGATGCACTCACAAAATGTACTTGACACCTGTATAATGTATTATTGTTACCTACAATCATACAATAAAATTAAATACAGGTATTTCGGTATTTCTTAAGGCGCTACTCTGAGCCTGGGATTTTCTGACAGTTTCCTTAATATCTTTCAAACGGACTGCAATATGAAAAAAAAACCGTCTATTTTATAAATGATAAGACAATATTGAGATAAGAAGATTATTAGGTATTGTCATTACAGTCACACCCAGTAACTTTGACTACTTTGGTAGCATCCATTTAATGCTTGAAATAAAATTAACCGTATAAGTAGGTATTTTTGAGTGGTGAAAAGGTGAAAGGGGAATGAGATTAATCAACTTGGCAAAAACCATTCTCAGGCCGCTCAAAGTTACCCAGTTGTTGTATTAGCTGTGATGGGTTCGGGTCATGCATGTGTGACAGCCAGACAGAAAAAGATGGTGTTCAGAACTTAATAAACCTACTTGAGAACAACAGGTATTTTTACTAAAACCCCACTTAATGTTCAAAGTTAACAGGTTTGACTGTAATATATAAAGAAATAAAATACTTATTTACCAGGGATATAGGTACAATATAAGAGGTAACAATGATTTCAAGTCGGTAGGTCTAGGGACATCATTAGAAAGAGAATTTAGATATGAATCAGAATCAGAATATTCTTTATTCAAGTTGGTTTACATAATAATAAACTTTGGAAATGTCATAGTAGCGACTTATCCTAAGTTTACTGCATATGGGCAATAATTATACGAGAATTATTGTTCAGCGGATCTTTCAAGAAAACCCACATTTTCTTCGCCAAGTGTCCCACCATTACACGCATGACCAAGCGTATTTCGTCGACACTTACCTACAGGGTAGGTAAGTACGTTCATTTCTAGGATATTATTATGTAAAAAATTTGGTAGCTAATATCCGGCTATTTTGCACGTTAACGTTGCACTCAAGACTTCGTTCGGGGTTCTAGTATTTGGGAGAGTTTAGAACCCTTCTTCTGTTATAATGAAACTGCAACTGTTCGTTGGTTGACACAATTTTGCCAATGTTACTCATAATCTCAGTCTGTCTCAGTCAAATTATAATTATTAGAAACTTCACTGAAAGGCGTACTCGATGGAGAGCATAGGTTCTATAATTTAAAAGATGGCTTCATCAATCATAATAACAAAAACTTCGTAAACAAATCTAGGTAGAGTAATTTGATCGGATTTTGATCAAAAAAGTCGCTTCTGTCAGTTCAATGAGGTAGGTAGGCTAAGTGACATGCCACAGACAGACTAGTCATGTGGCAATTTTTGAAATATACTTAACTACCTCTAACAAACAAAATTAAGTACGAATACATAAGTCTACTTAATTATTTTTATTATTTGTATCCGTTCATATACGAATTGATTGCATTAAATACTAGAAATATTTATTATTAACCATTCCGACAAAAGCACCACAGTACTTGTGCTGCCTGCTTTATAAAATTCAGGAAACGCATTCAACTCGACGCAGTAATGTCAAACTAATGTCAGTTTATCGACTCACCGTTCGTTCGACATTAAACTAGAATTCCGTGATGTGATAGGTGAAGTGATGCTTGCGTGATCTGAGTGTCGAAGCGTGCTACCTATTTGAGAATGCACACTCTAAGATGTGTTTTATACGCTCTGACGGGACAACTTAAACGCGCCGGTTAACAAAAGCTGGGTCGAGTTAATAAGTGATGCGCTTATGAGAATAACATGGCTGTTACGGCAATCGTCTTTCCATACTTGCTTTGTGCATGTTTTTATTTTTTTGTAGTAGTTTAAAATTTATATTACCATCATGGATATATTTAATATTTATTTAACCCTTTGAACGCCAAGAACACTGTACTGTACTGTCGTGCCTACCACGCCATCGACGCTTATACTCGTAGTTGTCACAGATACAGTGACAAATATACCCGAGTTTTTGTGACGTAAGGTTGAAATTAGTTAGTCATTGGCGTGTGAGGACGACTTTTGTGTCAAGTCAATGGCGGCGAAAAGGTTAATTAAGATTTTAGTATGTTATTTTAATGTTTACCTAAGTGTTTTTTTTTATTTAAAACAAGTACCATAACATTAGGTTTGACGCCTTAATTTAACCAAAAAATTGTAACGGAAAAAACCTGGACAAAGTTAGTATGGAAACGTTGCCTTAACCGACGCCTTAAAGAATAAATGACCGGAATATGTACGTTAATACACCGATAAATGACGGAAATACACCGATGTGAGGTCACAGCGGAGCGCCATAGATGTTTCATGTTAAAAAGCGGTTTAAAAAACTGTGCCCAATGTTGAACTAAAAAATCGTACAACAAGCGGTATTCGAATTTTTATTGGACAGTTTTTTCCACGCAGAGGAAACGTACACGAATAATGGTTCTAAACGGCTGAAAAGATGTATAGCTGTTTTTGTATTGGCTGTGCACGAACTCTATAACGCCTACCTATTAAAGCAGATATCAGGCATTTCAAATTCAGGTACGGATAGTTGTTTTTTCCTCATTACGTCATTATTTAAGGGAATAAGGGCTTGTAGTATTATTAGGCGATGGGCTTGCAACCTGTCACTAATACTTCTAGTAAACATCTCAGCCTACTTGTGCAAAATGTGGTTACAGAATTATTAACATGTCTTTAGAGTTGTTGGTTTTTCTGTAGCTCTACCTACCCCACTCTGGGTATGAAGGCGTGATTTTATGTATGTATGTGTATTGGCAGTGCACGAACTCTATAACGCCTACCTATTAAAGCAGATATCAGGCATTTCAAATTCAGGTACCGATGGTAGTTTTTTCCTCATTACGTCATTATTTATTGTCACACCGATGACTGCTATTAATCAATTAGTTAATAACCTTCCAAAAGCTAAAGCTAAAAATATAGACGTGAATTTACTATGCGTAAAACCTGGGCGTCTACTCTACTGCGGTAAAACTATATTGCCTTTGGCGTGTTTCCATATTGTCAACGTTTTGATAGCTCGTATTTACTTGACAGTACTGGCGCCCACTTGAAAACAATAACACGTCAAAGACAATATGGTTATAACACACGACACGTTGGCCTAATTGGGAGTGACTCTGCCTCCGAAGCAGAAGATATTTGTGTGATGAATGCGAATATTTGTTCCTGAGTCTTGGATGCTTTCTATATATATTTAAGTATGTATTTCTCTATTTAAGTATGTTTATCGTTGTCTAGTACCCATATTACACGCCTAGAGCTTAGTTTGGGACCGTGTAGAATCTCAGCCTTGGTAAAACTCACAGCTACCGTTATAGCATACCGTATCTTTACACGCTATACTTACTACATTCAATTCCTACACGTCGCGTTCAAGAGCACCTACAGGGTGTAGCAACAAACTGGGCACGTGCCGCGAACGTGCCCGTGCCCTCCAGCTCTCGACCTGAACGCTTTGTTTGAATTATGCAGATGTTGAATACAATTTTAAATTGTCACCGTATGAGAATTGGACGCTTTTATGTTTCAGACATAAATGTTTTTGTAAAGTACGTTTTTTACGCGTCACTTGTGTTTCGTTTGGCGTGTTACCTTGGAGTATTAAAGGCGCTTCTTGTTCAGAATGTTTGTAATTTTTCAAATGTGTGCTTAGAGCAGTGATAGGAATACTTAGAGTTAAGATCCTCTGAAGTTGATGTAAGTTTAGGCAAGTAATTAATTATGTGCGCAGTAATGTATACTCCCCATTCCTGAGCTAGATATAATATTTTCTAAGTCGGTGGTCTAATGACTTAGGCTTTTGCTGTTAACTCGTCGTAAAATACTCAACAGTCACCAAATATCAATGATTTTTTCAAACTTGATCTTTTACAGTGGCGGTAAATATCGTGAAGAAACTTGCACATTCGAATAGATGCTGCTGAGTGTGTAAGATAAAAATTGCACAAAATATCCGAAAGAGTATTGGAAAAGGCCCATATTTTCAAAGATAAAATAGGCAAGATTGAAAACTCACAGCAAGAAAAATTGCATCCTACCTCACTTTTACGTACGCGCTATTAACCGCTTGATACAATACATTACAATACAAATACTCATTATTAAACACCAAAAAATAAAAAATAAAAACAGAACACGGAACAGTACATTTAAACCATAGGTATACAACAGGCGGTCTTACGGCCAAATAGCGATCTTCCAGACAACCTTGTAAGAGAAATAACTGAGGACACAAATTCATGGCTTGATCATAAGCACGTTTAGGCAGCTTCGCCAATTATGATCATTGCGAAAATCTGTTCATTCTAATCAAGCCGTATTTAACAGCACGACAACAGATCTAAACATCGTTGTATGAATGTTATCAAATTTAATGTTATCTTTTGAATCGACTAACGACATCTCCTTTGAAATAAAATTTAATGAGGCAGCATGAAATTAACCCCCGAACTTAAACTACCGGCTCTTTAGAACAATAGGCACTCTCTGGAGCTCCAAAGTGCAGTCCGAGTCGCACTGAGTTATGTCTGGGTCATACACAGATTTAGGTTACCTTCAATTTTAAGTCAACTTAGGCAAGTTAATTTAGGCTAAGTCGCTACTATGACGTTTCAAAAGAGTTTATTATTTGTAAACCTACTTGAATAAAGATTATTCTGATTCTGATTCTGATTCTTTCCTGTGGACACACCGAAAGTTAACGTTTTTAAGGCCAAATTTTCTGGCTAAGCCCATACCCGCAAAAACGCCGTCAGGACTGCTTTAGACCTATCATATAAAAACAGGACTTATATGCACACAAGCTTTTAACTATTGACCACAGGAGAGATAACTTTTGTTTTTAAGAGTGTATGACCCATCTACGTTATAAATATTTCGCCACGACTCGTCCCATTGCGTGTTATGATTTATTCCAACCAAAATCATAGAGGGGGTTTTCCGCTCCCATTAGCTCGTGAAACTTCAAAAGAAAGTTGTAAAGAACTTTGAAATGTGCTCGATATTAAAATAAACGCTTGCACTTGCGTTTTCGTACAGAAATAGACGCACGAGCCGCATGCTTACTCGTACAGAGGCAATTAGACCTTTTTCTTTAAAATGTTGCACTTTATTGGCATGGCTTATATTGCAATCTCAAGTATGCAAACGCCCTGCCAACAATACAATACAAACACGCTTTATTGAACACTACACAAAGAAAAATAAACATGGAAAGACAAAAACATGAAATTCTTACACGGTAGACAACAGGTGGTCGTATCGCTGCTAAGCAATCTCTTCCAGACAACCTTGGGATGCCTGACTCTGATCATGCCTGACTCGGCTGAATATATCTTGGGAAGCTATGTATACCAATTTTAAGATCTGTATTACTTACCATATGTTCTTGTGAATAAACGATTCATTCATTCATTCATTGGATAAACGAGACGTAATAACATAAACATTAAAATAAAGTAGGTGGTGCAAACAAGATAGCTTTAAAAATTAAAATAAATATTAAATAAAGAAATAGATTCATAAATAAATGATACATACATATATACATACATCATATGCATGAAATCATAAGATATGTACAGGGAAACTAAAGAAGTCAGCCACAAGATAAAACAACAGCATTCTCAGGAAATACAAAAGTCAAATACTTAAGTAAAATAAAATTACGGAACTGATAACAAATGCTCTTTAAGGAGTGTCTTAAAAATAAAAACCTCAGTCATTTCACCGGTTTTCTTTGTTTTTAAGCTATTGAATAGCTTCTATCGCGGGCCTTGAGCGCGGGGACCGAATCCAGAAATTCCGTAACGAAAAAACCTCACGCTCCCCACTCCGACGGGCAAGGAGGTGTGGCTTGAAGGCCGTGCATCGTCTAACGTGGCGTTGTGTGCGATTAGACGTATTGTACGACTCTACGAAACTCGCACGAATCGAGACGAGCTGCTCCGAAATCGGACGAATACATAAGCAGCTGTTTATGAGAAAGTAATAATAAAAATATTTTAAACAATATTAACTTTTTTTATTTATTTAATAATAGAAAAAATTTGATTTCTTATAGGTCACCACGCTTAAAAAGTGTAACTTGAATTAATATCAAAAAAAAGGAAATACTGCATGAATAAAATAAATAAATATAATTATAATTGCATAAGTTGATACAAAATGCTATGCAATAGCTTTACCGCGGCAGTCCCCGAGTGCTACACGTCTTTTTTTTTTCTTTTCTTATCCCTCGGACCACAACCAACATCTTTAAGAACAATAGCTGCTCTTTTAAGTCCGAGTCCATTGAGTTATCACTGCCTCATATTCCCCACGACCACTCGCCATTATACGTGACATGATTTATTCCAAGTCTGGAATTTATCACTCTCATTACGTTTCCAAATTTCCCGGCGACACGTTCGCCCGACGTGTTGGAGATTGCGCAATTTATATCCTTATTATCCGGAGCACAATAGTTTTTTTATTGTAAAACTTTAACATTTTGAAACTTTGTTACGTAGGTTTTGTCATCTGTTTTCTCTTCTTAGTTAGTAATTTCTTCACGCTGTAACGGCTGGACGGATTTGAATGAAATTTTTAAGTAGATACCCTGAAATTTAAAAAATCCTGCGGGAATAACGATAATCGAAATCCCCCGCAATACGGGGGCCCTAGCCAAGATGCAAACGCTCCTAACGTTTTTCTTTTCTATCGCTCAAAATGTATGGGATGACATTCTCGTGCGTTTCGATTCGAAAGTAACTATGTCTGTTACGCTTTCACGGCTAACCCCCTGAACTGATTTCAATGAAATTTGGTATGGAGATAGCTTATATCCAAAGAAAGGGCATAGAGTCCTTTTTACCAGCGATAAACGACTTCTGGTAAAAAAATAAAGCATTATTCTACCATTGTAGTGGTGGTAGGACCCTGTGCAGGGTCCGTCCGGATCGCTACCACCATCTTATCCATTAACCATCCGCCAAGCAACAGTGTTCGCATTGTTGTGTTCCGGTGTGGGGATAAGACAACCGGTGAAATTACTAGCATAGAGGCATTCCATCTTAGTCCTCAGGGTTGGCAGCGCATTTGAGGTCTTAGGATTATAATCTTGAGAATTCAACTGTCTATGGGTCTCAGATTTCACTTACCATCAGGTGGCCTGAGTGCTCGTGTGCCTTCTCCTTAACATAAAAAAAATTAAAAAAATTAAAATAAAAAAATATTATAATAGGTATTTCAGATTGAAAATGTACTTCTCGTTAAGCGTGGAACTTATAAGTTTTGAGCTTAGTTTGGGACTATAGCGCCCGGCCGATAACAAGTTAATCCTGACACCTGTCATCGTAGTACAATTTATAACGTTTTCTTGGGTTTGAGATTATAATTTGTAGTGGGATGACAGGTGTCAGGATTGACTTCATATTGGCCGAGCACTGTCAAATTGTTAAGGACGGACCCTTTATTAAAAATATGAATGCCTGCTTAGTTGTAACCGAATCTTATTTAGTAAGTATTGTTAGGAAGCCTTCTTAGATTTTCATTTTTGATTCTTCAAGTGAAATTGAGTAATATAATCAAATAGCTTTCGACATACACATAGTTTAACGCGTTAGGAAGCTAATCTCGGGCGTCATGGTAGGTAGCCACCTCGTTAGCGCGATAATTTTAATTACACAGCTTAATTTTATAATTCAAAACGTAATCAGTGGGGCAAGACAAGTTGCGTTCGACAATCGTTAGCGATTATGTTACGATTGATAAATGTATGCAATTGACGTAAGCCACCGAGATAGTACCACATGATTATCTCAGTGGCTTATGTCAATTCCATACATTAGTCTATCGAAACATAATCGCTAACGATTGTCGAATGCAACTTGTCTAGCCCTACAGAATAGAGAACATCACATCTGGGCCTCTATTCTACTGTGTTATTACGATATCGCGTTTGACGTGTTTCATAATTGTTAATGTCACAGTCGCCGTAATTGTAAATGACATAGGTGTTATTAAAACTTTGACAATACGGAAACACGTTAAAGACGAATTCGCTATTACCGTGTAGAATCCCAGCCCTGGTATTAAAATCAAAAAGCTTAGTTTAATTGAAATAAACCGGTTGAGTATAAATGTGCCCGCATGCGATAGTGCTGTGTAAGGGAACTGTGTAGTCCCGATACTAACTTTAATGAACGCGCTGGTTATATTATAAATGTGAAAGTTTGTGTGTGCGTTAGTTTGTTACTGCTACACGATTAAACTTTAAAAGGTCTCGTAGGAGTAACGACAGTTAAAATCTATGCGGAAGAAGTTGTGAACATAAGCTAGTAGAAAATAGAATACGAGTAGAATAGATTTTTAATATCGGGAGGAGGTCTAATGACGAAAAATTTAATTTTAAAATTTGGTTGACTACTTACACTCCCTAATATAACAATATGTTTTTTTTTTCTACACATACTTATACGACTAATCAGCGGTTGACCACTGTCTGATCTTGACAAGTTAAAAATATTCCTTAAAAGCCGTCTAGACAAGACGAGACAGGCGAAATATCATTATTAATGCATTGTTTTATAAACTTAATTATGATTATTCCTTTGGACATTTTTTTAAATTGCTAAAAGTTGACTTTTGAATAAAACTTAATCACAGCCTTAATACTACCTAACCGTTCTCATAATCAACAATCTTTAAAACCAAATCTAATTGAACTTTACATAGCGCTGGGCCCTATCCCATGTCAATAAAAATCTATGATAAATTGCGTGAAGTAATAAAAAATGAAAGAGGTACAAAAAAAACTACAGAAGTCTAAAACTTCTTATAAACAAGTCATATTACGCCGTCGAACCATCGATGAATATTTAGAAGGTAACTTAGAAATCCCATAATTCAGCAATATATCTTTAATGTATACCGATTTATCAACCCATCTACCTCTCTAAATTGAGATATCTGACAGGATACAATATGTATTTAATTAGTGTTGTGCACTTGACATACCTATGTAATGTCATGCAATTATTTAAATAAATAAATAAATAAAGTATCCAACATTTTCATAAAACAAATAACAAGTACATTCATTTTAAAATTAGAATTTAAAAAAAGCCACGTAATATAAACACATAACCTGGTAAGGACGAACCCGATGGCAGGTGCTTTGAGACTATTATAGTGAACAAGACATGGGATTTTCAACTCTAGCGCTTTTACCAAAGTTAACTTGGCATTTTTTACTCCACTCATATACAAACAGACGTTTTGCAATATCAAAAAGTACTCCCTGGTCGAAGCCACACATATATCCTAAGTACAACATGATTCTAACAAAACACCTCGATGCCAAAATATGTGACAAAAAAAAATAACAATACAAATTTAATTAAATATGTAAAAGTAAACTTGGCAGTCATATACAAACAGACGTTCTGCAGTGTCAAAAAGTACTTCCCTGATCGATCACCAAAGTAAATGTGTTCCATAAATTCTAAGTACAACGTGATTTAAGGAAAACCTCTCGTTGCCAAAATAATACGTGACAAAGGAATAACAATACAAATTAAATTAACTATGTAAGAAAAGAAAAGAAAAATACATGTATTCACTACACACATAAGACACGAACAAAGTAAAAACAGAAAACAGCAATAAAAAGAGTTGTGTGTGTGTGTGTAATCTCTTACCGCACTTTTTTCGACTTATTAAGTTTTCACGAACATCCATTAACCTTCATGAAACAGCACACGTAATGGCGGAGAGTTTATCACATAAATTAAACTACTAACCTTCAGAGTTGCTCCAACTATTCTAATCAATCAGTACATGGCCGGCTGAAAGTAAGTTTCTGACCATTCGACTAATTTTATTAGGTTGGTAGCGAAAGAGTGCTTTCAGGGCCACCCCACGTCCGTTGTTTGTATTAATTTTGGGCTTATTGAATGATACGTGAGCCACATGACCAATCAAATTGATCCTACTTAAGAAAATTGGGTCACAACGCTGATTACGGGTACAAGTAATAAGGAAAATTGGACGCTTCGCGTTTCGTTTCTTCCTTAAAAGAACTTTCCTATTATACCCGTAATAAGTGTATTATTTCTTCATTGAGTACCTAAATCTGGTCAACATGTTTTTATGACGTATGAAATCTTATTTTTATAATAACCTAATGGTATTTCGGTACAGTTCGCATGCGTCGTGCAGTGAATGACCACTGGTGTCAAATTGAATTTCTTTGGCGTAGTCCATCTCGCTCCACCAATGTATTAAATAGCACGTTGAAGTTCACTGTGATCCACCATTGGTCTGGGTGGACCCTGCGGTTCTTGCATCAAACTAAATTCAGGGAGTTTGGTAAGATCCACTAGTGATTCTGTCTGAGTAAAGTTCAAGTGGCAGAACTAGTGACTTAAGTAGTAGGACTACGACTTAGAAAAAGGTAGGACTCAGTTAAGTAGTGGATCTTGGGTGAATCAACTTTTAAGGTACTCCCCAATTTTCGACATGTCTCACTATGTCACCTTAATTTGGTAGAATGCAATATTTTTTTTGATGTTGTCAATATATTGAATAAATCAGACAATTAAACTTACTTTCCAGCTGACAATTTTAAAAATTCTTCTATGATTTACACAAATATATCAGGTAACGCAGGGGACGACGTTGTCCCCGGGTTTTGTATGAAAAACGTGCATTTTCCACTGCGTTACCATGTTTTTACAAAATTATAGAATTGGTTTATGATTATGAATAGTGAAATCCGAAAATCTGATTATCTAATTTTAACATGTGTAAACCATTATCAATCTCACATATTCTAGTAAGTTTTTATTAGCGTGTAGAAAAGGAGGACTTTAAAAGTTGATTCACCCTCTTACCAAATTCCCTGAATTCTGTTCGATGGCTTGCTGCTCTGCTCGGTTACATTATATTTATTGGCCATATGGCGTTTTTTCAGAAACTGTAAATCATTCTGGATTTATTTCAGGACCATCGTATAGAACTCTATAGGTTAGATTAGGTTAGTTTTATAAAAAATCCTGAAATATTTGTAGTTTCAGAAAAAAATCGGGATGGCAAATAAATAGGTTGCGAAACGATGCGTTTGTCAAAGATTTGTCGGCGAAAAGGCAGAGAACCGTTTTGAACATTTTAGTGCTGTATTTTCTTCTTTTTTTTACAGGAGCTGAAAAAGAACTTCATAGGCATATTACAGGGATCCCCTTGAAACGCATAAAATATTTTCGCATAAAATCGTTTCGCATAACATCCTTTTCGGCAGTTTGCAGAATTTAATAAATATGTATTATGAAGGTTACTTTAGGTCAGGTTAGATTATTATAATAATTGAAATAAAACCGTTTCTATTGTAAAAACCGATTTCGACCAAACGATTTTATGTGAAAAGATACATTATGAGTATATTCCATTCATTAGAGAACCCATATTACACCTAACCTTGTAGCGTCAAGGTTATATTCCCCGAGACCTAGAGTATAATTTAGTTCCAAGCAGGAGTTGTCAACAATTGCAAGTTTAAATTATTATTTACCATGAAAGATGACTCGGCTGACAAAGTAAGCGAGGTATTCCTGCCATTATACCGCGCCGCGAAACAACAAATCAGGGACAAGAGGCTTTTAACGACGCCCGCCGGCGGAACCTCGGGAAATTCCTTTGAAAACTGGCGCTGTGCTGTTATAATAGTTATGCCACTGTCACGTAATTAAGGCTCTTGTGATACGAGTGGCTGTTATCACAAGAGTTAGTTGATGCGATGATAAGTGGACTCGATGCGTTGAAAATACAAAGGAAAGTCACCTATATAAAAATACATATAAGTTTTAAGCATGTCATTTAGAAGTTTTATTTATATAATTCCCACGTGGTTGCCGGGTTAGAATAGTGCCATTCCATGTCTTCCCGTGGATGTTTTAAGAGGCGACTTAGGGAATAAGGGCTTGTAGTGCTATTAGGCGATGGGCTTGCACCTGTCTTTAATTCACTGGATAACATCTTAGCCTGATTAGTTAGTATTTCTGTAGCTCTGGAATTGAAGGCGTGATATTATGTACGTATGTATTAATATATTCTCCTTTGTTTTCACCGTATTAGCAATTTTAATAATTTATTGGTTGTTAATAAAGTTATTCCACGCAGACATAACCACGAGCAGTGTTTCGGTTGGATTATTCTTTCTTTTAATTTTTTTCTTTCCTTAAGATACTTATTTATTACAAGGATAATGCTATGAGGTTATCACATCCCATTTTAATTAAAAAAAGTGTCACTTCCGCCCCGTCGTTTGAAATATTAAGGTGGAATGGTGCGTTAAAATGTAATTTATAACCATAATTACCTAATTAATAGCGACCTACGTTTACTGAAAATGCCTTTAAATCTGAAGGATACCAACATAGGATATTTCCATATACAGATGTCCCAAAAATCGACGTCAAGTCGAAAATAGTTGATAGAGCAGCTCATAAGCTATCGAATTAACCCCATGTAGTTTATATATGATTTTTTTATGTATATTATACGTATATGTCGTTTGAATGTTTGGTGTTATTTTAATTTTTACATGTTTTTTATTTTTTTATATTTTTCTCTCTTTTGTTAGTTTAGTTTGCATCGCCTACCAATTTATTTCTGTTACTTTATAACTTCTCTTCTTTGTAAGGTTGTCTGGAAGAGATCGCTACTTGGCGATAAGACCGCCTATTGACTCACTTAGTAACTTTTTATTTGTATTTTACTTTTCATGCCATATTTGTACGAGTATGTGGTGTTCAATAAAGAATATTTGTATTGTATTGTATTGTATGTTCCGCAATTTTTAGTACTTAAGATATTGATTATTTTAATCGGAATTATTACATTTTTTCTTTATGTCCATGGTTTTTCCATACTTACTAGATGAAACTAGAACTAGGGTTCACTTAGTATGGAGAAAGTAACTTTGTGTAATCATAAAAAGTTGTCATGAACATAAAATCGTCTAGTAGCTTTAAAAACATCCTAAGTTCATAATGATTCTATCGATGTAATAAAACCACTAAAAAAATATTGAAATAATACATGAACTTACGGGATTTTCGTAATATGGAAAAATTGCAATAATTCCAAAGAAAATGATCAATATCTCCAAAAGTACTACAATTCACTGAACATACATGGGGGTTAACCGATATGCCTTATGAGCTGCCCTGTCTCCTATTTCCGGCTTGACGTCGATTTTTTGGACACCCTGTATAGGTGAATTGGCCACATTGTGCTCTTTTACACGTTGGTAATAAAGACTACATATACTAGCGCCTCGGACAAGACCATCATTGCGGAGAGGAAGCGCCAGCAGGTCATTTCATCCAAAAAACAACTATACCTACTTAAAAGTAAGTTACATTGTAAGGTAATAAACTAATAATAATAATAATTAAAAGTAACACAAATAACTTTTTACAAATCTAAGGTTAATAACGTTCAACTAAAAATAATGACTATTGGAGAACAACACGACGAAGTCTCCACGTCAAAAGTCATAACTAGAATGAACTTACTCGTAACAAGGCCTTCGACCCCACAAAGCACCCGTTCACGAGTATGACGCGTATCGTTAAAGTTATATGATTTAGAAAGCTAAGTTGAATAGAGGCACAGTTTCTTTTCACATACACAAGCAGTGCTGAAAATAGGACCATAGTATTAGTAATATATATAAAGCAAAAGAAATTATAATATTCAGTAGAAAAAAATATTTATGAATAAGCCCATACATAACATCACGCCTTTGTTCTCAGAGTGGGGTTGGCAGAGCTACAGAAATACCAACAACTCTAAAAAGACTTGTATGAATTCTGTAACCACATTTTGCACAATCAGGCCATGAAGTTTACTAGTGTATTAGTGACAGGTTGCAAGCCCATCGCCTAATAGTACCTACTACAAGCCCGTATTCCCTTAGTCGCCTCTTACGACATCCACGGGAAGATACGGAGTGGCACTATTTTAACCCGGCAACCAAACCACATAGGCCCTAATATACTTAATCAACAATGAAAAGGCCCTGTATTCAATTACAGGGCTATCGTTAACTAAGAGGAAGAATACGGCCTAATTTGCGGCAAGCGTCCATTGCCACCTCGCTCACGTCTCTCAAATTGATACACTGTACGTGAGCCACTCAGGGCAATGACGCTCATTTAGCCCTACACTACCGCCCAATGACTATGGAATAACGTGTCTATTTTCAGGGATCGTGGCATACGTAGGCCGGGAAGCCATAAAGGTTTGATAGCATTGACATTGGCACAATTCAATTATAATTCTGCGCCTACCTTTCGGTCGCGTATTAGGCCGAGAAACTATGAAGGTTTGAAAGGTTTGAAATTTTACAGATTCGAAATTTAATTTTGCCACTCAATTACTGTTAGGAATGACAGCATTATTTTTAAGGGATGCTTGCGCAGACCGCGATGCCAAGGAGGTTTGATAGCATTAATATTTTTAAAATTAGAATTAGATTCCAGCTATTCAATGATTGACTAGAATGTCTCGAGGAGGGAACTCCGGATCATATATTTTTTAACTGTTCAATTGCTCCAGTTTCTTTGTACAACTTTCTCCCTGATTTCATCTCTCGCCCAGCTAACCTTAGTTATGTCCTCACTTTTGTAAATACTTCCTTTGTATATATTTTAGCTAAGTATATTAATGACTTTAATATTAAGTTGTAAATTGCCATTTTAGATTTAGTATTTGTAGTTGTAGTCATTTTAAATAATCTATTTATTTTTAGATACCCCAACTGATGAATCTGCATATTCTTTTGGAAAAACATTTTCACCGATCACTCGTAACTTCCAACCTTGACACTGGCAGAATTGTCCCACTGGACAGTAGCCATATATATAAAAAATTGAACTTGTACTTGACTAGAATGTCATGTTTTTTTTCTACGGAGCTCTTTTCGTAAGCCGAATCCATGTAGGTTCAATAGCATTAGTCTTAAAAATTGGAATTATAGTAACCTTTCCTTACGAAGGCAAGGCGCGTGAATTTATATAATTTATTTACTTTATTGGAGATCAAACAGAAACAAAAAATGCATTACTTATGAACGAAATAACAAAAAAGAAAATATTATCAATTCAGTTTTAGAGAGTTGATTTAAGTCGATTGTTGTTAACTCGGCCGCCATTGTTACAATGGTAAAGTAGATAAGATCTATAACGTTGAGAATACGATTACATGTCAAAGGCAATATGGTTTTACCTTGTACTTCAATGGTAAAATCGCGAGCGCTATGCAACTTGACTTAGCCCCAGCTCTGCTAAACCTGTGTACTAAAGAAAGAAATACGTCAATTTACCAATAAATAAAATAAAATAAATAAATAAATAATCACAGGACAATGTCACACAAATTGACCTAGTCCAAAACTAAGCTCTAGGCTTGTACTATGGGTACTAGACAACGATAAACATACTTATATAGAGAAATATATACTTAAATACATAGAAAACATCCAAGACTCAGGAACAAATACTCATGCAAATCACACAAATATCTGCCCTTACCGGGATTTGAACCCAGGACCCCTAGCTTCGAAGGCAGGGTCACTCCCAACTAGGCTAGCGTGTCGTCAAAACACATTGATGAAAAATTAAAATGACAAATACAAATTATTTCGTATTTCGGTACACTGTAAAGGTGGGGGGGTTGCGATCTCCTATAAGGTATAATTATTATTTACCTGCGTCAGAAAAACCCGCTCCTCTTAATCGTGTGTGTGTGTAAGCAATACAAAACCTCTTTGTTATCAATATCGTTCATACAACGCCAAGTCACAGCACAGCTTTAGTCAATTGCCCTATAAATAAGATTTAGCTTACGTTATACCACCGTTTATCAAGCGTTCCATCTTCAGTGGTATCCTTTTAAATAACTTCCCGGCGCGCTAGTCGACGAGATGGTGGCCAGCGTAACTTGACCCGGGGGTCAATTTAAAGGGCGTGTTTGAGTCTCGACTTGGTCGTGTTTTGACGCTACTAAGCGATTCTCTTTTGTTTTATTGTAATATGTAAATAAATGCAGGTTTATTAACAAAGCAGTAGGTAGCCTAACCTAACCTAACCTAACCTAACTCGACATTACGTGGCTACGTATGCGCGGGACAACTTTAATTTGCCGCGTTAATACTTCGTCATCGAAGAACCCTGGAGACACGAAAATGTACAAAATGCATTGTCGTAAGCTGTCGTCAATTCCATACGTGTTGTTAGATTAAAAAATCGCTAAAGTTAATTGTTTTATCTCGGCCCCCTTTCCACCAATATGTGTACGGGTTCCCTTATTAATAAATGTGAAGAAACCATGGAGAAGCCTAGCCATGCTTTGTCCTTATCTTCAAATTAGAATGTCACAATGACAGTGAAAGACTTAGCTACTCCACGGTTACTTCACGTTCAATAAGGGCATAAGAGTTCCGGGCTCAAGTTATGTTTGCCACACGAAATCAAGGCGAAGTGAGCGATGTTCCCTTAGAGAATTCCTACAAGTATATGACTGGATATAAACGTAGTAATTACGGGAGCATTGCAGCCTCCTTAATGTGAATATTTGGTTAAACGAGGTGGCAATTAATATTGCTTTCTGACATCCCCCACATTAATTTAACTTAACAATACAAAGATGGCGTTTTACGTACGGAAATGGCTCTGAGAGATACGTTCTTAGTCAACTTGTGATTCATTAGAATTAAGAATGGAGTGTTTATTAGTCACTTAGGGAGTATATTATATAGGATAGGCTATGGGTAATAAGTAAATAAAATATAATAATAATTGTAATGTAAAGACAAACTTATATTTTTATGTAATATGCACGCAGCCAACGTAGTTAAGGCTACGGATAGGGAAACGTTTTTAAATACTAACTTTGTGCAGGTTTTTTGGTAAGGGTATCAATAAAAACGTTTTTTTTTTCAGGTATGAGGTTGAAATTAGTCCTGAAACAAATTAATTTTAAATATCACGACAAATTAATTACAAACCAAGTATGGAAAAACGACTGTCCTACCTGTCGCCTTAAAGTAATTTTAGACCTTAAGGTAGAATAATGTAATTTAAAGTCTAATCCGGAAATAACAATTTTTTTTCTTATCCTCATCTTTTGTCGACACGCTAGCCTAGGTGGTAGTGACCCCGCCTTCGAAGCAAGGGGTCCAGGGTTCAAATTCCGATAAGGGCAGATATTTGTGTGATGAATGTGAAATTATTCCTGACTTTTGGATGTTTTCTATGTGTATAAGTATATATTTCTCTATATAGGTAAGTTTATCTTTGTCTAGTACCCATAGTACAAGCCTAGAGCTTAGTTTGGGACTAGGTCAATTTGTGTGACATTGTCCTGTGATATTTATTTATTTTGTACTAGCTTCCGTCCGCGACTTCGTACGCGTATAAATCAGTTCCCGAGGGAATAGTGACATGAAAGATAGCCTATGTGTTAACCCAAGTTATAAGCTGTTTTCATTCCAAATTTCACCTAAATCCGTCCAGTAGTTTTTGCGTGAAAGAGCAACAAACACCCATACTTAGAAATTTTCGCGTTTATAATATTAGTAGGATTCAACTGGGGCCTGTAACACAGCATATCCAAGCTAAATCCCCAGAGGTCCTATAGCCGAGATGCAAACGCTCCTAACGTTTTTCTTTTCTATCGCTCAAAATAATATGGATTTAAAAGGAAAACGTTAGTAGCGTTTCACGCTGTTTCGCTTGGGAAATTTTGTATATAATTTTTTTTTTTCACAAATAGTGCTATAGGATGCCCGCGTCTTCGTATGCGTAGAATTAGTGTCTCGCTTCTCCCCGTATTACTTTGCGTTAAGGGTACATACATACACAACATCACTCCTTCAATCCCAGAGTGGGGTAGGCAGAGCTATAGGTACAGAAAGACACACACAACTCTAAGCTCTTGATAATTCTAATTCTAAAACGGGCTAAGATGTTAACTAGTGTATTAGCGACATCGTCATCGAGTTAAGAGAACTGTGAAGCAAAAAAAATATTATTGGAATGAGAATAAAATAAAAAATTGAACGCGGAAACGTTTTTCAATAATATCTACAACTTATTTAGATTTAGGGGGTGAGAAACGTTATCGCCCGGAGTTAAATTTGTATGGATTATTTTTAACAGCTACGCTATTTAGGCATCGCTTCACAATCCTCTTAAAAGTAATTTTTCAAAAAATCTTATCTTAGTGCCATTCTACTAAATTTCAATACATACAGTGATTTAGGCTGTGTTGTGTCTAAGTTATCTGTCACATTCTAATAGGGAACGCTCTCTGGAAAGTCCTATGTAAGAGAGGTATAACTGTATATGCGAAATAATTGTCGTGTTATTTTTTCATAAGATATGAAGGTTTAAAAAGTCATAGTTCAGATCCCCTGCAAAAAAGCTCTATACAAAATCGACGACAGGAATGACGTCACATCTGTTGTTCCATGTTTAAAATATAAGGACCTTATGAAGAAATTTGTATTTATTTCGTAAATTACTATGTTTAAACCAATATCGTTAAATTTAATATATTACGTAAATTAAATGAGGATGCCGAAAAACACAATCTAAACATTAAAAGAAGTTTTAAATTTAAAACTAGTTTTGATTCTATATAAAATCTTAATCGTATTGCGTTTTATATGTTTTTTTTTACATTTTCTCCTAAATCGTATCAATAAAACTCAATTCTGATTTTCATGCATGTTCTCTATTATAACTCAATTTTTAAATAAGGTCTTCACTCCAGTTAAGGTGTATTTATCCAATGTCATGCTATTTATGCATACTCCCATGGACTTATTAGAGAAAGAAGTCTATGGATATCACACGCGAGGGCAATTTGTTCGGTAGAGCACACTCCCAGCGCTTCTGTCAAGTTTTCTGTCTATCATGAAAGAGTTTTTGCGTAAAGTCGGTTAGTTTATATAAATACTGTTTGACTCATAAGTTTATAACTTAAAATTTTCATCAAGCACGTTTTTAATGGTTATTTAATCTTACACTTAACATGAAAGTTATTATCAAGTTTGTAAGCATTTAAAATTTAATTTAAAGATGACATCGCTCACTTAATAATAAACCGGCCAAACTCAAAACATGTCAAAAGCAACATAGTTTTACCGCGTGGAATAGAGCACCTGGTATTCGATCTGGGGCTCTGTTATACTTTGTAAAATCATACTACTATTGACATGCTTTCGTATAGTTCCCGGCCGCCATTACTGTCAAGCAAATAGGAGCTATCATAACGTGGGCAATACGATGATATGTCATTTCTCTTAAACGGCTCAACCGATATTTGTAAAACCTAGCTAAGAACCACCCTAACTTATGAGTATTCATGTATTATCTTTCTTGCACAGAAAATGCATAAATGGCGGACTCAATACCTAATGGTATTCTCTACCAGTCAAACAAATAATCATACAGAATCTACCTAATAAAAGACAAGTGTTTCACAGAAAATAGAAAGCAAATAACATTACTTACAAAATGATAATACCTTAAGCAAACAGTAAAAATCTATACTTATAATTCAGAAAATAACTCTGTCTGTTTGTTACGCTTTCACAGATAAACCGCTGAACCGATTTAGATGTCATTTGGTATGGAGATGGCATGAGTCGTGATGAAGGACATATAGTACTTTTTATACCAAAAACTTAGGCTGAGGGAGCTGACCCATTAAACGTTGTTCTGCCATATAGGCAGGTATATAGAAAAAATACTAAAATCACGAATAATAAATGGGGGGACGCGGAAGGGAGGTGAAAATAGTTTATATCCTATTTTCAGACCTACTGAATACCTTTACACTCGAAATTTCGAAAGCCGTTTCGGAGGAGTTTTGTCACAAACACTGTGACACGACAATTTATATCACATATACAAAATTTATAAAACCACACAACACCTACAGATACTAAATCATGTAATTTCACTAGTAATCTATAAAAAAAAAACTCGTCACAATCCTTTACCCGTTTGGGAAATACACAAACACGTTAAACTTAACACCCCACTTTTTGCATCAGGGGTTAGTTGGGCGTTTTCCAAAAAAAAGTGTACATCGTTAAGGACAAAAATTGAGAAATTTCAACTTTTCAATTTCGTCACGAAATTTAACGTATCTAAACGTATGGCTAATTTTCGTGACGAAATGGAAAAGTTAAATTTTCTCAGTTTGCCCAGTTACAAAAATAACTTCTGAAAACTGCTGCAATCTTAGTACTTAAATCGTCCTACTCGCCTTTTATGACCGCAATTTAAATGTCAATCACCTCACATAATGCTGTCTGTCTCCTAAATGTCAATTATTTCTCAAACTCAAAACAAAAAAAAATAAAGTGCCATTGAGTATTTATCATCGATCTGTCTGGGCCGATGCCCACTAAGCACTTTATTTTTAATTGCTTTTGTAAAAGGTGCTTTTTAGGGTTCCCTAATCAAACTAGGAACCCTTATAGTTTCGCCATGTCTGTCCGTCCGTCCGTCCGTCCGAAGCCTAGCGCAGAGACTCTTACTACTAGAAAGCTGTAATTTGGCATGAATATGCATATTAGTCACGCCAACAGTGGTACAATAATCCCCCCCCCCCCCACAGCCAAAACTACAAATATTAAAATTCTGAAAATAAAAACTTAAATGAAAGATCATATAACGATTTTTAAAGGAAAACTATCACGACTAAGTAGACATCGTTGGTTCTTGAGATACATGCGATTAAAGTATTTATACCTACTAAAATCATCTAAGACGGCACCAAATTGACTTTAAATAGAAAATTAGTTATTACTTGTTGATTTTATGTTTGTAGTAAGTACTTAACGGCTTCGGAACCCTACACTGAGCATGGTCCGACATGCTCTTGCCCGGTTTTATAGGATACACTTTGGGGAGTCTGCGTTGGGGCTGCATGACCTTATTTCACCAGCTTCATTTCGTTATTATGAGACTAGGCGTGGACTAGGGTTTCACCAATACGTCCTCGATATGCCTTTCTAATGAGGACCGATAAGGAGTGGAACTCTCTTCGAGCTGACCTTTTTCCTGCAAACTATAACTTGGACCTTTTCAAGTCTAGAGCGAATAAGCACTATCTAGGTAAGCAAGCTTATATCTTTGGCTCCATCATCACTTTTCATCTGGAGAGATCGAGATAAAACACAAAGTATAGTACCTAATCCCAATTCCCGCTTTATGTTTGCTCTAATCAAATAAAATAAACCATGATTAACAAATGAATGGACAAAGTAACTCACTTAAAATGTTGGCAACAACTGCGTTTCATTTAAAAGATATACTGTAGTTTAAAACTGCACATTTGTTTAATCCAACTTGTAAATGAGGCCTGATTTCATTGTCTTGTAGTTTGCAAGCTCAGTTGTACAAGATGAATACTGCAAATCACGTGCACGAGCGACGCAGTCTGCATTCGCAACATGCACGTAATATATCCATTCGTTTTTAAATCATAAAGGTGTAAGCGACATGTTCTACAAGATCACGTCTACGACTCTTTGCGAAATCGTAATTTAAACGTGGTTTAATCGTTGTAGAGAAGTATTTTACCTGACTTGGTCGTTTTATTAAATGTGCGAGTAGAACAACTTTTCATTTATTGGCTTTTGTTTGACGGATCGGTGCATGTAAAGAATATTAAGAATATGATAGTAACGTTCCGAACCAATCTCATTACTGAAGACTAACATCAGCGATACAAAAATCTAATAAAGCACGCAGCAAATGTATGTAGGTATGTGTGTAAACATTTTATTGTACTAATCACAGAAATTCAAATACAATATTCACAAAATAGGAAAATCATTGTGTGTAGAAAATTGTGCTTTCATATAGTTAATAATAAAGTACCTTAATACATGTATAATAGGAACCCAGGGTTAGCCTACTTGTCCAAAATGTGGTTACAGAATTATCAACAAGTATTTTCAGAGTTGTTGGTATTTCTGTAGCTCTGCCTACCCCACTCTGGGAATAAAGGTGTGATGTTATGTTATGTACCTTAATACATTTTCGTTTAAAAGGGTGTGTAATGATCGGTATAAAAACAATTCATATAATTTCATTTGATATAATAACATTTGATATAATTTTAAAGCATATAAGCACTCATTTTATATAATAAACGATTGGTATATTATCAAAATATCTATTTTTACTTACTATAATTATCATTTGGTATATCGTTTATTTATTATAAACATCATTTGGTATAATCATCATTTTGTATAAAAATCATTTTGTATAACTATCATGTGGTATATTTTTTGGTACAACGCTGACCGTGAGGCAAAGTCGACGGAGCTCCGCTTTGCGGAGCTCCTATTCCGCGTAGTTATGGCGCTTCGCGCCTTGACACAATTCTAACCTAACCTAACCTATTTATTAGTTGAGACCTAGGAGTTACCGCTCTGTAGGGTCACAATAGGTAACTAACAAACCGACCCTTGTGGTTGGACACGAGTTAGTATAGACAGTATTTTTTTAAACCAACTATACTTTATATGAAATTAACTTTATATCATAAGTTGATTATAGTAAATATGCATTATACTTAATGTATGTTATATAAAATATTTTTAGAATAAATGATCGTTATATAAAATGATAATTATATCATATTTAAATATATTAAATGTTGTTATATGATTCAATACTTATATGAAATGAGCGTTATATCGACTGATATTATAGAAAATATTTTTATATCGACCGTTACGCACCCCGTTTAAAAGCTATTCTTATATATTTTTCAAGAAAGGCAAGTAAGCATAAACACTGTTTAGCAGAAGGTTAAAATAAACTTTTCGAGTTAAACTTTCTCTTCTGCATACCAAAAATATAAACAAAACGAAATTCGCAAAGTAAAATGTTTGCTACCTCTGCCACAATTTCAATATCGCCCATCGCCAACCCTGCGCGATTGGGCTTAAAATCAACGTTCGTATTTTAATGCGCGCGGCCAACGTTTGCGAATTAATTAAAAGCAGGGGCGCTCATTTGTAGTTTTAGTTTGCGCAATGCGATGAACTTTGGAATGCCTGACCCCATTCAGCTGCGGTAAGCACTCATTGCATTACGTTACCGTTTTGCTTCGTATCCCTATCTTTTGTTTTTCCGATTTATGCGCTCTCTGCTAATGAGGTGCCTCAGCTAAGTGGTCTTTCAATATTTGCCACAAAGTAGTCCATCACTTGTTCAGAATTTATTATTTTATACTACACTTTGTTAGTAACGACGACACGGTGGCCTAGTTGGGAGTGACCCTGCCTCCGAAGCCAGCGGTCCTGGGTTCAAATCCCGGTAAGGGCAGATATTTGTGTGATGAGCGTGAATATTTGTTCCTGAGTCTTGGATTTATTCTATGTATTTAAGTCTGTATTTCTCTAAACAAGTATGTTTATCGTTCTCTAGTACCCATAGTACAAGCCTAGAGCTTAGTTTGGGACTAGGTCAATTTGTGTGAGAATGTCCCCTGATATTTATTTATTTAACTACTTTGCAGACATCATATGTTTTCAAAGTCTCTCCAAGTTTACTGCAAAATACAGCAATTTAGGCGCGCTAAAACTACCCCGCGATTTTAACTAAAATATCTAACAACCAAGATTCTTGAGCCCGTTCCAGCTGTAGCCGAGCCTAATAAGCCCGTACAAATTGCCACCGCCTAACTTCGTAGACAGCGTTTCTTAAAACTTATTCGTACTTACTGCAAATTGGCTGCAGCGGTGGTATTCTGTTACGAAGAGTTCACACAGTCGAGCTGGAGGCCTAACCAAGATGCAAACGCTACTAAAGCCACGTTTAGTCTGCCAATAAGAACTGCAAAAGTTTATTGCCGTCTTACTTTAACTTCAGTTGTTGAGCGAGAAGCACAATTTTGTTATCTTTTTCTAACTTCAGAGTTAGAGTAAGACAGCAATAACCCTACAACTTTTATTGCCACTCTAAACCTGGCTGAACGTTTCTGTTTTCTATCAACTCGACAGATACGGAGTTGACGTAAGCTTTATCGATATTCGATAATCGCTAACTTAGCGTTAGGCATCTTGACTAGGCCCCTTGTCATGTGATACTCGCGTATCACTTTTTAACTCAACGCTGTTTGTATTATCAGCGAGTTTAAGTAGTCCCGCCAGAGCGTACAAAACACATTTTAGCGCGTGCCTTCTCATTTAGGCAGCGGACGGGCGATTTTTGAATCCCACCGACGAAAAATTACTAACTTTGAAATCTATTCATGCAGGTCCCTTCCCTTCTTTTGGATTTCGTATCATAACGCCTTTATCATTTCAAATCCAAAAAGTGGTGTTACCTGCGACCGCGACGATGCCGTGACACCACCGGCGGGGCGGCCGAGCTCTAGGCCGACTGGCGTCTCTTGGGTAACAATGCAGCATATTTTCGCTTCATCTATCGTGTTTTGTTCTGGCAACATCTCCATTTTAATTGGCATAATAATTTAGCTGCATCAGTGGTTTTCGTTCTTAATCTTAAAATTGAATTTCTTCCCAAAATACCAAGCAGTAATGCTTGAAGGCGGTCGACAGCGTACAAACAGCTTAGGAGTCCAAGATCTTAAGATAATACCACCACAGGGCCCGGCAGGACGCTGTTTCGCAGTAATAATAGTAACACTCAATATGACCTAACGGGTTGTTCTCAAACTTGGGGAAAGGACGCGAGGGTGCGATGTGTAAACAGGAGGTTCACTTATTTTTACGACCTTTTTGGTGTCAGTGGACTAATAACACTTACGCCTTTGTCAGTGAGTTTGCCTTGAAGTTTTATTCACCTTACTCATAAAACTTATTTGTTATATGTTTATTCAGATACTATTTCTTGGTACAACCCAAAAGGTATTGCTATGTTTTGGTACAACGTAAATAAAATTGAATATCTGTAATTTTCATAACAGTTAAACATTCTCTATATCTCTATAATATCTCTATACTTTTAACAATCTATTAACATTATTTTATAATGTCCATTATCTTATCATTTAAAATTATACTAAAAATAACGTTTCCTTAGTAGGTATTACTATTATTAGTTATTTTAAATTGTGCGTCATGATATTTTTCATTTTTTGATAAGAAATTATATTTTTATTTTATCCGGTATTTTATTGTCTATTTTATTTTAGTGGTAGTATGACTGGTACGACCTTGTGCAGGGTCCGTCCGGGTCACTACCACCATCTTCTCCTTTAACCTATCACCTACATTGTTGTGTTGTAGGTGTGGGGCGACAACCGGTGAGATGACTACCATAGAGGCATTCCATCTTAGTCCTTAGGGTTGACAACGCATTTGCAGTCTTTGAATTCATATCCCAACTACTATCAGATGGCCTGTGTGCTCATTTGTCTTCTCCATGCCTTCAAAAAAGTGTGATAAAGTGGTATAAATGTTTAAAAAAAACAGATAATTTTTTTCTAGCCTTCGAACCAAACAAAGTTGTTATGTAAACTCATTTTAACGCGACCTTATTTTAATTAAAACTAGCGGCGCGCCAGTGGCTTCGCCCCGCTGCAAACTTCTGACTTTCCAGGTGATATTTCATTTTTTTCTTTTCCACAATCCCTGTAATGATGATAACGAATACAGCAAAAAAAGAATTATGCAATTTGATGCAGTCGTTCGAATGTTATGCGTAAACATACATTTTGACGATTTCATTTTTATATACATACTAGCGACCCACCCTCGCTTCGCTCCGAATTAATGTATTATACATATAAACCTTCCTCTTCAATCACTCTATCTATTAAAAAAAACCGCATCAAAATCCGTTGCGGAGTTTTAAAGATTTAAGCATACATAGGGATATAGGGACAGAAAAAGCGACTTTGTTTTATACTATGTAGTGATATTGATGTTATATACTGAAGGTCATTCTTAGTCATCATAAAAATCGGTTAGGCTTAATTAGTTGTTAAGCGAGCTGAGTGTTTAAATATTCGTGAGCATTTAAAATCTTTTAATAAAAGATCACACAATTAAAATAATAATAAAAATAATAATATCACACGGCAATGTTACACAAATTGACCTAGTCCCAAACTAAGCTCTAGGCTTGTACTATGGGTACTAGACAACGATAAACATACGTTGATAGAGAAATAAATACTTAAATATATAGAAAACATCCAAGACTCACAAACAAATACTCGTGCTCATTACACAAATATCTGCCCTTACCGGGATTTGAACCCGGGACCGCTGGCTTCGGAGGCAGGGTCACTCCCAACTAGGCCACCGTGTCGTCTATAAATATAATTCGATTTTATCTTTTTGTCACATTATAAATATAATCCATGGTATAAGCATCTCAATTCCAAAAAATAAAACAAATTCGTCCAGCCACTTCAGCGTGAAAGAGTAACAAGATCCACACACCCATCCATCCATACATATCTTCGCGTCTTTAAATTAGTAGACTCAGCATACGCCTTTCTCTAATGAGCATACGTGTACTTACTCGGGGCACAAATACTAAAGTGACGTAGCAAAATATAATTGCGACAGTAATGCGATGTTATTCAACGTTAATAAATATTGTTGATTCTCTTTATATTTTAAAATAAAAACAATAAACAAACGATTATTTTTAGTTTTAAAATATTTTTCATGGCAAATACTCGAGGTTTTTTTTCCATATCGGCCTTTAGTAACGATTGCCGTCTGGATGAAAATTTTCACTTTAAATAAGTAAACGTAACGAATATTTAAAATGACTCAAATCCGTTTTCCGATTCATGAACGATATTGTGAATTATTCACCTTTTATAAGACTTTTTAGCTCAGAAACTTTGCACTAGAAAGCTGTAATTTGGCATGAATATACATAATATTGGTCACGCCAAGTATAGGGTGTCATTGGATAGGTCTTTTAAAAATATTACGGGTTTTTGAAACCAATTTTTAAGCTTTAAAGCGCTAATTTTTGTTAGAGTCAAGTGGGGGATACTTGACTCTAACAAAAATTAGCGCCCCCTGCTACAGTCAAAACTACAATTACTAAAAATCTAAAAAATATTTTAAATGAAAGCGCATATAACGAATTTAAAAGAAAAACTATCACGACTAAATAGACATCATTGGTACTTGAGATACAGGCGAATAATTATACCTACTAAAATCATCTAAGACGGCACCAAATGACTTTAAATAGGATATTAGTTATTCCTAGTTGATTTTTATGTTTAGTTATTACTTGCTGATTTTTATGTTCGTAGTGCTTAACAGCACTGTGCATGGTCCGACATGCTCTTGCCCGGTGTTTTTTTATCTTAACTTAGCCTGTTCCCGCGGCAACAGCTTCCATGAAAACTCAACGCAGATAGTTTCTGAGTTTAAAAGTTATGAATAACTTTAAATTACGGTTACCGGTAAAACTTGCTGCGTTCCGTGCGATTTCATCTTAACAGCTGAAGTTTGAGCTTAGTAGAAGTTTTCCCGATCAAACATGTTGAAACTTGTTGTAGGCAAATATTGGAATTTGAATTTATTGATTGATGTCTTCCTAGTTTGAGACTTACCGCCGCATTTAAGACATTTTAGAGAGAACTCCAAATTCAAATATTATTATTTGTAAAACGTAGTAACGTCAGCTTACAAGCTAAATATAGGTAGTTTCAGAGTAGGGTAGGGTTTTCGGCAGGACCTTGTGCAGGGTGTGTTCGGATCGCTATCACCATCGTATCCATTAACCTGCCGCCCAGCAGTTTTCGCATTATTGTGTTCCGGTGTGGGGATAAGACAACTGGTGAAATTACTAGCATAGAGGCATTCAATCTTAGTCCTCAGGGTTGGCAACGCTTTTGAGGTCTTAGGATTGCAGTCTTGATATTATAAGCTTGTGAGTTCAAATGTTTCAGTTTCCACTTACCGTCAGGTGAGTCGTGTGCCTAAACATTGCCTTAAAAAAAAACCGTGATAATAATTGTACCCTACAACTAAACAAAAAAAGCTATTTTATTTAATAGATCTGGTGACCCTTTCATGATTTTCCCGATTTTCACGAAATCTAGCTAAGAACCATTCCGAGTAAAGCTTTCTTTTAAAAAAAAAAGCGGCCAAGTGCGAGTCGGACTCGCCCATGAAGGGTTCCGTAGCAGCAAGTAACATAATATAAAAGTTCGTTGTAGCTTTGATCAATGTTTTTATGACGTATTAAAAAAAACTACTTACTAGATCTCGTTCAAACCAATTTTCGGTGGAAGTTTGCATGGTAATGTACATCATATATTATTTTTACATTTATCATTCCCTTATTTTAGAAGTTACGGGGGGGGGGACACACATTTTTCCACTTTGGAAGCGTCTCTCGCGCAAACTATTCAGTTTAGAAAAAAATTATAATAGAAACCTCAATATCATTTTTGAATACCTATCCATAGATACCCCACACGTATGAGTTTGATGAAAAAAAAATTTTTGAGTTTCAGTTCTAAGTATGGGGAACCCCAAAAATTTATTGTTTTTTTTCTATTTTTGTATGAAAATCTTAATGCGGTTTACCGAATACATCTACTTACCAAGTTTCCACAGTATAGCTCTTATAGTTACGGAATAAAGTGGCTGTGACATACGGACGGACAGACGGACAGACATGACGAATCTATAAGGGTTCCGTTTTTTGCCATTTGGCTACGGAACCCTAAAAATATCGCGGCCAAATCGGTCGATGTGTTTGGGAGCTATGATGCCACAGATAGACGGACAGATATACACGGATATACACTCATTAAACTTGTTTGCACAGTTTCACCGACACTCATTTTATAGAACGTATAACTTCGCAGAATTTTCATTTCATAGAAAGCTACTGCTGAAACCTTATTGTTTTTAGAATATTTTTGGTGGTCACAGGTCTAACCTGGTCTAAACCTTCGTAACCCATGCTTAGGATAATCTGAAAACAATAAAAATTCAGCAGAAATTAGCTGTGTATAAAATGAAAATTCTGCGAAGTTATACGTTCTATGAAATGAGTACTGGGCCTCTATTCAGGTGCGTTAAAACGATATCGTGTTTGACACGTTTAAGAATCGTTTATGTCACAGGCACCATTATTGTAAATGACATAAGAGTTATCAAAACGTTGACAACACGGAAACAGGTCAAAAACGATATCGTTATAACGCAGTTGAATAGAGGCCCTGGTGAAACAAGGGGACACCGTTAAATTTACACCACTCGTTTTTTTGGCAGCGTTTACAAGCCATTATTAGGGGACCTTCGTAGGCTACGAGTATATCGATGGTCTAGAAGACAATCGTGCTAAGTGCATATACTATATGCACTTAGTACATTTGCCTTCTAAGCCATCCTGAGACCCATAGACATTTGAATTCTCAAGACTATAATCCTAAGACCGCAAATGGGTAAGGACCAAAAAGTTGGCCGCGCTAACTCACTCAATTTTTTCTATTAAACTTTTTCGTTGTGACATAAAAGTTAGCCATAAGTACTAGGGATAATTTTCGTGTCACAACGGATTTTTTTTCACTTTTGTTGTTTGTATTGTTAATTACGCTTACTCGTAACTATGGTCCCACTATTTGGTCCTTACCATAAGATATTTTTATTATGTGCATAATCTAAAAATACTTCATATAATAATATTGGTAAAGTCGCAGTCCAAACGGTAAACAGTTTAAGGGAGCAGACATATCGGGCTGCGCCCCGGGGGAAATTTGCAACGAGCCGATACATAAATCTCATATTTCTGCATTACTACGAGCCATGCGGAAACTTAACAGCTAAATGTTATGTAAATTTGGTTACTGAATTTTATATGCAAAGTAAGTTAAAGTGACTTGGAGAAGGTATTCCAGAGTAACTGTTGCTAGAAGTATTTTATCGCTATTCTTTCGGGAACTGTTCCATTTCCGGGATAAAAGCACCTCTTGTCTTTACCCGGGATTCAAGGTATAAAATGCCGGTAATCTGGAATTCAATAATAATTAAATCATATTTTGCAGGTTGTATCCACTCTATATTTATATCCTTTTGATAACTTTAGTTATAAAGTACCTGGGTGACTAAATTACAATTTGATAGTGTCGTCTACATTATGTCAAATTGGAACCAGTGCTATTTTCTAGAATATCATTACAAATATACTTATATAAACAAACATTGCTCGATTATTAGTATAGGATTAGCTCAGCCTATTCCGATAACTTATTGTAGGTTACCTATCTGACACCCTAAAAACCTTTGCCAGCTGTTTCATTTGCAATAATTTTCATTTGTCCGAAAGTAACTTTTCTCTGAAACCGTTTAACTTTCCTGAATTGTTATAAAATAAACCTAACCTAACCTACACATTCTGTAAGTATATCTCATTAAAAAAAATTAAAAGATATTGGGTTCAGAATGAAATGAAAATTATGGCAAATGAAACAGCTGGCAAACGTTTTTAGTGTTTGCGATAGGATACCCTTATTGTAAGTTAAATAGAAATTTCTCACTGCAAAGATGTTATCCGACTAGCGTAATGAAACCGGAAAATATTACTTTTTTATGTTAATGAGAAGGCACACGAGCACTCAGGCCACCTGATGGTAAGTAGAATCTGAGACCCAGAGACATTTAAACTCTCAAGACTATAATCCTAAGACCTCAAATGCGTTGCCAACCCTGAGGACTAAGATGGAATGCCTCTATGCTTGTAATTTCACCGGTTGTCTTATCCCCACACCGGAACACAACAATGCGAACACTGTTGCGTGGCGGGTGGTATATGGATAAGATGGAGGTAGCGATCCGGACGGACCCTGCACAGGGTCCTACCACCAATAAACACACATACATAACGTCACGCCTTCATTCGCAAAGTGGGCTAGGCAGAGCTAAGAAATACCAACAACTCTAAAGAGTTGATAATTCTGTAACCAAAATATAAAAAGCAGGCAAAACGTTGATTGGTCTATCCTGACGCGAATAGACAATAAAAGGCACTTTATTGAGCACGCCTACATTTAAATTAAATCGTTGCGGCACATTCCCGGCAGCCGGCTCGGCAACGGCCGTCGACATGTCGCGACGTGCAGCCCACATGTTACAAAATATTACAAATCCTTTCGATGTTACGATGCTGGTGCCGCAATAAGGAACCCTTTAACGCGCAAAATTAAAAAAAGTCTTGGATTCAAACCTCTTTTGATTTTACCAGAGTACAAAAAAATAGTTATAAAAAAGTAAAGCTGAAGTTACAGGGGTTGTATTTTAAGTCGATATTTTTTTGGAATTGACTCTTTTTAAAACAAGATGGCTTCAAACGGATATGAGAGATGAATGGGATCCCTTAGCGGAATCAGTTGCCTTTGTATACATTTCAAGTTGTATCGATATGTCTATTTACACATAATGTATGTATATACGTAATTTATATAAACATATACTAAGAGATATTTAATTGTATTTGTCTATAGTATACTTACAAGTATAGTCTATGATCATACCGGGGCAAGTTCTAGGGATTTGATATCGATAAAAAAGATGTCGATGTAATTAAATACTGCTTATCACACCATGAAAAAAGTACCTAAACAGTCTTAAAAGGTGAGGAAATTTCAATAACCAACGTAAATGAGAATTTGGTTTGAGTCATTATAAATATTTAAAGAATGCCCCGTTGACCACTGTGGTCGTTGATAGAACGTTAAGCAGATTAAAGTGGATATTTTAATCTAGACGGCAATCATTCATACCATCGAATATGGAAAAAATATTGAATGTATATCATGAAAACTATTTTAAAATAAACATATAAATAGGTACACGTTTTAATCAGTTTCTTTTTTATTTAAAAATGGGGAGAAAATAAGTAATATTCATTATTGTCGCATAACATTTAGATTTTGGCAGTAGGTAAAATCGATATATTTTCTGTCGATAAAACATTTTGCTACATCACTTTCGTATAGATGCCCCGAGATATCCCAGGTATGTTTATGATTCTTCAGCTGTAGGATATAATTTATATACTTTTTGTGCACATCTTGTAATCTTGCCTATCTTTGTACAGTTTCCTTAGTCATGGTCAGATTACTAAGGAAACTGTACACCATTGCACACGTTAACCTTAAGTTTGTGTATTTATCTTAATTAGTTTTATGTGCAACAAAGAGCTTATATACATACATACATACTATGTAAATCAATTTAAAATAATAATTATAATTATTTTTTTAATAATTATCCTATTGAAGAAAACATTAACGTATTTACTTCACATGTTTTTTCATATTACCAAAAACAAGAGAAAAACAAACAACCTTCACCCTAGTTACATAATAGTAACAAAATTAACCAATAAATTACTCAACAAAATAGTTGGCCCGCGGGAAAACTTTCTACCCAAATATTTAACCGAATTAATGAATGGGTGAAATAATTTTAGGACCCGGTTAAATTAGGGAAAACCATCACCACGCCCCGGGAGCAATTAGGAGTCTGGAGACGTCTGTTATTAATTTCCAGCAATAGATTAAATACATAAAGTAGATTGTAGGGCGAAAAATAAAAACTAGGCGTTTTTTTATGGTAAGGAGAAGGCACACGAGCACCCACGCCACCTGATGGTAAATGGAATCTGAGACTTATTAGACACTTGAATTCTCAAGACTACAATCCTACGACTGCAAATGCGTTGCTAACCCTGAGGACTAAGATAGAATGCCTTTATGCTAGTGCTAAGCTAGTGCTAGTGTTTAAGCGGTTCCAACGGAAGATCAGCGCTGGCTTTACGGCTAGCTAATGCTGAGTTGGGACCGTTTCGCAACAGTTTCTCTGTCTTGTTCTTTTTGTATGTATGAAATGTAATTTTGTATTGTTGCGAATAAATGTCTCTTTACACACCCCACATCAGAACACAACAATACGAACACTGCTGCTTTGCAGTAAGTTAAAGGATAACATGGTGGTAGCGATGCGGGCGGACCCTGCACATGGTCCGACCACCATTCATTTGTCCTAAATGTTCTTATACACGCGCCTCGACGGCTGCTACCTATGGATGGCAAATTAAATGGTTACCTACGCTCACCTCTGCCGTTGACGGCGCTTGAACCTTGTGTATAAGAACCCTAATAATAGACTAGTAAGGATAGGTCAGTCCAACTGAATTCGGCGTTTGGTTAAAAATATACGGGTGATTTTGGAGCCATGATCAGGAATGGCCAGAAGTGAATAAGATGGTCATACCGAACAACTTTTCCGATGGGACCAACCACGAAATCGCTAAAAAAAATCAGCTGTTCTATACATTAACTCTCAATTAATTCACCGTTAATGTATGGAACAGAAAATAATGTATGGAATAAATAAATTAAAATAAAATAAATTAAGGGGCTCCCAAACAAACGTGATTTATTTTCCGTTTTTTTTCTGGATATTAACAGACACCGTGGTTACAGACATACACCGGGACAGGTGAATGTAGGTAAATAAGGTTATAATATAGTGTCTTATGTTGCTTAGATAATGGTACCCTTCGTGAGCGAGTCTGACTCGCACTTGGCCGTTTTTTTTTACTTATTGAACATTCATAATTATTGACTTGACTTTAGGCTCAATGATAGTAATTTCACCTCCACACCGAAATACAACAGTGCGAACGCTAACTCGCAAACTTTTCGGTATATAAATCAAAATGCGGGCTTAATGCTACAGGCATTGTCACCAGTCAATCTTAATGTGAAACAGAAATCAATAAAAATAAACTAATTTTGGAAATAAAATGTATCTAATACTTGATTTTATCATCGTACAATATTGAATTATTAATACATACTTACACACAAATAATGATGAGATCTAAGGCTAGACAAGAAAAAAAAATATTTTCTCTAATAGTCTTATATATTTTTAATTTCCTCGCCGATATGATGAAAAACATTGTGTGTATCACGGACAGTAAGGGAATTACAAACTCGAGTCATTAAACGCCAATGTACTAATGCGATTTTTGAGCAATAACCTAACATACATCCTCGTTGATTCATTGACTGCGACCTTATATTTTGTACAATGAAAACAAATCGTTCCACACTACCGCAGAATAGGTACGCCGTTACCTCGCAATGTCATCGTTGAAGGTAACTGTAGCGTTCCACGTCTCATTACTTCAAGGCCACCTGATAACATTACTGAGCCCTCCTCACGGTTCTTTCGCGAATTTCACTCAAAATCTGCTAAGTTGGAAGAGCAAATCGAAGTAGACGCGATCTGGAAACGATCTCTCTGGAATTACTGAAGCACTCCCGATATTACGGGTCTGATTACATATCGCCACGTGAAATATTGTTATGGGTATTTTTGCTTCAGTTTAAGGTTTTCGTACCAAAAGTGGTAAAAGTTTTGAGGAGTTTTGGTCTTTATACGTAGATTTAACTGCGTGGAAAAATCGGCTGAACATTAAGCTAACAAGTATCGGATTGATCCCGTTGAAAAAAGGTTGTTTTTTAATAATGGGTATGATGTAATTTACGCAACGTTTACCATAGTATTAGTATGGTAAAACTTGCGTAAATTTTGGGATACCCTATACATATATTACCTCTTCAACTAATAGTAACCCAAGCAAAGAAAATAAAAGTATATTTTTTTATAAAAAATGGGCTAATAGTTTTGATTCATGAGTAGACTAACAAGAGACAATATAACTAAGAAGAAAAAAAACATCCGTTCTGTAGGTTTGACGACACGTTGACCTAGTTGGGAGTGACCCTGCCTCTGAAGCCAGCGGTTCTGGGTTCAGATCCCGGTAAGGGCAAATATTTGTGTGATGAACGCGAATATTTGTTCCTGAGTCTTGGATGTTTTCTATTATTTAAGTACCTATGTATTTCTCTATATAAGTATGTTTATCGTTGTCTAGTACCCATAGTACAAGCCTAGGGCTTAGTTTGGGACTGGGTCAATTTGTGTGAGATTGTGCCCTGATATTTTATTTATTTAGGTAGGTACACCACGTTAAAAAGTGAATATGCATACCCATAGAATAAGAAATAAAAGCGACTTATTCTGTGCGTATATTATAATCAAAGCAAAGCCCAGCAATGACTTGACTCGTTTTTTATAGATGGCTATCCGTATTTGCTAAGGAAACCCAATATGAACGCAAGGATGACAATATCTCGGATGACATGCTTTTGTTCTACGTCTGAACCTACCCAAAATAATGATCTTTAATGGGGTTGGCGGAAAAGGTACCAGGTAATCCGAAACAAAAATCGCAAACAAGACGAAGAATTATTTTACTCTGCAAAAACCTCCTTATAAAATTCATTTTACCGAAGGAAACTTTAACACGTTTCAATCTTTGCTCCATAAAATGTTGTAGACAGCTTGACATGAATAGAATAAATCTTATAGCAGGAATATTCGAAGCGAGCAACTTCCAACGTCGGTCGGCTGCCTTTTCATGGCAAAGACGTTGCAACTCCTGCAATTCTGATACCATTAACGCCTCCTTTTATTTTTAGAGTTGCAAACTTTTACTCGTGTCTTCGGGTTAAGGTGGATTCTATTCGATGGAAAATATAGCTGCTATAAATCGCGAAATAAGTGGGGAGATTCTCTCAACACAGCCCTGCGTCGATCTTAAAGGTGAAGTTTTATCCGGCAAGTTTATGAAGTCCCGTCGGAGCGTACAAAACACATTTTAGCACGTGCCTTCTCAATTAGGCAGCAAGCAGGTGAGTAGAGTTCAGTATAGTAAAAACGTTAACTTAAGAATTTGTTTTTTTTCTCAGCTTCAAAGGACTGTAGACCTGACTGTATGGTTTTAATTTGAACTCGATACCTTTACGCGTTCCCGAGATAAAGGGTCTTGACAGACAGACGGACGGACAACAAAGTGATACTATAAGGGTGCCGTTTTTTTATGGAGTTACGGAACCCTAAGAAACTGACCAGCTGTCCACACAAAATAGGCGAAGTAGGGTTGCAGAAGCCAGCCGCTATAAAATACAAAGATAGAATACAATCCGTTTCAAGTGTGGTTTTTTCCATACACATTCAATTGTTTGTTGCGGTACTTACTACGTGTGTTAGTAACTTAAATAACTTGCGTATAGCGCTAAAGAGAGAGAGAGAGAGAGAGAGAGAGAGGTTGCAGCAGTCCAAAGGTAAGATAAATCTTATTTGCTTTACTTCACCGGGTTTCTCACGGCAAGATTGATTGAGAAACAGCATAAAAAAAACAAGAAGTGAACTTTTTGGTATGTCCACAGCAGTATTAGTGGACACTATTAAATTAAGGGTGAAAACCATCCTGGCGTATTACCCGCCCTAGTTTCAACCAACCCTAGTCAAAACTGCACTCAAAACAAAACTGGCACTAGGTATTTTGAAATTCGAATATATTTTCTGCCAGCAACAAAGGAAATTATGTTCGGGTACAAGCTCACTCGAAACTGCTTGCTTATACATTCAGTCGAAACTGTAGCGCGTTACCAACTTAACGGAATGTTCGGCTCTTAAACTTAAATGGAATGAAGTTGAACACTGTTTGATTTTCGTTGAATTTAAAAATTTACACTGAGCTCCGAAATAGGAAAGAGTTGTTTTTACATTTATACCTCGAGGAAAGAACGTTTGCGAAATTGAGGGCGCTCATTATCTGAAAGACATCCAATTTCGACTAAACAACTGTAGATTAAAGTGATGGTTGGAACTTGAAGATATCGTTTTAATTGGGTTATCCCATAATTTTGTAATGTATAGTGATTCAAAAACCATTTCGAGAAAAAGGGTTGTAGAACCATTCCCTGTTATCAGATTATTTTACAAAATTAGTATTAAATAGTTATTTCTAATTTATCATTTGACATTATTTGACCTGTAATTTAGTGACGTCACGATCTTCATTGGTAAGTTGTGTCTAATCTGTGATCAACCATAGTACTGCATATAATATGAGTCCGGAATGCAGTAATAAATAAATAATGTATATCGAATTTTGTCTTATTTATTTCTGTTTTATTTTAACGCTTATTAAAATTAAGACAATTTTTAACTGTATATAAACATGACAAGGTCAGATCTTTAAAAAAATGGTATGATTAAAATACAAGTCCGTTTTGGAACCTCCGCCCGTAGGCTAGTCTGTGGGTGAAATTGTCAAACTCAACAAACTAAAAATAAAATTTCGGTTTGTTTGGTGTGAAACGTATAACTACTCGTTTTCTGATTTTCTGCATTTTAACAACATTGCTTCAAATTCTACGGAATCTGACGATCCTGCTACACATATTGACCATCGCCAGATCTTGGATATCGATATTCTTGCTTATAATGACGACCAACGCTGTACATTTATTAAACTTTGTAAGGGCTGATTCCACTAATCTACCCAAAGTGGATATAGTCAGGATATTGACATACTTGGGAGACAGCTCCAATCACAACGTAGCTGAAATACGTGGAGCTAAAGCTCTAATGTAAGTATGATTTAGGTATAAGAATATAATGTTCACAATACCATTTTTTTTTTAATTCTTTAGTTTACCTATATTGACATGACTTGACATTGACATTTTACGTGATCTGACAGAAATGCGTACTCTCAAACGAATTCAATAGTTTTAAAGCATTTCTCAAACAAACCAGCTTGTAGTGACGTAATAAAAACATTTTCTTTAAAAATTAAAATAAATTAATATATTGATTTAAATGCAAAAACCGTGAAATTAGTGTATTCAATTAGTCTATTTAATCGAAAAAAAAATTAAAAACTAGTGGTATTTTTTTTTGGGATAACCCAATTACTGTAGTTCCACCACATCTCTTTTGTGCCAAAACGTCTAATGAGCAACCAAACTAGAAATGCTACACCTACTTCGGATTTGAAAACAGACGTCATCGCCATACAGAGTACTATAATAATTACTTTAAAAAAAAACCAGTAGTCGTCTCGTATTTTTTATTTGTACACTTTTTCTTACCTCCAGAATATAATAATAATTGTGACTTAATAGCCTTAGGAATAATAACAATGAACCGAGTTGTCGGTTTTCTACTAATCACTACTAAGAATTATCTGGTTATTTCTTGATAACGCAACACTAAAAGTGCGTCTCCTTCAAGAGCATTCGTCGGCGAGCGTTCGTAGGCGAGCAAACAAAAACTACTTGATGGTAAACATTCGAGACTCATGGATATTTGCAATTTTAACAGGGCGCCGAGCGTCCAGTGGCGCGCTCATTACTTTTATTATGATTTCTAATTAAATAAAGTTTTATCTTAAAATCAAAGAGTGCTTTACTGTTGTACAAATCAATACACAATTTATAGAGACAATGACATAACTTAACAACAATTAAACTGTGAGTAAGCAACTTAACAGAAAAAAGTGGCCACCTTTTTCTGTTAAGTTGACTACACGAAGGTTAAAGGCTATTAAACTGTGTCATGTATGCTATATATTGCGTATTCATTTGTACGACAGTAAAGCGCTCTTAGATTTTAGGATAATACTTTAGTTTATTAGAAAACACAATTAAAGTAATGAGTGCGCCACTGGACGCTCGGCGCCGTCTTAAGGGGCTAAGATGGAATATCATTTCACCGGGTATGTTCTTTTACAATGAAACACAATAATGCGAACGCTGCGTAGCGATAGGTTAGCGGTGAATGATGGTAGCAATCCAGGCGGCCCATACACTCAGGTTTTACTTCAACTCATTCATTCCAGTTTCACTTACAAATGCATTGACATGTTATCGCTTGTCACTTCAGACTAACCGAAGCTCGTGCTCGCGCTCGCGTAATGTTCGACTCAGCACCCTCACCGCTCGAATGTTCAATGACGAATGTTCTAGTGGAGACGCTCCTTGAAATAAAATGTCATAGATTCAGGTCATTTTTGACTAAAAGTTATTCTACTTGTGCATCCGTGTTGTCATCCTGCGGGTTGTCTAAACTGAAACAAAAATAAATACAATCGATTTAGCTGTCTAAGATTTAATGGTAATGTAGATGAATTTTAGTATTACCTATAAGACTTGCCCCTATTTGCCGTAAGGACAATAATGCCCTTTATCCCTGTAAAATTTATTTATTTATAAGAAAAAAAGAATGAAAGAAAACAATTATTGCCACACAAAAATAGTACACAAATAGTTTTATGTGTAATATTGTGTTTTTAAGAAAATACAATGAAATTTAAATTAAAAAGGAAAAAAATATTTCAGACCGTTGGTCCATAGATTGTTAGTAGATATTTTACAAACTAATTGTTAGAGAAACAAAAGTACAATAGTCACTTAATGACACCTATTACTATGTCCACACAAAACTTTATAAAAGGGCAGTCGAGTCGTTCAGATAACATCTTCAGAAGGCTATTTCCACTGCCCCGCACTCGCTGTAACGAACAGGTGCATTTAGAGTTGTCAAGTTGGCCCATTGAATTATGGATAGTAACCCTAATACGCAATACGCCGGTGGCCTCCCCGAGAGTCTTCGTTGCGTAAATGACGAAGCTACAGAGTGGCTCAAATCAATCAATATAGATATCTGATTGTCGGTATGTTCTTTATTACCATACGATTAAATAAATAAATAAAAGATCAGTGATTCTACGGTTTTTTACTAAGCGGGGTTTTTTACACCCTGTATTCTATGCTAAACTATTTTCCTTACATGTGGTACGGCTGTTTCCCCTGTAGCATGAGCGAGAGGGCAGTCTTCGAACTGCGCTTGCTCGCTCCTTCCACCCACATGTCCTTGTTCAGCATGTGGTCTGCAAAATACTTATGCTGTTAATCATTAACGCACAATAGATAAAATGCCTTGGCTTTGTCTTTCATTGTGACATTTGAATTTGACAGAAAGTGACAAAGTACATAAACTGATTACTCTATTATGGTATAGTATCTCTTATTCATAACGTTGGCCCGTATCGTATAAAAATAATGTGATTTCATTTCTTTTTACTGTGTTGGTAATTTTACCGAAAATCGTTTCATTGACTTTCGTTTCCCATAACACCATTCCCAGAATTTAATCATCATTTAGGAATCATTCATCGAACTTCGTTAGTCGCTGATACATTTGCTCGAATTAATTTTTACGCAAGAATCAACTCAACGAACTTTACTTCATTATTTTATTTGTACATCAACACAGTCGTCCATCGAATCGCCTTTACTATACTTTTGGTTCAACGTAAATTTCAGTTCTCAAAATTCTTATTAGGTACATAGAAATGCTGCCTCCGGCAGCCTATCCTAACCTTTAATAATTTCGATAAACTAGCTTTCATTTATAACATTATCTAAGTATCCGATGAATAAACTGGATGCTCTGGATAGACTCGACATCAAAATGCTTTTACTTTTAGGTGTCATGAAGAATAATGTTCTCGTATTTGACATCTTTACGCAATCAATACACTGGTTTTTGGTAAATTACTACTTTTACAAAATACTTTTCTGATGACTTTTTACGCCGTTTCTAGGGTTTCGTGTTTGTGTAAACAATTTTTCGATCAAGGGATCCGTTTACAACATATTAAGCTTGAAAGCGCTGATTTTTGCTAGAGTCAAGTGTCCCCACCTACAGCCAAAACTACAAATACTAAAAATCAGAAAAAAGACTGCTATGTACACACATAGCAGTCTCTTTTCTACTTACTTTTTTAGTACTACACAGCTGTAAGTACACACTTACAGCTGTGAAGTAGCTAATGTAATACTTACTTTTGAATACATTTCCTGTCCTTTTCTTGTATTCTTGTTCAAGCACTGGCAGCAACCCTGGATACAGCTGCAGGGGTGTTCGATAAAAATCTGTTAAAGAAACAACAAACAATTGAAATAGTTAAAATAAACTGTTTTCTCAATTCTACCGCGTATATCAGTATCAATATTAACGCGCGACGCGGCGACGTTTCTGTACTGTGTGTGTACTGTCTGTTTCGTTCTCGTTTCGTACTTGCGTGTACGTAACACTAAAGTTCACGATGGTATTGATTGTCAAAAATAGTAGATGGCTAATAAATGTAAAATAAACATAACATAACATTATTAATAATACTTAAGTATGTATTTATTTAAGTATGTATTTCTCTATCTAAGTATGTTTATCGTTGTCTAGTACCCATATTACAAGCCTAGAGCTTAGTTTGGGACTAGGTCAATTTGTGTGAGATTGTCCCCTGCTATTTATTTATTTATTTATTTATTTACTTACAAAGCATTCGCTCAGCAGCGGCTGGCTCCGGCAACTCATCGGAACGGGCACGGAGATAATCTGCAATTATTTCAATGGTAAACATACTGCCCTCCTAAGCTAATAAGCAGTATCTCAAATTCAATAGCCAAAGCAGATTCAATCCTATGCTGTTCGTAATAAGGTTATATTTGCTACAGGAGTTTTGTCAGAGATACTGCCATTTGTGTTAGCAGGGCATAAAGTCCATACCAACTGACTTGTTTTATTTAGTTAACACTTTTATAACTTCAAAGTGCATCCTTTTTGGCTTAAACTGCCATTTTTTGATGACTAGAGACCAAATTTCATGGATGGTTTTTTTATGTCAAAATTGTAATTTTAGGCAAAAAGGGAGCATTTTGAGGTCTTAAAAGTGTTTACTAAATAAGACAAGTCTGATGGTATGGAGTATACGTAACATCACGCCTTTATTCCAGAGTGGGGTGGGCAGAGCAACAGAAATACCATAAACTCTAAAAAAAATGTGTAACCACATTTTGCACGATCCGGCTGAGAAGTTTGAGTGTTAGTGACAGGTTGCAAGCCCACCGCCTAACAGTAATCAGCCATCGCCCCTTAATCGCTTCTCACGACATCCACGGGAAGACATGGAGTGGCACTATTCTAACCCGGCATCCACACGGGGTCAACAACGAACACAATACGACATTAAATTGATTTACAGATTATCAGGTTTCTTCGCGATTTTTAAGTCTAATTCATAACTTCCGAAAAATCTAGAGAAGCAAGCCAGATTTGAAACTAAGACACCTGGTTTGATCCAATTCGATTGAAATTCTCCCCTAGCGTCCTATGTCCGAGGTCGGCCCAATAGGGGCGCCCTTAGGCATGCTAGTGTAAAAACCCTTTACAGCGTGGACTCCCATCAGGAGTCCGCCCTCTCTCCGGCGAAGTAGTCAAAGCCATCAGAGGCCAACTACGTAGGTCCCTCAAAAAAAAACCTGGTTTGAGAGGCCACGGCCAATGACTTCTTTTTTATTTGGAATATTTTAATCCATATGTCAAGCTGGCTAGGTTCAAGGCTCCTCGTATAACTAAATTATTACAAATGTTAGTAGGTCCATTTAATTCAATGTAAAATTATACATTTCAATATTCCTAACATGATTTCATAAATGTTTAAGTTTGCGTAAAATGTTTTTTTCATTAGTAAAGAATAACGGAGACAGGCGATAAGTCTGCCATTAAATATCACACATTATTGATATTTTTATTTGAGGTACAAACCTCCGATAACAAAATCGTACAACGCTCGAAGCTGCAAGTACTATGCTTTTCTCAAATTAATTATTAATCAGATACAAAACTTATATATACTTATCTTAATATATATAAAAGGCGCTTCTTTATAAAAGGCCGTCAATAAACGAACCTATTTCTCATTAAAAAGGTCCCCCTGTATGCGTGCCCTTGCAACATATTTTCAAATGCATCTGCAGGTGCAGAAAAACAAAAAACCAACCTTTATAGTAATTGACATCTTTCCCAAGGTCCAGGCTCCTCGCAGCCGACACCAGCAGCAGGATTGAGAGTAATGCTTCGCGCATCGTGCAGCTTATGAAGACTAATGGTGGCCGAGGATGCAAGGGTACTGAGGGGATGAGGCGCGGAAACTCTTTTATAATTCCTCGAGGCTTTGCGCTCAGTGAGGGAGGAGGGGTGCCGGTTCGATTCGCGGTTACAAGGAGTATATTTTTGTTTATGTTGTTTGTGGTTTTTTATGTAGTGATATAATTAAAAAAATATCTACAGGGTGATTTAGTAAGGTTAGATAGATAAATAGATTTATAAATTTTGGCTTTATATAAATGATATATTATATAGATGATTTCACTGAGTCTGCGCCTGTAAACATGCATGTAAACATGGCCATTATGCATTATTGACCATTATCAACAAAAAAAAAATGAATAGTCCAAGTTTTGTTTGGAAGGAACAGTGTTGCCCTTGACAAATTTTCATTCCAAATGATTCCAACTACGTACTACGTGTCACTGAGTCCAAAATCCCATTCCTTTCCTAATACACCAACGCTTTTAATAGAACGACTGGTCTTCCTCTGAATAAAGTAAACCAAACGTCTTAAATTACGCCGACGTAGTTTAAGGAGTGGAAATAAACGTTATCCTGCCTTATATTATTCTTATTCGGCATCTCGAAAATATTACCGAGGCTGATATAAAAGTTCATTACCGAGTCCCGGAATCCCTAAATGGCGTCATAAAATCAAATAGCTGGAAGAAAGTGAAGCTACCACGGGCTGGAGGAATGAGGTAGTAATAAAATGGATAAAATGACATAAATAGGGCTACTTGTCTCGGTTGGAGTTGTGTCGCTGACAGCTCAGCACGACGTCGGTCTTAATGCAGATGACGGTCTAAGTCCGGGGCCGATTGCGTACGCTGTTGTACAATGAATGGGAGCTTTAAAGGTGAAAGGGCGGGAAATGCGTTATATTTCTTAGCATGTTGTATAAAGATTAGAAATGTAAAAGGTTTTTAAACAAGCTAACATGTTTGAATGTTTGTAAACAGACATGAATTAACATTGCACATTTTTTTTAGTTTATTTTTCAATTGCACGCGTTATAAATAATTATATGCTCGCCAAACTGTTACCCAGTTTGTTGGCGAATAAAGCGCTCAAACTTATAGCTAAAAATAGCTAGACATAATAACTAGGTACAACAACTCTTATCAACTAACTACTGAAATACCATCCCAGTCTTATATTGATTAAAAACGGGTTGTTTATAATCCTGTCTGTAGTATTTATAGTCCATGTCCTGAATTTGGACAAAAGCTAGGTACTTTGTCGAGAAAGTTTTTGTTGTTCCTCGAGCACTAACGTCACAATAGTATTGAATAATTAAATTAATTGTAATGGTCTGTTTTATATTTACGTTTCAGCAGTTTTTTACCTTAAATATTGCTATTTTTGTTTTTTGTAGTCTTTTTACCTTAAATATTGCGCAATCTCCTGCTGTCTTTCTGTGTGAATTTGATTAGATTCCAAACCAACTTTCGCGCGCTGTTGCAATTTTGTTGACCGTGCATAAGTAGGTTTTATTATAACAAAACAGAACTACTAGGTAAAAAAAATCCAACATTGATCTTTGTTTTCCTCAATATTAATAAATACCATAGGTTAATAATCATAAATTAATATTACAACAAAGCAACATTTATTGTTGCGATATTTTAACTCTTTTAGTTTGAACGACAATTGTCATTCAAATTATGAAATAAGTCAATTGTCCGTTCGTTTTCGGAACTGAATCCGCATCCCATTTATAATTGCGTTTTCATTCAATTCCAAGACCTCTGAAATCGCATTTGGCGCTTTGGTTTGAAAGCTTCCTTTTAAACGTAGAGGGCGAAATGGCCGGATTTCAGTCGACACTTCAGGGGGCTTTCAGCAAATGAGCGACGTGGCCTTACCTCAGTGCAACACGGACAAAAGGGTACTCACGTCCTCGGTCTTACGGCCCGACCGACTTAAAAAGACCTCCCGTACCCCTTACAACCCTCTTAAGATAACAAGAGGAAAGGCAGCGCCGGAGACCTCCTTATATTTGTTGTGTCACCAGCGCTCGCTGCACATTTCTGCAGTCGGTGTAATAATTATCATCACAATTTTGCTCCTTTTATTTTCCCGCTCTACATATTTTTAACGACCCTGTAGGTACAGTCAAGGACTTTAATTGTTATGCCACTATGGAACCATGTCGTAATGACAGCGTCAAACCACATGAAAGAAAGCTAAAATTAATGATTTACACTGTCATCGTGACAGGGTTCCATAGTGGCACAACAATTAAAGTCCTTGACTGTACTGTTACGGTTTGAAAGGCTTGTCATCGTGGTTATTTCGAATTTGGAATAAGCACGATGGTTAATTTTTAACAGATTGTAATGAGATTTTTCGTACCTATTTATGTTGAATGTTCCCTATTCAATATTATTTAAATCATATTTTTTAACCTTACGCTCTTTGGAAAGCGCTATGAAAGAGGCGAATAACTGTATTCGCGAAACAATTGTCGTGCTATTTTTTTATAAGATAAGTATAAAAAGCTTTAAAAAGTCATAGTTCAGACCCCCTGCAAAAACACTCCATACAAAATCGTTACGTCACAGCTGTTGTTCCATGTTTAAAATATATGGACCATACAAAAAAATATGCATTAATTTCAGCAATTGGGTCATACACACTCTTAAAAACAAAAGTTGTCTCTCCTGTGGTCAATAGTTAAGGCTTGTGTGCATATAAGTTATGTTTTTATATGATAGGTCTAAAGCAGTCCTGACGGCGTTTTTGCGGGAATGGGCTTAGCCAGAAAATTAGGCCTTAAAAACGTTAACTTTCGGTGTGTCCACAGGAACGACGGTAACCTAAATCTGTGTATGACCCAATTACTATGTTTAAGCCAATACCATTGATTAAAAATATTACGATAATTAAATGAGGATGCCGAAAGAAACAATCTAAACCTTATTTAAAAGAAGTACTTATTAAAATTTTAACAAGTTTTGATTCTATATAAAATGTTAATAACGGGTGAAAACTTAGTGTATTTCATTTAATATGTTTTATTTTACATTATCTCCTAAATCGTATGAATTAAACTCAATTTTGTTTCTCATGTTTCCTATTGGGTAACCCATAATACTATAGAATTTCACTTCATCGATCGTATCATTCCATCGAACGCTATTTCCTACTGTAATCATGATGATTTCAGGATATGTTAAACATTCATTACATAGGGTAGGTAAGGTGAAACTTTTAACTGCCAAAAAAAAACTCATGTGGCGAGTAATGCCTTTCGATGAAATGAAAATTCTGCTTAACAATATTTTCGTTGAAAGTTGTTTCGGAGAAATAATAGCTAGATACCCATTAAAATGGCAATACTTAGACGTGTGTGCTCCAAAAGCGCCTACCTAATTTTCCCTGACTTAAAAAACTAACCTAAACCTAACAACTTCTGTTACAGTTAGTTCCACTTGTCACCAAGTCAAACTCTTTTTGGCAATCCATAATGATTATTGTTGCACTACCTACTACAATCAAAGAAGCTTTCCAGAAATGACCCAGATACCAAATTGACGTCACCGACGTTTTAGATGACATCGTTCTTGGTGAATTTGACGTCATTTACTTCCAATGACGTCACTACAGTGGGCGGACCACGCTGCCACGGGACTTATTGTCAAATGACGTCAAACGGGAACTAGTGTCAAATATTATTATTAAAATGACAGCCACCCGGGAATTAAGTTGCTTAGTAATAAAAGGACTCAAATAACACAAAACAAACTTTTATTTTAAACCTTAGTTCTTTATACTTACGTTGGAATATGGAATAGACGAATTAAACTCCCGACCCTATGTCAAAAATTGTCGCGTGGCAGCGTGCTCGGCCTAGGTACGTCAACGTCACAATGCTACCTACAACTACTTCTGTTTGTTCCATTTGCGAAAAGCAATAAAGAAACTTCAATATTCAAAATTGTGCAGCTATCAAACTCGATGGGCTGCCAAAGGCTATTTGCGAGATAGAACAGTATTTCAGAAACGAGTTTTTAGATTGAGGTACATTGATATTTTTGTGGAACGCTGTTGGGGATTCGTCCAACGGCTACAGGGTGAAATTTATCTTTTGCCAGATATATTTTATTGATGGCAGTGTTTTTAAGTAACCAAGTTTTTTTTTATTAAAGTCGAGCAATCAACAGCCTGTGATTTACCCGTCAATGCGTATCGTTACCTAAGACCATTCCTGAGTGATGGAGGCCATAGAATGTCGGACATGTCCGTCTGTCAGTTCAAAGGCCTGGAATTTGTTAATAAGAGTTGATTTATTGTCTCATCTGGGCAGGTTCCTTGTAATTCGCAGATTAATGTTGCCCGTCGGGAGTTGAAAGGGGAAACGCGGTCAAGCACAACCTGCACTCATTTTAATTAAATTTTAAAACAATAGCGCAATAACCTACATACATACATCATGCTTTCATTCCCAGCGTGGGCTAGATAGAGCTACAGAAATACGAACAACTCTAAAAAGACTTCTTGATAATTCTGCAACCACATTTTGCACAAACAGGCTAAGATGTTTACCAGTCTATTAGTGACAGGTTGCAAGCCCATCGCCTAAGAGTACAAGCCTTTTATTCCTTTACCCTGGGTTCCTGTATTCAAAACGTCTCGTTAAAATTTGACACATTTTTTACGAGTATGCAAATGACAAATTTTAATGAGACGTTACATTTTCATGAGACGGATACCCTTATAGGAACCCAGGGTTAGTCGCCTCTTACGACATCCACGGGAAGACATGGAGTGGCACTATTATAACCCGGCCACACGGTAGCAAAAAAATATGTTTAAAATTTAGCATCATGAAGTGCTACATCTCTTTAACACACCTTCGGATTTCTACTTCTCTTTTACTCACTCCCATACACTTTTATGTTCTTCTTTCTGACTTAACCCGAACCAGAAAAACTTTTTAAGAGTAATTGCGCTGTAACAGGAAACGTAGTGTTGGCCTCTCACAAGTCGGACCGACGAACTGAAAAGGCCTGCAAACAACTGCTTCAAGCGATTAGCAGAGATTGGGGAAGGGAAACCACCACCGGACGTGTATCAGCTGCTATGATAACAAGGATGGTGATGATGAAGGTAAATACATTTTTTATCGCATCGTGATTTATTTACCTACTTATTAAATTTGGTATGGTAGCATGTTGGGTTTTGAAGCACCTGCTCGGTTATTATGACATGACTATGCAGTTCTGTTTACGGCCAGAGAAAAGGACAGAGCTATAACAGTTATATAGCTCTATTATTTTATCGGAGCGTAAACAGAACAGTAGGGCTAGACAAGTTGCATTCGAAAATCGTTAGCGATTATGTTTCGATAGACAAATGTATGGAATTGACGTAAGCCACCAAGATAGTCACGTGGTAACGTCAATTCCATATATTTTTCAATCGAAATATAATCGCTAACGATTGTCGAATGCAACTTGTCTAGCACCACTGCATAGTTATGTCATAATAACCCCCGATCTTACTAAATCTTAACAAAAGAAAGTAGGTGGTCCTAATTAAAAAAATACCAAATTAAATAGACGCCGTCCTTAATAATAAAGTACAATCTAAAGTATTTGTGGTTTTTCATGGACTTTTACTAATATTATGGGCTTGTAGGTACTTTATTATGCTATAAGCCCTGATGTAGTTACACTAACCTTGGGTTCCTATGTTCAAAACGTCTCGTTAAAATGTGACGACTCGTTAAAATTTGACACATTTTTTATGTAGTAAATGACAAATTTTAACGACACGTCATATTTTAACGAGACGTTTTGAATATAGGAACCCCATGTAACGCACTGACGATTTCACTAGTAAGTATATTAATGTTTTAATGTTTGTTTGGGCACAAACAGTACAATGACACTTATAAAACACATTCTAAAAAAAACATTAACTAGCATAGTTGCCACAGATTACTGTAACATATAGTAATAATCTAAATTATACTAGAATTTATTCGTTGATGTCCTCGCCTGCAATCGAATAACACAGCTAGGGTCTAGATAAAATGGATAACGCTAACGTAAGCGCTTCATATAAGTACTGAGGTTCTAGCCATTATGCGTGCGCTAATTAGCGTTTCTATTCGTTTAGTTTTTATACCAATCGCGTCACTACGCGACTATCGCGTTAGATCACGTGACTTTTCGTATTACGTGATCTACCAGTAACGCGATTGATTTAACAACGAAACGAATCGAAACGCTAATTAGCGAACGCTTCGCGGCCTCCGTGTATTCGTTGTCATCCGCTTACGTCAATAAATGGAATGATTTTCGAAAACTGACAAAATGTATGAGAATACAATATTATCTAAATCATTAACGTGAAATAAAAATGACATCTGGCGTCGATAAATGTATTGAGTCAATTATTTGACCGTTCCTGAAACTCGCCGATAATCAAAATGGCGGTGTACAAATCAAAGGTCCAATAGAAATATAGAGGCCTCAAATTGGAGTCGAGGCGGTGACAAATGACACGTTTGAAACCGAAAAGGGATAACTCTAAATGACATTATTGCTTATTTGGGACCTTGTTGTCATACTGATAGGCCTCTGTTTTGAATAATTTTGCGGTTGGACTTATGGTTACTTACTCGATCGTGTTAATGTCAGTCGATGTGAAGTGGCGTTATCCGATGCGACGTCGACATGATATGACGCGTAATCGAATGGGGACAAGTGAAATGTCTTATTTATTGCCTTCGTCTAATTTCCGGGGCAATTCCCTTATGGTGATTATGACTTATTTCCGGGTCGATTGCTTACTAAGAAAAACGTTTTTACTTCTCGGTTCTGACGATTACCTGATTGTGGAAAACCACTGTAATCGATTCTATTTTAATGCAAATGCCTGGCATAGCACTGATACCTTACTATTTCTTTTACATTAATAATATACAGAGAAAAGTTTTGTATTCTCTGCACTCAGACCACGTTGGTTCCGTAGTCAAAGTAGGAACCCTAAACTAACTAACTAACTACTAGAAAGCTGTAATTTGGAATGAGTATACACGCTACCACGACACGCTAGCCTAGTTGGGAGTGACCCTGCCTTCGAAGCTGCGGTCCTGGGTTCAAATCCCGGTAAGGGCAGATATTTGTGTGATGAGCACGAGTATTTGTTCCTGAGTCTTGGATGTTTTCTATGTATTTAATAATATATTTCTTTATATAAGTATGATTATCGTTGTCTAGTACCCATAGTACAAGCCTAGAGCTTAGTTTGGGACTAGGTCAATTTATGTGACATTGTCCCGTGATATTATTATTATTGTCAATATTATTATTTAAAATCTGTAAGTTAAGTTTTTTACAATAAATGTTAAGATATAAAAGTAAAATAACAATACTCATATAAAAAAAAAAAAACACTAAAAAACCTAACCTACGGGTGCCGCCGGCAGCGGGGCAGGGCTCAAGCTACCGGTGGTTAGGGCTGCAGAGAGAGGAACCTCCTCACAATACGTATACGTATACTTATTATTATTATTATTATTATACATATTAGTCATGCCAACAAAGTGGTAATATAAAAACTTGAAAAAATTATAATTATAGTGTACTTCCCCTACACGTAACGTGGGGTTGTATTTTTTTTTCTCGTCTCCTCTGTCGTGTAGGGTATTGTTGGATAGGTCCTTCAAAAATACTATGGGTTTGTGATAACAATTTTTCGATTTTTGTTAGAGTCAAGCGATATTAGGGAAAATGAAGCATTATGGCAAATGAAATTAGTGCAAATGAAATTATGAAAAATGAAGCAACACGCGATATAGGCATCGCTTCACAATCCTCTTAAGACTACAACCTACAATAATCCTACGATCAATGACGTGATTTTCTCTGGCTATGGCGCTCAAAAGGTTCGCAGGTTATGTTTTGCGCGCACACATGCGAGAAATAGATACGGCTACGTTATTTTCGTGAAAAATACGAATCGTGCGTCCTTACAATTTCTTGTTTCTTACAATACAAACCGTATATCCTGACACCGTCTTTATATTAGTGTCCCGAGTCCGGCTTAACTCACAATTGGTGGGGAGTCCATTTGCTCCGCTAAATGAAAGTAATGCACCGTTTCTGTCTGCCTTATCGCGGTTAACGCTCGGACGTGTGCCGAACTTTACGGAGTTGGGTAACCATGAAATAATGGGAGAACAAAACTATTCAGTATGGCCATCGTAGGGGGTGCGTTTGTTGATATTGTAAAAAGAAATACAGATCCTTCAGAACACACACACAATAAGTTGTCTTGTGTAATTACCCCTTTTACTGGAGTGCTTCCCATTTGTTCCATGGTACTGTGACGTCATGGTACAAAACAGAAAATTATGTCCCAAACTATTCTATAGAACTACGTACTAGCGTTTCACCCGAGCTTACTTGTCAGTGACGCAATAGAACAAAATAAGATACATCTTTCCCATTTTGTTCCATCATGAATAACTACTTATAAATGTTTGTTTACGATTCTAATACTAGCATTGTTTTAGTTGTAAATGACAGTTTTATGGAACAAATAAAAAAATACTATTCCCATATCGTCATCTTACTTACTCAAACTCGTATCTGCATATTTTTTTTGCTGTTGGTAATTCCATTTTCATTCAGTAATACTCAGAGACAATAAGTTTACCAACAGAAAAAAATAATCAGATACGAGTTTGAGAAAGTAAGACGACGATATATACCTACTATAGAACAACATGCGAATCTGCTTTATCATTTTGTTCCAAGGCATATCAGTTCCATAGAACTAATGATAAACTTGAAGCCTAAAATGTTCCATGAAACAATTAGCACATTAATTTCTCATTCTGTTCTACGTCACAGGGAAGCACTCCTTTTACCGAGTTAAAAAATCATTGGTAAGTGGGTAAGGACCAAAAAGTTGGGCATGCTAACTCAAGCAATTAAGTTTTCTATGAAACTTTTCCGTTGTGCCACGAAAATTATCCATACAATTGTAAGGATACTTGTCGTCGCACAACTGCGCATAACCCTGCCCTGCTAAGCTAAATAGCAGCAACTCTAATAAAACTCCTGTTGCAATCACAACCTCATTACTTAGAGAAGAGGATTGAATTTAATTTGGCAATTGAATAAGACATACTATTTTTTTGCCTGGGAGGGCAGAACTATGGTCTAACTTTTTGGTCCTCATCCAAGTATCGACAACCGCCGTTCCCAAGGGGATCGTCTCATAATATTCAAAGTTAAAAATATATGATGGTCATATGATAATATAATCAAGGTTTTGTTTTATAAATAAATAAATATCAGGGGACAATCTCACACAAATTGACCTAGTCCCAAACTAAGCTCTAGGCTTGTACTATGGGTACTAGACAACGATAAACATACTTACATGTATAGAGAAATAAATACTTAAGTACTCGTAGAAAACATCCAAGACTCAGAAACAAATATTCGCGCTAATCACACAAATATCTGCCCTTACCTGGATTTGAACCCAGGCCCGCTGGCTTCGGAGGCAGGATCACTCCCAACTAGGCCACCGTGTCGTAAAACTATAAAAAATGACTTCACAAAACCGTAAACTTTTCAGGATTTTTTAAAAGGCCATCGTATAAAAACCATTAGGTTAGGTTAGGAATCGGTTTATAACCAGGGCCTCTATTCAGGTACGGTAAAACGATATCGTGTTTGACACGTTTAAGAATCGTTTATGTCACAGACTCCATTATTGTAAATGACATAAGAGTTATCAAAACGTTGACAATACGGAAACAGGTCAAAAACGATATCGTTATTACCTTGTAGAATTCCAGCCCAGGGCTCGGATTTTCCATCGCACGGCAAGATGAGAGACAATTATGGAGTCGATATTAAAATTAAAACTGTATTCATACTCATACTCATTCATTTAAATAACACCAAAAGATTACATTATAAATAAAAATGTTAAATTACACGCCATATTTATCGACATTAGGGGCCAAATAATAAAAAAAATATGAACATTAAGGATGCTCCTAGTTTGTAATATCCATAGAGCATGTAGCTACAGGAATAAATGTTTCAAAATCTTGACAAGGTAAATAAATTAATCTTGATAAAACGGCCAGTTCGATTAGTCTATCGCAACAATATAGTCTGTAAAACAGGTATGTTTTTAAATTGAAATAGTTACAGCATGATAAACATAAAAGACTGGTCTACGAATTTGAGTTTGAGTATGAATATGACTAGTTTTAATTTTAATATCGACTTCATAGCTTTCTATCATCTTACCGTGCGATGAAAAATCCGAGCCCTGGTTATAAAAATCCAGTGGAGCTAGACAAGTTGCATTCGACAATCGCTAGCAATTATGTTTCGATTGAAAAATGTCTCGAATTGACGTAAGCCACCGAGATTGACGTGACTATCTCGAGTATTACGTCAATGTCCATCAATCGCTAACGATTTTCGAATGCAACTTATCTAGCCCCTAAAAGATTACGGTTTGAGAAACAAACAATTGTATTTATATTATTAGCAAATTTATGTCCCATTATTTATTTTGAACTATTAATGTACCCGTTGGGTGTATATACAGGGTGATTTACACACATTTCCCCTAAACTTAGCCCCTCAATTAAGTCTCATACTTTTAAAATAATCAGAAGTTTTGAAGAATTTTTGTTGGCTTAACATGGTTATCCTACCATAATAATTAACAAAGAAATTTAAAGAATTTCAAATGAACACTTTCCTCTTTGGTGATCCGTCACCTGTCACAATTTATGAAGAAAACGTGTTTTGATTAGTAATAGAAAATAAGATTGTATTGTAAATGTAGTGTAACCACACTTTGGGACTTTAATTATTTGTTTTGATCGAAAATTAGCATTAATTAAATACAGTTGAGTTTAACAAAGGGATTAATGTATTATACTGTGTGGCATTAACTAAGCCACAATCAAGTGTTTTGTATTACCAATTTGAAGTCACCCTGTATATGTATATTAGTGCTTTTGACTGAAACTTACGATCACGAGTCGACACTCTTAACCTACGCTACCAATACTCCTAGATTAGGTTAGATTAGTAAATTTTGGGTCTTTCAAGGTTACATAGCAATATACAAACAGAATCATTCTAATTTCGTATAACTACCTACTTGGACTAGGTGGCTAGAATTTGGCAGGAAGTTGAAAACTGTCAGCCGATTTTTCAATGAAAGCATGAAAAGATTTGAGAAGGTAGCTAGATTTCATATCTATATTTAACAGAATTAAAAAACAAGCTAGTACCATAAACGTGATATGTCCACCGGTTTTTAACCAGTGAAACTTTGTATGAACACCGTGTGTTCATAACGATATTTGAATTTGGAAATCAGTGGTTCAAATTAAGATTGATATAACAAATATATGTATATATGTGCCATGGCGCTCCACGAGGATATTAGGTATATACTAAAAGCATCCGACTCCTTATGGGTAAGGACCAAATAGTTGGACCATAGTTAAGCGTAGTTAACCATACAACTAAGGGGAGAACGGAGTTTAACATCTTTTCCGATCCAATTGTCAACCTCACCTGCTCGCGTGGTGGTTCGTACGAATAACCACGGCGATGCCCTTTCAAGGGTGTCGTGGTACTCCCTGCTAGACAACGAACGAGGCTCTGGCGACCGAGTCAATGGCGGTCTAACCATTCGCGAAAAGGTTTCAGCGGCCTTGGAGATATAACTCCTAAAATGTCTGGGGCAGAAGGCAACGGGAAACCACTGCTACTAATATCCCTTGTAATCAGCAATGGAAAAGTCTAAACAGGCCACGGCCCCGAGTGCCCGGCGTCCCTTTAATGGGACAGGGGTGCGAAGAATCCCCGGGCGAGAACCAAAAACAATCAAAATAGGAACATGGAATAAAACTGCATAGGCAACGATTCTAGAAGTTGGTAGCAGACCTTCACTAGTTGGAGAGGCACTTAAACAAGAACCATACAAACAACTAAAGTGAAAAAAGTTCCGTTGTGACACGAAAATTATCCCTGCAAATGTATGGGTAATTTTCGTGTCACAACGGATAAGTTTCATAGAAAATTTAATTGAGTGAGTTAGCGTGGCCAACTTTTTGGTCCTTACCCTTATCTCGTACAAACTTTAGTCTGTGCGGCTCTAAATTTTCTGGAAAATTAAAAATACCTAAACTTAGCCCTAAAAATTTACTTATACATATTTCTAAACTTCGCTCGTCATTTATTTTAAAAGGGTAAATAAATGGATAATTTAAAACAGTTTTTTTTCAATACTTAATAATAAAACTTTATTTGCGTATAAAATACTTTACACTACATCTTTCGAAAGCAATAAAAAACTCTTAATCTACTATCTTAACGCATATTTTATAATGGCGCATGTACTTTAAGGGTTGTTTTTGCAACTTCTTTCTGTCAGGCCGAATTTCTCGACATCTAGTTCAAGGTTTTAGAGGAATTATAAAAAAGGTCTTACAATCGTCTTTGAAATAGTACCTATTTCTTCTCAGAATCCACAAATTACTGCGATCCTAGTCAAGATACACTTTCCCTTTTACTAACCCTTTAACCGCCAAAGCCGGCGAATCACGTCATCGGATTTTCGTGCCAGGGACGCCGAGAGCTCAGTACGCTCCATACACTTTCTTTCGGCGCGGTTGCGGCATATGACGTCGTTGGCGTCTGGGGCACGTAAAATTGCATCCAACCATGGCGGTCAAAAGGTTGAGAAAGTCGTTATTTACCTTAATGCAATTAGTCTAGGCCCGCTGTTTGAGTTAGGTATTAGAAAACATGTCATATTAATTTTTGAGAAAATTTTGATTACTTAAAAATATATGGTATCGATTTGTATTCAATAAACAGTATTATTCTCAATTCTTAGTATTTTAAACCTGAAATTCGTGAATGTTTTTTTTTTGCTTTACGTCTCATATTTTTTTAAATTATTGGCAGAATATTCTCTTCATCAGTTTTGATTTAGGTCTTGCCTGACCTAATTAGTATAAGCTTCACGAAAGCTATTTAATACATTGAAATTTCAATATCATACAAGTACGATAACAATTCCCAACATAAAAATACTGATTAATAAAAATACCTGAAGCAGATCAACATATACATTCCAAAAATTACAATAATTATAATTCTCTTTACTTATTATTTAATACTCAATACTCAATACTCAAATGTTTATTGCATTCCATAGTAGTTTGCTCAAAGGAGCACTTAAATACTATAAGCACGAAAATAATATCAATCGTAAGCAATACATTAATTAACTTAAACTTACCAATTTTAATTCCAGTTCAATAACTCTGTTTAATTATACTTCGATTGGACAGTTGTAATAAAGCGTCGACTGTCTGTTATTAAAAGACCTCCGTAACACGTATTACAAGATACTCTAACATAGGAAAGGTTACTCTTATCCCGATTTACCTATGGTTTTTTATTGTTATAAATAAAGGCAGTGAAATGGTTGCATGGTCTATTGTTTTTATTAAGCTGGGTCAACATTTGTATCACTGTGGAGATAACGATCATGCGTATCGTGTCGAGCACGCGTATCTCAAGTGTGGACGCTCACTTTGGGCATACCGTATCACTAGCATTGCCGCGTGAATATATGCATCCATACTAGCCATAACGCAGCAGCGTATCTTAACATAACGCCGTATCTCTTTTGATGATTGGGGAAAAACCGACTCGAAGGGGATCGCAGCGTATCACGTATCAAATCATAACTGCGTAGAAACGTGAATCGCGAGCGATCAGACACGGCGCGTAGCATGATCACGATCATGTCATGATACGCGTCGGTGTTACATAACGGAGATACAATACGGCAAAAGATACAAATATCGACCTAGCTTTATCTGGTTCAAGTTACACATAATGTCGTTTTACCTTCGTCGAGCGTGCGACGTTTAAAAAAAATCAAAGTTCAAATTACAGTAATTCAATAAAAAAAATTACTAGAGCTTAGTCTGCGCTTATAAAATTGATTGGGTGGGAGCGATCCCTTTCTTACTTATAATATGGTGTTACATGTATATATATGACCTGATCCAGATGTTATACTATATAATATTTAGTTAATAAACACATCAAAAATATCCAAGGATCAAAACATCTGTACTGTACTGTTTTTGTTTGTAATAGGTAGGTCAACTCAAAAACTAGCTGATATTGAAAAAAAAAACACTTATTTTAAGGTACATCAAGATAAGCAAATTTTATTATTCTACGCAGACGTAGTCGCGGGCAACAGCTACTTATTTAGATGTTTGAAATTGCATTGGAATATAATCAAAATAATGTACGGATATTTTTGTTACTTAGACATTTTTGATGTGTTTAGGTAATCAAATAAGTAATACTTGACGACAGGTTCTGAATTAATAACTTACAAAATCTTGAGTAGGAAATAATGTTTTTTAGATGATCGAACTTAATAATAAATAATGGATTCAATTAAAAACTGTAATCTCTACTTTGACGTGTCTTATCTTATCTTATCTTGTACAGGTGGGCCCTTTCGGATACCTACACTTTGGCCCTTCCTGGTTTTTTTTTACAATTACCCTCTTACACACCGCAAGAGCATTGGGATACGTACTCAAGATAGAAAAACTCATAGGCACATGGGAACCGCAGGATTCGAACTTGGAGTGTTACGATCACGAGTCCACACCCTAAGCCTCGAGACCACCGACCAAAGAATCGTTTTCAAAGTATTTAAATTTAGAGATAACAGCTTTGAATTGGACCAAGAAACATGTGTTTATGTTAATGAAATTCTAATAACTGCGTGTGTAATCAACCTTCAGTTTTGGCAAAAAATAAATAATAATATAATACTATCATATCTATACAAAACTAAGCAGAGCAGACACAAGGTACCCAATCAACAGGGTAACGTACATGTATTGATATAAATAAGCCCAAACATCCAATACTCAGGAACAAAATATTAATTCAATGAAGGTTGACGGCAATTGCCGACGTTTGGCGTCAGTGCCACGAATTTCCGATGACATGATTTGCCGGCTTTGGCATTCAAAAGGTTAATAAGTTAACCCAAATTATACAAAGAAGACGCTCATTACAATCAATTAACGACTCTAAATAACAAAATAATCAGGTATGTCAAGAAATGTAATACTGTAATATATAAATGACCTTGACCTTGTAAAAATCGCGGGAACGCGGTGGATGCGAAAAGCACAGGACCGGTCTGAATGGAGAGCCTTGGGGGAGGCCTATGTCCAGCAGTGGACGTCTTTCGGCTGATATGATGATGATGATGAATATATAAATGAAATTATGAATTATGTCGAAACAAGTTAGGTATGTTATTTAAATTCCTAGATTGTTTTAGATTCAATAATTTGTTAAAATTATCCTACGTACAACAAAATTTCGTCTTAAATATGAGCAAATTACACAAATTACGAATGTTCAATGTCGTTAACATATACAAATCTAATAATACATAATTCTAAAACTAATTTGTGCAACTAATACTTGAGATTAATTTCAAGAATCACAACACTTAATTCTTTATTGAAATAAATATTAATAAAATCTTAAAATAATACGTTTCAAAATATTTAAATTTTACTAATGAGTATTTACTTGCTAAGATTCGTTAGTTACTGCTTAAATATTATATAGTTATTTTCGTAGTTCTTATAACACTATAGTTCAGCCATTAGTCTCCTGCAGCTTCCGACCACTATCTTGACGACCCTAAGTTACCTAAAGCACTTTATAAAGCATTTGCAAGGCGTTAATACCTACGACTTAATATAGCTTCACTAGAGGCATTGTAGAAAGGTAAAAGAGATTTTTTAGGATATCCCACCTTCCTATAGCGTTTTAATAAAAATAATTATCTGCACATTCAAAACCGAAGCATGTTTAACCTCTTAGGAGAACATAATGGTCGTATGTGCACTAATATTTCTAAGAGATAAGACAGTTTTCAGTGGGACCCGCCTACTGTCGACTGAACTTTATTATACCAAAATATATTATATAAAATTAAATCAGAAACTAACCTTGATTTTGTAATGCCTCTAGTGAAAGTTCGCACTTTTACAAACAATTAGTTATTTATTTCCATACTTCTACTCTCACAGCTCTTTTAAGGCTAGTACAGTTGGCCAATTTATGAACACATTTGTTGTACAGTCAGTTTCAGTTATGTGGCTACAGGGCAGTGTATAATAAGTAGGGATAGACGAAAAACACGTGTAAAACAGCTCCAATTAACGTTTTTTTATGGCGATTTTCACTAAATTAGTAATGAGAACACAATGAAAAACATATAATGAAATATATGACGATTATTAATATTACGTATCTTATGAAACTGTGTGTATTTTAAACGAGAAACTGACTGCACCTTAAGGACATTTACACATCGATCAATTCTTACAACGACGTCAACATTTATTCATAAACTTTGTCACAACATAACTTCAACGATTATTTGTGAAGAAATATAGGTGACAGGTTAGGAAGTGTTGAAACGTCATGAAAAACTATGAAAGATAAGTTTAAGATAAGCAATTAATAGTCCTTCGACATCGATCAAGGTATACGAAACACAGTTTTATCACATCTATGGACATTGACATTTAATTCTCGGTTCTGTCTCACGTATCTTAACCGATGTCGATTACAAGCCCCGGACCAGTTAAATCCGTATGTATAATCAATAATTTATCACTTATCACGTCCGCATAATCCTTTGTGCAGGTTCAACTGGCCCTTTACAATAAGTAACGTTTTATTGAAAACAACGCCATCTAGCGTAAGCCTATGGAAGTAGCAAGCGCGGCGGTAACAGCTGGTCGCGTCGTCGCGGCGTAGAGCGCGGCGTAGGGGTCGGGCGCGCGGCGCGCGGGGCGTCACACGGCCGCAGGAGAGGCTGATTGTCAGTGCCATTTAGCCTTTTGAGCAAAAATGTCTGCGCGCAGGTTTTGGGCGAAGCAAATTCCCAGTATCTATTAAAATGAATAGTAAAAGTTACGGTTAAGGCTAACTATCCAGGAGGCCTAGACAAAAAACATAAAGTTAAGATACAAATGTTACTTGTGGGCGTTTTCCAAAAAAAGCGTACATCGTTAAAGACAAAAGTTTGGAAAATTTAACTTTTCCATTTTGTCACCAAAATTAACGTATGTAAATGTATGGCTAATTTTCGTGACGAAATGGAAAAAGTTAAATTTTCTTAACTTTTGTCCTTAACGATGTACACTTTTTTGGAAAACGCCCTTGTATACGGACTGTGTTGATTCTTGATTGATGTTACGAGTAACAACAAAAGTTAAGAAAATTTAACTTTTTCCATTTTGTCACGAAAATTAACGTATGTAAATATATGGCTAATTTTCGTGACGAAATGGAAAAAGTTAAATTTTCTTAACTTTTGTCCTTAACGATGTATTACACTTTTTTTGGAAAACGCCCTTGTATACGGACTGTATTGATTCTTGATTGATGTTAACAACTCCAATTATTTAATCACATTCAGCTACTATAAATGTGGTCGCAATATTGCAAATTTCGTCACTTTTCAACCTTAAAAGCGTTAAAAGTTTAAAAATGAGGATACTCTTCATTTAGCGACTGAACGTATGCTACTAATTGACTCTTAACACATTCAATCAACATGCAAAGCACAAAAACAAAAACATAGCATCTACTTACTTGCGCAAAAGTAGTGCAAACAGCAGAAGTGGCAACAACCAAGAGATTTCGGTCAAACCAATCCTCGGCCGCCTCGAGACAGCCTTTGTCATGAATTATCTTAGCAATATCATAATTCTAGAAAGAAAAAAAAGGCGTAAAAACAAATGCAAACGCAGCTACTCTACTTCTAACGTAAGCCGTAGCAGCACATCTTTACCCCAGGCTCACAGCTTGCGACGCTGGCTCGACGCAAAAGACAGAATTTTATTCGATTCGTCGTGTTTTTAATCCCATATTGGACGATATTTTGTTTAAAAATGGTGCCTCAACGCGAGCGGAGGTTGACGCTTCTTTATCTACTCTGGCTTAGCTCATTCCCCTTGGACATTGTAATCACACTGTTATATAACATTATGTCAGTTTTACACCAAGTGACTTAGAGCTATCATAACCTCAATATGATTAAGTTGTCGAAGCAAGATCGGCTAAACCAAAGAAGAATAGAGACACAATGCAATTAATAGCTTTATTGCAGCTAAACGACAGAGGCTGACAGAGGGACTCGATTTTAAAATCTTACTAATGATGTAAGTATAATGAAAATTAATTCACGCGGTGATCTCGTTTACTTTATATGATATAATATGAGAACTTCAGTCGCCAGTGATAACCAAGAACACAAATACAAACTTCTAATAATCAGTAAAAAAAACTATTTTGGCAAGCTATAGTTACAGAATAAGATTTAATAATCGACCCCCAGTCAGTTACTCAATTACGCACCGCGATGATTAGAGATTTTAATTTGAAGGGAGATATCTAGGGAATAGAACACTGTGAGCCCAATGTAAAGACGTCATAGAGTAAATTGCTGACTTATGGTTGTAAAACGATCTAGAAGCATTAAGTACCTACTCTAAAACATAAGTTGACCCAAAATACGAGAAGAGAATATTTAAGGCTGTAATATTAATGTCGAATTTCACCAACTTGCAGACGACAAACATTTAACAATGGTTACTGCTAAAACTTCCAAGAGTCTGTTCCTTTACAGAGGGCATGTATTCAGTGTCTAAAACCATATTTATTCCGTTCTTAATAGTTTTTTCACTTTATTGACACTTTCTAGCTTGCTCTTTCTTGTAGTAAAACAATTTTGTACTAAAAATATCGACGGCGTTAAAGACTAGATAGGCCTAAAAAGTGGATGCCTCGACAATTAAATTAAATGGCTTTAATCGCTTGGTGAAACTCTACATAAATTTGCAACAAAAAACATTCGATGCCTACAATGCGACGACAAAGCATTACATCCACTTTCGGATGTTCCAAATGACCGACAGAACTCATCAGGCAAGCATGCCACTCGACTTCAGTACACGCAAGACAAATTTGAAGGTAACTAGTGCAAGTTTCCGGTTTGTTTAAGAAAATGTGCAGAGAGAGGAACTACTAAGAGGCATGATATAAATTATTTTTCATACATTTCATTTTTGACACAACCTTATTTTGCTGGCAAAATCAGGCAGTATTATAAGATGCAAAATTTCAGTCAATGAAAGGGATACAGATATGATACCATAATACCAAAGAAGGCGGTTAACCGCATAGTAATAGTATAAGCATTTTAAACATAATGTGGTCACCAATAGAGTATAGAATGCAACAACTTCATCTTGCATTGTCCTTACTATTCTACTCCAAGGTTAACTGTACATTTACTATATCGATGCAAATATGTCTTGTAATTGTTTATGTGCAAAATAGAGTTCACACACACTCTGCCATGGTGGGCAATATATCAAGACATTTTGACCTTGGTGGGCAGTATGTACAAAATCATAGCGTCGAGAAATTAGTCTAAGGCAATTTCGTTTATAATGTTAAATTGTATTAAAATTGTTGTAGCACAACAGTTTTTTCATCACACATGCTCGGAAAGGGTATTATAACAAGCAGGCGTATAGGACAGTTTTAGCCTATTTACCTCCCAAGGGAGTTATGGGTTTAGTTTTAGAATATAGAACCCACTAGTACATCATTTCAGACTAAGGAGGTGTAAAATCAGCCAAGGCTTATTTTCCTATGTTCAAAACTTGGCTCCATACCAATTTTACTGTATATAAAACTTATACGATACATATGCTATTTTTTTATTTATTTTTTTATTGAAAATCTGTACAATCTGGCAGCATGAAGTTTGAAAACGAATATTTAAAAAAGTTGAGTTGACATGTTGACAATCTCTTTTAGCGAGTAGAGTGCCTTTCATTTTTTGATTATTGTTTTTTTAATAGTCGTTTTTTTTATTTCCTTGAAAATGTTATGAAAAACATTGTCTGTATCACGGGCAGTAAGGGGATAACAAACTCGAGTCATAAAAGCCCTGCGCATACGGCGTGGGGCTTCCAATACTCTCATTAGTTATCCAATTCTTACTTCCCTTGATGCACAATGTACTATTAGATCGGCCTTTGTCTTTGTAATTCTCTCTCACAGAGAAAGAAATCGAGCCACTTAGTACTGAATTTCCATAGAAAGTGGTGCGATTTCTTTGCTCCCAAATATAGTCTTACTGCCCTTACTACCTCAAAATATTTATAAATTTTGCCAAATAAATGCCAAAAAAATATCTTTAAAACACAGAAACTTGCACTAAGTCCCTTTTCAAAGTAGTCTTAGGACCTTCAGAGCTATAGGCGTCAGGAATAGTGCGGCGACGATCACGATGCGTCTCTGGAGCCAGTCCTCGCCAGCCACCAGGCACCCTCGCTCGTGGATCACCCGCTCGCTCTGTTGCTACAATATTAACCCCTTATTCATATTCTTACTATCTCTACACATAAACCCTTACGTGGCTGACTGAATAGACAGAACGCATAAGAGGCGCGTATTTAGAGGGAATATAAGGAAATATTTTTTCGAAAATCGTCCCCGAACGGAAAGAAAAAACCCCCCCCAACTTCTTCCATAAGCGGAAAAATTATTCTACGCGTACGAAGTGGCGGGCGTTCTTTAGTATATTTATTATGAGTTTTAATGGTATGGAGAACCAGAGAGATGCTAACAAATTTTAATGCATAGAGTTCAAACGAGCACTCAGGCCACCCTGATGTTAAGTGGGATCTGAAACCCCTTGACATTTGCATTTTCAAGCCTACAAATGCATTGCAAACCCTGAGGATAACATGAAATGTCTCTATGCTAAATTTACCAGTTGTCATATCCCCATTATCTAAGTGAAGGAAACGGATAACGGGTAAAGGATAACGTGACGCTAACCGAACGGACCCAACACAACTGAAAAATTAAAACGTGTTGCCAACCCTGAGGACAAGAACTGTTCTGCCCTTTTAAGCTAAAAAGCAGTATCTCAAAGTCAATTAACAAAGCAGTTTCAATTCTCTTCTGTTAGTAACACGGTTGATATTGCTACAGGAATTTTATCTGAGATACTGCCTTTTAGCTTAGGTGGCAGTATTAATCTATGTAGGCTACTTACATAAGTGGGTTTCCTGACGTCATATCCGCATTGCTTGTTGTGTATGATATCCTGCGGCTTTGTTCGACAGCAACTAAAGGGCACTCCACACGCCTCGCGCGAGCCTACGGCGCCGCTCGAGCAGTTGAAGTAGGCATTACGGTCCCAGTCACGAGGTCCTTCTACCCCACAGCATTGTAACTGGAAATGCGTAATCAATTAAAAAATGCATATATTTTTATCATTGTACATAACCACCGATAGAGTTCGAACTCTGTACCTTACGATCAGAGGTCTACATTCTAAGCTTACCTACTAAGCCACCAATTCTCGTTATCCTTATTCTTATATCTATAATTATAAATGCGAATCTGTTTGGCTGCTTCTTTCACTTTCACGGTCCAACGCCTCAACAATCATACCGATCGTAATTGCCATTAATTTAAGTGTCAACGATCCATGAGCATTATTGGCAGTAAATGGTTTCAATGAGTTATATTGATGTACGGTTATATACCGATGCGTCACTCAGATGTTTAAGAGCGTTAAGACAACATATTTACCCAATCTTCTTGTATCCAGTCAATCAAGTTCTGTTGATCAGGATCCTCTCTGTAGTGAGTTATGAAGGACTGGAAACCCGTCGTTGCTTGTAGTTTTATCTGATAATAAAAGAGAACATCGTAGCTATAAGGTAAATTAGTAACTAACGGACGAAGGGGTTACTATTAAAGGCGTACAAGTTATTTGAGTCGGAGTAAGCTTGAGGTGCGGCGAGAGGGCAATGGTCCCCCGCGCCTCATGCTTACCGCAGCTCTCAATTAAGTTGTAGTTAAGTACGCCTATATAAATCAGTGGGAGGACAGCTTATTTGCCTATTTTGCTTTTGAACCAAAACGATGCGCTACTGGACGAAGCTAAAACTGCCTCAAACACATTTCACAAATTCCAAATATTTATCTTTACACGTTCACGGACAATTCACACCTTTTAGGTACAGTTTGCTAAATTCGAATAGTATTTCCGTCCGCGGACTTGTTAAACTCATATTATTATTATTAATCAGCCTAACATAGTGCCCCACTGCTGGGTGAAGCCCTCCTCCCTTCATTTCCACACCTGTCTCTCTGGCAAATCCTTCTGAAAAGCCTCCAAGTCATCCCGACACTTGGGTCTGCCTCGCCGTCTGTAGATGTCCTGGGGAACTGACCAAGTTGCCGCATTGGCCCACCTCTGTGGGTACATGCGACAAGCATGCCTTTCCCACATCGGCTATGCCTGTTTTGGAACACAGGGTAGTGTTTCGCACTCGGTCCGTTCTTTTTACCCCTAATAGGCTGCGCTCCATCGCTCTTTGACAAACCTTGCGTTTGGACTTTTGATTTTCGGTTAACGACCACGACTGAGCACCGTAGGTTAAAACGGACAAAATACATACGTCGACGAGTTTGCGTTTCAATGAAAGAGGAAGGTTCATTAGGTTAACTCTTAACCGTTAGAAAATACAATATTGATATTTTTGAATATGTGCTAAATCATTTTTCCACTAGTAAAAGTATTCAAGAAAAGAACTGACAAACAAGCAAGCGGGTTACAAGAAGGTAAGTGAACAGATCGTGACATCTCAATTTTAATCAGTCTTCCATATACTGATACACATACACTTTTACTTACCCAGTCTTTGAAAACAAAAAACAATATCCCCGTAGTCATCTCAGCAAGCAATAGCAACGCGAGGAAAACTGCGTACTGCAACCAAATAACGATACAGTATTTATAAAACAGTAATAACCTGAGTGATCTATACTAATACTACGAGTATAAATGTGAATGTGAAATCTGTCTGTTTGTTACGCTTTCACGAATAAACTGCTGAACCGATCTAGATGAAATTTGGTATGGAGATAGTTTGAGTTCAGGAGAAGGACATAAGGTAATTTTTATCCCGAAAAGTTGTACGGTTCCTTTAGGAAATAGCGATCTACGCGGACGGAGTCGCGGGCAAAAGCTAGTAGTGCTATAATGTATCAAACGTCATCACTTTTACTACCGAAAACCCGCCTGGCAAGTACACGCGTCGGGTTCGTACTATTTTATCAAAACATTTCTGAACAAACGTATCATTACGCAGAACTTTCATTTCATCGAAAGGTATTTTTCGCCGCATGAGTTTCTTTCTGTGGTAGTCATAAGTCTCACATAACCTAACCTGGATACAGAATCATGGTTTCAAAAGAAAACAGCGGTCGATGAAATGAAATTCGATGAAGTTAAATTCGATAAAATGATGGGTTACCACACGCGTCACTTACCCAAATGTGCGTCCGTCTTACATAGGAAAAATTACATAATTTTCGGCATCCTACTAAATATTGGCAACCTACTAAATAATGGCATCATGGATTTAATTTCATTGTAATTACTAGGTGCCAATAGAGAAGATACCATTTACTCGTATAAAATCTTTCTAATTCGGATACGATTTGGTTTCACATACATTTATACATAGATTTATAAACTCATTACCCTTCTTTTGGATTAGGACAGTCGCATAAAAAAAAGTACGGCCTTAGTATACCTAATTCAAATCGACTGTCACAAGACTAATGTATTTAGTAGTTTGCTAATGACTAATTAGTAATTACTATAGTACTCACGCAAGCCAACAAGCAAGTGTTCTCACGCAATGCGCCGACGCAGCCCGTGAAGCCAATTATAAAAGTAATCGACCCTGGAAAGATACAATTAAAAGGTTTTAGACAATGGAATGACCAGTACAACCACCTATGTCGAAGAAAAAGTCAGATAATCAGATTAATAGGCACTAGTTATATGTACTTTTTGGGATTCCGTACCCAAAGAATGTTAACGGGACCCTATTGCTAAACCTCCGCTGTCCGTCCGTCTGTCTGTCAGCACAAGAAGAACAAGTAAGAACTCTTCTGTTATAGGCTGAAGACCGATGACGGCAGGATCATATCGTCTAAACATGAGCTTTTGGGAGAGATAGAAAAGTTCTACGGACAGCTGTACACGACAGCACTGTCAGCAGGGTGTATCTCATCTCAAACCAGAAACTTCAGATTGTCAGTGGGTATTATTATAGCCGCTATAATAACATAATATCAAATCATGTTTTGAGATGAAAAAGTGGAACAAGTGCATGAGTTTGTGTATTTAGGTTCGATATTTATGAGAGATGGAAAATGTGACGGGAATATTGAAAGAAGGGTAAAGGGTAATATTATCAATGAGGCGTTACACTCAATCGTGGAAACAAGAACATATCGAGCAAAGCTCGCCATGCCATCGTTCAGGAAGTATTGACACCAAAACGAATGTATGGTAGTGAATCATAGGTAAGGCAGAAGAAGAATGAAAGCAGGATTGATGCTGTTGAAATGAGAGCTCTGAGAAGTATGTGTGGATTTAGTAATGTTAGGATGATAGAGTAAGAAATAGCGAGATCCGAGAACGATGCGAATTGAAAGAAGATGTCGTGACGGAAATCGAAAAGGGTATGCTAATATAACCTGGAGACGGACAAAAGGTACTTTCAATTTAAAAAAAATATCAAAAGGATAGTGTTAGTGTAGGAGAATTTTTTTAAATACCTAGTCTGGACAAAAAAATAGAGAATCCTAGATAGTTTCTGAGGGCATCAATGAACTTCTACACAGTAACACTTGTGCTACTATTTATTCTGTGACGAAAGAAAGATGTGTGCATAAGGTAATAAACAAAACCCAATCTTGCGATGCGTAAATATTATCCTTTGATAACAGACACCAATGAAGGGCTTAAGTTATTTTGATAGAACGAATAACGAATTGTGTTGATACGACTTGATATAGTATTAAATTTACTGATAATTAAAGGAACGCTCTTAAAAACAAAAATTGTCTTTCCTGTGGTCAATAGTTAAGAGCTTGTGTGCATGTAAGTTATGTTTTTATATGATAGGTCTAAAGCAGTCCTGACGGTGTTGTTGCGGGAATGGGCTTAGCCAGAAAATTAGGCATTAAAAACGTTAATTTTCGGTGTGTCCACAGGAAAGACGGTAACCTAAATCAGTGTATGACCCTTAAACTTTCTAACGCCATTTGACAGCAATTTATGTGCTTTAAAGGCCATATTATTATATACCGGCACAAAACTCATGGAGCCTATAACAACTGAGTGATTGATTGATTTTTGTCCGTGGATTACAAACTTTTCTCATCACCAAAAGGTTGAGAGAACTGGCGAAGCGCAAAAGAGGCTCAAGCACCTAGGGTCGGCGCCCGTAGTAACAGAAGTACCTATATTGTGTTCTTGAAACAATGCCTCCGATTCAAAACATCCCTTGTTTATTGCACGGTATTATTTAATCAATGACTCCACATGCATACTCGTACATGTAATTATGTATTACTTCATTGTTTAAATCAATGCATGCATATAATATTATGATAAATATTTAGTCCTAATAGGTAGTTTACTTGCCTATCTATAAAGCATTCTGTATCTATACACTTACTATGGGTTGCACCATAATTATATGATTCCTATATCGCTTTTCCCTCGGTTATTATCCAATTTTACAGGACAAAAGATATATAAATCTAACTAGCACTTTAAAAAGCATTTTTGTGCTGTAGTGAATAATGGTAACTAGTACCTATAGTCGGCCCTCATAAGCCAATAAGCGGTATCTCGAATTTAATAGCCAAAGCAGATTAAATCCTCTTCCGTTAGTAATAAGGTTTCATTTGCTACAGGATTTTTGTCTGAGATACGGAAAATTTCTTAGCAGAGCAGAGTAGGTAATATCAGTTTTTTTATTAACGTTCGGAATCCTTCGTTTTTTACGAGGGACAAATTACGAGGCCAAGTGTGATAGCAATAGCTAGCCAATCGGTATTCAGAAGCGTACCCTATAGTCGTTATCAGATACATTGGAGCGAACCAACTGCTCACAAATATCTGAACATGACTATTGTCAAGGCGTTGCAAGTGTATGATCAGATATTTTTGAGCACCCTGAAGAGTACAGATATATTTGATAGCAACTGTATCTACTAGAGAAAAAATTATGATAGCTTCATTTCAATTTTATGTCATAATTAAATTATTGTACAAACTAAATAATAAAGACAATACAGTATGGTTACTTCCATAAGGAAGTGTTGTCTTTACGATAATTTAATTATGAAATGTCTTCATAAACTTAAATACTACTTAAACCAACCTTATGGTTTAAGTAGTATGTAGACATTTCAAAAATATTATTAAGGGACAAGATACTAAACTGTGCATTTATTTACGACTGGATTGAAGACACATGGCATTATTTAAAACTGGATTAGACACATGGCAGTACCTTTCCAACTTGATTGTTCTTAGTGAGATATGTTTAAGGAAACAACTGTATTTAAACTACTTTGTAAATTAGTTCATAAGTAATGCATTGTTTGTTTCTGTTTTATCTCCAATAAAGTAAATAAATAAATAAATAAATAAATGCACACAGATCACACATTTGCTTCAGTTGCTTATAAAGGTAGAGGAAATTATGAATGACTTACCAATGCAAATTAGTATGAATGCGGGGTCTAGGGCTATATTCGTCAGTCGAGACAGATTGTTGAATGTGTCCTTTTCATTCCACGCCCAGATGCCCACTGCTAGCACTATTAGGCCTAGAAACTACAAACAAAAATAGTTAAAAAAAAAGTCCTTATAGGTAGTAGTTTTCAGCCTTTTCGCTGACAAATCTTTGACAAATACATCGTTTTGCAACCTATTCATTTTCCAACCCGCTTTTTTCTGTAACTACAAATATTTCAGGATTTTTATAAAACTAACCTAACCTGTAGAGTCCTACACGATGGTATTGAAATAAATCCAGAATTATATACAGTTTTGGATAAAAACACGGGTTGTCAAATGATTAATTTTTTGTTTGTGAAATGAATCATTATACTTACTATTTTGAAAAGCACCTTCAAATCTTTCTTATTAATTATTTATATATTGATAAATTTTGCACTTAAGTTTGGTTTAATGGCAATTAGACATTGGTGCTACAAAACCCTGATTTCAGAGAGATAACTATAAATTTCAATAAAACATTGTAAAGTATGGATGGTGTTAACAAAATTATCTCCAAATGGAAAAATATGGCTTTAGAAACCGTCTATCTATTCTCATGATGCTATGCAATAGCACAGACACAAAGATTAACACACAGACATATTTGTATCTGACACATCCCTATTATTAGAGGCATTAGAGTATATGTCATATTTTTGGGCTACGATTTTGCAATGACATTATGCGCATATGCTTAGCGTAATATCAAAGTTCAACGTGTGATTCAAGTCCAAAACAGTCTACAGCAATAAGATTTTCAAAGAATAGTTTGTACTTAAAAAATACAAAAATAAGCATCGGAACCGATACTTTAATAGCCTTGTAGGACCTGTTTTGGAGAGCTGTACAAGATTTTATTATTTTATATTGACTAATCAAGTTCATGTTTCTACATAAAATCTACCATCATTGTTAAATATAGCATAAATATGGCTTTATATTGAGTCAAGGATGTTAGGTATAAAGTTCTTATCATCCCATTCATTTGTTTTAATACTGTTACGGAGACCCAAGTTACATTCTCAACCTAGTAAGGGAAGTACCGAAAATGAGCATTATGTATACATTGTGATTTTATATAACGAAGTACCTAATATATAGATTTAAAAAAAACATTACGAAACACATCTATAGAAGTAATAATATTCCATATGCTTACTTTACCTCATAAGCTACATATGGACTTAACACAGGAAAAAGGAAACATAAAAAGCAGTATAGAAAGCCACATTATGCAGAAATAAAATGTTTAACCCTTTGAATGCCGGACAAAAAATATACACATTTCTAGCCTCTTCAGATTTTGATTTAAACAATAATAAGAAAAGAAAAAAAAAAAGAAAAAGAAAAAAATTGACCTGGGTCCATCACAAGGCATCCAAAAGATTAACTGTCATTTAAAAGCACTTAACTGCAAAAATAAATCATTACTCATATAAAGATGTACCTATTTCTTAAAAAATTAACATGTTCTTTGCAAAGCAACCTCTTTATTAATAAGTGTCCTAGAAGAAAAAAAGTACATGGTAAAAGTACATAGAGATTTTAAGTAAAGAATTAAAACCAGCTATTCCTTTAGAAGTAACATCCAAAATGTCCATTTAGTACTGTTCCTTAAGCTGGCGTGTGTTAAATCAATGAATAATAGTGCTACTTGTTACTGCTATACTAAGTGATATTATAATTGTGACTTGTAACAATTGTAAGATTGGTTAAAAAATAACTTATGAAAATGTAAATGAAAATGACATTTCAATAAATTACGTACTTAACATCGAGTTATATTGTACTACAATATAACTCGATGGTACTTAAGTATAATACGATTTAGATATCTAGCATAAAATCCGCGACCAACTCGGAGGATGTGTAACGTCATGTACTGTTAGAATAATTGAGGTGGCCTCAATTTAGTACAACTAAACAAAAGAAAATACTGACATACTGGCTAGCTAACACCTTCGTAAATATGGAAATATAACTGCTCCCAATACGTAACAACAGACCATTTGTTTCTTTTTTGTTTTTATTAGCCTTGAACTGCAGTTGAGACTAAGAAAGCCTAGAGAAACGAAACGAGAACGTTAATTGACGACTTTAACACAGAATTAACTGGAATTTACAAAAGCATCTTTACTGAAAACTTTTATGACAACTGATAAATATAGTAATTTTAAAAATACTCACCCAAAACAGCACATTTACACCAAAAATAACATATTTTAGACAACAGCTGACTTCGCTGGTGTCTCGTCGATATTTTCTTATTCCAGGCATGTTTTCAGCTATAATTAATGTACTTATGTTATTCACCTAGGCCCCACTTCATTTCAAATTAAAATTAAAACTATTATTAAAACATGATAATACGATTTAATTAACTAAACACTAAACTAACTCGTTGAGCGCAACCAAGCGCTTTGTGAAGTACAGGTACACTACACACACACACTACACTGCAATCGACACGAACACAAAGCTTCGAAAAGGAAGGCCTCCATGCCTGACAGCAGGACAGCAAGATACAATTCTCTTAGCAGAAAGAAGGACAGCGCTATAGGAAAGTAGCTTATTTACGTTCCACTCGCACACTTAACACCGTGCATTTCTCTGCACTGCACGCCATTATGTTACTTTGTGTTTGACAGTTGGCTATTGACCTATTGCGATGTATTTGGTGTAAGGCGCTCAGAATTAAGTAGGTATACCTAGTTAAGTGATTTACACATTTACATGACTATAATAAATATAAAACATTAACCTAACCGGTGGCACCTGTAGGTTAAGATTTTTTATAACGTTGTTGTAATTGTTATTTTACTTCTAAATGTACAAGTAGTTATGTGTCTTAATATAAATAATTGTAAAAAAAAAATCGGGATTAAAATAATGATCCAAAATAAAAAAATTAGTACTAGTAAAAAGCGTTTTTGAGTACCTATTGCTTGCAGTCTTTATTTTTTCTTATTTTAATGACAGGTAAGTATAATAAAACAACATAAATAAAATTATATTTAATTTCTTTATTGACACGTTTTCCCGCCAGCCGTCTGTAGATGTATCCAGTCTATGTAGTTGCTAACTTTCGTATAAACGCCTGAAATAAAGAGTATTCTAGAAAATTCTCGATGACTACATCTAAATCATTAGACGTAATAAGTAATTATTGGAGTCATATTTCTTTTCTATCGATTAAAACAAAATAACGCACCAGGGTAGCGGGGATCAGCGCATCCGATTCCCCACGACACGACACCTGAAAAAGAAATATGTCTCAATGTCTTGTTGCTGTAAGGTTTCGAACAGGCGCAAAAATATAGCAAAAACTGCATACAATAGGCGGGTCACTAGTAGAGTGACTAGATCGAAAAATTACCACATCGCTTGTAGCCAATATCTCAAAATGACTGAGTCGTAAAATGACCACATCGCTTGTAGCCTACTTCTCAAAACGTCCGAGTCGCAAAATGACCACATCGCTTGTAGCCCACATCTCAAAATGACTGAGCCGCAAAATGACCACTTTGCTTTTTTCATTTTATGCCTGTCTTAGCAAAGTCGACGCAGCCCCGCATGGGGGGCTGCTATTCCTGGGAAATTTGCCCTTCGGGCATTTGAAGTTACCTAACGAACCTAACCTACCTAGTAACGCAAACGAAGTGTTCATTTTGCGACTCAGACATTTTGAGAAGTAGGCTACAAGCGATGTGGTCATTTTGCGACTCGGACGTTTTGAGAAGTAGGCTACAAGCGATGTGGTCATTTTACGACTCAGACATTTTGAGATGTGGGCTACAAGCGATGGGGTCATTTTGCGAGTCGGTAATTTTGCGACCGAGTCATTCTACTAGTGACCTCAATAGGCAATACCAATGTAAGAACGGCAATACTTTAGAATGATGTAGGTACAACATAACACAATAAATTAATATGACGGCGACTGTGACTATGAACTTTCTCACGTGACTACTTTTTATGACTTAAAGTTGGCTGACGATGAAGTTGATTACAAATGATTGACTGAAACCCACCTGCCTGGACGTATTTCCCGCTCGGCTCAAAAACTAAAAATGGCCCACCGCTGTCACCCTGAAACACATTTTTTTCTACATAATAAATAATACATACATACATAACTTCACGCCTTCATTCCCAGAGTCGGGTAGGCAGAGCTACAGAAATACCAACAACTCTATACAGACTTGTTGACAATTCTGTAACCACATTTTGCACAAGTAGGCTAAGATGTTTACCAGTGTGTTAGTGACAGGTTGCAAGCCCATCGCCTAACAGTACTACAAGCCCTTATTCCCTTAGTCCCCTCTTACGACATCTACGGGAACACATGCAATAGCACTATTCTGACCCGGCAACCACACGGGTACATAATAATATACTTGGCACATTCAAAACTGGGCTCTTTGCCTTTGACGCTTTAGTCGAAAAGCTCACACCTAGTCTGCGAATTCTGTGGCCCTAGTGTAAAAGTCAGTGTCTGTGTGTAGTCTGTGTCTTCTGAAGTTCAAGTGAAGAAGGGTAAAAATTTAATGCACTTTGTATATGACTTATGGGTGATTTGCTAAAATATTGAACATAGTTAAGGACCTAATTGATGCGAGTGTTTAATTGAAACAAAATATTTTTCCTTTGTGTAACGAGGATTAACCATTCGATTTTATGACTAATTTTCGTTACACAAAGGAAAAATAATTTGTTTCAATTAAGCTTTGACATCAACTAACTATGTATAATATCCTTAACTATGTATAATATTTTTGCAATTCACCCTTATACCCTTTTTAATTACTTTAAGTAGGTACTAAAAAATCCTAGCAAATTGGCATTGATGTTGACTGTCATACAGTAGGACCTCTACCCGCATGCTGTCTTTGAAACTCTAAGTTTCTATAGGTTAATAAGATTGTTTACCAAGTGATACATACATACTGCTTTTCACTGCACATATGATGAAATTGCAGACATGTTTTAAAAATCGGCAAATTATATTAATAAACTTCGGTATTAAATAATTGATAATCCTATCAAGAAAAATTAAACTTGATGAACAATTTTTACAAAATAACACAGGAATCGAAATAATATTTTCTGAATAGGAGGATTAAGAACCGCCGTACTCGGAATATTTTAGAGACAGTTAACTCGTTCCTCTTTCAAACTCGTGTATCAAAAATCGTCATTATAAGGACTTACTTAACTAACTCTAAGTGTGGCCCTTAGACTGATAATGCTATAATAGAAGTAAATCATTTCGATTTCATAATTTGAATCTGTATTTCTGCCCGTTGTAAGAGTTAAAGTCGGTAAAAGCTCCGAGAGTCGATCAACGTAGCTTAAAATACGCTGAAGCATTAGTTAAAACAGTGACGCGATTACTGCATCTCGTTTTTAAGAGAACGTCATGTGATTACTTTTTACGAGTATCTCTTCTATCTGGAAAGTAAGGATTTTCATATCTCATTGGCGGGCTGAATAAGGCATTTCCAACTCTAGGGTGAAAAGTGATTTAGAAAAAATTAACAAGCTGTCGGTCATCCTTGACTTTTTTTCTAGACCATGGAAGTATTTTATGTTACAGCTATTACGAAACAACTAGGCCTTTTTTTAGGGTTCCGTAGCCAAATGGAAAAAAACGGAACCCTTATAGATTCGTCATGTATGTCTGCCTGTCCGTCCGTATGTCACAGTCACTTTTTTCCGAAACTATAAGAACAACACTGTTGAAACTTGGTAAGTAGATGTATTCTGTGAACCGCATTAAGATTTTCACACAAAAATGGAAAAAAAACCATAAATTTTGGGGGTTCCCCATACTTAGAACAGAAACTCAAAAAATATTTTTCATCAAACCCATACGTGTGGGGTATCTATGTATAGGTCTTCAAAAATGATATCGAGGTTACTAACATCATTTTTTTCTAAACTGAACAGTTTGCGCGAGAGAAACTTCCAAAGTGTTGAAATGTGTCGTCCCCCCCCCCCTGTAACTTCTAAAATAAGAGAATGATAGAACTAAAAAAAATATATGATGTACATTACCATGCAAACTTCCACCGAAAATTGGTTTGAACGAGATCTAGTAAGTAGTTTTTTTTAATACGTCATAAAAACATTGATCAAAGCTACAACGAACTTTTATATTATGTTACTTGCTGCTACGGAACCCTTCATGGGCGAGTCCGACTCGCACTTGGCCGCTTTTTTAAACTCGTTTCGTAATTGTGTCAAAAGACAAAGCTCTTGATAATAACATAACTACAACATTTTTGTTTACATTCCTCTCAGTCAAAATGAAAAGTATAGTGTTTAACTTAGGTAAAGGATCAATTGACCCATCTATAGGCTAAGATATCTCGGGATGCAATTGATCACTTTGATCCCTCGGTCAACAATCTACTATTTGCTGTTTTGACGCTGTTAAATTAACTCAGCTTCACCCTAATATAACTGTACTCATGAATCATGATCCTGTATACCTGACAACCGTCCTTTCCCTTAGAGAAAGCACACATCATGGTCGGCTTAAGATGTTTGGCCAACTTGGACTCCTGACACTCTTCGTCTGTAAGGATCTTCAGGGAAGCCTTTAGCAGGACGTTGGACGAAGATTGCTCCACGCCAACCCGCCCCCAGCCGACTATAGTCCCCACCATATTGCTGAAGTCCTGGTCTTAAAAAAACAAATTTATTGTAAATAATTCGTCTTCAAATATTTCAAAGACGCCAAGGATGTTTTGTACCCGATTAAGGCAGAAGAAGCGGTGCCAAGCGACATTGAATTTTGAACATAAATAAATAAATATAATTCCTAACCATCGATATAGTTATTTGTGCAACACGAGAGCAAAGTTGTTTTTTGCTGCGAGTGTTGATTTTGAATCCCGAGCAAGCGAAGGATTCTAGAATTGTATCACGAGAGTAGCGAGTGATTCTAGTTTAGAATCCTGAGTGCAGCGAGGGAGTCAAAGACACGAGACGCAAATAACTTTGGTGTTGTGTTGCACATACAATTTTTCACCTTAGCAGCGAGAAAATATAACCTTTATCTACACACATATCATAAACCCTCTATGATGCGCTCAAAAACCGCAAATTACGACTAGCATAAAGATAAACTGTTTTGTTGGGTTGGTCTTGGACTGTCTAGAACACAATTTGACTACATTTGATATTTGCCTAGAGCTTAAAGTGACTACTGCATATTGGGTCGAACACTCAAATCTACTAAAACACAAATTGACTAGTACCGAAAAAACCTAGAACTAATTTTGCCAACTGTCGTCTTTTGTTTTTGAATGTACAGACGAAGTGAACGAACACATTTCTTTTTTGTGAAAATGTTGTTATTGCTTAAACATCAAATTCGATATCAATATTACATTCAAATTTCGAACATCTTTGAAAAACAGCAATTTTATTTGACCTCGATTCTAATATCACTCGAGATGACATTTTATTCGAAATGGAATGTCAATTTGCATACAATTTTGAAAAAAATCTCGCTTGTTACTTGATATCGAACGATATGATAGTAGAGGCCGACTCTAGTTTGTCTCTGAATTTAAAAAAAACTACGGGTGCCGCCATTTTTGACGTTCTATTTGTCTTGTTGCAAAAATAGTTTAGTTTGTTTTGTTTTTTTTTTAATAATATATGTATTTAGATTGTAACTGTACATAATTGGGCATTAAAACACTCGTGTGATGTTATTATGTAACAGTCACATAAACTACTATAAGGTAAAAAGAAAACAACATGATAAAAATAAAACGACATCCCCCAGCCGCCCGTGCGCCGCACCACGGCCACGGAACCAAAATTAAAATCGTATTTTGCTCACTGTTTTTAAACAGCAAGACCACCCTTTTCGAGGTGCTGAGGTGAAAAGTTACTTTGTACCCCGAATAAACGACTTCTACATAGACGGAGTCACGTGGGCAACAGTACGGAATATATTTGATGATAAAGCTGGTTGGTGAATGAAGAATCAGGGTTCAAATCAAAAAGGGTTTAAGCATTGTCATTGCCTTGGTTAAATTGGCGTTTAATCATACTAGTTAATATTATAATTTTGAACTCTGTTGGTCTGTTTGTTGCCTTTACACGACAAAACGATTTAGCGACTCGTAATTAAATTTGACAAATACAGTGTGTGACATCCATAAGAATATAAATTTAAAGTAACGAAAGCTTTAGATGCTGTGAACGATTTTATCGAAAAAATATAACAATTACCTTTTCTAATGGAGAGTTATTAATGTTTTAAATTTTCTCGAGCAGCAATGTAATGCAAAGAGGCAAACGAGTTAGGTACCCGTACAAGCAATCAAAATGTTGGTGTCTGTTGTTAGCTTTGTTACCGATACTATGCGTGGAGAATTAGTTAGTATGAGAAAAAAAGTACACATTATGTTAACAATACACACGTTTTTATGTTAATTAGGATGCATATTAACTGTTGTCAAAATGTATGTTCGTATGGATGTCACACACTGTAGATAGGTGGATCTAAGCGGACGGATTCGCGGTCAACACCTAGTCACGAGAAGCTTAACTTACCTGGTGTCGGCAAACATATCGGTATTATCGTCTGACTGAACTCCACAGGATAATCCAGAGTGGCGATGGCGATGTCGTTCTCGTCCCGAACTGGGGTCGAAGTGAAGTCTTCATGTATTGCTACTTTTGATATATTCCTTTTTTCCACTCCTCTTAAGTCGTCCATATTATCCAAGCCTATTAACACTTGCATTTGCTCCGCGTTGTCCCTAAAGTACATTTATCATATTAATAAAATACAAAGACTAAGTAGGTACGGGGTAGATTACTCTGTATCTAAGGTATTCCAATGATTTAGTAAAAGTCGTGGAAATCTGATAGTTTCTAACCGGTTATTATTCCTACAAGCCGGTCTAGTGCGAGTCGGACTCACGCACCGAGGGTTCCGTGCAAAATTATACTCTCCATATATCGAAATAGGTCGCAATTAGTTTACCAACTTTAAATAAATTACTACTAATAAAATAAAATAAAATAAATTACATACATACATACATACTATCACGCCTTCATTCCCAGAGTGGGGTAGGCAGAGCTAAAGAAATACCAACAACTACAAAAAGAGTTGTTGGTAATTCTGTAACCACATTTTGCACAAACAGGCTAAGATGTTTACCAGTGTATTAGTGACAGGTTGCAAGCCCATCGCCTAACAGTACTAGAAACCCTTATTCCCTTAGTCGCCTCTTACGACATCCACGGGAAGACATGGAATGGCACTATTCTAACCCGGCAACCACACGGGCAAAAATAAATTAATAAGTAGTAATAAAATATTTAAAAAAATGCGATGAAACAACAAAATAACGATTTTCGGATTTTTTCCTTTACTTTTGCTGCAAGACCATCCTTTTTACCAAATTTCATGATTGTAGGTCTATGTGAATTAGGTACCCTATAGGCTTTCCATCCCCTGCGAAGAGTTAGAAAATAAGGCTCAATATGGTCGTATCTTTGGATTGCGTTGACTTAGAAGTTTTTTTTTACAGCTTCAATAGACCGCAGATATAAGTATTAGATGTTAATTTCAACTTGATTCCTCCACGCGTTCCTGAGAAAAAGGGTCTTGACAGACAGACGGACAACAAAGTGATCCTATAAGTTATCCGTTTCTTTTTCCTTTTGAGGTCATCATCATTAAATTTAAGAGCCAGGCTCTTGTCGGTGGAGTAATTGCCACTTTTCTCTATCCTGTGCCAGCCTTTTCACCTCCTGATACGACACGACATTCGCCTTCTGTCTTATTTGGTTAAAGTATGTGAGCCTAGGTCTTCCTCTTCCTCTTTTTCCTTCGACTTTACCCTCCAAAATGTTCAAAAAGAAACTATCGTGCCGCATCAAGTGGCCCATCATCTTTCTTCTTCTACATTCTATAGTTTTTAAAATATGTCTTTTCTCGTTCACCATCTTCAAAACTTCTTCGTTGGTTTTCTTTTCCGTCCAGCTAATTTTTTCCATCCTTCGCCAACACCACATCTCAAACGCTTCCAACCTTTCTCTATCTCTCTGTGTTAGTGTCCAAGTCTCGCTACCGTACAACGCAATGCTCCAGATGTAGATTTTAATTAGGCGTTTTTTAGCGTTTTTTGATATTTTTGTTCTTAACAGGTGCTTCTTGTTATTGAAGGCTTTTTTAGCCATGGCTATCCTTTGAATGATGTCTGCGGTGCATCTGGAGTCATTGGTAATTAAACTTCCTAAATATTTAAATTTGTTTACTTGTTCTATTGTACTATTGTTAAGAAGAATGATTGGGTTATGTTTTCTTGTATGTTTAGATGTTATAAGAGTTTTAGTTTTACTGCTATTAATTTTAAGTCCAAACTGATTGAAAATTTCCTCCATTTTTACAACTAGGTCTTGTAGTTGACTGTTGGTTTCAGCAAATGCTGCAATATCATCCGCAAACCTAATGAAATGAATTTTTTGACCATTAAATTTAATTCCCCCAAAATCTGAATCTATTACCTTTTTATGGCATCTTCTATAAAAATGTTAAATACGAGTGGTGAGAGTGGACAACCCTGTCTGACCCCTTGCCTTATCTTTGCTTTTGCATTTTCCTCTCCAACTTCTATAATGGTCTCCTGGTTCTTATAAAGTTCGCAAATATTTTTTCGGTCCCTGTAGCAAACACCAACACCACGCAGGCTATACATCATCTTCTTCCAGTCTATTTTATCAAAAGCCTTCTCCAGGTTAATAAATGCTATGTGCTTATCCATATTTAAATCTAACCGCCTGTCAACTATTAATCTAAGAGCTAAAATAGCTTCTCTAGTCTCTTTATTCTTTCGAAAACCATACTGATCGGAACTTAATGGTTTTCAGCAATTGGTCTCAATCTGTTTTGAATTATTTTTAATAAAATTTTAGATGCTTGCGAAATAAGGCTTAAGGTTCGGTGTTCTTCACATTTTAAAGAAGTAAGTTTTTTTGGCAATGCCACTGTTCTGCTTATTTGGAAATCTACCGGAATTTGTCCTGTTATGTATATATCTCTCATTAACTCAAAAAGTTCCTGTACCATGGGTTCACATACTGCATATTTTATCATTTCAATAAATACTTGGTCACAGCTTGTTATTGTGGATACTCATCAAGGCTTTCAAAAACTCTTCTTTTAAGATATCTGGCCCTTTCTCATCCTCATCCACTATTTGTTCTACCTCTATATGATCATCATCCAATCCTTGTCCTTTGTAAAGTTGTTCTATGTATCTCTTTGAGGTACGGAACCCTAAAAAAATATTATGAGCTTAGCCTGAACTTCCGCACGCTGTAAAAACTCAATATCATATGAGTAGCAGTGTATTGCATGAATGCGATCGGTGTGGGATCGATCGTGGCGGTCCTTGAGAGAAACAGGAGTAAGTCCAGTGGTGGTAGGACCCTGTGCAGGCTCCGTCCAGATTGCTACCACCATCTTATCCATTAACCTACGGCCAAGCAGCAATGTTCGCATTGTTGTGTTCCTGTTTGGGGATAAGACCACCGATGAAACTACTAGTGTAGAGGCATTCCATCTTAGTCTTCAGGGTTGGCAACGTATTTGAGTTATGAGAATTCAAATGTCTATGGGTCTCAGTTTCCAATTCATTAGGTGGCCTGAGTGCTCGAGTGCCTTCTCTGTGCCGTAAAAAAGTGAACGCCTTTCGGCTGATGATGATGCAGATTATGGTAATATACAAATCGATGGTGATTATTTTCTCTTACCACTTGAAGCAGTGACCGGCGCTCAGCACATGCTGGTCCGTGACGAGGGCTCCACCACAGTGCATATGCTCATTCTTCATGATGGCTACTGCCCAGGGGAAGGAGTTAGGTTCCGCTCGCCTCCCTCCCACTATGCGCATCGATACTATGGTGTCCGAAGGTACTCCGCATGCTTAAAGAATAAATATATTAGTGGTTGGGCCTATCGATAGATACATCAATCTAGTTTTTGATATCTTGATGAAGATTAATTAGCCTTACCGCCTGTTTCACAATCGTCAAGTAACGCATATCTGTCAAATAAATTTAGCCCTCTCCCTTTCTTACACTAGAAAATAGACAAAGAGAGGGCTATATTTATTTGACAGATAAATAGTATTTATGGTCACAAGTAAAGTCAACTAGGGCTGAGGGACTCTACATGGTAAAAAGATATCGTCTTTGACGAGTATTGTCAACGTTACGATGACTCTTAAGTCATTAACAAAAATGGCGACTGTGCCATAAACGATTCTAAAACACATCAAACGCGATATCGTTATAACGCAGTAGAATAGAGGCCCAGGCTGCCATTTCAATTCATATTTTATATCATTGTACATGGCATGACGAATAAAAGTAGAGAATTTATGAATTTGAACGAAACACTCTTTTTAACCTCGTAAGGCCCAAGGCCCTAAATTTAGGACATTTGTCAAAGTGACTTTAGACTTTAGTTGACTTACACAAGGTTCTTTTTTGAACTAGTAAAATTTGACGTGGGCCTCAGGAGGTTAAAATAGCTTATTATTACGGTCTGTGAATGTAATTTTAGGTAATATGGCTTCATTCCAGGATAATCCTCGTATCAACGTAGTAGAAGCAAAGTTTGGTGAAGTCAGATGATGAATGCCATGGCTAACCACCGAAACTCTTGAATAATATTTCTACCCTCCTAAGCCAAAAAACAATATCTCAGATTCAATTGCCAATGTAAATTCAATCCTCTTCTGTTAGTAATAGGGTTGTGATTGCTACAGGAGTTTTATTTGAGATACTGCTATTCGGCTTAGCAGTGTAGATTTTGAATACCTACTAAGATTTTTCTTGAAGTTTCTGCAGCACTCGTCTAAACGCAAGGAAGTGAAATCCAAATAGAGGAAAACCAAGGAGAAATCAATGTGCTCATTTAATATTGTCCTTGGAATCGGGCGACCCATTGACCTGACATAAGGTTATTTTTACTTAATATAGTGAGTGTGACTAAAGTAATTAAAATAATACACACCTATTAGCATGAAAAGCATCAGTTTAATTGGCCACTGGTAACATGGACGCGACTTATTTAAAGGCAATCATATTTAAGAAATATAAGTTTGAGAAAAAATTGGCATACTTAGGAATGTGTAATCATATTTAATATTAATTCATTTCAAACTAGTTACTCTTAAGTGGTTTTAATTCAATAAAAATAAACTGTTCACGAACGTTTTTGATAATACGATGTTAAAAAGAAAGACAATGATTTTTTACAAGAACACACTAAAAGAAAGTTGGTACAATAGTTCACATTACAAAGAGACAGACATACACCCAAGAGCTATGAAAACGGGTCACTTTTCTATGGAAATCTGTACTAAGCGACCCGTTCTCATTGCTCTTGATTATAATTGTAAACGGTCTTAACTCAACATCCAGTGTGTTACTGGCATGAGGGCTTCTGCTTTAACTAACAATAATATGTTGTTTAAGTAACTATTTGCAGGTATAATTAAGTCGAAGTTAACTAACGTAACGCTGCAAATTAACTTCTTAGATTTTAACTATCAACAACGTACTGGAGCTATGTGTAAGTATCGTAATCAATATCGTTATTACTTGGTACAAGGCATACATTGGTACAGGGGCAGAACATAGAGAGTTATTAATACTCCTTGAATTTGTCACATTTGAGAAACAAAAATCACAGAAAATAATCGTTGTCAAATACCCTTCTAATCTGTGGTTTTCAAACATGAACGAAAGTCATTCCTCTCGTAATAATTTTATGTTTAATAAATAGTGAGTTTAACTAATTTTATTTATTTATTTATTTTATTTTATAGAAATAGGTACAGTAACAAGTCACAGACGTAGAAAACATAACAACAGAAACTGAAACATATAAGTAACACTCAGTGTCTGCAACTCAACACTAACTGTACTCAACATTTGCAGAATACAAGTTTAAATTAAGCTAACACGCACTTGATTATCTTATGAAGCAAGTAAGGAAACTACAAATAAACAACTATAATAAAAGACATCACAAATAAAAGTATACAGGCAATGATATTCTACTATAACATGTTAAATAACTCTGATGTTCTAGACTTAAATAGGTTTAATGACATTGCGAAAACGTCGCAGTCAGAACATATTTTATTGAACGAGCGACACATACGATTGATAGGATTATTAAGGGATACATTATTATTGGTGTGAAGAGTGGCAAATAGTTGGGGGTGGCGGGTGGGTCTAAGGACACATTTAAATTTAATTTTGCCCAGAATATCAGTATCTACAAGAGAATTACATATTTTGTACAACATGGCCATATCAGTTACTTGTCTCCTATGTTCCAGCGTTTGCATAATGGCCTACGACGCTCGTGAAATGTGTGACATGATTTTGTTGTACGGCGAAAGGCAACGCAGCAGAAGCGTTGGGGTTGCATCGTGAAAGATACATCCTCACAATCCCCGATTCATATTAGAAGCCGTTAAATGGAGCTTCTATGGTCACTTATAAACAAGTCTTTGTTTGGTCACGTGACTTTATTAATTAACTTTAACGCATAGTGTACATTGCTTGCAATTAATTTTTTGTTAGAAAACAAGCGTGTACTGTTTTATCTTGTTTTAATTAAAATAAACATGTAGGTACATTAAGGAGTTGCCCATTGTTACTCTATATCAAGGAAAGCCCTCATGCCGGTAACACACTGTATATGCTAAGAGTGAAACTAACGCTGGTCTTATACTAGGTCAGCTCGATGACATCACGAAAAGTGACATAATCACAAACAAAAGAAAAGTTACATAAATAAAAAGGACTGAGGGGTTATTATGACAAAGCTATGCACTTCAGTTTACGCTTAGAGAAAAGGACAGAGCTATATAACTGCTATAGCTCTGTCCTTTACGCTCACCATAAAATGAATTGCATAGCTATGTCATAATAACCCCCCAGTTAGTTAGTTACTAAGATAATTAAAAACAGTACGTAGTAAATCTGAATCTGTATGATTATCCATGTGGAAACCCTGAATATGTATGTATTTTTGGATGGATGGTGAACATCAAATTCCCTAAAAAAACAAGATTAATTAGAAAAAAAAGGATTATTGAGTAATTATTTAATCAGTGTACTTGAAAAAACTTTCGTTGCAGAAATTTAGCGACTGAACCAGCAGCAATTTACTTCGTTCGCTCAGTTCGCGCGTGTTTTTGCCTAGCCAAACTGCATAACACCACCTTCCCTCAGTCTGTTCATTGTACTCCTAGCAAATGTGATAAAAAAACAAAAAGCGCACCTGATTTTGGTTTTCCAGTTGCTCCACTGTAAACCGCAGATATAACGCAAACCCGTCCACGATGACGAGCTAAGGCCTGCGCGTCACTTTTAGCATCTTAATATCAAATTTCACCAACAACTTCAGACGATCAAAGGTTTTAAAGCTGTCAAATAAAACGAATCGGCTAGCAGTTGATCAAAATATAACAGCCTGATAAATCGTTGGATGAAATCCGACATAAACGATGAAAAAAGCCAAACAAAAAGGACAACTCACAGCAGTCTTCTCCGTATATCGGCACCATCTAAAATGCAATAAGAACCTCTATGAAATTGCATTGAAAGGGTAACTGAGGACAAGAACTGTTATACCCACCTTGATTAATCCCAGCAGGATACAAGAGAATAAATGCATAATAATTGTCTCTTACAACGCTCACTTTGAACCACATACACTGCACTGGTACTTGGTCCGATCTTGGATACTTATTTACGCTCTACACGGATTTAACACGGAGGAATTAGGCACGCGATAATTTCCTTGTAAACTCAGCATACCAGCTGCTACAGGCTACTAACTCGACGACTCCGCTCCCTTTTGATTCGCTCTAATATATAACAATCAAATATGTAACTAAAAACCCCCAAAGTACTCATGATGACGCGTCATCCCCAAAATATTTTGCTACAAAACTGTTATGTCGTATTCTAACGAACATTTGGAAGTTTATCACGGTAACAAAAACGTACACGTATGAAATTAAATTTCTTATCGTCTTATTTCACGTTATTACCAATCGTGACATTGCACATAAATATTTTTCATTGCGTTTTGCTGTTTGCGTTAAGGTTATCTGTGATCGGGCTTAAATAAAGTAACCACTGGGTGATAAAGTTTAATAACAAAACTAGGTATTGTTAAAATGTCTGTTACTTAGGTAATTATATAAAACTAAGCACAATACATTCCGTCTCTACTCTGCTCTTTAATCCAGTCCAAGAACTTCGTCACGATGGTGTAGACGCCTGTAAAGTATTATACGTTTCAAAAGCTAATTTTTAAAGTGAAAAGTAATTTATAAGCGGTTTTTAGTTTTACCTGGGTAATCCGGTTTAGCACAGTCTATTCCCCATGACACGACTCCTGTGCGAGAAAATCAGTATGTTCAGTTAATTCATTACTGTCCAGTAAGAATGCTAATAGTTTTGCAAGAATTTTAAAGTCGAAAGCTTACCGACTTGATACCACCTCATGTTTTTAGTTCGTGGATGCGTTGAAAAAAGAGGTCCACCGCTGTCACCCTGTGAATTCCATTGCAGTAAATCTCATTTATTTTTATTTTGCTAATAATTTGGGAACTACTCAATTTGTGCTAACACTTTAAGGTAGGTGTACTTCCATTAGAAACAAATTTATCCTGACCTATAAAAATGGGGAGCCTTTCGTTTCATCCAAAAGTTTTTGCCAATCTGATTCATTTCCCAAACATATCATTTGACCGAATTGGTTTTATTCTGAAACTGCAAATATTTCAGGACCTTCGTGGACAGGTTAGGTTAGGTGAGTTTCACAAAAATCATAAAATATTTACAGTTTGGGAAATGAATCAGTTTGGCAAAAAGTTTTTGACCAAATGAAGGTAAACCATAAAAATGCCCTTGAGATAATCTGTGATTTAGCTGTAACGATGGAGTAAGAGCAATTGCATATTTCAAAAGTAACTTGGGTTGTCTCAAAGATGACTAAATCGCACTTCTTTTAAGGAGATTATTCTTTGTTTTATCGTTTAGAAACCAGTGGAATGACTAGCATATTGAAGCACTCCATGTTAGTCCTCAGTCTTAGTAACGCGTTTAGGTACATTCTTGGAGGTGCGCTAAAGCTCATACAATAATTCAACTCCGATTATCTAAAGTCCAAATAAACGTTTCTCATAAAAGTTTACATCATAATAATCATTATTCATAAGTTCGTAACCAGTTTCTCTTACAAACGATCGTTATTCGGTCGTTATAATTGGAAATCACTTACTTTGATTTTATTTTCCCCATAAGAAGTAAAGTTAAATGTGTTTTATCGAACAATCTACCATCTACTATATCATACTATTCATACCTGACAAGCGTCTTTTCCAAAACTGTACGCGCACATCATAGTATCGCTAACCAGGTTGTCCCGATAGATGGCGCTCTTCTTACATTTTTCACCCGACACCTGTTTTACTTTAGTCTCCAATAGATGTCGCGATGACGTCAAAGCGCCTTGTCTAGTTTTACCCCATCCGGCAACAGTTAGCGGTACTTTGCTAAACTCCATATCTACAAAAAAGCGATACTACCTGAAATTTGCGCATAACTTTGTGATCGAAAATTGGTTGTTCCATTCTACGTAGCTCTTGAACTGAATTAGATTTTAATAAATGTTTTGTAAAGTGGTTCGGCAAGCGTACACGTGTGTGTAAGTGTAGGCAATACATGAAGGTTACCTCATAACATTCTATGAGTTTAACTTTTGTATTATTTATTTAGCTTTGGCATTCGGGTCATACACACTCTTAAAAACAAAAGTGGTCTCTCTTAAAAGCTTGTGTGCATATAAGTTATGTTTTTATATGATAGGTCTAAAGCAGTCCTGACGCCGTTTATGCGGGAATGGGCTTAGCCAGAAAATTAGGCCTTTAAAATGTCAACTTCCGGCGTGTCCACAGGAAAGACGCTAACCTTAATTTGTGTATGACCCATTCATACCTGAATCGGGCAAGCAAATAGGCTGGACATTATCTGAAAATGCTAGTTTTCTGTTTAGCTTCAAGACAGCAATATCGTTGATGTCCCGTACGGCGTTGGAAGTGAAGCCTGGGTGTTTGACCCCCTCCACAACGTTAAGCTTTTGGTACGAATTGTCCAATCGGTCGTGCATACCCACGTACACAGTCAGATCTTTATAGTGCACCCTAAAAACAAAGAACATTTCTCTTAATAACCTAATTACACTAGGTTATTAATTTTCCAAGTAGCTCCAACTTACACGTTACAGCATTAATCCAGCGCTTTGCAAGTGGATAATATAGTAAAGTGGCTATTAAAACAATGTAAAGCCTGACAAGATTCTATTTGGCCCTTTTTCGATACAAGTTTGTATTGAAATAGGGCCAATTAGAATCTTGTCAGGCTTTAACAGAAGACTCTGTTTAGATTATTTTCCGGTAACCTTCGGGAGGGAAGATCGCCGATTGAAAGATTTCCCATTATTAGGCGACTTCAAAAAAAGAGGAGGTGATCAATTCGACTATATGTTTTTTTGGGTATTTCTTCCAGCGTTTCAACCGCTTTGACTTCGGTGTCGCATTTTTAACCATTTCCCTGTACGAGTAGGATAACCATTTTCGGTTATTTTCTAGGAGTCCAGGCATTCTTCAAAATAACCGAAAATGGTTATCCTACTCGTACAGGGAAATGGTTAAAAATGTGACACCGAAGTCAAAGCGGTTGAAACGCTGGAAGAAATACCCTTTTGATTTATTCTGTTTACTGTTTTACTCTAACTCAATTTATACTGCCAATATCACTGTGGAATGCCGCGGTGGACCGCCAGTAATGAAAATAGGACGATAAGACTGTCTTAAACGTTTGTTCAGAAATTTAAAAGATTTTAATTTCAGAATTTGTAATGTTATTTTTCTAAATTTACTCATGGTTATATTTAGTCTGATCGAGTCGACAGTGCAGTGTTTATTTACGGCATGACATGATGTTCCGAGACTTAAATCTTCGGGATGTTTGATTATTTAGATGTAAAATTAACAAATATATTAACCTTCTGCATTTTGTTGCACTTGTTACATCTGATTCGAATAAGATACTTTTTTAACGGCGATCCATTGGCGAGCCAGTGAATCAACGAGCAATATCGGTAGCTTACTGACCCGCCAATGGATCACGTTTTATTACTTGTGATCGCTAAAATGTTCAGTGGTGGTAGGACCTTGTGCAAAGTCCGTCCGGATCGCTACCACCATCTTACTCTTTAACTTAACGAATCACTCATAGCTCAAGGTACTATAGGGCTTCATCGGATCGAACTATGTGGCGTGCCAAATCTACAGGTCTTGTCACGGTAAATGTGGTAACAGTATAAATCATCAGCTCGGGATCGGTCACATCGTGCCAGAACGTGGTAACATGATAATACCGTCCTCATAACCGGTATTGCCTCGGTCACGGAAACATGAAACGATGAAATGTCACAAATGTGGACCCATCTCAACCTCGTGGGGCCCACCATATTATTACAAACAGGGAGATTTTTGTAAGTGGAAATTTAAATCTACCAGCAAGGAAATAAAGTTCAGTTATCTTTGTTCTTAAATGCCATTTTCAAATACGTAACAAAGCATAACTACTTTTGAAATGGTAGGTATAGATCAGTCCAACTAATATCGACTTTTGGTTAAAAATATAGTGGGACGCCTTCAGTTGGACTGATTACCTACCTTTTTTTTAGATGGTTTTTAGATTTAAAAAAAAAAAACTTGATACTTTTTCGTGATCATAATAATACTTTTGTGACGCCCACGTATATTTAATCCTATAATATTTAGTACCAATTTCACCATACGATGTTAAATTTAATCAATCTTAATCGACTGTCGTTTGATACATTATGACAACTGTTAATGCTCTAATCGTCTGTTAAGTGGTTAACATCGCATGGTTTAATTGGTATTTAAGGTGTTCCATCGATTTCTCCAAGATCCCATCATCAGATCTTGACGTGCTGGAAATGGGACCCACTAGACAGTACACGCAATCGAACAAAAAATATAAATTCTAAAATCGGTCTAACGGTATTTGTGTACTCGGGGAACATACATAAAAAAACCAGACGAATTGATAACCTCCTCCTTTTTTGATGACGGTTAAAAATTAACTTTATGTTTATTAAATATAGTTTAAACTAAATTGCTTTGAGTGTGTACTTCATAAGGCACACCGGGTTTTTATCTACTAAAACAATCATCATGGTACAATTATAACAAAAGCTCTGCAAAACGGGTCTCACGAGGTTAAAACTGCCGCCTCACCGGCTGATGCACTGGCGGTTTTATACTTCAATCTTAGGTTTTCAAGCACACGCAAGCCAGACCACTGTATACACAACTGCAGTTTTCTAGTTCCATTAACGGTTTGTACTGTAGTCGCTTTGCGCACCAGCGGCCTTAATCACCAATGAAACACATTTTGGGGCAAATTTGAATAACCATTAACTCCTGTGGCTTATCAGATTTGTTACCCGAACGTGATGCAATGGCCGGCTGTCAGTATGTGCAGGTCGCTGATGATGGCGCCTCCGCAGTGCAGCTTGGGGCCCAGCATCAGGGAAACTAGCCACGGGTACTGATGAGGGTGCACCGTCGTCCCTCCAACGATGCGCCGGCTCTTACCAGCGATACCACATTCTGTTCAACACGAGAATCATCAACATCATCATAACAGTGGAAAAAAGACCCAAGTATCGCCAGAAAGATATGTCTCGTGTTAGTTATATCAGGCAGATTCCAAAAACAAATGGATCTGAAGTAAAATGCACATTTCAATACTCGTAAATGTTAAAGTCAAGTCAAGTCATCTCTTGCGTCTTAAAATACACAGTTTAAGAGGACTGTGAAGCAAAAAAAAAACATACAAAATGCGATAACTTTTTTCTCTCCTTAAACGTTGTCCGATTTTTACGATTTTTGAATATGTTATAGATATTATAAAAAACTATGTCTGTACGTTTTTCTTTCCAAGAAAACATTTATTGGAATGAAAATAAAATAAAAAAATAAATTGGGAAACGTACAGACATAGTTTTCCATAATATCTACAATATATTCAAAAATCGTAAAAATCGGACAACGTTTAAGGAGAGAAAAAAGTTATCGCCCGGAGCTAAATTTGTATGGATTATTTTTGACAGCTACGCGATTAAGACATCGCTTCACAATCCTCTTAAGAAACATATGGTTCAAAATAATTCTAATTGGCCGCAATAGTTGTTCAGCACAACTTTCTCGCAACTTCTTACTCGTGCTTTTGCAACTAAAATCAACGAAAAGCCAGCAAAATCATGATATGCAGAACAGGGCAAATCTAGGTAAAAATAATTATGCAAAAAAGTGATTCCATTCCACGAGACCGTGTTTAATAAAAACATGCGCTGAATACTAAGCAGTATTTTAGTTGAAAGTGAGTTAATAAGCAGCCAGCAATAATCGATTACCGTGGAGCTTGCTTATCATCTAAGTTTATCTTAGTGTTCCGGGTTGTTCATTTACTTGCCAAAATAACCCAAACTGTAGCAGAATTCGTAAGATTTAGTTTTTCATCAACTTCAAACTTTAAGACTTTTGCACGTTGTTCATTTCTGACAATAATTTGACCAACTTAATTAAATTTATTTAGATCATGATAGATGGACTGGAGTCAAAAAGCATCTGACATGTTTGTGCCAAATGTTAGGTCAATAAACTCTGCAACAACTTAAAGAAACATGGGCCTCTATCCAACTGCGTTATAACGATATCGTTTTTGACCTGTTTCCGTATTGTCAACGTTTTGATAACTCTTATGTCATTTACAATAATGGCGACTGTGACATAAACGATTCTTAAACGTGTCAAACACGATATCGTTTTAACGCACCTGAATAGAGGCCATGGACGCCATGGTCTAATATAATAATAATAGAGCTTGGAGCTGGGAGATGTTCCTCGGTCAACGCACTAGTTTAACTATTCCCAGCATCTTCCGTACAATGCCACAGGGCCCTTTTTAGACTTAGCCTTTTAGTTTTAGTTTAATTTTCACTTTCATTAAAAGTTTTTTTTTTGTCTAGTACCACTTTAGATGGTTGCAATAAATAAACACCTACCTTTTAATGGTCATACAATGTTTCTTCATTCCTATCTATTTTTGTATATAAGCACTTGCGGTAAACGCAACTCTAGGGTTGCAGGATCTAAATTGAAATATTAGCACATAATAGATAATAGTACAAGTTTTAGCTTAACTGCATTGACTATTGATACATGATAAGGTTGGAATCTCACCACATGACGAATTCACTCTCTGTCCATATATCTAGAAGATAATCTCAATGTTAGAGCATCTTTCGTTCAGATAGATATGTAAGTTTATAGAGTTAAAAAATAGGGGTATTTTAGGTTTCTACTCACCAGCTCAATAAAGAAGCAAAGAATTAACCAAATAAGTTTCATTTTATAGGTATACATAACTCCGCGTTTATGGTTGGGAGGAGCTTAGTCGCGATCGGCATCGCTGCAAACATTTCTATAGCAATAAATCGAATACATGCAGAATTTTAATTAAAACTCTCGACGTTGATCAGAGTTGTTTCTTTGCGCCTGATTACAGTTTCATTTGTTTCACAAAAATGCAGGAAAATTGACGCATGAATGAAAAAGAAACCTAAATCTGCCTGCCATAGTCAAGTGTAATATTTTTTTTATTATTACTCGTATACTTGACATCCTTACTTTCTAATATATAAAATTCTCGTGTCACGGTGTACGTTATTGAACTCCTCCGAAACGGCTGGACCGATTTTAATAAAATTTTGGTGTGTATATTGGGTAGATCTGAGAATCGGCCAACATCTATTTTTCATAGCCCTAAGTAATGTAAAAAAAAAATTACAGCGGGCGAAGCCGCTGGCGGGTCGCTAGTAATATTATAAATGTGAAAGCGTGGATGTTTGTTACGCTTTCACGCAAAAACTAATTGACGAATCATCATGAAACTTTGTACACATATTTTGGGAGGTACTAAAAGTAACAAAGGATATAAAAAAAAAAATTGCAGCCGGTGAAGCCGCTGGCGGGTCGCTAGTCTCTCATAAAAACGGCCAGCGTTACTTCAACACAGAGTTTTCAGAACAACTGTGCTCGTTTTTAGGGTTCCGTAGTCAAACTAGGAACCCTTATAGTTACGCCTTGTCCGTCCGTCCGCAGCTTAGCGCAGAGACTCTTAGTACTGGAAAGCTGTAATTTGGCATGAATATGCATATTAGTTACGCCAACAAAGTGGTACAATAAAGTGTAAAAAAATATTTTTTAGGGTACCTCTCCTACATGTAACGAGGGGATGTTTTTTTTTGTTTACCCTATGGTGTGGGGTGTCGTTAGATAGGTACCTATTCCTAAAATATTACGAATTTTAATACAGTTTTTTATGAAATATTAAGCTCTAAAGCGCTAATTTTTGTTAGACTCAAGTGTCCCCCCTACAGCCAAAACTACAAATACTAAAAATGTGAAAAAATATATAAATGAAAGGGCATATAACGAATTTTAAAGGAAAACTATCCCAACTAAGGAGACATCATTGATTCTTGAGATACAGGCGATTAAAGTGTTTATACCTACTAAAATCATCTAAGACGGCACCAATTGACTTTAAATAGAACATTAGTTATTACTTGTCGATTTCTATGTTTGTAGCACTTAACGGCTTCGGAACCCTACACTGAGCATGCTCCGACATCCAAAAATTTCAGTGACATTGTTCGTTAATATGGAACATATATAAAAATACGCTCTCTGGAAAGTGCTATGAAAGAGAAGGATAAGTGTATTAAGGTAAAGACACCAGTACTCGACAAAGGACCAATGTTCGAAACTGACTCTTATTCGAAGAAGATAAGATAGATAAGATTATTCATTACACACAAACAAATGAATAACTCTTATCTTCTTTGAATAAGAGTCAGTGTCGAACATTGGTCCTTTGTCGAGTACTGGTGTCTTTACCTTACGCGAAACAATTGTCGTGCTATTTATTCATAACATATGAAGCTTTAAAAAATCATAGTGCAGACCCCCTTCAAAAATACTTTACAAAATCGACGATAGGAATGACGTGACAGCTGTTGTTCCATGTTTTAAATATATGGACCTTATAAAGAAACTTGCATTTATTTCAGAAATTGGTATGTTTAAGCCTATATTATCATTAAATTAAATATAACGTTAATAAATTGAGGATGACGAAAACAACAATCTAAAACGTACTATACAATACAATACAAATACTTACGCTTTACCAAAAAATAAAAAATAAAAACAGAACACGGAATAGTACATTTAAATCATAGGTTCCAAACAACCTTGTAAGAGAAATAACTGAGGACACAAATTCATGGCAGGCGGTGTAAACTAATTCGTTTAGAACTCAAACTAAATAACTACAAGAAACAATCAAATTATTTCAATTTTGAAATTTAAACTAACCTAAAACTAAACTAAAAACTAAAAACTCAGTGTATGATTGTTATTATGCTTTTTTACATTTTCTCCTAAATCGTATCAATAGAACTCAATTCTGTTTTTCATGCATTTTCCCTATCCCTTTTCTTAACAAAATAACAAAAGTCGTGATTTCAAACAACTTTAAACAGCATAAAAAATTGTTTACAAAAAAATATTAAAAAGTGAATGTTATGGTATGTATCTTATACTTAAGAGAAAAACTGTATCATCAACATCTCTCATCGCTTGTCTTTTGTTTCGAATTATCAAAACGGGTAAACCTCAGAATTTGTTGAATAGATTGACGTGGCGACAACAGCTCCGGGCAGACCGTTATTAGGACAGTAGCCAAACCACTGTGCGTCCTGCGACACGTCCGCTGCGTTCCATGGCAGTTTTCCGTTGCAACAAAATGCTGAACTGGTCGGAGAAGGATACTCCTCCGATGAAGAATTTGCTGTTCAAAATTTTCCTTCTAACTGTATTTAAAAATAAAATAACAAATCCAAACCGAAACTGATGATTGTCCTGGATTGTCCCACTAATTTAGAAGACATTTGCATTTGCTACAAGAGTTTTGTTTGAGATACTGCCATTTGTGTTAGCAGGGCAGGGTTCTTTTACCTACACATTCAACATGAATTGTTTAAAAGCTTTTGTATGTATTTATTTCTCAGCTTGTTTCACACTACCAGCTCAGTATCTGTTTTGGAAAAGCAAGCAATAAACTATTTAATAGGTTCCCTTGGTAACCCAAACACAACCGTGCGGTTAGACAAGTTGCATTAGGCAATCGTTAGCGATTGTTTCGATAGATAAATGTATGGAACTGACGTAAGCGACCGAGAAAGTCACGTGGTACAACTTCGGTGGCTTACGGCAATTCCATACATGTTTCAATCGAAACTTAATCGCTAACGATTATTTAAAGCAACTTTTGTATCCCCGTTGTGTAGTCGTGTCGTTCCTTTGTGTGACGATAAACACTCGTACGTTAATTTAAACTATGCAAAACAATTGTATAAAATCTCGTATCAAACCTATTGTGGGGTTAACATCAGTAACAATAAGTTTAAAACCGTTGACGAAATCTGTTTTAAATCCCATGCACGAAAGTATAAAAGTATATGATTAATCAATAAACTTTATTATTTGATAACGGAATTCCTAAAAAAAATATTTGCTCACTCAATGAAACTATTGACCTTTTTAGATATATAATTTAAAAAAATCTTTTCCCTCGTAAATCCGGTAATTTGAAATGAAAAGTATCCTAATGTCCTTTCCCGGGACTCAAGCCATCTCCATACCAAATTGCATTAAAATCGCTTCAGCGGTTTAGCCGTGAAACGTTAACAAACAGACAAAGTTAATCTAGCTTCCGCCCGCGACTTCGTCCGCAAACATTTCAATTATCTTTATTCCCGTACCTATAAAATTATCCGGGATGAAAAGCAGTCTATTTGTTAATCCAGGGTATAAGTTATCCCCAAATCATTCATCATCGCATTGTTGTGTTCCGGTTTGGGGATAAGACAGCCGGTGAAATAACTAGCATACAGGCATACCATCTTGGTCCTCAGGGTTGGCAACGCATTTGCAGTCTTAAGATTGCAGTCTTGTGAATGCGAATGTCTATGGGTCACAGTTTCCACTTACCATCAGGTGGCCTGAGTGCTCGTTTGCCTTCTCGACGCCAAAAAAGCTGTCTACCTGTTGCAGCGTGAAGGGGTAACAAACCAACACACAAACTTTTATAATTATAATATTAGTAATACTAGCTTCTGCCCACGATTTCGTCCGCACAGAATTAGTAATTCGGCCATCGGACCATCCCATGTTGCGAGGGATTTCGATTAGCGTTATGGGTCATACACAGATTTAGGTTAACGTCTTTCCTGTGGACACACCGAAAGTTAACGTTTTTAAGGCCTAATTAAGGGCTTAGCCCATTCCCGCAAAAACGCCGTCAGGACTGCTTTAGACCTATCATATAAAAACATAACTTATATGCACACAAGCTATTTAACTATTGACCACCGGAGAGACAACTTTTGTTTTTAAGAGTGTGTATGACCCTTATTCCCTCGGGAACTTGAATTTTACGGGACGAAAAGTACTCGTAGACTATGTGTTAATCCAGGGTATACCTATCTCTACTAGAAATTTAATTTAAAGCCATTGCAGCGTGAGGGAGTAACAAACTAACAGACACTTTTATATACATAACTTTTAATTTACATTTATAATATTAATGGGATAGTATGGAGTTTGCATTTTACAGTTCAAGATTTGTAAAGACATATCTTACTTAATTGAGATATCTTATCGCAACTCTTGAAATAGGTACCGCTGAAGAGTTCCGGTGGGCATGTGTGGTCTTTATCATAAGTTGATACTTCAAATGATATTTTTTGAATGCAAATGTTGGACTTGTACACTGAAAATAATAAAAACACTATATGTATGCCTATAGTATTTGAGGATTTCTCTCGACATCTCCAAGATCACATCATAAGATCTTGACTTGGTGACAATGGATGAAACTACCTCGGGAGTGTGCCCTATAAAAACAAAAAAAATGAAAATCGGTCTACAATTGACAGAAAAACGGTGAACATGCGAGGGGTAATTCATAAGTTTTGATAATCGGTATAAAAAATGGGAGATACTTAAGTAAATCGTTATACTTTTATTGGAATATGCACACTTCCTGTGTTTGCACACTTAATAACGTCATTCAATTATTTTATTTTACTTATTTATAAATATTTTTAATTTTGGTGGTCAAATGTTGTACCTTTACTAAGTCATCATCAGCTCTTGATTATATAGTGTTTTTTTTTAACATTACTGAATGAGCTACATAACTGGGGAAGCGGTTATCTGTTCTGAAATTTGTTCGAAGACCAGCACCCTTGTCAATGAGAAGGCTCTGAAGCTCAATTCCTGCCGCAAATTCGTATTTCTTTTCTTTAGCTTATTTTTAATACTTTTGGGTATTTCTTCCAGCGTTTCAACCGCTTTGACTTCGGTGTCGCATTTTTAACCATTTCCCTGTACGAGTAGGATAACCATTTTCGGTTATTTTCTAGGAGTCCAGGCATTCTTCAAAATAACCGAAAATGGTTATCCTACTCGTACAGGGAAATGGTTAAAAATGCGACACCGAAGTCAAAGCGGTTGAAACGCTGGAAGAAATACCCTTTTATATAACTTTGAAAGAATAATGCTTTTGTCAGCACAGTTATTAGGTCTCAATAATCCTGAAAAGGCCGAAAAACCTACCGTATTTTTTTAGTGTCAGAGCTGGAGATATTTGTAATAGTTTACAAAGTTAACTTATTGATTCTTAATCATAAAGATAAACCAAGGTTTCATTTTCAGTAGAAAACATTTTAATAATGCGTCAGTACTTCCTCCACACCGCTCCAAATAATTACAAAATTCACTCTTATTTTGCCGACTTGTAAAACTGTTCATACATATTTAATTATCACAGAAAAACCAATCAATAATGTAATTAAAAGAATATCATTATAGGGATGGTTCATACCGATTATCAAAACTTATGGATCACCCCTCGTACATAAAAAAAAACATCTCCTTTTTGAAGTCGATTAAAAACAATTTATCATCAAATTATTCGAGAAAACTACTTACGTCCTATTCTATTGCACATGTATTTCGTCCGTATAAATTAAACTCCCAAGTTCACGAAAACAATTGTCTTTTGTGGCGACTGAAGTTAACAAAGGTCAAGTTTTTGTTGCTCAATTAGATGCATTTAAAGTCGCTCACAGAGCCAATATAGCCATACAATCAACAGCATCAGTAGCAACAGTAGCGCCAGTGTTGGTATAAAATGACAGCATCAGACCTGACCGCTGAGAGTTGTGGCGACACAGTCTGTAGAGTAATGGAAGCTATGGACAGAAAACCAGGGGAACCAGAGGAAAAAACAAACCCAGTTGAACTAACTAAGGTCCTTGGAACTGACTACTCATACAAACATGAAATTGTATGGAAGAATGCGATTGGTTTTTTGATATTGCATACATTTGCCCTGTGGGGGACCGGCATATTGGTGACTGGAGGAGTTTCTCTCAAAACAGCTTTGTGGGGTGAGTCACGATATTGTTATATTGTTGGGCAGCCGTTCTCTAACTTTTTTCGTGACGTAATCTTTTGGAAAGCCAAATATTCGACGGAGCCCCAAATACCTAGTCCGACACCAAGTTTACGTCGCGCCAATCGTTCAACTGTTGAATTGTGGACCAGAGATATAGAAGAGCTGGTTTCTTATCATTACAAGGACTGTCACGGAGTCCCCACAGAGACTTTGCGGAACTCTAGAGATCCGTGGAGCAAATTAAGTGACGTATTTCTCTCGTTTACCATAAGTTTGTAAGAAGGAGCCGCCCTAGGTGTACTTTTTTTAATCAAATCGGAGAAATACTGGAAAACGGTCGAATCTTAAGTACCCGAAACCGACGTGCATGCATGACTCGATGTATGAATGTGGAAGAAGCGTATCGCAGGAAGTGGAAAGAAGTGGTCTCTGCCTACCCCTCTGGGATACAGGCGTGATTGAATGTATATATGTACGTAACCATAAATTAGTTACTTTTGGCAAGAAGAGTTTTTTTTTAGTGGCACGGAGAAGGCATACTAGCACACAGGTCACCCATGGATGTATGATCACTTATGATTAATTTTACCTGTTGTGTTCCGCACACCGGAACACACTGCTGCTTAGCGTTAAGTTAAAGGATAAGATGGTGGTAGAGATCCGGACGGAAACTGCACAAGTTTCACCACTAAACTAAAGGTGACATATACATCTAATTCAAGCTGTTTTTGAGCTGTAATTATTTAATCTCGGCTAGCCTAAGGCTTTATCGGTGTTATTTGTATAATAATAAACATTACGCAGGGTTACGTACATCGTCATCCGTATACTACTACATATAATTGTAATTACATGTAATATGAATTACTGTCGACGCGCTAGCCTAGTTGGTAGTGAGTAGTGACCCTGCCTACGAAACTGGGTTCATTGCTCGATAAGGGCAGATATTTGTGTGATGAGCACGAGTATTTATTCCTAAAGAAAACTAGGTATTTAAGCATATATTTCTCTATATAAGTAAGTTTATCGTTGTCTATAGGTAGTACCCATAGTACAAGCCTAGAGCTTAATTTGGGACTATGTCAATTTGTGTGACATTGTCCTGTGCTATTTGTTTATTAATTTACTGTAAAATTTTGCAGCTGTATTCTATGGGTTCGTCAGCACCGAAGGAGTAACTATTGGTGCCCACAGGCTCTACGCTCACAAGACTTTTAAAGCCACACCCTTACTGAGAGCCATACTTCTTCTCATGCAAACTACTTCGGGGCAGGTATGTGATTGGAAACCTTTAGTACGGTAATTGTTATCCCTTGAAATACTTATTAAGAGATTAATAAACACAAATAAGAGAAAAAATAATTAGAAATAATCAGAAGTCAGGTTTTTTTACAGACTGTTTTGACCAGGGGTTTATTAAATTTGTAATTTAACTTTTTATTTCACGTTTCTCACGTTTCTTCCATCTGAGTGTCTGTTTGTGGCATCGTAGCTTCCAAACGGATGAACGGATTTGAACGCACGTTTATTAAAATAAAACTACAATAATCAGGAACATTGAATGAAAATTGGTTGAGCCGTTTAAGAGATATCAGCTCTGAAAGTAGGTGTCGCCTCTATATCAGGGGGCTTTTAACCCCTAAAAGCTCTATAACTCAAAAACGGTAGAACCGATTTTGATAAAAAATGTCTAAGAACCACCGCTAGGAAACCTGCTTTCAAATCGGTTCATCCTTTTAAGAGCTACGGTGCCACATACAGACAGACACAGACACACACACACACACACTCACTTTCACAACAAAATTATAACACCGCTCTTTTTGCGTCGTCGGGGATTAAAAAACCCTAGTTGGACTATCAAAAACACAAATAAATACCTTTTATTGCCTGGAAGTTGAATTTATTCGATGGTTCATAGGTAAATGGATAAATGGTTAGACCAAATTACCAGGTAAGTGTCACGCTTCACCTCGCAACCACTATAATTACTGTTTCAAGTTATTTTTAACCCCCGACGCAAAAAGAGGGATGTTATAAGTTTGAGGTGTAAGAGTGTGTGTGTGTGTGTGTGGGTGTGTGTGAGTGTCTGTCTGTGGCACCGTAGCTCTTAAATGGATGAACCGATTTGAATGCGGTTTTTTTTATTTGAAAGCATGCTTTCTAGCGGTGGTTCTTAGACATGTTTTATCAAAATCGGTTCAGCCGTTTTTGAGATATTGAGCTTTTAGGGATTAAAAAGCCCTCGATTTAACGGGGACACCTACTTTCAGAGCTGATATCTCTAAAACGGCCCAACCAATTTTCATTAAATTTTGTGCCATAACTTTATTCAAATCCAATCTCATCCTGACCATTTTATCGATGTTCTTTCACTACTGTATGTAGAGTTCGCACAAGGATCGCTTTTAAACGGTTTCCTTCCTTCCGTTAGTACTAAAAAACATCTGTCCTAACTAAAACTTCTTAATTACTCATGGCTTTATTTTTTAGGCCAATTCCTAAACCGCCTAACATACCTTATATATTGAAAACGTTACGTATATTGAACCTTATTATAAAGCATAATTTTTTTTTTTTTTTTTATTAAATATGAAGGTATCATTTATCATTCATTCTCATTGTACTGTTCGAAATAATTACTTGTTTCTCTGTTTGAGCCTGAAAATTAAGGGAACAGGGATCGACCTTACGCCTGAGTCCATACATTTAAACGTATTCTAATACAGAATTCCATGTTCATCTGGGCGCGCGACCACCGCCTGCACCACCGCTACTCGGACACCGATGGCGACCCACATAACGCCAAGAGAGGGTTCTTCTTCAGCCACATCGGTTGGCTCATGCATAAGAAGCATCCCTACGTCATCGAACTTGGCAGGAAAATCGACATGAGCGATCTAGAAGCAGACTGGATGGTTATGTTCCAGAAGCAGTAAGTTTAAAAAAACCGGCCAAGTGTGAGTCGGACTCACGCTCGAAGGGTTCCATGCCATTATTTATACGACATTAGACACTATAAAAAAGTGTATTTTTAAAAACGTCAAAAAACACGTTTAAATAAGTATTTTATTTTGCTTTTAGATTTTTTTGTTATAGCGGCAACAGAAACACATCATCTGTGAAAATTTCAACTGTCTAGCTATCACGGTTCATAAGTTACAGCCTGGTGACCGACAAAACATCCAAAGATCATAATGATTCTATCGATTTAAGAAACCACTGATAAAATATTGAAATAACATGAACTTAAGGGTTTTTCGTAAAATGGACATAAGGAAAAATTACAATAATTCCGATTAAAATAATCAATATCTCCGAAAGTACTAAAAATTGCTGAACATACATACAATCGATAGCTTATGAGCTGCCCTATCACCTATTTCCGGCGTGACGTTGATTTTTGGGACATGTATACCATAATAGTACCCAGATCGAAGCGAGGGTGTCGCTATAAAAGGTGGATCTATCTTTAAGTTGTCCATGTTCTGTTTCAGATACTACTATCCACTTTACATTCTCCTAGCGATCCTTCTGCCGGTATGGGTTCCAGTCCATTTCTATGGAGAATCATGGTTCAATTCCATTATGGTGTGCTATTTCGCTCGCTACATGATTCAGTTGAATGGAACGTGGCTTGTGAACAGTGCTGCTCATCTTTATGGCACAAGACCTTATGACCAGTAAGTATTAATTAAAATAATGATACATTACACAGGCCTGATACCAATCATCCAAGACGTAAGGTTTCGTTCGATTTCCTGCTTCATTCCAACGAAGGGCTAGAACTTCTTTTACTTAACTGAGATTGCTCTATAGTTATATTAAATATTTTACTTACATAGTGACTTAAAACTTGCATGTAAGTTTAATACCGCCCCTGAGACGCCCGATGTGTTGTATAAATGTTAAAGTAAACTTTGTTTGTTTGTTACGCTTTCGTGGGCACAATTTGAGAGGTTCCAAGGGAAGTGCGGTAAACGACTTCTACGTGGATGGATTCGCTGGCATCAGCTAGTAGCTAAAATATTTAATCTGGTCAGTATAATTCCAGCTACCTATAACTTTTCAGGAACTTGCAGCCGGTCGAGTCGTGGTTTGTCTCCTTCATCAGCTTGGGGGAAGGCTGGCATAACTACCATCACACATTCCCCTGGGACTACAAAGCAGCTGAGCTATCAACGAGGTTTAATCAGTCTGCAAAGATTATCAAGTTTTTGGAAGAAATCGGACTGGCGTATGATTTGAAGACTGCTTCTCCAGAAATGGTATAATCTTACAATATTACTTACCTAAGTTTTATATTAAGCACTGCGATGGAAAGCTGGTCATAATCAGTGTTTGTTTGTAATATGATTGCTTACATAAATAAGAGACCAAAGAACTTTAGTAATCATACTTGCATTAGAGATACTTAAATTGGTGCTAGCTTCGATTCCAATAATGGAATTTTATTATTACTATACACTCCATACAGTTCAGTTTAAGGCAAGTGAACAAGATACAACTATGTCTATCTTTCTGATACTTGGCACAATCCTTTATTAAGCTAAATGAGGATAAGGAAAACTCTTGCTTCTGTATCTAATCATCAACATATGATGCTGATCGTGGGAGGAGTATCCTACAATTAGGATGATGTCTTATGCTGAACTTTACTATAACCTCATAATATGGATTTAAAAACTGGGATTTATCATAAAGTGAAAACAAAGAAAAAGAAACAAATTTTGAACATGAAACCAAGTTTCGATTTGGTGGCTAAAGTTGCGGGAAGCCAACGGATGCAAGCGGCGCAGGAGCGGTCCTTGTGGCAATCGTTGGGCGAGGCCTATGTTTTTTTTATGATAAGGAGAAGGCACACGAGCACTCAGGCCACCTGATGGTGAGTGGAATCTGAGACCCATAGAGATTCGAATTCTCAAGACTATTATCTTAAAAACTCAAATGCTTTGCCAACCCTGGGAACTAAGATGGAACGCCTCTATGCTAATATTTTCACCGGTATGTCCAGCAGTGGAAGTATACGTATATGCAACTAATATAATCCCCGCCTATTAGCACGAAAGTAGATTGAATCAATAATCCTCTCTTCCTGAACTTTACTAGTAATGCATTGTTTATAAGTATTTATAGTATATCTCTTAGTCTTAGGTCAGTGTGCCTCTTGGCAAATCCTCCTCTAACATTTTCCATCGGTTTCTGTCTTATGCGGGTTGCATAAGACAGAAATGTTGTCTCTAGTTTGGATCTGCTGTGAGTTTCGGCTCATTCTCCCACCTCTTTCGTTCTTTTGCCATCTCTAGAGATACTAATCTATCACGACTATGCTCCTCTATTCCAGGCTTCCTCTTAAATAATTTACGAAAGTAGATAATCAATATTTTAATCACATCTTTATCCTTAGGTGTCAAAGCGGGTCGTGCGAACAGGAGACGGCACTCACTATGAACTCGGCAACGACGAAGCTCGGGCTGCGGTGACGGCTCCAGGCGTCCTACATCCTCTCAATCCCTTCTACAACGTCAAGTACGAGGCACCAGCTGGAGCCCTAAAATATGCAGGCCTCCCACTGTTCCATGAGAAAGACATTTTGAACGTTAATGATAGTAATCTTAGAAAAAGAAGCGCTCGGGCGTAGACTTTATGCGATATCTTTAATTTGTTATTGTAATAATCAAGATGTAGATAGACTGTTAATTGTTTAGTAGAAGAGTTTTTTTATTGCTTATGTTTAAGAATAGGGTAAGGAAATAAAAAGAGATATAAATAAAATTTCCCTTATTAATTCTTCATTTATTTAGACACATGAAAAATATTTTTTTTCAAAATAACTCATTATTTCTACGAAACAGTGGTTTTGGGCCCTGAGTTAGGATACCCTGAGTTACAGGACCCGGTGAAGTAATACAGCAAGTAATATTCCGTTCAGAAGCAAAACTATAGTAACAACAAACAGATACAACAACTAATTTTGAATAAAACTTAAGAAAAACCATTAGATTAAAATATTTTTTTTCAGAAAATATTACTAATATTTCATTACAAATAAATGCAACTATTAAATACGACTTTCAAATAATAAGTCTTGTATGTACGCAATGTGGTCAAAATGCCTTGGCTTGGACCTATTTGGTTGCTTTTAACAACACCGTATAAAGCCGTCCTGAGGGGTTATTATGACCTAGCTATGCAGTTCTGTTTACGGCTAAATCATTTATATAACTCTGTCTTTTACACTCGCCGTAAACTGAACTACATAGCTATGTCATAAACCCCCTGTTATTCTGAAGTCAAAACCGCCCTTTCTTTATTTTTCTAGTGTGATAGGGTCACCAGCAATAATTTACGATCAAATATTGAACTCAAATAATTATCGGACACTATTACCATAGACATGAGAGCAAGTCAGATATTTTTGAACACAATGTTAGATAATATTATTATTATTTATGGAGGTTGTTCATGGATCGCAATGACCACTTCATCTTTAGTGACTCATTGTTTAATCAAGTCTTTTTACCCGACTGCCGAAGAAAGAGGATAATATTTGAAACCTTTATGTATGTATGGATATTCATATTCATATTCTTTATTGCCTTATGTTGTATTTACAAAGATGTTATAATAAATTAAATGCTCTAACATAAACGTATACTGGTTGTATGGGCCGATATCAATCAACAAGCGTGGTGTCGTCATTAGATTCATCTTAACGTCGCGAGTGTCACTGGGTACTCAAATTAGAACAAAAAAGCATAAAATAATATGGCAGAAACATTATAAAAATGGTAGGTAACACATACAGACGACGTAATCAAAACATACAGCAGATGGGTTTTTTGAATCTTGTTTTTTATTAGATATTTTTATTATGAAATTTCGACTCCTAACTGTAAACATACAGTTAGGGAACACAGACGCTATTAATGTTAAAAAAAAAACCATCAAAGTATTCATATAACCCTATACATTTCAAAAGCACTGGCAGTCCGCTCGGGTGTGCTGGTAGATCCACGCTGCATGGTCCAGGATCCTCGTATACAGCGGGCTGGTGGTGTGTTCGCAGGATGACGAGGACACGACGCCCAAGAGCCTGAAGGAGGAGCCAGGGTAGCGCTGCATCACCGGAGCCCCAACGTCCGCCTGATGATGAAAATACTGATAATAAAGAGAAATAATGGCATCGCCATCACCGTCGTCATCATTAGCAAAAATAGCGTTTAGCTAGGCAAAAGCCTTCTCTTAGGATCCCTACAACAGTCGGTTTGGTGGATCTCGTACCCTTGAAGAGAAATGACAACTTCAACGAAAATCATGTTTTGTGTCCTACAAGTGTAATGATATGATAATGGTGACGATTCCATCTTGCCATTTTCGGCAACATCAATGCTTCATGGTCTCCCAAAAACTGAGGAAAGGTTGTACAACTTTCTGGTGTGTCCTATACTCGTAGAGGCCTGCGTAGCCCACACTAAAAGCACGCAGCACACCCGTTGCTGTAACTATAGAGTGTGGTTACTGGTGGTCGGTTCTTTAGTGAACCCTTTTATGAAGTAACTCAAGACTTTTGATCCTGTTCAAAGTCTTTAACTTTTATATGAACGAGTTTTTGCTATTGAGCCCGAACAGCTGGCAACGTACACGGCTTATCATCGATGCAAATGAAAACTGACATATTCTCGAAACTAACCTGGCAAATGATATTCTTGACGCCCAATGGCCCTAGACAACCCTTGTCAGGGGTAACCAAGTGGGAGTCAGTTGCTCCTTTCACACAAGACCTCTTTGGAAGTATGGGCAGGGTGGCGACTCTTGGCGTACAGGAGGAGTTGCTGGAGGGACTAGCCCATGCTACCGTCCAGGCTACCTGACCAGACTCTGGGGCACCTATAAATATCAAATAAGTAGAATTTTCAAGGTAGGTTATCTTTACGTACGAGTTAAATACGAGTCACACATTATTAATCGTCCCTATTAACACGTGATTTGCTAGTGCAAACACACAAATCAGCAATATTATAGTAAGTATCAAGTTTTCACAAATATAGGATTCGCGACTTACATAGACTTCTTGGAATTAATTTGATGCAAGGTTGGATTTTCGTGTAAAATACCTGTAATCTTAAACATTCGAGAGTGAAAAGTTAAAGCAAAAAAGAACGTGGGCCTTTAAAAAACATATTAAAAAAACTAAATTACTCACCGTATTGAGGCATGCATATCGGCGATATAAATTGGCTAAACGGCACCACGTGCCTAAGCCTTAACAGAGCAATATCATTATCTCTGTTGGTCGGGGAAAACCATGGGTGAATGAGAACAGCTGCGACACTAGAATTTAGGACTGGATCGCTGCCATTGCCACAGCGGTCATGAGCTCCTAGTGACACGCTGATTTCATTTGGAGATTTTCTGAAATGAATTCGTACGCATGGTTGGTCAAATTTTATAGGATCAATAATCTGCAAAAAATTGGCAAACTGACTTAATTCTATAAATAAACAAAATTATGAGCTGATTGACATTTGGGTTAACGTTCGCAAAATGTAACATGGCTGTAATTGAAATAAATAAATGATTTTTCGAGTCGGTTGATTTATTGTAAATTAATTATTTCGAAAATTCGGCAACACCTCCTTTAGGATACAAAAAAATATTGTCTCTTATTATAGGTTTAACGGAACAAACACAGTTCAACTGTTTAAAATCTTGGCTTGTAAATAGGAAATTGATCGATAGAAAACAAAAATATAGTATACAATTCAAAACCAACTAAGAATTTACAACAAACAAAGTATGCATACGAGTACTTACCCATAAAACGGGGACGCGGCACTAACAACCAATTGGTCTGATATAAGGGATCCTCCAAAGGTCTGGAAGCCAACGTTCACGATGGCAAGCCAAGGGAACTGATGAGGGGTAGTGGCTTCTCCGCCCAGTAGACGTCCTGACCTTGAATATTCTGGAAGGAACCTATGGGATATGCCGCATCCTACAAAACAGATTAAGATTCGATGAAGTAGAAACTGTTAGTCATTGTGATATATTAATTGAACCTTTTGAAATTGTAAATGCTGATTTATGTTTAAAAAACCACACAGGCCACCTGGGCCCTGTTTTAAATTAAAACTACAAATTAAAAGTGGAAGTATCTTTCTAGCAAAAGGCGTTAGAAGGAGATTTCCGCTTGTAATTCGTATTTAGTACCTTTATAAAACAGGGCCCTGTTGGTAAGTTGGCTTAGAAACTTGCAATCTCATGTTACATAGAGTTTTAAATTATACTTTGTCTATGCGAAGAACACCTGCATTAAATAGATTCCAAAATAAAAAACGGCTAAAAAAATTTGCACCTTGCCTATCATCTGTCTCTTTGTAAGACAGATTGTGGTTTCAGGGTCTTCTCATGATATGGACTAAAAATACAAATAGAAAAATACTTACGGCAAAAACAAATTCTCTGGAATCCGAATACATATCCAAATAGTCCACCCGATATGTGAATCGCAGGCTGTAAAGTTTAAGCAAAAACTTATAGTTACATACATAATTTACATAACATCACGCCTTCATTCACAGAGTGGGGTAGGCAGAGCTACGGAAATACCAACAACTCTAAAACAACTCTTTATAATTCTTTACTACATTTTGCACAAGTAGGCCAAGATGTTTACCAGTGTATTAGTAACTTGTAGTTATTATTCAGAAAAATATCTGTAATATCTCTAAAATAAACTTAATTGTCTTACTTACCACGAGGTGTACAAAATATGCACTAAACAAAAGACGAAGAACAAACATGTCGACAGTCTGTAAGCACACTACCTCCAGGTGAAACTGAGGCCAAATTTAATGAATCGTAAAGCCGATGTAAAAAGAAACTTTCCATTTGATATGCGGGTCCTTTATATTATAGATAACTTTCAAGTTCTTGAAATACTGGTATGATACCTCTAGATTACAACACGTGTGCCGGTTAGGTAATATGTAACGAATATACCTACATAAGACCAATAAAAATGGATCACTGATCAAATTTATTTCAGTAACATTGGTACATATAAACGGATGATTAACTTAAGCTATACATGCAAATAGCTTGTGCTTAAATGCTAGAGTAAGTGAAACATGTGCTAATTATATTATGTACATAATTTGGCAACTTACTGTTTTAGACATAGTAACCGAGCAAATTGAATAATTTATTAGGTGAGGCTAATGCTTATAATAGGAGATGAGTCCTGTGCTATAAGCATCGGAATTCTTCCGAATGTCACAATTTTATTTTATTTCTAATGAAGATCCTAACAGTAAATCTATCAAACAACTTGAAACAAGGAAAACATTTCTTTTACAATTTATTTGCGTAAGTGCGATCGTGTGTGTGTGTGTGTCTGTGTATTTGTAAGTATGTGCGTGACTGAGGACAAATCCTGATACTATACACATAAATTTGTAACTAATGTCACTCGTTATACTGTGTCACTCTAAAAAATAGGCTTCGCCTAGTGAGTTATTTATTAGTATTGCATAACAACCTTAATTCTAACAGTAACCTTATCTCCGTAATAGGGAAGGGAACCTTGCATTAGTTCATGTAAGTAATTCTATTTTTTTTCTGAATTGTTTACGATATTCACTCAATGAATAATTCAAGTTTTTGACCTTAGTCGAAAACTGTTGCTGTTTGTTTCACTTCCTTTCGAAAATGAAGTAGATCTTTCTGGCAATAAGTAGTTGAATAACCAACATTTTTGACAACGTAGCTTCGGCACTCGAGCTCGAAAACTAGGATTAAAGGCCTACAATCAATACATCGCTAAATTTCGGTACTACTATCTAACGGAAACAATTATGTATAAGTTTACAGGGGCCCTAGCCAAGATGCAAACGCTCCCAAGCGTTTGCATCTTAGCTAGGGCCCCAGTATTATACCTATAACCAAATCTAACTCTCTCTGACATCGCTCAGTGTATTTTTTATCTCATATAGGGAGTGTGAAAGCGATAGACAGCCAAGTACAGACTAATATAGTTATTATAAAGGTTTTACTGTACATACTGCCACTGTTTTAAAAATAAAGAAACAATTAAAAAAAACGAATGAACACTATGTTATTTTGTTTATTTGTCAATAGGTTAGTAGATTAATTAGACATCTAATCGGAGCAGAAGCACCCGCGGCGCGCGTTGTGCCGGATCCAGTAGAGGTACTTCGTGACGCGCGTGTACACCCCGGGGTAGCCGGCGCGCCCGCAGCCGATGCCCCAGGACACCACTCCTGGAACATAGGAATCTTATTACCTGCTTGCCTCGGCCAGAGCATCAGTGGCTGAGTTACAACATCTGCGGCCCCTATGTATCAATAAGTTTTCCTAACTTAAGTACACTATATGCTCCAACGGAGATGGAGGAAACCTGCACATTCGAACAGCTGCGTGTGTAAGAGGATTGCAAAAAAGTCCTAAAGGGTCGAAGTGTATCCGAAACGGCCTATTAGTAAGAAAATATACAATACAATACAATACAAAACACTTTATTGTCCACCAAATAAAAACATTACACAGAATTTGCACAATTTAGAAGACCCAGGTAAACAACAGGCGGTCTTATCGCTGATTAGCGATCTCTTCCAGACACCTTAGAAGGGATAAGGTGCAAGTTAAAACAGTTTACACAGTAGGTGGTGCAGACCAATTTCGAACAATAACAAGGAACTATGCTAGCTATAAAATACAATATACCTATAAATACACGCTTACCAAACTAATAAATAGATAATCAAATACATACTAATACAAACTAAGACATTATAATGACTTACATGAATATATTTATTCATTGTATTCATGAATATATTTGTGTATGTATTTATTTATTACTATCTATTGATAGTAATAAATAAATACATACATTAATGTCAATACATCCACATCAGGGAAAAAATGCAGCCACACGACAGAAATGCATAGTGAGAGAAATGTACTGAGACAATACAACAAAAAGTGCTCAAGGAGAAGTTTCTTAAAGACAGGTAAAGATTTAGCCTGCCGCAGCTCCACAGGGAGGGAGTTCCACAGACGGACAGCCTGAAAAGTAAAGGAATTGTTGTAGAATTTTGATGATGAGGTGGGTACAGTTAAAATACAATTTTGGGAGCAACGAATCGACGTAAAAAAGTTAAAACGCTCCTTGAGGTAACGCAGGGTTGCAGGGAAGAACAGAACACAGTAGAGGAGATTAAGGATATGAAAGTACCGGCGAAAACGGATAGGAAGCCACTTGAGTTGCGAACGAAAATTAGGGACGTGGTCATATTTGCGTAAACCAAATATGAACCGAATGCACATATTTTGAATAAGACCAGCCTATTAGGTTCGTGTTCATCGATGTGGAAAATCGTGGATAGAAATCTGACATTTTCTAACCAGTGGGTATGTAAGGGCGAGTGTAGATAATTAATCCATATTTCAGTCCTCATAAGATAATAGGCGTATCTCTAAAACAAAAGCCACACTAGGTTCAATCCTATCATATTACTAATAAGGTTGCATTTACTGTGGGAGTTTTGTCTGAGATACTGCCATTTGTGTTATGAAGGCAGATTTGTTTACCGCGATAAGGACAACCATAATACGCGAGCTGTCATTGAGTGTACAGGCCACCTGATGGTAACTTGATTCTGATTCCTTGACCATTTTCATTCTTAAGTAAGGGTGGAATCACATCTATCAGCACCGATTCGGATTTTGTCAATGGAAAATGTCTGTTATTTATGAAGATGCGTACGCATGCGAAAGGAGAATAGACGCGTACGCGTCTTCATACAAAGTAGCTATTTTCTATAGACAAAATGCGAATCGGTGCTGATAGATGTGATTCCACCCTAAGACTGCATTGTGCGTTGCCAACTCGGCACGGTTATTTATTATACACCAATATTGTCCAAATCTCGAATGACATTACGAAATTAGCTCCAGAAAATACTCTGCAAAGTACATACTTTCGAAAACTATAGTTTATTGATTAAAAAGGAGACTTTCACACTTAAATTAATTGAGTGCTAACGTACCTAGCAATTCATAACGTTTATCACCCCTTTCCGCCGCCAAAGGCCCGCCGCTGTCACCCTATAAAAAGGAAAATAAAAAACTTTAGCACCGATACAACAACAAAAACAAAAGTGGTCTATACATTGACTGTACTTTTACATTTCAATTTCTAAGAACTAGGATATTACTTTGGCCTCAATCACACAATACACTTCAGTTAACGGTAACGAAGAAACTGGGGCCCTAGTCAATATGCAAATGCTACTAATATTTTTCTTTTCCATCACTCAATATGTATGGGACGACATCCTCGTGCGTTACGATAGAAAAGAAAAACTTTAGCCCCCTTACTTATGAACGTGGAATAAGCTTGGAATAGTTTATGCCATGCTTTGTCCTTATCTGTAATTGTGACATTTGCATCTGACAGAAAGTGACAAAGCATGGCATAAACTATTCCAAGCTTATTTCACGTTCATAAGTAAGGGGGTAAGAGCGTATAATAAATCGTTATCACGGGGCGATGTCACACAAATTGATCAAGTCCCAAACTAAGCTCTGGCTTGTACTCTAAGATAAACTTACTTATATAAATAAATATATACTTGAGTACCTACCTAGAAAACATTCAAGATTCAAGAACAAAAATACTCGTGCTCAGTACACTATATTTGCCCTTACCGGGATTTGAACCGGGGACGCCATATATTCATATGCTTAGGCCCGCTTGCACGTACATGTTAACCCTAGGTTAACCCCAGATCAACGGGTTATTTGTAAAATTGACAATTTACATGAATCTGACATTATTAAAAAAAAAAACCTGCAGATAACCGGTTAACTTTACGCGCAGGCGTAGTACCTTGGAGTGCTGAGATTTCTCAGATCAACGCTGTTTATTTACCGTAACTTGTAAGCCCAGCCTAAGTTAAATTTTCTTAAACCTAAAGAATGTTGAATATGGAAAATATAGTATCAAATGGTCTTTAAGAGTGTAGAATACATTAAATGTACGAGTCTACGTTAGGTTACTATATGCGTATAAAATACGGGTCTCTATCGTTTGACCGAAGTACATATGCAATAATTTCGCTTGCCCGAATTTCATATGACTTTAATCTTATATGCCATAACGATAATGTGCAATAATATTAATTTACCATCAAGTTTTTTTTTCTGAAACCGTGAAATATTCAGAATTGTAATAAAACAAACGTGACCTAAGCTATTGGGTTCTATATAATAGCATGTAAAAATTACCAAAGGTTTACGAATTCAGAAAAAAATGCCTTTATTGCAATTGAAATAATGTAAAATGAAGGGATACCATAAAATACGAATCTTGTAGTCATTTCGTTATTAGATATTGGTAGGGCAACAGGTTGAGAGTAGGGATGTTTCGGAGGTGGGTATACCAGAGCCGGAGCCGGAGGTTTTAAATTTTATTTAACGGAGTCGGAGCCGGAAGCGGAGTTTTAAAATCGTATTTATTTATCGGAACCGCATCCGGAGGTTGTACCGGAGCTGGAGTCGGAGTCCAGTAGAAACTTTACTACTGGATGGAAGGCAGATTAAGTAGTGATAAGTAGGTAATTCCCGGCCGAAAAGTCAAAACTTGTAGGTGTAGGCAATAGGCACACACCGCTGCCACGGCTAATGCATTTCTTTTAACTTCATAAATTTAACGGAGGCAAAGGCGGAGTCGGAGGTTTAAAAAAAAATAGCGAAGGCGGATTCAAAGCAAGAGGCCCGGAACCAAACGGTAGTTCCGGCTAAACGGAGTTGGAGCCGGAGCTTCGTAACATCCCTAGTTGAGAGAATGCAACTTCGCTAGCCCTACTACTAGTATTTTCTAGTAATCTGGCGTGTATCAACAACTTACCTGGCAAGTATCCTTCTCCCCTTTCTCAGGGTATCCAGCGCACAGCATCTCGTCAGCTATCATGGAAGGCTCGTACTTGGACTTGCGGCAGACCTCGTTGCTCAGGACAGGTAGTTCCACGTCCATGAGGAGGCAGGAGTGGTTCTTCTGCTCCGTTACTGAGCCCCAGCCAGCTGCTATGGCCTTAACTCCGACGTAAGTGTTGTCTAAAAATGTATTTATTTACATAAGGCAGACGAAAGATATCTTGGCACAAAAACCTCAGACAGTGGTTCGGAATGAGCATGAGGTCTTTATTCAGAGCAGCGATATACAAGGAGATAGCACTCACAGAAGAAGAAGGCCATGCTTCAAGGAACTAACTAAGAAATTAACAAAGTACTAAAGACACTCATAGCCAGGGATAGCCTGATTGGTAGAGATCCTGCCTAGGCTGCTCAAACCAGTAATGAACAAGGTCCAATGACTCTTATTTTACAGAAGATAAAGGTTATTCATTTGTTTTGCAGCAATCAATTTATAACCTTATGATCTTTGTTAAAAGTAAAGAGTCCATTTTTGGTGCCTGTCAGCTTAAAGTGTCTAACACTGGTGCCATCACCCTACAAAACGATTGGTCCCGGGTTTGAATTCCGGTACGGTCAAATATTTATGTGATCAACGTGACTATTTGTTCCTGAGACATTGAAATTGTATTTACGTATGCATTTCTCTACATACGTTAGTTTATCGTTGCTTTCACCAAGTACAAGCTTAGAGCTAAGTTTGGGACTAGGTCATTTTGTGTGAGACTCATTGTCCCCTGGTTTAGGTTATGACCGAATGGTCCAGTAGGACAGTCTATAATCCTGTTCTTCAAAGACAAAGACAATATTAAAACGGATACAAGTCAACTCAACGATGTATAATCGTTTACAGAGTATACTAGACTTATACCGTTTTTCACTCGAACCTCGGAAGACTACCCTTTTTCACTAGGACCACAGAAATTACCATCGCTGTGTGGCAAGCATATAGGCTTGACGGTGTCAGTGATGCTGACAGCATCGTTAAGCCTCAGCAGTGCTATGTCGTGCTTGAACGTGCTGTAGGTGAAGTTGTGCGAGAGGACCCGCGTGACGAAGCGAGTCTCGGGCCTCATGGTCTCGTTGCAGCGGTTGTGCTCGCCCAGGGTCACTTTCATCATGAACCACATCAGGCTGAAATGAAGCCAAGGTTTTTTTTATTATCCTAAACTTTCACTTCAAAAAAGGAGGTTTTAGTTATGTTCCACTGTATGTTTTTTTATTTATGTTCAACAAGATTTCAATTTTTATATTTGAATGAGTATAATAATGTGGTTCCTTTGTCACCAAGTCACTATGGGATCTTGGAGAAATGGGGGGAACTCCTCAAATATTATCAGCATACAGCGATTTATATAGCGATATAAGTATTTTCAGTAACAAAGTATCATTTGATGTAGTGGAACCGATGATGAACACCACTGATGGCCACCGGAACTCCTCACAGGTACCTATTTCAAGAGTTGCGTTAAGTTACCTCGATGAGCGAGTATGACAAACCATATTTAATGGTTTAAATATATGGCTAAGACTTTCCAGCGGCGTTGCTTGCGCTGAGTTTGAATGCCCTTACATTATTACGTAGGTATCTAATGCAGTTGTCCTAAAGGACGGTTTTGAAATTATGCCACAACTTTCTATAAACAACAAAGTAGCAAATGGAATTTCGCTGACTTTAAGTTGTCTTTAATAAAATTACTTGTTTTACTAAAGAACACTAATCGGCCCAACTGGGGAGTACTGTGTCTAATACAGATTGAACATAGGCTGAATTATAACAATATAGGAGCCAGGGAAGCGCTTTAGCTTTTTTATGACATAAAGCAGGCAAACGAGCAGACATGCCACCTGCTGGAAAATGGACTACGCAGCCCCTTTTGCTATGATTGCTTTTTTATTACCCTAGTCGTACCCGAAAACCTGCCGCCGTACAGTTACCATGACATGCCTAAGCAATTCAGTTTACGATGAGCATAAAGGGCAGAGTTATGGCAGCTATTTAGCTCTATCTCCTTCTCTCACCATAAACTGAATAGCTTAGCCACGTCATGGTAAACACCAGCATTCTTTGGAAATCATCCTAATCATAAGAGTTACCAAAGCGTTTGAAATCTTGGGAGATGTTTTTTCAAAAGGACCAAGGGTAAGAAGTAAGAGGCCAAACCCTTTGACGCAGTGCCCGGCGGTGAGCACATATTGGTCGTTGATGAGGATTCCCCCGCAGTAGAACTTCTTGAAGTACGTCAGCCGCGTAACCCAGGGGAACTCGTTGACTCTAGTCTCCACCCCGCCCACGATACGGGATGCCTCGTTCCGTTCTCCACAACCTGTGAAACCGGGAAAGAATATGCATACTTTTGCAGTATTGTCATCTATATAAATATAAATCAATCAGAGCATGTCTTGAGAATGGGTCGACCGAATTTTGGTTGTGTTCGAATTGTCAGAACACGGTTTATATGAAAGAACAAAGATAAAAATAAAGAGGGTATCGTAAAAATGGTTTAATATGCAAGCGTCAAAGAAAAACAACAAAAACTAAAAATGGTCAGATGTGAGATAGGCTCACATTGATTCGATTCGAAATCTAATTCAAAATGGAATCTAATAATAGCTACTGTGCGGCGGTATGGTACCCTCGGTGTGCGATTCCGACTCGTACTTGACCTGTTTTGTAATTTTCATAGCACCTATATCAAATAGTAAGCTCGTTTAGACTTAGACAAAACAAAACGATATGAAAATGTATAAAACGACAAATATAACTGCATCGTCCATCATCATTATCAGGTCAGCCGAAGCAAGTCCACTAGTGTTAGCTAGGCCACCGTGTCGTCAAAAAAAACACATGTATAACAATTTATGAATACTCAACTTTTAAATAAAAAATCATCGTTAAAGATTGTAGGGTTTCAAAGATTTGACCAAATACATGCGAAAAGGGTTTTCTTTCTAATCGTGTTTTCACGTTTAACAGTCTCAAGGAAATATGATCAAGTTTAATATACTTATCCAAAGAACAGACACATAGTGTGGTGGTTATTAAGATCCAGGAGCACCACACAATGGTTCTCTGCTTTTTTGCCGGCAAATCTTTGACAAATAAATCGTTTCGCAACCTATTCATTTGCCAACCTGCTTTTTTTTCTGCAACTACAAATATTTCTGGATTTTTATAAATCCAACCTAACCTAACCTATAGCGTTCTACACGATAGTCCTGAAATAAATCCAGAATTATTTGCAGTTTCGGAAAAAAACGCGGGTTGTCAAATGATATGTTTGTGAAATGAATCATTTGTGAAACTTTGGTTATGAAATGATAGGATCATATTATGTGGCTTTTCAAAGGGCCGAAGCTGACCTACAGTTCTTTATATGTATACTACTAGCGTCCCGCCTTCGCTTCGCTCCGGATTAAAGTATTATACATATAAACCTTCCTCTTCAATCACTCTATCTATTAAAAAAAACCGCATCAAAATCCGTTGCGTAGTTTTAAAGATTTAAGCATACATAGGGATATAGGGACAGAAAAAGCGACTTTGTTTTATACTATGTAGTGATGTCTGTGTTATGTGCCAGTCTATCTGGCTCCCGGTACCCTTATCAAAATTACGGTCCACCAAGCCATTACGTTTATTTATTTAATCATGAAATTTTTGTGATTGATATATTTTATGATTAACTTTTTTTTAAAACGAAGTAGCAAGCTTGTCCGGCTAATGCGAAGCGGATTGATATTATAAATACATTGGCATTAATCGGCAGGCATGTACTGCGAACTTTCTTCAAACGGATTTATTCTTTTTGAAAGAAAAAAAATAACATAATATACAGTTACCTAAATAGAAAATCGACTCTGTAGCGACATTTGGAACAAGTCTAACTAAGAACTAGCTTTGAAAACTCGACTACCCCTGCAGTAGGTATTAGGACCGAGGAGGTTATATTATAGCCTAGCACTCCTTTTTAGGATTCCGTACCCGAAGCGTCCAAACGGAACCCTATTGCTGTCACTGAGTTTTTTTTCGACTGTTATTGTGTCCTACTGCAGGACAAAGGCCTCCTCTTTTTCGCCAATCTTGAATCTACCCTACTGATTATAATTATTTTGATAAATAAACATCAATTATTTACGACGGGGAGGATTATTTATGCAGTAATAATATTAATTACTAGCGACCCGCCAGCGGCTTCGCCCGCTCATTTTTCTACACCTTCGGTTACATTGTTCAAATTTTACCAAGGATCCCTAACTTTTTCAAAATGAAATGTAGCCTATGTCAAATTGGACGAATGTAGCATTCTATTGGTGAAAGAATTTTTTAAATCGGCCCAGTACTTTTTGAGCCTATTCATTACAAACATACAAACATACAAAAATAGGTACAAATCTTTCCTCTTTATAATATTACTATAGATGTATGCATACTTACGGCAGCTGCATTTTGAAATGGCCTCATATTCTTCATCATCCTGAACTTTTTTAAATTCAACCTCAGCTTTTACCTAAGGAAAATAAATTGTAGTACAGGAGAACTTAAAATAGGTGCCTACTTCCTAATAACTATTCCTTTACACATAACTCTATAATTATCTTGTCTCATTTAGGTAGAATTCTGTTTGTCTAAAATTATCTTCTTTGCACTGTTATATTTTAAATACAAAGTAAGTAGTTAAAAAATCTTAACAATTGATCGTGCCCTTTGATTAAAGCAAAATTTTACAATTAACATACACGCATCTCACAAACTTACCAAAAAAACAGAACAAACACATAACAACACAACCGTACAATTCCATTCCATTATCACTTAACTCACAATCCCGGCAATACCCGCACAAAATCCAGGAATTCCGTGATAACTTCCAAGATTCAAAGACGAGTGTTAAACACGCGAGTCCCGGAGGCTGTGTCCTGCCCAGGCGCAGGTATGATAAGCAATTACTTGAGAAATGCAGTCTTTAGATGTAGTGGTAAAGCCACACAGCAATAATTTGAAAGAAAATTAGCGCGCACACACACCAAGGTGCTTGTGTAAGTTTCAATGTAATGCGTTAGTCATCTATTTAAACAAGCTTACCAATACCTCTGCAAACGCAAGTTGTAGTGATTTGGCTATATTCTATAACGCAAAGGCGAGTTCGCTTGATCCCACTAGCACGGAATATGTAAGCTATAACATGAAACGGAGTCTAATGCAAACCAGCGTAGCGGATACGGAGCGCCAAGCGTTCCTACCGCATGCAAAGGTCAGAATACGCTGGTTATTCCTAATGAAGACGCGTTTACTGCTTATGAATATAACATACCCAGGCGCAGGTCGAGGGCAATGCCCCAGCGCACTTACTATGCAAAAGAGCCAGCCACGATAGTCCTAAGCAGGGACTTTGAAAATCGAAGTTACGTGAGTGGAGCTCCTTTTCTTTCGGTTTAGTCTCTAATGACGAGTGGAAGAGAGGGATTCCGAAGTTTGAATTTAGTAACCAACCACAGGCCCTAGCCAAGATGCGTACGCTAAATAGCGTTTCTATTCGTTTTGTTTTTAAACTAATAGCGTCACTGGTAGATCACGTGACTTTTCGTATAACGTGATCTTCCAGTGACGTGATAGGTTTAAAAACCAAACGAATAGAAACGCTAGTTAGCGAACGTATCTTGGCTGGAGCCTAAAGCCTATGGTTAACTAGATTTGCAGGTTGTAAAAAAGACGAAAAGGAAGATAGTAAAATGAAAAAAATCGTTTGACTTGTTTATATTTTTATTACGTATCTTTACCTTAAACCTTTTCTAAGATTTCAGTTTCTAGGTTTATTTGTTTTTAAATAAGCGAACACACAAGACAATATTGTGATGTTTCTAAGAGTAATAAATGCTTTATTATAATTAAACAATCAAAATGAAACCTTTGAGTCGAACTAATATTTAATGGGCAAACGCTTTTAAATATCATCTTTATACCTAAATAATTACAATGCAATCAATAAAACTAACATGGTTATGATCGTGGAAAAAGGAACTCTACAACAGGGTAATTCTACGCAGTAATAACGATATTGTCTTCGATGTGTTTCCGTATTGTTAACGTTTTGATAACTATTATGTCATTTACAATAATGGCGACCAAGTCATAAAGGATTCTAAAACACGTCAAACGCGATATCGTTACAACGCAGTAGAATAGAGGCCCAGATTGGTGCAGTTTTCAACATGTATATTTAAACAAGCGTTGTGGTTCTAGGGAAAAAAGGTCGACTTAACTTGTAAAAAAAAGGTATAACATAATGCACTAGTCTTTATGAGTTAGCGTACCACTGGTCAGTTTCCCTATTCTTCAATTTCACTAATTCACCAGTTTACTCATTAGGCAGTTTCTGAATTCACTAATTTCCTTATTTGCCAGTTTCACTAAGTTGTCAATTTCCCTATTAAGTTGGTTTCCTGGTTCGCAAGTTTCCTTGTTCGTCAGTTAGTTTAGATTGCCAGTTTTCCTATTTCGTCATGTTCCTAATCCGTTACTTTCCTTGTTCGTCAGTTATTTAACATTGTCAGTTTTGCTATTACGTCGCAGTGTGTAATTCATCTTGCATCTTGCACAAGTGTCTTTATCATTTGAATTACATAGATAATTAATCTGCGGTCATAAATTTTCAAGATTAACTAACGGCCCGCCCCGGCTTTGCACTACTTGGCTTTTTTATATTTAATAATTAATTAACATTGTAGACTCGTAGATTACACAGTTTTTGTAATAGGTATGATTGGGATGATTTAGTTTGGTACTGTTACAAGACATTGACCTACTACTTGTTCAAGTCACTCCGAGATGGCCGTTCCTTCCCGCACCCACACCGCACCCCGTACCTACACGCCACGCTTAACTCTGACCCCCTGGTCAGAGTTAAGCGTGGCGTTGACAGGAGAGGCAAATATATCACGAGCGAGCGGCAATCTCAAAGCGAACATGCATAAAATAAAGATGTCATCTGACGAATTCTTATTAAAAAGACATCTTTACATCCTGGCAACCAGTGAAACTGACGAATATATATTTTATTACTTATTTATTTATTAATCAAAAATAACAAGTAAACAAAAGCCCTGCAAAACTGTTAAAGGACAGTTTGACTGCAGGAAGACTTTAAATAAAAGCACAATAATCTTACATTATAATACAAGGTTTTAATATTCCACATAATAGGTACCAATTATATAAATCTATGGCAGTGTATCCAATAAATGCTTCTTTAGTTTTCTCTTAAATATTCGTTTATTATGCTTGGTTGGAAAATAGTGCAGATGACAACCTAACCTACCTACCTATATCTAGCGACGAAAAAGTAAACTAGTGCACAAGGAAACTAGCGAATTAACGAAACTGGCAGCTTAGCAAAACTAGTGAACGAGGAAACTGAAGGATTACGAAAACAGCAAACTGACAAAATGGTCTACTTAGCGTAACTGACGTATAGGTAAACCGTCCGATTAGCGAAACTGACAAATAACGAAACTATCGGATTGCAATACTGGCAAATTCACGAAACTGACATCCTAGCAAAACTAGTGAACGAGGAAACTGAAGAATCAGGAAAATGCCTAACTAGCGAAATTGACAACCTACCGAAACTGTCTAATTAGTAAACTGGTGAATTAGAGAAATTGACGAGTAAGGAAACTGACCAGTGGTACGCTAACTCGTCTTTATAGCCTTCTTCACTTGATCCTCAGAAGCCTTTTACTCTTTTTTCCCTAGGGCCCCAGCAATATATAGGCTTAGTAGTAGAATTCCGTCAATATACCCAGACATCACTGCCTCGGTAAAGGTTCTTGACTAGTTCCTTTACAGCACGGAAGCCTCTAGCAAGATTTAAAGAATTATCACAACTATAACTTTATTCACACATGTCTTGTGCGTTAAACAATCTTCTTAAATCAAAATCAATCCATTTGAATCCAATCCCTTAAGAGGATTGTGAAGCGATGCCTAAATCGCGTAGCTGTCAAAAAGAATCCATACAAATTTAGCTCCGGGCGATAAGGTTCCTCACCTCCTAAATCTAATCCGATTTCAACGATTTTTGAATATGTTGTAGATATTATGGAAAACTAGGTCTGTACGTTTCCGTTTTTGTTTTGTTATTTTATGTTAATTCCATTGAACATGTTCTTGGAAAAGAAAACGTAGAGACATCATAGTTTTTCATAATATCTATAACATATTCTAATTGGACAACCTTTAAGGAGAGAATAACGTTATCGCATTTTGTATGGTTTTTTTTTGCTTCACAGTCATCTTAAATTGGCAAAAATAAAAAGTGGTGGAATCAAACACCTTTTCATTTTAAATCAGCAAAAAAAAACAGTTACCAAAAATATAAAAAAGTAAGAATGATTGTCTGTGTACACTGTGATGTACTCACAGCTAAATTAGGATTAAAATGACCATTCCCTCTTTAAATGAAGCAAGACCTTCCCATAAAGTTACTCAACTCAAAAATAAAAACTTAGTTGTGGATTGATGCTGCTTGAGCTAATACTGTATATTATATTCAATAAATCAATAGATAGATTGCTTCTAGGTTGAAAATTGTTTATACGTTAAGACATGTCAGTTTGAACCTACTATTGGTCCCTACAGTAACAGGCGTCATCGGTGTTGTCCTGGATCCAGTCCAGGTACTTCGTAACCCGCGTGTACACGCCGGGATAGCCCACTCGTGCGCAACCGTAGCCCCAGGACACCACACCTGAAAATAGGTATACCTTTACTTGGCAAAGTTTTATTTGCCCGAATTTCGTCTGAAATAATGCCATAATGTTGTTTCTTATAATTTTATATACCATACTCATTGTAATCAAATGTCTGAATCCTTGTTTCCAATAATATTAATTTCAATAATTTATTTTTTTACAAACATTGTAATCCATAATTATCACATGACATAATGTAATTTGCCATCCATGCATAATATGTATAACGCTCAGTGGGTATAATGCAGTACTGGTATAATCTGGAATAAGTACTACTATTATAATAGCCCACATATTCTGCGTTAAGGCAGGTCTCCGTTAGGTACGACAACGAGCGAAGCGGGAGGAGTGTTAGAAAGAAAAGAACTACGACCCTACAGCGTGCGGGCTGAGCGAGCAGAGCGGCCGGCAAAGCGCCAGAACCGTTTTTTTTTTAAATAATACTAAACTACTATTATAACTCGGGAAAAACACTAAGTATGTAGTATGGCGTTTAAATTTTCTATTAAATAATATTATTACACTTAATAATATGGAAAACAATATGTATGGTACTTGTATCATTATAGCATAAATTTTTCGGGATAACAAAAGTAGGTACGTCACATAACTTTTATAGAAAACAAAACATTCGGGCAAATGACGATTCTAGCATATGACTATGTCGGTCAAACAATAGACAACCGTGAAAATATTGTTCTTATTAGCTTTCAGGGTTCCGTGCCTCCAAGGAAAACAGAAACCTTTATAGTATCACTTCGTTGGCTGTCTGACATCAAGACCCTTTACTCACGAATGCGTGAAGGTATCAAGTTGAATATTTAATACCTAATGAGATTTGGAATCTCTTGGAGCTGTGAAAAAATCAAACCTCTTAAGTCAATGTCTCAAGATACGGCCGCAAATGCCGCATATTTTGACACTCGCAAGGGAATCATACCCTTAAAGTTAAAGGGTCATACACGGATTTAGGTTATCGTCATTCCTGTGGAGACACCGGAAGTTATCGTTTTTAAAACCTAATTTTCTGGCTCAGCCCATTCCCGCATAAAACGGCGTTACGACTGCTGTAAACCTACCATATGAAAACATAACTTATAATAAGCACACAAGCTTTTAAGTAATGACCACAAGCCCTAAAATTACATCCAAACTACAGGAATTAATAATAATAATTATTATAATATATTACGACAGTAAAACGAGTTCACAAATGTATTTTTTTGTTGCAAATTATCTCTCTTTTACCTTTTCGTGTGGACACAAAGTCACACTAGAAATGATGACATGGGTTGTCAAGCTGTAGGTATGCGATACACTGTATTGATATTCGAAATTAGAAATTTCATGTACAGCTTATCAGACAACAAGCCCCTCTCCTACTGATTTCTAAATTTGAAATTTCATTTATTAACTTACTTAACAACACTCCCCTCTCCTCGCACCCCTGCATTAGAGGGTCCATAAATATCGTTAAGTAAGTGGAATCATTGAATCGGCAATATCTCTAATATTTTTTAAGCTAGAGTTTAAATAACACAACATGTGTTATTGATTAACAATAGCGAAGCAAATATTAAAATTTCTGCACGTATTAAAAAGTTACCCTGTACAGCAAGAGTGGGATTTAAGAAGCAAATCTTTGTACTCACCAATTAATTCGTAGACGTGATTCGAGTTTTCAGTGACAAGCGGCCCTCCGCTATCACCCTGCAATGAAAACGTCCTTGATTTTGACCATCAAAAGCATAGTTTTTAAAGCGTAACACATCAGAAATCAAGACATATTCACATTAGTCTTAAATATTCACCAAGAAGGAAAATGTAAGTCATTGCAATTGTAAATGGAAGATGGTTCTTTTCGTTTCCTTGTAAAGACTGGCCCGATTTCGACAAGAGAGTTCTCATTGGGTACTGGGTTTTTGAATGTGAAATTGGCGAATTATATGATATGACGACATTATGCACGACGACACGTTGGCTTAGTTGGGAGTGACCCTGCCTCCGAAGCCAGCGGTCGTGGGTTCAAATCCCGGTAAGGGCAGATATTTGTGTGATCAGCACGAGTATTTGTTCCTGAGTCTTGGATGTTTTCTATGTATTTAAGTATTTATTTCTCTATCTAAGTATGTTTATCGTTGTCTAGTACCCATAGTACAAGCCTAGAGCTTAGTTTGGGACTAGGTCAATTTGTGTGACATTGTCCTATGATTTGTATGTTAACAAGTATCAGCTCATTAGTCTTCTTGCTTATCAAAATATCTTATTAAATCTGTCAACTTACAGTGCAGGCATCCTTATGAGCAGTCTTAGGGTATCCCGCACAAAGCATGACCTCCGTAATCTTCGATGAGTTATAGCTGGTGTGCTGGCACTCCTCATTGGTCAGCACCGGTAGCTCTGCTTCGAGGAGAGTGCAGGACCAGTTCTTGGATTCTCCTGTGGCTCCCCACCCAGACACTAAGGCCAGGGAACTTTCATACGATCTCCCTGTGGAAAGTCCAAATGAACGGTGAGATTTTTGTAACAGTCATCATCATTTTAATGCTGGATTCTGCTGAGAATCTTGAAAAACATATGATAGCGAAGTTAAATAAAATGCCCGAGAACCTAATTAGAACGATGAGTAATCACACAGAAACCACAGTTATAAATGGAACTACAATTTACAATCCTTTTCAGCGGGTCCTGTTAGAGAATAAATGAAATCTGTACGTTTCTACTAAATGGAAGGAAAAGAGTCACTAAGACGAAAGGTAGAAGTAAAGATCTTTATCCTTCTCCTATATCATTAATACTAGTAGCCGTAAAAGTGCCAAACTAATTCACTCCCAAACCTTGATTTGTTGGCAGACACACAGGCCTCACAGCATGCGAGTACGTGACAGGGGAGCTGATCCTCAGCAGGGCGATGTCATTGCTGAGGTCTGACAGGGAGAAGTTGTGCGCCAGGACCTTGGTTACGTAGCGGGTGATGGGCCGCTGGCTGAAGTCGCAGCGGTCGTGCTCGCCGAAAGTCACGCGAAACATGAACCACATGAACCTGTAAAAAGAAGGTATGTGCAGCTAGCATAAAGTAAACATGTACTGAGATTTCTTTAAATTTATGATGCCTAAATACATTGATAAAGGAATATTGCGCATAAACGTTACTGAGAAAGGCACAGCCTTTGGCATTTGTCTCTTGGGTACTTTGACTACGAGGTAGAGGAAAGCTCTCCAACTGCCACATATTATCTTTAAAATTTGATGAACCCATCCCATCGCGTTTTAGATTTGATGATTTGTTATAGTTACTTTAGCTGGTAGTGATCCTGCCTACGTTGTAGATATATATTTGTACCAGAGTCTTGGATATCTTCTTTATATTAAAGTTTATATTTATTAGGTTTGTGTATATATGTATGTTTGTATTACTCGACGACAGCTTGAGTATCGTTGGTTAGATTTTTATGAAATTTTGCAGATTGGTTGAAAAAATACATTTCTTTTTAAATCTCCTTGATATTTATTCATTTTAACAGCTCAGCATTGGCAATATTCCATCCTATACACATCTTCGTATATCCTTCTTCATAGACAATAAATAAATACTCGAACTCACCCTTTCAGACAATGCGCAGCTGACACCAGATATTTGTCGTTGATCAGCGACGCACCGCATCCAAAAGCGTTATGGTAGATGAGCCTCGCCAGCCAGGGGAACGCATTGACGCTGGACTTGGACCCTCCCACCACACGAGGCTCCTCGTTCCTTTCACCACAATCTGCAAGTTTCAGGAATAGTCGAGGAACAGCCTCATAAAGACATTCAATACTGCCTTCTGCTTTTTAGGGTTCCGTAGTCAAAGTGGCAAAAACGGAACCCTTATAGTTTCATCATGACCGTCCGTCCGTATGTATGTAACAGGCATTTTACTCAAAAGATGTAGGTATATTGATGAAAAAAAAGGGAGGGGGCGTTTATGTAACAGAAGCTGTAAAAATATTTTTTATCAATCATCAACATGGGCACACATGTTTCGACAGTTCTTTTACAAACACTTTTTTTTTTAAAGTAAAAAAACGGAAATAATTGCTTTGAAAATTGTCCCCTTTTATCTTTTAAACATTATGTCCAAAAATTATAAAAACTATATCAAAGGTAATGCATAATAAATACTTTAAAGGAAAAATAATTTTATCATGATCGGATATACCTTCCTACCATTTTTGAGTTATTACCGAAAAACTACGCTTCTCACCAAAGACGTAAGTGCCATCAATATACGCTCTTTTGCTTATGCATTTTTACACTGAGAATGGTCCGACATGCACTTGCGAGGTTTTTTTATATATTTTTATTGGTTGAATTTATTTACGGCTAAGTAGGATAATCAACAGTGAAATATGTTTTACTGCAATAAACAAGCTCCATCCATGCATGAAGCCCAAAAATATTGTACAAGTTTCAAGTCGATACATACAAATAACTGCACAGTGTGAATGTGAAACTTATCTCAACCGTTGCGAGTGCAGCAGTCTAACGGTAAAGTGCATTGGCGTCTTATCAATGCACGTGGAATTGGTGGCGAACTACTCATATGCATATCGGGTCGAACGAATTCGTCGAATATCATCGCATTCTCGGAAACGCTATACTTGTATTAGAAATTGGTAGGTATTGTTTAAGCGAACATAATATGAAGGTATAAATCCATTCATTGCTGTTGGATAACGATAAAAAACAATCAAATCTACGAAAGATTATCTCGAACAGGTTTAATCTAAGTAAAGCATACCATTCTTTCATAAGAAACCTATGCCTAATGTTAACAAAATAAAAGATTTTCTTTCTTATAAACAGACATAGAAGTTTTTGTGGCAGGAACGTCAATTAAGTAGGGACTTCCTTTCGATATTAAAATTATCGATAATTGTTTCAAATACTTATTTCCATGTGACATTTCATAGTAGATAGGTATCGTTCAGCGGATAAAAAAGAGAGTAACTAAAATGCTGATCACTACCCATCGATGGGTTTCTTACACAAAAACTTCTTTTAAATCGATTTCCATAGAAAATTAACTGAAATCAAACAAAAAAGGCCTATTTAGGTAAGTTATATGACATTGTGTAGCATAATAGTAGGTATACTATATAATCCTCACCTACTCAGTTTTTAGAAAATTTATGGAAAGGACTCAAAATTAAACAATTTTATAGGTAGATAATCATTTATTTTTATCGTTACGTTCATGCCACTTTTAAGTTTTGAGTTACGGTGTATGGAAATTTCATGTTCATATTATACGTTATCTCATAGTCATAACTGTCATAAGAAATAAAGTACAATTTATCGATAAATTAACACCGTTTGGAACTCCCTAGAACAATTTTATTCATGCCACAAAAACTTCTATATCTGCTTATGAACGTTCACATTTTATTATTTAATATAGACGCCTGCGACTTCGTACGGTAACGGCACCAGTACTCGACATAGGACCAATGTTCGACACTGGCTCTTATTCAAAGAAGATAAGAGTTATTCATTTGTTTCGCAACAATCATTTTATAACCCTATGATCTATGAATTAAAAGCTTATGTCGATTACTGGTGCATGTCAGCTAAAAGTGTCGAGCATTAGTGCTTTTACCTTATGCGTAGAATTAGTTTAGTTACCCGCTACTCCCCCTATTTGAATCCCCTTGACGCAACTGTTTCCTTGATCGATCATTTAACCAGTAAGTTTATCCGTATGTAGAACATTTATTGTAAAAACTTACATCTGCTTAGAATCTACATTTTATACAGCATAGCCCAAACCGCTGAAGTTAGCAACGTGCAAAGAAATAGCTTACTTTTACAAAATTTCCTTACAAAATCAATCCAAACAAACAATAAAGTTTTCTTAATTTTACCCCTAACAGGTAAAAGAGGAAAAACAATAATAAACCAGTTCTATAAGAACAATGTCACCTACAGTCAAGAACTTTAAATGTTGGGCCAATTCAACATCCTATCACGGCTATCACAGAATGCCAATGATTATTTAATAGTATAATTCTAATTCTAATTTTGAATAATGATTTCACTCCTGTTAAGGTATTTACGCCAATGTCGAGTCATTTATAGATACTCCCACGGACTTATAAGAGAAATAAGTCCATGGATATCACACGCGAGGACATTGTTCGGTGAAAGAGTATTTTGTCTTGTGGACTAAACAGAAGCACATGGGGTTAGTTCCTCGCGCATCTGTCAAGTCGGTTATTTACCTAATTATGATTTCTTTCTCGTGGCTTGACGCTGTCATTGTAAGAGTACTACCGTGGCTTAACGACTAAAGTGGTCGACTGAACTAAAGGGACTTGACAGGAGCGGGTGGAGCTAACCCTATGTGCTTCTGTTTAGTCTACGAGAGAAATAGTTATGTATGCAACAAGAGAGCAAAGTTGTATTTACTGCGAGTGTTGGTTTTGAATCCCGAGCAAGCGAGTGATTCTAGGTTAGAATCCTGAGTGAAGAGAGGGATTCAAAGAGACGAGATGCAAATAACTTTGGTCTCGTGTTGCACATACCACTTTTCACTTCAGCTGCTGAATATACTTATAACGTTAAGGTAAAAAAGACATGGTTCACATTAAACCACATCACCCAGCCGCCCCGCCCCGCGTGGTGCCACTTCACGACCTCCTTTATATTGTGAAAAAAAACTTACTTTGGCTCACGCTCGCAGCAAAATCGGATTTTGCTCACTGTCTTTAACCAGCAAAACCGGGCTTTTTGAGGTGTTGAGGTGAAAAAGCTGTTTTACCGAAAAAATCCTCGCTTGTGTTCTGCATAGACATTTCTCTTAATAACTTGTATTAGTAAAGCCGGTAATTAAAATTAGAATAAGAATTACTCCTATACATATTATTAGTTGTTTGATCTAGATCTGTAGTTAATCGAAAAAAGTATCAAACATTTAACACTTTTCCTTGAGATTTAACCATTAATTATGCTTTTTAACAACTCGGCCTAAGATGAACTAAAGCTAGTAGCTAATAAGGCACTTACTGCAAGCACTGCACGGTGGGACATATCTTTGTTCAGGATCTGTTCGTGTATTGAGGAAAGCATCTTCCGAAATCGTTAGTGATTCCTAAAATTAATTTTAAAATGCTATAAACAAATTAATTCAATAACAAATACCAACTATAAATTACGGTTAGGTGTTACAGGTACAAATATTAGGAACAAGTAATAGAGACGTCATGGATGGGATCGGAAATACAATACCTATAAACGTGGTAATATATTATTATTAGGTTAAAAAAAAAGGCCCTTAATACACTGAGTGTAATAAAATTTGAGTCAATATTTTAAACTACACAAAAGTTCAATTTAATTGAAATATAACTTACTTGAGGTAAAGAACTGCCAAAAGTCGTTAGTAAAATAAATGCAACAAAATAGCGCCACATTTTCGCGTATTATTTTAGGAATAATTGCTGGGACAAGATCATGTGGTCGGGCTTAAATGTGTACTAAGTAAGACGTGTCTTTGATCCCTCAGTAGGTATCGACAAGGGGGGGGCATAAGATGTAACTATAGCTTTACTCATTTTTATTCGTGATCCTTTAACATTCCAAGATCATTTTCTATCACTTCCGTATTTTCTTATTGTTTCCTTTACTTTTTTCTTCCTTCTATCTCATGCTTCGTCTGTTGTCATTGTTTGGCTGTTTCGGACGATGAATGTTTGTATGTATTTATTAAATTATTTACTTTATGTATTTATATTTAGTCTATATATAAATAGTTTTAATTTCAAAATTGAAATAATTTAATTGTTTCTTGTAGTTATTTAGTTTGAGTTCTAAACGAATTAGTTTACACCGCCTGCCATGAATTTGTGTCCTCAGTTATTTCTCTTACAAGGTTGTCTGGAAGAGATTGCTATTTAGCGGTAAGACCGCTTGTTGTATACCTATGATTTAAATTTACTGTCCGTGTTCTGTTTTATTTTTTTGAATTTTTGGTGGTCAATAAAGAGTATTAGTATTGTATTGTATTTTATTCCATTATGAATAACAATCCCGTAACATCCCAGGGCATCTATTCTACTATGTTAAAACTTTGACGTGTTTTAGTATTGTTTATAACTCGGCCGCCATTACTGTCGAGTAAATAAGAGTTATCAAAACGTTGACAATACGAGAATACGGCAAAGGCAATATCGTTTTTACCGTGTGGAATCTCAACCCTGATTATATTATTTAATGCGATTTTTTTTCTGTTTTTCAGATTTGCTCCGCCTGGAGTACACTTTATATATAACGTCCTCGGAATATTTTAAGGTTTTACGAAGAAAATCTTTAATGCATACTATAAAACAAAGTCATTTTCCGCGTCTGTCTGTCTGTTTATATAATATAACCATAATTTATGATATAACACATAAAAACCTTCCGTGAAAAATTACAACTGATGGTGAAAACCGTATCGAAATCCGTTGCGCTGTATTTGCTTCGGTTGGGCAGTAGGTATTTGAATTACTTTGTAATTAAAATACGTAATTGAAATACAAATACGTATTTGGTATTAGCTTTCGTTAGCAAAATGACGAAATATGCCGATCTTTAGAGTTAGCAACACTGCATCTGTCAATTTCAAGTATCAGGTCAATTGTCGTTTCTTCTTTTTATTCTTAGTAGTATTTTTTAATTTGTATTTTGAACTTCAAATACAAATAAATAAAATACTGTATTTTGTATTTAATATTTCAAATACATTACGTAAATATATTTTGTGTTTTAAATACTTGCGAGATAGTATTTTGTACTTTGTATTTGAAATAAAGCAAAGCATGTATTTTGCTCAGCCCTGTTCGTTTACGGGTGTTATAGAAAACTCGCATAAACCGAAGCGAAGCGTGGGTGGGTCGCTAGTTTAATAATGAGCGAAATGTTGCCCGCGCTTTACTCGTAGAACTCGTTTATCCTATATTTTTAGGATAAAAGGATGCTTTTTGCTTAACTCAGGTTAAATATTAAGGAAAAATGCACGCGTTCGTTTGTATTTTTTTATACTTTCATGCAAACTGTATACATTAATCTGCTTTGAAGGAAGTACTTATACATACTTATGCAAAATATAATAATTACGCCTTAGTTGAGCTCTAGCCGACCCGCTTTACAACCCGACGGACGAGCTATTAACCAGCGAGTATAAGTTGTCCCGTCACAGCGTACAAATAAGATTTTAAGGCGTACATTCTCAATGAGGTAGCTTAAAACTCACTTAACACCTCCGAAGCGCCATTTTACGCCCCTCGGAGGCTGTACATGTTTATTTGGCAATGACCTCGCGGGTTGTTGAACTCTCTCAGCTTCTCGATCTGCAATCAATAGAATAAATTTAAGCCTTACTACCGACTAATAAAAGTAAGTTTTGTTTGGCGAGTTTTGCTTTAAGTTATTGTACATTTATAAATTTACGATTTTCGTCGAAGAAACGCTAATAAGTTCAATGTTTGGTGTGACTAATCACTTAAATATGCATATATGGATACAAAACATTCATTATACTTACGAGTAGGTGCGTAGTTATTATTTACTCAAAATATGAAAACGGGTCACTTAGTACAGAATTTCCATAGAAAATGACCTGTTTTCATTGCTTCTCAGTGTATTTATAACACCTACCGATATAATGGTAACCCTTTCTTTCAGAGCGGATATTTCTTAAACGGCTCAATCGACTTTCATGAAACCTAGCTAAGAACCGTACTGATTAAACTAGCATTCTTTAAAAAAACCGCTTTCAAATTAGTCCATCCGTTTAGGAGCTACAATGCGACAAACAGACACACAGATAAACATAAACACATTTCTGTTTCGCACTGACGCATTGTTGTGTCGGTGTGGGGATAAGACAACTGGTGAAATAACTAGCATATAATGTCTATGAGTCTCAGATTCCACTTACCATCAGGTGGCCTGAGTATGCTCGTGTGCCTTCTCCTTGCCGTAAAATAAAACCACACGTGAAACTTATAACGTCCCCTATTATTAATAGGGGGTTAAAACCACAGTCTGACGACTATAGCATCCTTATAATATGTTTTTGCCACTTACATGAACCCATAATGATACAGTAGATTACTGTAAGTTTACCACTGACAGAGAGTTTGCCTTCATTGATTTTTTAACTTTAACTTCATATAAATAAAGCAATTTTCAAAATGCTGTTACCCACGTCTACCGATCAGAATCAGAATCAGAATAATCCTTATTCAAGTAGGTTTACAAATAATAAACTCTTTTGAAACGTCATAGTAGCGACTTAGCCTAAATTGACTGCAGGTTCAAATCGCGACCGATCAGAGAAGAACCTGTAAGAAACTCTGTCGGATGTCTTTTTTTTTTTTTCGACGTTCGCAAACTTTTGTCGTAAGGACTAAACATTTTATTACAAGCAATTCAGTCCCAAGCATTGTTATCATTAATATAGTCTTTAATACTATAATATGCTTTAGAAATTAGTTTACGCTTAACGTAACTCTTAAATTTATTTACTGATAGTTCAGTAACATTACTTGGGAGCTTATTATAGAACCTCTTAATATGAAGAAATAAACTTATTCTTCTTTATTTAATCTTTATTTAGGAGACCATTTTCTTTGTTACATGAATATTTTATTTTACACAGCCAGCAACCACTTTAACTTCTTTAGCGCATAGACAAACTGATTTTTTTTTTACACTCAAAGCGCATAGAAGTGTTGCAATATAAACGTACATTCAACACACCTCCTTACATTTATATTGCAATCAATAAGTAAAAGTAACATTACTTATCTTAGTAATAGAATACAGGACAGTTTTTAGTAACTTAGCAATTTTATAAATCAAATTATCCTAATCGTATTTCTCTATATCTTTATGCTTAAAGTCTCTCTAAATTTAAAGAATTTAACATTTCCTAATGCTTTAGTTAATATGTCCGCAACATTATTTTCAGACTCTATTTTAACAATTTCAATCATTTTACCCTTGACATTTTCATGAATATAATGATAATGTACCTCAATATGTTTGGAGTTCTTTGTAAAATTTCCATATTTAGCTATGGCTACTGCACCTGAATTATCTTCATATATTTTAACTGGATCACAAATTTTTGTAAATACATCATTCATTAAGGAAATCAAAAAGATTATTTCGGTTACTGCTTCAGATAGAGCAATATATTCAGCAAATGTAGAAGATTTTGTTACACAGTTCCGATGATTTCCGGTATTTATTATGAAGATAACATTGCCAAACAATCTAATTACATATCCCGTGGTAGATTTCCTATCTATTATATCTCCTGCCCAATCGGAATCAACAAAGCAATCTAATATGTCAGCATTATCCTTTTTATAATATTTTAATTTCAAGTTTTTAGTCAGAAATAAATATTTCAGCACTCTCAAAGCATATCTAAAATGCGTCTCATCACAGCAATTTTGAAAGCGACTCAAGTAATTTACACAAAAAGAAATATCTGATCTAGTACCAGAGCTAATATATAACAGTGCACCTATTAAATTTCTATACTTGACATCTTCATTTAATTTGGATTTTTCCAATTTTAAGTTTATTTCCATAGGTGTTCTGTACAATTTTGCATTCTCAATAATATTATAACGTTTTGCTAATGACTCAATGTAATGTTCCTGACTCAAAGTTAAAATGTTGTCTTGTTCATAGTTATATTCAATGTCTATACCAATGTAATTTTTCACTTTGCCTACATTTTCCATTTTAAATTTATCAGATAATTTATTTTTAATATCATCAATGACATTTTCGTCACTACAACAAATCAAAAGATCATCAACAAATAATAAAATGTAAACATCTAAGTCATTTTCCTTTTTGAAATATAAACAATAATCATATTTGCATCTTTGAAAGTCTAGGTGAGTCAGAAATTCGTTAAAACATTCATACCAAGCGCGTGGACTTTCTTTTAAACCATATAATGATTTATTTAACATATAAACCCTTTCAGTGTCATCTTCATAGCCCATTGGCTGTTTTACATATACTTCAGATAAAACTTTACCATTAAGAAACGCTGTCTCTACATCCATTTGATGGATTTCCAACGAATTTTGACAACAATAAGACAATAAGAGCTTTAATGTTGGCATTTTAGCTACAGGAGAATAAGTGTCATCAACACTATCAGTTTGTTGAAATCCCCTAACCACTAACCTAGCTTTGTATTCATTTTCATTCTTCCTTTTGTAGATCCATTTCACATCAATTACCTTTTTGTCCTTGGGTGGCTTGTCAATTAGTGTCCATGTTTTATTTTTCACTAGGCTGTCCATCTCACGATCCATGGCTGCCTTCCATTCAATTGAATCCTTACAGGTTACCGCCTCCTGAAAATTTTCTGGGGTCATAGCATCACAGTAATTAACACTAATACAATAATAGCCGAATTCTTCATCAAATCGTAGTGGTGGCTTAACTTTCCTTTTTGTTTTCTCTTCTTTCTTGTTTTCATCATTTTTTCTATCATCATTACTATTTACTTTATCTGAATTATTTTCCTCCGGGTATTCTGTAGTATTCCGTTTTGTTCCTTTTTCTTCTTCTGTCTCTTCTTCTTTCTCATCTTTAAATCCGCACAATGTTATATCTTCTTCTATAATATCACAGTGTCTAGCTATTATTTTTTTATTGTTCATCAATACTCTATATCCAGTGTCACTATAACCCAGTAAAATTCCGGTTTCTGCTTTCTTGTCCCATTTAGATTTTCTTCTTTCTTCTGGAATTCTTACAAAGACTTTACTGCCATACATTTTCAGATACTTAACTGTTGGCTTTATTCTGAAAAATATTTCATAAGGAGTTTTTCTTTCAATAGTATTAGTCAAGGTTCTATTCTTAAGATATGCAGCTGTTTTAATTATTTCTGGCCAATATTTTCTTTAAACTTTTGCTTCTGATAAGAGACATCTACCTATATCCATTAAAGATCGGTTATACCTTTCCGCAGTTCCGTTAAATTCGTGTACATATGCTGGACAAGGTTTTATTGTTATTCCCTTCTCTTTTGCAAACTGAAAAACTCTTGCATTCATATACTCCTTACCATTATCACATCGCAATTCTTTTATCGTCTTATCAGTGAGATTTTGTACTTCATTTACATACTGTACTAAGCAATCATATACTTCATCTTTTGTTCGGATGCAATAAACTTTGACCAGTTTGCTATAATCGTCTATGAAGCTCAAAAAGTATTTTTCACCATGATCTCCTGTTGTTTGATGTGGGCCATTTAAATCTGTATGAACAATCTGTAATATATCCTCTGCTCTTCTTCGGTTATTATTAAAAGGTAAATTATGCATTTTGTTTTCAATACATGTCGCACACTTCAAATATTCTGATTCAATTTCTTTAGGCAGTCCATCCAATGATTCATTTTTGCACATCATTTCCAAATTATTAAAGTTGATATGTCCAAATGTACGATGTAGTTTTTCTTTTGTAGTTATATTGCTTTTACTCACATTTGCTTCCAGCATTTCTTCATTAACATAACTTTTCATCTTATATAGTCTTTCATCTTTTATTGCAACAGCTATAATCTTTCCATATGGGTTATATATCTTCGACAATCTCCCTTTAGACACAACTGAATTTTTGTCAGTGATTCTTGAATAACTTAATAAATTTGCCTTCATTTCTTTTACATAAAAGACATTTGTCAATGTTACTTCTGACTTTTCTCCATACACTGAGAAATAAGTTTTAATGTTACCAACTTTTGTAGCTTCTAATATTCTTCCATCACCAATTTTAACTTTCACAGTTTTTTTTAATGTCTCACATGTTTCAAAGTACTTATCAGTATTAATAATATGGTCTGTACAACCGCTGTCAAGTAACCATTCTATTTGACCTTTCATTGACTTCTCTTTCTCACTTGTTGTAGTATTATTTGTGAAAGTTGTGAAAACTATTTCCATATTGCTCTTGATGATAATTTCTTTGTTGCCCATTATTATAATTTCCTTGTCCTCTATGAAAGTTTCTAGTATTATATGATCCACGTCCTCTACTTCCAGAATATCCACGACCTCTACTTCCTGAGTATCCACGACCTCGACCTCTATGGGTATTTTCAGTACGGGTACGACAAGCCCTTTGTAAGTGTCCAGGTTTTCCACAGTTGAAACAATAGAAATTATTTTGTAATGACGGCCTGGCTTCAGCTCGAAAAGCATTTGAGCTGTCATTTGATGCCTCATTCGATTTTTCCTCTGCACTTTTTAATTTGATTTTACTTTTTAAATAATCAACCGTTCTATCTTTTTCCGGTAGAACATCTATCAAATCACCGATATGACTATAGTTCTGTGGCAGTGATTTTAACATATAGTTAAGCTTTTCTTGCTCCGTGATAACCGCACCTGCCTGCTTCAATTCATTTACAGCTTTTTCAAAATCGTCAAAAAATAAGGGCACTTCTGTATAATTTTTCAATTTGACATTTTCGAGGTTATGTCGACACACAATTTGCAAAGCCGTCGACTTTTTCAGGTACATCTCATCAAACTTTTGGATAATTTCGTGAGCTGAATCTAAATCACTTATATATTCTAACTGTTTGTTTGTTATTGCGTTGTAAATATAGTTAGTCGCCTGAATATCACGATCGTCCCATTTGTCATCGTCGGCATTTGTTTTAGCTCGCATTACCACATCTTTACACTTTTTGTATTGTAAGAATTTCAGTATACGTATTTTCCAATTACTATAGTCCCCTCCGTCAAAAATCGGAATATTAATATCACTGTTTTTCGCCGCCATTACCACGTTGTTTCGTGTTGTAATTTCCAAACTCAAATTATTCTTAATACTTCTCTTTCTTTTAACCACTCTCCGCTACCATCTTAATATGAAGAAATAAACTTATTCTTCTTTATTTAATCTTTATTTAGGAGACCATTTTCTTTGTTACATGAATATTTTATTTTACACAGCCAGCAACCACTTTAACTTCTTTAGCGCATAGACAAACTGATTTTTTTTTTTACACTCAAAGCGCATAGAAGTGTTGCAATATAAACGTACATTCAACAGAACCTAATACAATTACCCATAAAAGAGTTTTTTATTTTATGGAGCCGCGTGAAGGGCACTGCGAGCTTATATTTATTTCTGGTATTAACATTATGTATGTCACAGTTCTTTCTAAATTTAGCGATGTTTTTATGAGCATACATAATGTTTTCATAAATGTATTGACTGTGCATGGTCAATATGTTAATTTCTTTAAACTTATCTCTAAGCGAGTCTCTCTGGCCCATCTTGTAGACAGCACGAATAGCCCTCTTCTGCAGAACAAAGATGCTATTTACATCAGCAGCACTACCCCACAGTAAAATACCATATGACATAATACTATGGAAGTAACTAAAATAAACTAATCGAGCGGTATCTAAGTCTATTAATTGCCGAATCTTATTAACTGCAAAAACTGCAGAACTGAGTCTACCCGCCAATCCAGCAAGATGAGGACCCCATTGGAGCTTGGAGTCTAACGTTATACCAAGAAACACTGTATCATTAACTAGGTCTAGTTGGTCATTTTTAATAGTTACAGTAGTTTGCCTATTTTTCACATTAGTAGTCATGAACTTTATACATTTCGTCTTTTTCTCATTCAGTAATAAATTATTAACACTAAACCAATCGACTACTTTTGATATAGCATTGTTTACATCGACATTAAACTGCTGTTGTCGTTTAACTTTGAACACAAGTAACGTATCATCAGCAAACAATACTATATCATGGTTATCCTTTATAAGGTAAGGTAAGTCATTTATGTAGATGAGGAATAAAAATGGACCCAATATTGAGCCCTGTGGTACGCCCATTGAGACCAATGACCCAGGCGATCGTACTCCATTCACGTCTACCCTTTGTATTCTCCCGTATAAGTACGTTTTATTAAGTTTAGCGCAGTACCTCTAACTCCATAGTGGTGTAGTTTCCTGATCAATGTGTCATGGTTAACGCAATCGAAGACCTTGGACAAATCACAAAAAATACCTAACGCATCCTGTGACCCTTCCCAGGCATTAAAAATGTTTTTAATCAACTCAACACCAGCTTCGGTTGTCGAGCGACCCCGAGTAAAACCAAATTGTTTATTGTGTAATAAATTATTATACCGAAAATGTTCCGCTAACTGTGACAAAATCAATTTCTCAAATATTTTACTGAAAGTGGGTAGTATGGATATTGGTCTAAAATTTGTGGGGTCAAAAGTACTACCCGTTTTGAATAATGGAATTATCTTACTATGTTTCATAAGATCAGGAAACTCACCACAATCAACACAGTGATTAAATACGACCATTAAGTCAGATGCTATGACTTCAATTAAGGATTTGAGTACATGGACCGACACTCCCCAAAGGTCACTGGTTTTCTTTATATTGATTGAGTTGAATGCCTTAATTACATCCAAGGCAGTAACGCGCTTGAATTCAAAGTATATAATGCATTCAGGCACGTTATCTTCTAAAAGTACAATGGCAGACGCAGGCGAAGAGTTCAAGCACTTAGTCGTGGACACTGGTATATCGGTAAAAAACTTTTCAAATTCAATTGCGATATCTGGATTGGAATCTATTATTTTACCATCTACTTTTAAACGATAGTCGTTAATGTTCTTTTTTCGGCGACCTGTTTCTTCATTAATTATTTTCCAGGTCGTTTTAATAACATCAGAACTATTCAAGATTTTGTTACTTAAAAAATTTCGCTTAGTTATACGGCAGTCTATCTTGAATTGCTTAGAATACTGTTTGACATGTTCCTTAAACGCCTCACTCGCGTTATACCTCCGTTCCTCATATAGTTGATACAGTATTCTTCTACGCTTATGTAAGTCCGCAGTAGCCCAGTCACTGAAAACCTTTGCACCACCAACCACAACCGATTTGGATGTAAATACTGCGTTAAATTGTTTTATGAATGTGTGAAAGAATGAGTTGTACATGTCATTGGGTCCCTTATCAGTTGTTAGAAAGGGCAAATTATGCACTAGGTTATGTCTCATTCTTTCCACACGGTCTGCAGTTATTGGCACAAAAGTAATTTCTTTTTTTGGAACTTTATTCGATACGGACTTGAATTTAATTAATTGACCCAAATGATCCGATTCCAGGTTGCTGATCACACTCTTACCAATAGGAATTATATCTGTAAAAATATTATCAATACACGTGGCACTAGTGTCAGTAACTCTAGTTGGCTCCACAAAAGTATGTGTCAGGCCGAAAGATTTGAAAAGATTTATTAATCTTTTGGTTAGTGGACTGTTTTCTAAAATATTTACATTAAAATCTCCACATATAATTGTTTTTTTTCTCGAATAAGATAATTTTATTAGAACAGTTTCCATAATCTTCTCAAAAATTTCGAAATTGCCTAATGGTGGCCTATATACACATACAACTATGAATTGCTCTAACTCTATTGCAGCGAGTTCTAATATTCAAGATCAAGTAATAACTATTTTATTTGTATGAGATTAAGGCTGAAAATTAAATGAAGGCAAACCATCTGTCAGTGGTAAACTCAAAATAACTCTACTGTAATATGATACCTAATTTATAAAATGTTATCCAATACTTCAGTAGCTACCGTAGAACATCTGATTTCGGCTACATAAATACATACACCCACGCTGCGTTTACACCTCCGATAGGTAGGAGCAAGAGATATAAGAGAATGCCTCTATGCTAGTAATTTCACCGGTTGTCTTATCCCTACACCGGAACACAACAATGCGAACACTGTTACTTGGCGGGTGGTTAATGGATAAGATGGTGGTAGCGATCCGGACGGACCCTGCACAGGGTCCTACCACCACTAAAACTACTTGGGGAAAGTCTAGTACAGACCACGTCTCTCAGCTATACATAATTGAAATAGTGTAGTTTCAATCAGGGCTGAGATTATACACGGTAAAACCTTGTTGTTATTGACTTGTTACCGTATTGTCAACGTTTTGATAGCTCTTATTTACTTGGCAGTAATGGCGGCCGAGTCAAAAACGATCTAAAGCACGTCAAACGCAATATCGTTCTAACGCAGTAGAATAGAGGCCGTTTACATGCAATAATTTTATCGTGTGTTTGGTGATTTTATACTGTAAACTTGCATTGTATTTAAATGTATTAATGTACGAGTATGTTCTGTATCTTTTATTGTTTAAGTAGCTTATTAAGTTTCATTTAATTTTGATAGTTTAGTTATTAATCCTAAATGGAATAGTAAAGGTGGATGTCGTAAGAGGCGACTAAGGGAATAAAGGCTTGTAGTACTGTTAAGCGATGGGTTTGCAACCGTCACTAGTAAACTTCTTGGCCCGATTTTGCAAAATGTGGTTACAGAATTATAAACAAGTCTTTTTACAGTTGTTAGTGTTTCTTTAACTCTGCCAACCCCACTCTGGGAATGAAGACGTGATGTTATGTATGTATGTATGTATGTAGTTATTATTATTTCTGTATATATCAGTAAATTTTTCGCCCGTGTGGTTGCCGGGTTAGAATAGTGCCACTCCATGTCTTCCCGTGGATGTCGTAAGAGGCGACTCAGGGAATAAGGGCTTGTAGTATTGTTAGGCGATGGGCTTGCAACCTGTCACTAATACACTAGTAAACTTCTTGGACTGATTGTGCAAAATGTGGTTACAGAATTATCAACAAGTCTGTTTAGAGTTGTTGGTATTTCTGTAGCTCTGCCTACCCCACTCTGGGAATGAAGGCGTGACGTTATGTATGTATGTATCAGTAAATTTTCTTTACCACTAAGGCCCCCTAGTACTTCGCGCCTGGAGCTCGGTTTGCCCTATGATAGGGCCGGCCCCTCTTGGAAGACATCAAGGCTTCGGCACCACAAACACGAGTCAGGCAGGTTAACCATGCGCACGTTTAAACATGGAACCATTCAAAAGTTACATTTGTTCTATCTCACGAAGTGCGTGCCTATAAGCATTACAACTACTAGTATGGGCCATCCGTTTTCGTGAAATAAAACGATTGTAACATTTTTTATATTCGTGTTAGTTTTAATTTTATCTTGTTTTGTTTTGTTTATTGGCTTCATAATGTGTGTGTAATGGATACAAAACTCCGCATATTTTTTGCATTGTATAGTGTCTTGACTTTAAGGAATATTTATTCTCTCACACATATGGACCCGGACAAAATAGCTTTTAAAAGAACTCCTCCGATTCGGTACAACCGTTTGTGAGCTAAGATGCTAAGAAGGATTCTGATACGCACGTTAAACTTATTACATCCTTTTTTGCGACGAAGATTAAATAAAAATAAAACACAAATAAATGTCATTACTTTTATTTTATTTCACAATAAATTATGATACATTGTCATGAAAAGTAAAAAATATAAATATTTACAGTTAATTTTTCAGACTTATTATATTATGCTATGGCTTTATTACCACCCTGTGATACCATTTGATCAACCAGCTAACTACGTTTTTTTGTCTTAAAACTACACTTAATTTTAATAAAGTTAACTCTTACATGTCACTTCGTGAACGCTCGCTTTTTAATAAAATATCAATTGTAAAAGAAAATTATAGCATAGTAATAGTCACAGTATTTTAAGATTCTAAATAAACTCTATGATGCGTGCTTTTCTACGCGATACACGATACGCGATAGCTGTTAAATACTAATTTTGTTCATGTTTTATCATTTTTATCAATTTGAAATTTGGAACGTGGAGACACAACAAAACCCTTTTTACCCAAAACTACAAGTAATAATTAAAAAGCAAAGTTTAATATGTTTTTTTAGTTATTTGTTTTATAAAGTGTTCTTGTAAGCGTTAATAAATTATTTCTATTATATCCTGTTCTATTCTATTAATAAAAATCTAGAAAATATCTTAAATGACATATAATTATTTTTCAAAGAAAAGTATCACTCCTAAGTAGACTTGATGAATCCTGAGATAAAGGCGGTTATAGTGTTTATACCTTCTAAAAACATTTAAGACAGCACCAAATAACTTTAAATAAAACATTTTTGGCTTTATTGTAACGACTTCGAAACTCTACACTGAGCATGGTCTGACATTCTCTTGCCAGGTTTTAAATTTGAGTCTTGATTTCAAAATTTGGTCGGTCAAATTATAAGACATAGAGCCGTATTAAAAAACTCATAAAAATACTGATCTCGACTGTGCTGTGTCTTAAGACATGTCAAAGTAAATGTAAAGTGTAAAGTGACCATACATTTAAGTCTCAGTCCAGATCCGTTTATTAATACGGCCCTAAGACTGCGTTTTCACCAGAGCTGTTCGAGGAAAAAAATCTACCAATAGGATTCCCAGCCTCGCTCAACGCAGCTCTCCTATTGGTGGATTTTTTCTCGCACACTGCTCAGCTACCTCGCACAGCTCTGGTGGTAACGCAGCCTTATGATCTTATTAATATACGCGCAGAAACCGTGGAATAGCCAAGCCATGCTTTGTCCGTTTCTATCGAATTCAAATGTTACAATGTCAGGGTCAAAGTATGGCTTAGCTACTCCACGGTTAGTCCACGTTTAATAAGGGCGTTAGAGTTTGGCTCACTACTCGTATTACGATCTCAAATTAGCAAATTCAAATATCTATCTAGATAATAACACAAAACGCGTATAAAAATTGTGAAACGACTCGCTGACCAGAATTATTATGTACCTATGGCCAAAATTTCCTATCGGTCTGGTAATGCCAAGCAGGAGGGCGTTGTATCGAGGGACCCCAGGACCGGTCTTTACTCATTCTTATTAGCAAAAGCCATTATTTATGGCGGTTCCGTACTGATTTTGCCAATGTTAAGTTAATGAATAATCAATAAATAAAACAAATCAAAAGTAAAAGCCGGTCATTTTTCAATCAACCATCACCCTCCGGTTTTCCGATCCCAAAAAAAATACAAATGACAACGACAAGGTTGACAAGCATTCAATTCATTCCCCAACTGTATAGCCAGCAAAATATTCCTCCAGCTGACATTATAATGAATGATGTGTCAAATTATGCTACATATTACTATAATCCTAATTCTCGAAGACGTGCTAGTCGGAGCAGTAGCAGGCGTCCTGAGTGTTCTCCTTGATCCAGCCGAGGTAGTTGTTGACCCGGGTGTAGACGCCGGGGTAGCCGATGCGCGCGCATCCGTTGCCCCATGACACCACGCCTGGAACAAGTCGACGATATAGTAAATTTAATGAACGGTTTACTGATATTGGCAGATGCAGACACAAAATATATGGAGTGTTATACAACACACTGACAGTTGGGTGACTGAAGAATTCTATTTAATATAATATCTGGACCCGAATACCTAGCGACTCTTAAGGGTAATATTAATAAACTAATTATGATGGCTAAAATTATTAAGGTCATAGCCGTGCTTTTGTTATGTATGTAAAGGATCAGATATGATTTAAAGTGTCTCTAATTAGATAAAAAAAAATATCATCCCAATCTCCTTCAAGTCTAGTTGAGAACACAACTAAAGGTTCAATGGCATAATTGTACCTGTCCGAATTCTGCACCAATGCCAAAATCGGACGCATCTGAACTGACCACTTTAAAAGCGTGCAAGTGAAAGGCTTCCAAGGACGAAGCATTTCGTCGTACGTGTAATGTTATCATCAATATTCATTACCGATCAGCTCGTAACGTTTGTCTTGCTTTCTCTCTGCAATAAGTGGTCCGCCGCTGTCACCCTGAAAAATGGGTAGAAAGTACGTTCAATAAAAGAAAGATAAGATAAAATGTTAATTCAAAAAACCTGCCTCTGATAGCTGACAAGAAGTCCCAAAACAAGTTCTTAAATGTAGTAGAACAATGTTCCTGTTTTTGTGATTTAAACATGTTATGTAACTATATACAATAAAACCTCGGAGACCCAACTAGGTAGTTACTTATAGTCACAAGAACTACCAATAGTTTAATTTAACCTTAAGACACCCGTTTTAAAACGCGAAAAACTAGTTACGACTCTCTAAAGACAATGTGGTTACGATCCTTTTTACATATATCCATAAAACAAATTGTATATCTATAGCATTATAGATATAAGATTCCCAAAGTGGGTTCCGTGGATCCTAGGGGTTCTGTGGGAAAGTTACAAAGAAATCGATTACAAAAACAACAGCTAAGATAAAAATACTCAAATGTAGACAAAATAAAAGGGATTTGATTAGTGTTCCGTTACCTTATAAGCTTGGAAATCCCTGAACTATGGTTCAGGTTTGGTATGCCATAACTACTAATAACTACATTAAATTGATCGTGCCCGATGAGGAAGTTTTTGTCATAAGCAGGATCTTGTGGAAATTTACCTGGCAAGAGTCTTTCTTCCCGGTTTCGGGGAAGCCGGCGCACAGCATGTTGTCGCTGATCATAGAAGCAGTGTACTTGGTGGTTCGGCACTCCTGGTTGCTCAGCACGGGCACTTCAACCTCCTGCAGCTTGCACGAGACCTTGCCCTCCTCGGTCAGCGTGCCCCAGCCAGCTGCCACGGCTTTCACGCCGACAAAGAGCTCATCTGTTGAGCAATGGTAATGAAAATATATGAAATACATATAATTTTAATGATTATGGTTGCCGTATTGGATAGGGAGAAACTTATGAGTCTTACTTTGAATGATCTAAAAATTTATTTGTCAGGCTAATCTTAACCAGATAATTGATACTCACTGTCATTACTAGTTAGGCGAGCAGATAGGTTTGATGATGTCAGATAAGGGCATTCGCTCATTGAGCCGCAGCAGGGCGATGTCGTTGTCGAATTTGGTCAGGCTAAACTTAACCGGTTTAATACTCACTGTCATTACTAGGCAAGTAGATAAAATTGATAGAGTGAAATAAGGGCCACTCATGGAGTCCCAGTGCAGCAGCGCGATATCATTGTCAAAGTTGGTCAGGCTATACTTTACCAGTTTGATATTCACTGTCATTACTAGGCAAGCAGATAGGGTTGATGATGTCAGATCAGGGCATTCGCTCATTGAGCCGCAGCAGGGCGATGTCGTTCTCGAAGTTGGTCAGGCTAAACTTAACCAGTTTAATACTCACTGTCATTACTAGGCAAGCAGATAGGTTTGATGATGTCAGATAAGGGCACTCGCTCATTGAGCCGCAGCAGGGCGATGTCGGTGTCGAAGTTGGTCAGGCTAAACTTTACCAGTTTGATACTCACTGTCATTACTAGGCAAGCAGATAGGTTTGATGATGTCAGATAAGGGCACTCGCTCATTGAGCCGCAGCAGGGCGATGTCGGTGTCGAAGTTGGTCAGGCTAAACTTTACCAGTTTAATACTCACTGTCATTACTAGGCAAGCAGATAGGTTTGATGATGTCAGATAAGGGCACTCGCTCATTGAGCCGCAGCAGGGCGATGTCGGTGTCGAAGTTGGTCAGGCTAAACTTTACCAGTTTGATACTCACTGTCATTACTAGGCAAGCAGATAGGTTTGATGATGTCAGATAAGGGCACTCGCTCATTGAGCCGCAGCAGGGCGATGTCGGTGTCGAAGTTGGTCAGGCTAAACTTTACCAGTTTAATACTCACTGTCATTACTAGGCAAGCAGATAGGTTTGATGATGTCAGATAAGGGCACTCGCTCATTGAGCCGCAGCAGGGCGATGTCGGTGTCGAAGTTGGTCAGGCTAAACTTTACCAGTTTGATACTCACTGTCATTACTAGGCAAGCAGATAGGTTTGATGATGTCAGATAAGGGCACTCGCTCATTGAGCCGCAGCAGGGCGATGTCGGTGTCGAAGTTGGTCAGGCTAAACTTTACCAGTTTGATACTCACTGTCATTACTAGGCAAGCAGATAGGTTTGATGATGTCAGATAAGGGCACTCGCTCATTGAGCCGCAGCAGGGCGATGTCGTTGTCGAAGTTGGTCAAGCTGAACTTGTTGACGATGGCGCGCAGCACGAAGCGAGTCTCGGGCCGCTCGGTCGAGTTGCAGCGGTCGTGCTCGCCAAACGTCACCTTTATCATGAACCACATGAAGCTGGAAGTCGAATGGAATTTAGTTGAGAAAGATGTGGATACAGAAGGAATATTTATGCATTCTTTCTTTATTTGTCGTTCTCCGACCGCTTCAAGTGTCCTAAGTTGAACGTCTCATTACCGTATTCAACAATTATTTTAAGAATGTTTAATGAATTGAGAATCTGACCCCACACGATACAAGTATCGTTATACTAGAAGACTACAAAGTTGTATGTTAAAAAGTTGAAATAATTGTCATTGGGATTCAGTGCAGAGGACGACCGACCGATCAGTCCTAGACATAATATTACTGCAGTCGTTTTAATTCACTCTAAGCATCAACATTTTAAAGATAGCTTGGTAATCACTATGACATTGGTCGTAATACGAAACTGTGTATAAGAAGTGCGAGGGATAGGTTAGGTTAGCCCTGAGAATTAACACAAATTAGATTCCAAAGTTGACTCAAAGCATTCACATTTGAGTTATGCTATTACTTCTCTACCATAATTACGCTGTTGCTTAATGGTGTGTACACTTCTTCTTCTCTTCTCTGTCGCTTACTCTTGGCAGAGTAGTCGTGGTCACGCGAGACGCTTGGTAGAGCTTCACTACCGTGCGCCATTTATCCCTCGCTGAGGCCGTGTATAAGTACACTTATATTTATGAAAATTAATATTTTTTATCTTGTCAGTTATACCCACTTTTTCATGAATTATCTAAATCCATGTCACTCAACTCTTTGACCTCGTATTTTATACACCTACAGCGAAGCATAATGCCTGCTACAAGTGTTGTATAATTCATGTATCCTTAGTTGTTTCTTAAATCGCAAAGCTTCGCGAGACGCGGTTTCCGCAGTGCAATTCACGATATAAGAACCAGATGGACGTATCTACTAAAAATCCTATTTTTTTATAAAACTGTTGTATCTGTCCAGATCAATAAATCACCAACTCTACAAAAACGAAATAATACGAGAGCCACTTTGAATAGAAAATCAAAATAACTTTAGAAGCATCACATCAAGGCCTATGTACGTATTATGTTCAATTTAAATTAGGTTTAGTATTTTTTTAATTGTTATGTATCCTAACTACTTCAAAGATTATGGGTTTTTGGCTGTTAATAATATTTATTTTATTTATTTATCTAATTTCGTTTTGTTGGCACTTACATTTCTCAATGTAAATAAATATAATTTTAATCCAAAACGACGTAATGTGACATAGCTTTTTTTTTTTTTTCATTACAGCTGTTATACTAACGTATTTCAACCAAATTAAATGTTCAATTTCTACAAGTTTTAACTTTTTCGAAGCCGTGATTATGGAATATTTCAATACATAGATACTTTTCTTTCGTCAATGGTAACATTTACCTTAACCTCCTGAAGCCTAATGTAATATATATTACATTAGGCATATACATATATATATGACATTGGAAAAAACATTTTAGTTGACCGACTCAAGGTTGAGGTTTATTCGGTTTTGCATGCTGTTTTTTTTTCAGTGTCGACAATTTCTCGTGTTACTAACGCTTCGAATCTTTTTTGGGTCTCATAGTTTAAGTCTTTCAGGGACCGTATACCTATATACTTTATGTTTACCGATATTATGTAGATTTTGTCAACACTTTCTCTTTAAAAAAGCCCCAATGTAGTATAGTTACTTATTATTGTTCAATAAATTAAGTATAATGTCTCCATTTTCCGGTTCAAAAGGAACAGCGTGATGTAGGCATCGTTTAGCGAAAGTGACAAACGTCGCATTTCGGACACGAATACTATTAAAGTCGTCTTATTTACGCTTTCTCTCACAGAACTCGGGTGTATGTTTAAAAACAGACTTACATTCAGAAACTTATTTTTTATAGACGGTTTTCTTTTGGGAACTGGATAAATTCATGAATCCAAACTCAGCAGTCTAGCGCAAAGATTCTTAGTACTAGAAAGCTGTAATTAGGCACAAATATACATATAAGTCACGCCAATAAAGTGGTAAAACAAATATGTTTTTATTGTACCTCCCCTACACGTAACGTGGGGATGTAATTTTTTTCTGGTGTACCCCATAATGTGGGGTATCGTTGGATAGCTCTAATAAAAACATTACGGGTTTGTTTTTGTGCAAATCATCTAAGACTTTAAATAGAAAATTAGTTACTTGTTGTTTTTTATGTTTGTAGTACTAAACGGCTTCGGAACCCTACACTGAGCATGGTCCGACATGCTCTTGCCCGGTTTATATAGTAAATAAAAATAAATAATTAAATAAATCACAGGACAATGTCACACAAATTGACCTAGTCCCAAACTAAGCTCTAGGCTTGTACTGTGGGTACTAGATAGACTAACTAAACTTACTTATATAGAGAAATATATACTTAAATCATCCAAGACTCAGGAACAAATACTCGTGCTCATCACACAAATATCTATCACATAAATCTATACCGGGTTGAACCCAGGACCCCTAGCTTTGAATGCCTTCAACTACCAACACTACCAACTAGGCTAGCGTGTCGTAAGTAAATAAGCTGCTGTTTTCTTTCTATAGATTTTTTTTTATCTAAATCTACATCTCGTAATTGAAGAGTTATTGGTTCGGTTTAGAATAATATAGTGTTTTTTCGAGAGTCAAAAATGATATTTATTTTTAAACTAATAGAAATATTGAAAATTTTAAAAAAATAAAGCTGCTGTAAAGAGAATATAGCGTGTATAGCGGGCAGAGTAGACTGTCCCTATATAAATCACTGTGGGGGACTGCCCTACCAGTGCGATATTGTTTTAGGTTAATACAACTAACACCTTGGACTAAGTACCTATTCTTACTAATAAATTTATCTGTCTTGTGTTACACGAAATAAATAAATAAATAAAAATAACATTGTCAGGTAGCCTTTAGTGCCTTTAAACTACTAAATGCATGCAAACGTGACAGTGGGACATTATTAAATAGTGTAAACAGGGTGGTGATTCTCTCAACCATAGATCGTTATCGCGGGAGCAAAAACAAATCTGTTATAGAACACATATAACAGATTGTCTGTTTAGTAAAAAAGGAATGTTATGCCTACGCATTCTAAACCTCTAAGAAGTCCTTCATAATATATTATCTTACACAACGTTTTCTCTGGATAAACATAGTTGGTCAAAGAAATTTTCAAAATAAGCCAGCAATGTGTTTTTTTTACAACGGTTTCATTTATCTTCACCATGTATATTTCTCTGTTAGTGGCTGTTACCTTGAAATCTTGCTATCGATTTAACATACACGTATTGAGACCCCGTGACCATGAAGAATTACGATAACTTCGATCTTTAAATCCAGATGCTGTAGATGGTACTGCTTAGCTTAATGACATTGATACTAGATGATTCAAAAAAGGTTTTAAAACCCGTTTTTCACTTTTTTCATTGAGGATGATGTTACTCAGTATTTAAAATTATCAAATTTGTATTTTTTAACCTCGTAAGACCCGGTGTCCTATAGAAAGTACATAATCCAGACAATTCAATTTAAACCTTATTTCAAGGAGAATAAAGTTCATTTTTGTTTGTATCAAAATTGAAAATGTCATTTAGGTGCGAAGGTAATTGAACTTTATTCCCTTGCAGGTAGATTCAAATTCCTACTAACAAAAATGTACCGGATTGTAGTATGGTGGGTCTCAAGAGGTTATGGTACCTAGTCATAACTTTCCTGTAGAAACGCGCCACTATGCGAGTGTCGCTTCTGTTATTGCCTACTTGTCATAATCTTTGAGTACTGTCAAATCGTATTTGCACCCGCGATAACGATGTATGCTCTCAACACAGCGCTGCGTCGATCTCAAAGACGAAGTTTTATCCGGCAAGTTTAAGAAGTCCCGTCGGAGCGTACGAAACACATTTTAGCGCGTGCCTTCTCAATTAGGCAGCTTTATACGACACTGAACGCGACTCACCTGCCCGCTGCCTAATTGAGAAGGCACGCGCTAAAATGAGTTTTGTACGTTCCGACGGGACTTCTTAAACTTGCCGGATAAAACTTCGCCTTAGAGATCGACGCAGCGCTGTGTTGAGAGAATCACCACCCAGGATGTGGCAGAGGTGCACTAAAACAGAAAATTTCGAGTTGGTGTAGCCCATAAACCTTTCTCACCAAGTCACCTCTTCAATATTTTGGTTTGATGTAACAATTTCTAGTAAGATACAGAACATAAGCTTATGCACGAAAAGATGATTAGTAAAATGGTAAATTTCCATAAAAATATCAGGATTTTAACAAAATAATACGTAAACATCGCGGGTATATTCGACTTGGTCCCGGCCGGTTTAAGGTCAACGTCCAGCATACCGATTGGAATTCACAAATTCGGTCCGAACAATTTATTTTGGTCTCGTTTGGTCCTCGAGTCATTGAACTTCGACATATAATCCGTTAAAAAAATATGAAATAATTATTACCGCTGGCCAAAACCTAATTTACCTAATGTAGGTATCTATCTAAGGAAAAAGTTTAATGTAAGTATAATGGACTTGGGAAAACTGATTAAGCCCTTTTAGTTATAGTTTCAGGCTAATGCAAAGAAACAATAAAATACCTACAATAGCAAAATAAGTAGGTACTGTTTAAAGGGAAATAATAATACTAACAACATCATTAATGGGTAATTTTCAAAGAAATTGTACCTACCCATTTAAGGACTGAAATTAAGTTACGGTAAATTTTACATGTAACGAAAATTTAGTTTAAATTTAGTGGTGGTAGGACCCTGTTCAGAGTCCGTCCGGATCGCTACCACCATCTTATCCATTAACCATCCGCCAAGCAACAGTGTTCGCATTGTTGTGTTCCGGTGTGGGGATAAGTCAACCGGTGAAATTACTAAGTAGCATAGTGGCATTCCATCTTGGTCCTCAGGGTCGGCAACGCATTTGAGGTCTTAGGATTATAGTCTTGAGAATTCAAATGGCTATGGGTTTCAGATTCCACTTACCAGGTGGCCTGAGTGCTCGTGTGCCTTCAATCCTAACATAAAAAAACGTCCATTTATATAGTTCATTTCCGTAACTCACATGTAAAAAGTTACAGTAGTTTAGTTTCAGTCCTTAATTATGTAAATTTCTTTAAAAAATAACCTAATGTCTTAAAGCAAATTTACCTTTCTAATAAAGATTCCTTCGAAGGATGATTCAGTGAAATTAAATAAAGATTAGACGCCATGTTTAAAAATGATTTCGTATAATTTGTCGTCAATATATCGTTAACCTAGATTGAAGTTATCGACTCATATTATTCTGCCATTAATTAAAGTTACAATCTTTAATCTTAATGATTTATCTCATTAATTGTTTTTATACCCAAGTTTAAAAGGATAGTGTCAAAATTATGAAATAAATTGATACATTATATACATATTTAGTAGGATAAAAAATTATGTTTAACAATGCCATCCTAATCAGAAGCCTATATTACGTTCAAGTTTATCAATATAATATAAAGACTCCCTTTATTATAAACATACGAGATGGTCACTTACATGATATGGCGACTAGACCATTATGACTACAAAAAATCTTGATAATAAACGGTTCACTGTTCACAAAAACATCATTTAGAAAACTCATTATAAAAAAAAATGCAATCATGTATTGTTTCGAATATTTTGAACATAGTTCGCTCTTTAATTTTAGCTATCAGCTACATTTAATCAGCCCCTGTAGATACTGTGTCAACGTGACGTCGAGTGACCACTCATCAACGACGTCTAACACTCGATGCTCGTCGACACGTCCAACGTTCTCAACTACAGGTGAGTGCAATCGAATACTAAACAGGCATGCACAACATAAATCATAGAGCCGCTATGATTTTTCGACATGGTATGGTTAACGGTGGGCAATAGGGAACATGGAAAGTGCTATGAAAGAGAGGAATAACTGTATACGCGAAATAATTGTCGTTTTATGTTTTCATCAGACATGAAGTTCAAAAACGTCATAGTTCAGACCCTCTGCAGAAACACTCAATACAAAATCGACGACAGGAATGACGTCACAGCTGTTGTTTCATGTTTAAAATATAAGGACGTTATAAAGAAATTTGCATTTATTTCCTAAATTACTGTTTAAGCCAATATCGTTGAATTAAAATACTACATAAATAAAATGAGGATTCCGCAAAAATAATCTAAACATTAAAAGAATTTATAAAATTTTAACAAGTCTTGATTCTATATAAATTCTTAATAAACGGGTCAATACTTATTGTATTGCGTTTAATATGCTTTTTTTTAATTTTCTCCTGAATTGTCTTAATGAAACTCAATTGTGATTTTATGCGGTATTTTTTAATCTGCGCGTCGCGATCCCCGTGCAGACCTGCATAACGTTTGTCATAATGTATTTATCAACATCGTAACCAAACCAGAATAACGTTATGATAACGCTTTGAATTGCGCGCATTTGCCAGGTTGTACAATCAGCAGCAGAAGTAGTTACGCAACCGTAGAGCGCAAAATGATCTGCATTCGACTCTATTGTCAAGAGAATGTCAGCTTCGGCCGCGTACGAAAGTAACCAATTAGGTAGGTTTAGGTTATGTTCGTTTTGCAGCAGGGCCAAACCACATAGAAATTGGAGCTCCGCATAAGCGGAGCTCCGACTACACTGTCTAATTGATTTGAAATAAGAGTTTTGGAATAAATCTCCACTGGTTACGAACCTCCGATTTCGTACGCGGCCGAAGGGAATACGCCCTGTCTAGACCATTTTGAACACGATATTCGCTTAGCTGATGCTGACTGTACTTTTAATGTCCTAAATCCAAAAATCGTGCCGCTAGCGACTCTAATGATGCGTATGAAGGCCACCGCGGTATTGTACAAACCAGCAAAATAAATACAGTAAAAGAGGCGACGTATAACGTTATCATACATCAATATGACGTTTATATCATTAAGATGTTTACCGTTATGGATCAGGACCCGTAGCATAACCGCCCTTATCGACGTGGATAACGGTGGATAAAGCATCCGTCACGCTCACTTCTCTACTGGTCAGAAAGTGACGGATGCTTTATCCACCGTTTTCCACATCGATAAAAGGCGACCATGCTACGGGCCCTGGATTATAAAAATAACGTTATAGCGCGAGAATAACAATATAATTATTACATTATTGAAAAATGTTAAATATTTTATATTTGAAGGTCTGCTAGCCAGTTAAAAATAAGAAACGGTGGTTGTCAGATTTATTTTTCTTAATGGGCATCGGGAATTAAAAACTTTTAATACATTGCTGTTATACAATAGGTAAAGCAAACGCCTCTACGGCAAGCGTTGTGGATCTGAACGACACATACATACATACATGCAGAGCTACAGAAACACCAACAACTCTAAAAAGATATATTTATAATTCTGTAACCACATTTTGCACAAGTAGGCTGAGATGTTTTGCTAGTGTACCGTATTAGTGACAGGTTGCAAGCCCATCGCCTAACAATACTACAAGCCCTTATTCCCTTAGTCGCCTCTTACGACATCCACGGGAAGACATGGAGTGGCACTATTCTAACCCGGAAACCACACGGGCCATATGCATTTGCATATGTCTAAACGACATATGGCAAAAAAACCGCTGTTAATCTCAACTTGTAAGTTTGTTTCTACTGTACGGTCAAGGACTTTAATTCTTTTGCCACTATGGAACCCTGTCATAATGACAGCGTTAATTATTAATTTTAGCTTTCTTTCATGTGGTTTGACGGTGTCATTATGACAGGGTTCCATAGTGGCATAACAATTAAAGTCCTTGACTGTACCTGGTCTAATTCCATTTTACACTGTTTGCTTCTAAATTCTTCACTTTTCAGAATTCAAGTTCAATTAAAAACATTCGGCAAAAATTAATATCCTTCTAACCTTTATAGGTATAGTCGAGCAAGAAAACTCCTTCACCTCTCGACTCTATTTATAGGGTATTTATAAGTTTACTGGTCGAGTATACATTAAGGGCGAGTATCTGCCAAAGGTGTGTGAGGTAGAGAAGCAGAGTGCCAGGAAAAATCCACCAATACTCCATTTTCCTAGCCTTGCTTAGCGCAGTTCTCCTATTGGTGGATTTTTTCCTCGCATACCGCTCCGCTACCTCGCACAGCTACTCTGGTGGATACTTACCCTAAATGCAGGACTTATCGATCAGGAACGGTAATTAGATGATAATGACGATTGTAATTATATATTAATTTTAACAGTTACCCAAAAAATATTTACAATTATAATACGAGTATAACCAACAAAGTGTATTGTAATACTTCATATAGGAGATAGAGAGAGAGTAATGTCGTAAACATTTGAAAATGGAATGAATTTACCTGAATATAAGCCAATGTACCCCTACATTCGACTGTTGAAACTTTTGATCGGTGACTCAATTTCACCACAATAACCGATTTTCACTACAAGGTCCTATTTCTTAATCGCACCCGTTTTCAATTCACGCCTATGACATCAAATACGAGTGCCCCACCCACTCGTTAAGCAACTGAATTTACTCATTAATCATGAGTGTTATTCAAAAATTGACCCCTGAATCTTAGTCCGAATTAGTCTGAATCTGGATCTGACCACTCACCCCTTAACACAGTGCGCAGCGGTGAGCACGTAGCGGTCGTTGATGAGCATCCCCCCGCAGTAGAACCGCTTGATGTACGTCAGCCGCGCCATCCAGGGGAACTCGTGGGGGCTCGCCTCGCCGCCGCCCACTATGCGACCTGCCTCGTTCCTGATGCCGCATTCTGGGACATGGTATAGTATATATATAATAAGTAACATATTTTTTGCCGTAATACGAATACTGGCCCTATTTCAATACAAATTTGTATAGAAATAGGGCGAAATAGAATCTTGTCAGGCTTTAAGTGGCTACACGCGTAAAAATGTCTAAGGATCAAGAACATCCCATCATTATTATGGTATTTTGATACCTCCACGCGTTCCTGAGAAAAAGGGCCTTGACAAACAGACAGACGGACGGACGGACAACAAAGTGATCCTATAAGGGTTCCGTTTTCCTTTCAAGGTACGGAACTCTAAAGAATAGAATTAGATTAAAAGACTCAATAAGTATACTGACTGCAAGAACAGAAAGCTCGCGGCTGGTTGGACTCCATGAGCGGGGGGCGGTTGCCCCACACCCCACCGAAGAAGTTCTTCGTGAAAACTCCGCGGGCTTCGCGCGAGATGTCATTCTGAATAAAAAAAGGTTTTTTTTAAATTAAATGTGTAATGGGCAATGGCATAAGAACACTTAATCTTTAAGACGATTATAGAAGTTGTTCTGAAAATCAACGTCAACAATCTCTAATTTAATATCAAATTGTAAATTTTTCGAGATATTGATGATAATTTTACAATACTTTTTGATGAAAAAGTGGTTAAACATTATTACTAAAATAACTATAGCAGAGCTTGGATTTGTCGTTTTCAATACGAACTTAGTTTCAATACTTAGTTGAAATATTTTTACACATACCTGTAATAAGTATATCGTGTCCAATTTATTAGGTACGCATTATAAAAGTAATTTAGCATAAAGGCGTAGGTGTGATTTCGAATTTTTCGATAGACTACGATTACGTATTTAATTAACTATTTATCATGATACGATCTATTTATGATGATTACGTAGCTATTTATCATGATATTGTCTTTAAATATCCATTACCAAATTAAAAAAAAACACTTACCTCAGAAAAAGTGAAAGTGAATACCAACGACACCAAAATAAAAACAAACTTCCACATTGTTACTGGCACAAAACAAAGAAAAAATATCAAATTCAAATTTGGAATGTAATTTCGCGCTCGGCGGGCGCTTCCGATCTTGAACTTGCGCGTGCGACAGCGGACACACACTGAACGGACGAGCGCATGCGTCGTGATACTCGTGATTTGGGTATGTAAACAGCCCCACTAAATTTCTTGTTTTTAAGAAACAATGGCTGTCTTGTTTCTTTATCAGACCTTAAGTAGGTAGAAAGACTTTGAACAAGTTAACCTTTTGTGAAACAACTAATTTTACGAGTAAGAGCGTGCACACCTAAAGAAGGTTTGAAAGTTTTTCTCCTTATTCATAAACGCTAATTTATAGGTGAAAAACTGAAGTAAAAGACCTATTGTATGTAGTTGTGTACAAAAATAATATGGAACTTACATCAACTTTCAAATATAGAATGTCGAACGGTCTATACAGTGGGGCTAGTCAAGTTGCATTCGACAAATGTTGGCGCTTATGTTTCGATTGAAAAATGTATGGAATTGACGTAAGCCACCGAGATAGTCACGTGGTACTATCTCAGTGACTTACGTCAATTCTATACATTATTCAATCGAAACATAACCGCTAACGATTGTCGAATGCAACTTGACTAGCCCCACTGATGTGTTACAACTACATACATAACAGGTCCTTTAGTTAAGGTTTTCATCTATAGTCGTTGTAATTTTTAATCAATAGCATTATGCTCTTGTTACATTGTATTTCGCCAATGTCAAGTTATTTATAGACACTCCCATGGACTTATTATAGAAATAAGTCCATGGATATGACACGCGAGGACAATAGGAAACATACATATTTTTTCTTACGCTCTCTGGAAAGTGCTATGAAAGAGAGGAATAACTGTATACGCGAAATAATTGTCGTGTAATTTTTTCATAAGATATGAAGCTTTAGAAAGTCATAGTTCAGACCCCCTGCAAAAACACTATACAAAATCGACGACAGGAATGATGTCGCTGTTGTTCCATGTTTAAAATATAAGGACCTCATAAAGAATTATCGCAAAATAACTAGGTTTAAGCCAATATCGTTGATTTAAAATATTACGTAAATGAAATGAGGATACCGAAAAAACCAATCTACTTAAACATGAAAAGAAGTTTTAAAATTTTAACTATTTTTTTAATTCTAATAAAATCTTAATAAACGGGTCAAAACTTAGTGTACTGCGTTTTATTATTCTTACTAGCGACCCGCCCTCGCTTCGCTCCGGATTAAAGTAGTATACATATAAACCTTCCTCTTCAATCACTCTATCTATTAAAAAAAACCGCATCAAAATCCGTTGCGTAGTTTTGAAGATTTAAGCATACATAGGGATATAGGGACAGACAAAGCGACTTTGTTTTATACTATTGTGATTCACATTTTACCCTATATCGTATCAATGACACTCAATTCTGATTTTCATGCATGTTCTCTATTGTTCGGTGAAAAAGTATTTTCTCTTGTAGACTAAATAGAAGCACATCGACGGCCTAACGTGGAAACCTGCTAATGCCTGCTGGTTTTAGCATGTTTTGCCCACGACATGGGGTTAGCCCCACGCGTTTTTGTCAAATTCAAATGTCACAATGACAGTTAAAGACATCATCACACTAGTTATCACATCTCGTCGGCAATTTATTAAAACTTCATAACTTTTCACGGTTATCTCAAGGATGTATAGTTTTTTTTTCGATTTCAAGGATATTAATTATTAAACATCTTGATAATTTAGAAAATTTCCAATAGATTTAAATACAGATTATATGGAAAAGAGTATCTGGATAAGATATTAATTCACGCAAATTAAAAAAAAGTGAACGAAACGATAATTGTACCACAAACATAACAATGCGTAGCAACCCGGACGGACCCGGCACAGGCCAAATTTAGCTCCGGGCAATATCGCTTCTCACCCCTATATCAAGTCTGATTTTTCTTTAATTTGAATATGTTGAAGATATCATGGAAAACTAGGTTTCTTTACAATTTCATTTTGTTTTGTTCGTATAAGCTAGGTAAGCTTTACCTGAAATTTGCATTTTGTATATACATTTTCAGGTTAAAAATTCACTACAGTAGTTTTTAAGAGGTATCACATTGTAGTTAGTTCATTTGTGAACGCATCGTTCACCGGAGACAACACGGTGTCGCGTCCTTTGGGCGACCGGTTACAAACGATGGAAAGTGACTTTCCAACGGCGATGTCGCGTAATCTATGCAATTTCTGCATTTTTGTCTCACTCATGACCGAAGTTAACAGCTGAGAATAGCAATTAGATAGCCGCGCTCGTGTAATACGTGTTATATTTACCGATATGACGTAATTATAGCTTTAGCCGGCGAGCTTTCCCGTGTAGAATTTGTAATGCGCTACGAGTGCCGTTTTGTTAACCATCCCACGGGAACGGTAAGTTTATTCAGGATAAAAGGTAACCTAAGTGTTAATTAAGGGTATACACACACACGCGCACACACACACACACACACACACACACACACACACACATTCATTTAAGTAAATATAATAACTTTCTCTTTTTTAGTTCTCATTAGTGTTATTGATAAGGATAATATTGTACTTGCTTCAGCAAATGTATACCTACTTAGTTATAACTCCACTTATATTTTTGTATTTCTTGTGGTCATCTGTTATTGGCTTACTCAAATGTATCCATTTCTTAAGTATATATTTCACTGTATCGCTGTTGATGTCCCAAATAAACTAAATAAATAAATAAGCTATCTCCATGCCAAATTTAATCTGAATCCGTCCAGCCGTTTCACGGTAAATGAGTAACAAAGATACTAACACACAATAATAATGTTATACGACGCGTTAGCCTAGTTGGTAGTGACCTAGCGAAGCTAGTAGTGGTCCGAGGTTCAATTCCCGGTAATTGCGAATGTTTGTGTGAGGAGCACAAGTATATTTTTCTGATTTTTGGATGTTTTTTATGTATTTAAGTAATTATTTATCTATATAAGTATTTATATCGTTGTCTTGTACCCATTACAAGCCTGAGCTTAGTTTGGGGCTAGGCCAATTTGTGTCACATTGTCCCGTAATATATATTTTTTAAATTATATATTATAGTGTGATAAAGAACGTTACTCGCAGATCATGTAGACATTTTGTCATAAACCCCAATGAGCTAATACCTTTTTTATGGCTATTTTAGTAATAATACTTATGGCAGGTGGTATCGAGGAGCCGGGGTCAAATGCGTTTGAATCCAATACATGGATAATTGTATTTATTGTGACCATCTAAAGTACTACTAGACAAAATGTATAAAAACTTACAAATGACAATTAAAGTAAAACTGAACTAAAACTAAAAAGTTAAGTTCAAAAAACCGGGCAAGAGCCTGTCGGACCATGCTCAGTGTGAGGTTCCGAAGCCGTTAAGTACTACAAACATACAAATCAACAAGTAAGAACTAGTTTTCTATTTAAAGTCAATTGGTGCCGTCTTAGATGATTTTACTAAGTATAAACACTTTAATCACCTGTATCTGAAGAACCATTTTTTTATACCACTTTGTTGGTGTGACTAATATGCATATTTATGCCATAGTACAGCTCTCTAGTAATAAGAGTCTCTGCGCTAGGCTGCGGACGGACGAACGGACGGACGGATGGACATGGCGAAACTATATGGGTTCCTAGTTTGACTACGGAACCCTAAAAAAGGGCCCAGTGGCATTGTACCGAAGATGCTGGCAGCATTTCCTCGCTGAATAACACAACTCCATTTCATTTTGTAAGTATGTATACTTTAACCTGGGCCTCTATTCAACTGCGTTATAACGATATCGTTTTTGACGTGTTTCCGTATTGTCAACGTTTTGATAACTCTTATGTCATTTACAAAAATGGCGACTGTGACATAAACGATTCTCAAACGTGTCAAACACTATATCATTTTAACGCACCTGAATAGAGGCCCTGGGGTGAGATTATACACGGTAAAACTATGTCGCCTTTAACGTGTTCTCGTATTGTCAACGTTTTGATAACTCTTATGTACTTGACAGTAAAGGCGGCCGAGTTATAAACGAAACTAAAACACGTCGGTGTTCAATAAAGAGTTTTTATAACGTAGTGTGTTGTTTTGTATTGTATTGTAATCGAGATAAATTAACCGACGGCATTGAAACCGCGTCAGCGCCTTAACTATCTTCGCGATCTTCGCAGCTTCCTCTTATGGCGGCTGTATTATTTTTAAAGGCGCTAATAACTATAGTTATCAATTAATATTTATTGATTAATTAATCGTGTCTCTTATGAAATCCAAGAAAATATTAAAAAATTGCTTTTGCTGCAGACTGTTTTTTTGTGTTATGAACACGAGCACTCAGGCCACCTGATGGTAAGTGGAACCTGAGACCCATAGACATTTGAATTCTCAAGAGTATAATCCTAAGACCTCAAATGCGTTGCCAACCCTGAGGTCTAAATTGGAATGCCTCTACCTATGCTAGTAATTTCACCGGTTGTTTTATCCCCACCCCGGAACACAACAATGCGAACACTGTTGCTTGGCGGGCGGTTAATGGATAAGATGGTGGTATCGATCTGGACGGACCCTGCACAGGGTCCTACCACCACTAAAAAAAACAAGCAAGCTTATCAAGCTTATCAAGACAAAACTAATAAGTCCCACCACGGTGGGTCTACGTTCTACCTTCCTAGCCTATCATCAGATCAGCTCTTAGATAGGTACTCGTACAGACGACAGTAAAAGTAGATGATCATTTTAGTACTTTATCACACTAAAGTAACAATGCTGCGACAATTGGGATGCGTCAAATTAATGAAAGTGACAAGGTACTAAAATGATCATCAACTTTTGCTGTTGATTGTAGGTAACTACCATAACATTGCTTTATCATCGAGTGGGTCCAAATTTCAGCCCATTCCATCAACGAGAACTGGTTCAAAATTGACTTGCAAGATTCGACCTAAACTTACTTTCATACATACAAACATTGCAAGTTAAATTAAGAGGATTCTGCAGCGATGCCTAAATCGCGTAATGGTCAAAAATAATCCATACAAATTTAGCTCCGAGCGATAACGTTTCTCACCTCCTAAATCTAATCCGATTTCCACAATTTTTTTAAATGTTGTAGATATTATGGAAAACTAGGTCTGTACGTTTTTGCTTTTGTTTTATTATTTTATTTTCATTCCAATAAACATTTTCTTGGAAAGGAAAACGCACAGACATGGTTTTTTATAATATCTATAAGATATTCAAAAATAGTGGAAATCGGATTAGATTTAGGGAGTGAGAAACGTTATCGCCCGGAGCTAAATTTGTATGGATTATTTTTGACAGCTACGCGATTTAGGCATCGCTTCACAATCCGGGCGACAACGTTTAAGGAGAGATAAACGTTATCGCATTTTGTTTGGTTTTTTTTTGCTTCACAGTCCTTTTAAAGCTTGTAACAACGTTAAGGGATTAACAGAAGATGTGACTAATTATAGGCCTATTTCCAAACTATGCATTCTAGCCAAAGTTATGGAAAAGGTAGTCCACATGCAGGTTTCCTCAGCGTTGAAAAATTCCTTAGATCCCGCCCAACACGGTTTTGTGAAACGTAGGTCAACAGTGTCTAATCTGGCTGTGTTAAACGATACTGTATCTCAGGCAATGGATGAAGGTCGTCAGGTAGATGTTATCTATACTGATTACAGTAAAGCATTTGATCGGATTGACCATAACTTATTATTAGGTAAGCTTTATTTAGTTGGAATCAGGGGTGACCTCTTGAGGTGGTTCGCGTCCTACATAGTAAACCGATGTCAGTCAGTTGTCATTAACAATTATATGTCAAGCTGGGTGACTATTCCCAGTGGAGTTCCCCAGGGGTCGTTGTTGGGACCACTCCTTTTCAATGTTTTTGTTAATGATATTAAATGTTGTTTCCGGTTTGCTAGGGTACTTTGTTTTGCAGATGATATGAAGATTTTTGCCGAAATTGCGTCACCGGAGGATGCTGTTGCCCAACAATCTGATCTGCGCCGGCTTGATTTTTACTGTCATCTCAATAAGTTGGACCTCAATCCTTCAAAATGTGTTTATTTAACTTTTTCACGTAAAATTAATCCCATATCTTCTAGTTATTCATTGAAAGGTAGCATTCTTCAAAAAGTATCGAGCATGCGTGATTTGGGGGTTGTTCATGATTCTAAACTTGTTTTTAATGATCATATTAACGAGATCGTGTCTAAAGCTGCTAAGTCTCTTGGTTTTATTATGCGTAGTTCAGCTTGTTTTTCACATCCTAAGACCGTGAAAGTCCTATATTGTGCTTACGTGAGGAGCAGGTTGGAATATGCATCTCAGATCTGGAATCCCCAATATCAAGTTTATATAGATAGGATCGAACGTTTGCAGACAAAATTTCTCAAATTTCTATGCTATAAATTAAAATGTAAGTATAGTTCCGCTGATTACTTTAAATTGTGTAAGCACCACCATCTTTTACCGCTTGTAAAGCGCCGAGAGGTTGCCGATATAGTGTATCCATTGAATATAGTTAACGGCAATGTGGATTGTCCTGATTTATTGGGCAGAGTTTCTTTTAATATTCCCACTAGGAGTGTGCGGTATTTTCGTCCTATTTCGGTTTCCCTAGCTTCTACTAATTATAGGAAAAATAGTTTTTTGTGCAGAGCTGGTCGGAGTTTGAATAGTGTGTTAAGGAGTATTGATTTTGACATTTTTGCAAGTAGTATTAATTCTATAAAGAATAAATTAATTCAATATTTTGTGAACAATCTTCATATATGATAATTTTTTCGGGTGTGCGTGCAGGTGCTGGTTGGCATAGTTATTGCGTACAGTAAAATTTGGTGGCCTGTAGGTAGTAGTTGTTATTAATTAATTATATTTTCCTCTCTCTCACTGTTTAAACGTTTAACTTAGGCTTATTCTTTTTCATATTACTTAATTGCTATATGTGAGAACCTGTAATTGGCTATGTTTTGTTACTCTAGTTTCTAATTTCTTTTGTAAAGCTGTTGGTTTTCCATGGATTAATAAATAAATAAATAATAAATAAATAAATAAATAAACAGGCCCGACGGACGTTAATTTGTGAGGTATTGATTGGCATTAGTCTCATCACTTCATCGAATATATTATTTCATCGAATTTCAATTCATCGAACGCTATTTTCAGCTGAGACCATAATGATTTCGGGGCATCTTAAAAAATAATTACGTGTAGGTTAGGGTAGGTTAGATGTTTGAGATACCCTGAAAACATTATGGTTTCTGCAGAAAATAGCGTTCGATGAAATTAAATTCGATACAGAATTAGAGGGTACGGAATTCCCGATGTGTGCAAATATTTGAGTGATGAGCAAGAGTTGTTTTCTATGTATTTATGTATGTATTTTTCTGTTTAAATATGATTATCGTTGTCTAGTAAAGTGTCATTATGTTCCCCTTGCATCATCTTCATAATTTAAGCTGCTTTGACCTGCGAAATACGGGTGTGCAATATTTTTAGATTATTTTTCCATTCTACGTTCATGTAACCATATATAAATAACATAGAACCCTGTAATATTGGGCCAGTGATATGACATAATGTATTTACGTAAAATGAGTAAAAAAAAAACAAGACCATTAGAAAATATTTATTTATATCAGCTTTTAAACTGTAATTAGAAAAGCCCAAATAATCAATAAGTTAATAATCAGTAATCACATAGCACCAAATACATCAATAACCAATAGTTTAAAGATTAACGTATGTAAATAATACGCACAAAAATATCAAGTTTAACCTAAAAAGCATTATAATTTAAACAAGGAGCCATCAAAGCCTAAAATAAAATCAAATAACATTTCGACTAAGTCATTATTTGGCATTCGAAATATTAGTATCCTCGTGGGACCCGGTGAAATATACGAGGTACATAATCAAGGCAATTGAGTTTATACTTTATTGCAGTAAATATAAAGTCCATTTTTATTTGATTGAATGTTAAACATGGAATTTAAGAGCAAAGGTAATCGAACTTTATTCCGTAGATATTAGATTCAAATTCCCACTTACAAAAATCTCCCTGTTCGTAATATGCGGGCCTCACGAGGGTTACTACCATCTTATTATACTAAATGTGTAAGGTACGCGCGCACCATTTAACAAATGTACATCAAAATAAATTGTTGACACGAAACATTTAAAAAATATTAAAATTACAGCAAATAACATTGAGATATACAATTAAAACAACAATTTCATCGTGACGGGATCACAGGTACAGCCTAAAGAGCATTTTTGTCCTTAAAACTAAGTTTTATAATAACACGTTTTAAAATAAATAATCGTCAACATGCTTTACATTTTAATTTGAATAGAAGATAAGTGTTTTTGCGTCATTGTCATTAAAAAAACTATTAAGTTAGTAATTAATCGCAACAGAAGTTGTCGAAAACAGAAGTACCTACACAATCAATTACCTATTGGTTTCATAAATTACTGTGAACGTGTGTGAGTTAACAAAAGGGAAATTACCCATAAACAAAATTGACAACTAAATTATTTGTAAAAACACTCTAATAAATAAACAAAAATATCTAAGCAACTAACACATTAACTTCTACGTATTAAAGAAATAGAAAATACGTAAATTAGGTATAAAAATACCTTTAGAATTAAATATGTACACGTAAAACAATGAACACCTTAGGTAGTAGTATTTCTCTTATATCCTATTGGTAATCTGCACCACCGGCCTGGTTCGTAACAACGACTAAACTAAACAATGTTAGTTGAAATGATTCTACAATAAAATGAAATGATATGGTTGATGTTAGTAAAGATGATACTTAATTCAATGAAAACTACGACTAACTAGAATTATTGCATGATAAATGAAACTAATTTAATTTATTAATGACAAGTGATGAAATGAAACATGCATATTTTACATTATGATACGATTATTGTCTAGTTTAAATTTATTGAACATTGACATGAACATGCAAATAATATATGAATGATGATTATGATAAATGATAATAAACGAAGAAACAAATATTAGTAATTAAATGAAACATTAGCTATGTAATGAAAAAATATGATTATAACTTAGTGCAGAATGAATATGAACTCCTCTAAGTACATCGTGAGTTTTATGCCTAGAATTTAAAATATGATTGCGAGGAATAAAGCCCCAAGAAGATGGATTGTTTTTTATAATGATTTTTTAAATGCAAGAGCTGTGGTGAAAATATACAACTTAGCAATAATGTTTATCAGTGGAAAATTAACGCATCATACAATTTGAAAAATAATTTCTCAAATTTTATATTATTCAGTACCAAACGATCATATTTATATTTGCATCTGAAACAAAACTTGCCTTTATCAGTGTACCACGTCTCTATAAGAGATTACTTAAACTAGTAAATAGTTAGCAGAACATCTTAAGAAATAATTTATATTAAAACGAAAATGTGACATTAATAATGTAGACTTATAATGTGGTATGACACATTTCGATCTCAAGTAATAACTTTTTTTCTACTAAATATTTTTTAAATTCTTGGCCTGATTGTGCAAAATGTGGTTAGAGAATTATCAACAAGTCTTTTTAGAGTTGTTGGTATTTTGTAGCTCTGCCTACCCAACTCTGGGAATGAAGGCGTGATGTTATGTATGTATGTTTTGAAAGACGAATGATATCTTTGATATCATTTATGTTACCACAAATGATATCAGAGTAAAATTCTAGTGAACATCAAAATGTGCCCTTATTTATTTTATTATTTATGGCTTGACGAATGCTAGTCTCCTAAAACATTCTAAGTCTCGTTTTCAATCGCGTACTTTTTAAATTTTAAACCTGTTTAGCTTCCTGGCTAATTGCCACAGAGGCAGGAGTCCTTGAGGTTGGATCGAAGCCAGGGCAGGTATCTAGTGACCCTGGTGTACACGCCGGGGTACCCCGGCCGCCCGCACCCCACTCCCCAAGACACTATGCCTGAAAATAAGCATTTTAATGATAATGCATACAATACTTTAGTTATTTTAAATCCACGTTGCATCTAACTTTACGAGCATTGTCCAAACTGTGCAAAATCAATTAGAGTGTTGGCGCCTTCGTGAATTGAAAACCAGTCTTTGTCCGCGTAGAACTTGATTATGATTTAACCCCTGGGGACAGTCAAATTACTAAAAGTTTTTTTTAATTATAGCACACAGGCCACCTAAAGGTAAAGCCCATGAAACGTGAAATGGCACTAATACATGAGTGTCATGACATTTTGACATCGCATTATTTAATTATCAGCTCATGCCATCCTTTTTTGCCTCAACTTTTTTGTACCATAAGGTGTTTATAATAAAGGTGTTTAATAAAACATCCATGAATTTTAAGCAAAAATGTAGTCAATTGGTCTTACCAACTATCTGAAACTTGTCTCCTTTCTGCACAAGCAATGGCCCTCCGCTGTCGCCTTGGCAAGAGTCCGTCGATGCCCGACCAGCGCATAACTGCAAATTGAAGAAATACCATCGTCAATTACAAAATTTAAACTAGTGTGAGTCATTATTATAAACTAAACGAACACTTAACGTTTACTCACATATTAGTCAGGTAACGGCCCCGACTAATATGTGAGTAAACTTTAGTGCTCGTTTAGTTTACCATCGTCAATGTATTTAATTTAGACAATATTGATTGACAATCGAATAAAAAAGGTCAAACCGTGTGACAAACTACAAAATCACCTAACTTAGTATTAATAATCAAGAGATAATCTTACACAAATTGAACTAGTCCCAAATTAAGCTCATGGCTTGTACTTGTACTATGGGTACAAAGCAAACGATAAACTAACCTTTAAAAATATAGACAATAGCCACAATCACAATATTTTGAAATTTATTATTGTTACCTTTATATATTTATTCATTGTTTTAGGTCTTAAATTTAGTTCATACAGTTTCCGTAAACTTTGTTTGGTACTAATTTCTACTCGTTACCACTTTTCCCTTTCTTATTTACCTCAGTCATCCAAAGGTTAGCTGGAAGAGATCCCTAAAAGGAATAAGTTTGCCTTCTTTCCTATTCAATAAACTTTGCATTTGAATTTCTGTGTTTGGTGAAATAAAGTGTTTAAGTACATACATACATCCAAGACTCGGGAACAAAAACTCATGCTCATCAGTCTCATCACACAAATATTTGCTCTTACCGGGAATCGAACCCCAGGGCCGCTAACTTCATAGACAAGGCCACCACTAACGAGACTAACCGCTCTTCTTTTTTTTGGATGATCCTGATAGGTTTATCACTAAGGACAATGCTACTCTGCTCTCGGTGTCTTGAATAAATTATGGTTTCAGGTCAGGTGCAAACCAATCAGCCTTCATTATGAGCAATTCAGGGCATATAGTCCTGCACTTTCCTCATCTAGCTCTTTCCCGATAACCTAACCAGATCTGACCATCAGGCACAAACGGTCTGTCAGCTGACCATTTCCCTTGCTTTGGCCCCCACTCCGAAACATGATAAGATTTACATTTCCCCTTACCATGTTGTTAGTGATCCGGGAGGCTCGGTACTTCATGCCGCGGCACTGCGTGAGCGAGAGGATGGGCACGCGCACCTCCTGCACCACGGCTGGCAGCTGCCCCCCCTCCGACGTGCGCCCCCACCCCACCACGATGCCATCCTTGCCTGCGGGCTCTATACCTGAAAAGAAAAAACATCTGATTAATAAATGAAAAATGCGGAACAGACTTAAAAACCGCAGTATTTGGCAAAAGTGTCAAATAAAAATTCGAGCAGTTTTTACCTATTCTGTTTGTTGCCCTTTGTCAGCAGGCATAAATATGATATTTTAGGAAACTGGGTCATACACAGAATTAGGTTACTGTCTTTCGTGTGGACACACCGAAAGTTAACGTTTTTAAGGCTTAATTTTCTGGCTAAGCCCTTTCCCGCAAAAACGCCCACAGGACTGCTTTAGACCTATCATATAAAAACATAACTTATATGCACACAAGCTATTTAACTATTGACCATAGGAGAGACAACTTTTGTTTTTAAGAGTGCGTATGACCCAACTGGTTTTTGGAGCTTGAACAAAGCTGTCACTAACAACAATTTCATGGCAACGGTTTTTGTTTTTTGTATCAACATCATCAACATCTATTGCTCGGCTTCCCCTAAGATCTCCACCACTCTTGGGTTTTGTTTTTTATTTCCTTTTTGTCACCAACTTGGGGTAGGAAAACTTATTTGGAAAATCATTATTGTGAATCTAGTTCGAAATTCTAGCGTGGAACAGTATAACTGATATGATACATACCTCTGGAAGATGTCAGACAGAGTTGCTTGATCTGACTAATATTACCCAACTTTATTCAGCTACGTGTTGTTATAGTAATGGTGTAGCAATGGCTGACGAAGTAGCTAAGCTTACCGGAAGGCGGAAGACAGATAGGCTTGATGATCTTCGAGAAGGTGACCGGCTTTCGCAGCTTGAGCAGGGCGATGTCGTTGTTGTAGGAGTCTGCGTCGAAGCTGCGGTGGCGCACGATGGAGGTGACGGCGCGCATGATGGCGGCACTCTCCGTCGTGACGGTCTGGTCGTGGTCGCCCAGGATCACACGGATCTTGGACCGCTTTAGTCTGGAAAAAGGTTGACGAATATAAGGAATGAGTGTAAAGTGAATTTTGAACTAGTTCCCGTTATTGTAATGGACTATAATTTCGAGGACATATTTAAATTCCATGTCAATAAAATGTTATGGTGGCAGAAAACTGATCAGATGATGAACTCGGAACAGACTCCCAGGACCTATCGAGTCTGGAGTTTGAAGCATGCAGCTGTTGATTGTGCAAAAAAATAAAGTACGGAAAGAACCCATTTCGTTTTCTAAAATTAATTACTAAATAACAAAGTCCCTCTCTTCCCTTTCAATCCCTTTTTAATCCATTCAATAGTGCACAGCCTCAATTCTACTACTAGCAAAAACCATATTGCTTTTAACAATGAGTTTTAAATGTTTCAATTCTGTGATATAGTCACAGTTTACAAGTCTTACCAGCCCAATCAAGATGTGATGCATTTACTGCCTTAATGCTAGCGTAAACTGTACCCAAATTACATATGTGTTGGTAGGTATGTTCAAAATTACTAAAGTTATTAACAGGTTCTTTATTAAGTGGTTTCACTAGTACCTACTCAAGTAACAAACGTCAATAAGAAGGGCCCAACCGCGACCAATGACTACCGCTTATGTAATGTGTAGTTCGTAGTCGGTTACATTATTACCATCGTAACCTTTCATGTTTCTGTTTAGGCGTGTAATATTGCATGTCCAGACATGACCCCTGTAAGAGCCACATAAAGCAATGAATAAATGAATATGAATATGATGATGCGTGTGATCCTGCTCTTGCGCAATATTTGGCGTTGCTTGTTGTAACCGTTTCCTTTTAAAGAAAACAGATACAAGATAATTATTCTTAAACAAAGTCGATAGAAGCGTATCTCGACGACGATAATTATTTAAGACTATAGGGGCAAAAGGTTAATAAAATCATAGATTGTTTCAGTAGGTAAGTATTCGATATTGTTGATTAAGATGAGAGCAATGATCTCAGAGCATTTAAGAATAGCAACCCAAGAAAGCATCGCAATAAATCCAGCCTAAATGCCTAAACAGCATAATAATAGTATATTACTTATATAACCAATATAACTGATAAACTAAGCTAAGGGAATAAAGGCTTGTAGTACTGTTAGGCGATGGGCTTGCAACCTGTCACTATACACTGGGAAACTTCTTGGCCTGATTGTGCAAAATGTGTTTACAGAATTCATACAAGTCTTTTTGGGGTTGTTGGTGTTTCTGTGGCTCTGCCTACCCCGCTCTGGAAATGAAGCCGAGATTTTATGTATGTAACTAATATACGAGTATAATGATGGATCTTAAAACACGATGGTAGTTTCATTTGTCATAATAAGATCACATACATTATTTTATCTACGAAGGCAAATAGCCTGCATTGCTACCAGAGCTACCAGTAACATATTGTCAAAATTTTCATTTTAATTGATACTAGAATTGGGGTCAAAACTCATAGCTTTGTCATATTTTTGACGACACGCTAGCCTATGTAGTTGGGAGTGACCCTGCCTTCGAAGCTAGGGGTCCTGGGTTCAAATCCCGGTAAGGGCAGATATTTGTGTGATGAGCACGAGTATTTGTTCCTGAGTCTTGGATGTTTGCTATGTATATAAGTATATATTTCTCTATATTAGTAAGTTTATCGTTGTCTAGTACCCAAAGTACAAGCCTAGAGCATAGTTTGGGACTAGGGCAATTTGTGTGACATTGTTCTGTGATTATTTATTTATTTATTTATCGTTGTAGGAACATTACGTTACGCCCACTACCCACATCCACACCACCGCAGATATAATAATAATAATACCATTGAATTTTGTAATGCTGGTTATTAACGTTCTGAAGGCATTATAGAGGACAGAATACGTGTGTAAATAATGATACTAATCATCGGTAATACGTATGTTAGTGTCATTGTCATTATGACTCATCGGTTTTCTTAACATGTAGTAATCGTGTGATATAAACAAAACAATGCTGAATGATTGTTAATCGTCACGCAACAACAAACGCTTGCATTAATCTTGCATCTTGGCGGGTAATGCATAAAAGTGGGTTCACAATGTTTGCTGGATGAAAGAGCAATTCTATAAAAAAATGATTTTATTCTAGTCTCAAAATTATGAGCGCGGGCGCCCACCATTACGGGAATAAAGATTTGTTATAAGTTACTAGGTTACCACACTCAATTAAAATCATAGACTCAATATTTATGAATGAGTGTTTTTTTTTATTATTTTGCTCTTTTTACCAATTAAAAGAAAAGGTAGGCGACGTGGCGTATCAGTGTGTTAAAAAGAAGACTCAGAATTGGAAAGAATGGAAAATATGATGATACCCTTTTTATACTTTGAAATAATTCTTTTTATAGTTTTAGTGGTGGTAGACTACTACCACCATCTTATCCATTAACCACCCGCCAAGCAACAGTGTTCGCATTGTTGTGTTCCGGTGTGGGGATAAGACAACCGGTGAAATTACTAGCATAGAGTCATTCCATCTTGGTCCTCAGGGTTGGTAACGCATTTGAGGTCTTAGGATTGTAGTCTTGAGAATTCAAATGTCTATGGGTCTCAGATTCCACTTACTATCAGGTGGCCTGAGTGCTCGAGTGCCTTATCCTTAACATAAAAAAGAAAAAAAAAAACTTCTTCGATAATTATTTAATTAGTAACTGTTTGTAGTTAATTCGTCGGAAGCTGACCAAGAAGAAGACCAAGCGGCATCATAGTTAATAGCCTAGTTCACCAATCCATATCATTTCATTCAAATAGCCTATTAACCCTTAAATTGGCAATAATTAAAAAAGTCGTGAGTTCAAACCCTATTTGATTACGAACCAGCATAAAAAAATATCAATCCAAAAAAAAACAAAAAGTGAACATTATGGTATGTATACTGTGGTGCACACTGCCAAGTTAAGGGTAAGAATGTTCCCATCCTTCTTAAATAGTCCTAGTTACACTACCACCTTTCGGTGGTTGCCGCTGGAGCATACTTGTATAGGGTAAACTCAGGGACCATCACCGTAAGGTCCCATCACTTTACTAAATTTAAGTTATCTAGAAGGCCTTCGCGTGTTAGTTTCGGCTCCATATACGCCTTCTAAAGATCGCATTTGATCGAGATAGAATAATACATTTAGGTCTATGTATTGTGGATCTGCGTTAAGTGATCGTGCTAGATGTACCAGTATCACAATGATCCAGAGTTTCATGACATCGGTTAACAGAGGGCGTTGCTCTTCAGTTTTATATTTTCAGTTAATTAATAACAAATCGGCCATTGAATTGTAACGTTTGTTATTCTATGTTCAGTTTGAAGTTTATTATAACATGACACTTAAAATAATTGAAAAATGTTTGATTCTTTGAGTTGTACCTAATTGTTTTTTATAAAATGGAAAAGGTAAATAAGCACACAGCCCACTTACGGCCGAACCCTATATTCAAACCGCGGACGGATTAAAATTTGTCACATTTTGTATATGCTAATGTCAAATTTCAACCCGAAGTAAGCCTTATCTATCCGCGGTTTGAATATAGGGTTCGACCGTTAATGGTAAGTGGAATCTGTAACCCATAGATATTGGCATTCTCAAGTCTACAATCTTAAGACTGCAATTCGAAGACCGCCAATGCGTTGCCAACCCTGAGGACTAAGACTGCAGGGTCCGTCCGGATCGCTACCACCATCTTATCCATTAACCACCCGCCAAGCAACAGTGTTCGCATTGTTGTGTTCCGGTGTGGGGATAAGACAACCGGTGAAATTACTAGCATAGAGGCATTCCATCTTAGTCCTCAGGGTTGGCAACGCATTTGAGGTCTTAGGATTATAGTCTTGAGAATACAAAATGTCTATGGGTCTCAGATTCCATTTACCATCAGGTGGCCTGAGTGCTCGGATGCCTTCTCCTTAACATAAAAATAAAAAATAAAATAGAAAATAAAAGATGCAAGGCCTCTATGCCAGTAATTTCACCGCAACACACCAATGCGAGCAATGCTGCTTGACCGGTTGGTTACAGGATAAGGTCGTGGAAGCGATCCGAACGGACCCTGCACTAGGTCCTTCCACCACTAAAGCCTACCACTAGTAATGCTAATACCACAATTATAGAACATACTCTTCAGAAAGTGACAATCGTTTTATCTTCTGATATACAGGGTGGTCTACGAATTGACGATAAAAATTAAAATGTAGATGTTTCATGCCCTTACCTACTCCCAAACAAAATTTGTATGGGATTTCATCATTAATCAAAGTAGTTAGTAGAGTAAAGAAAAAAAATGTGATCATTATTTTTACGTGCCTTCAAAATTTTAGTAAGTATTTCAGTTTCGTGGTTTTAATACATTTTAATTTTCATTTTATAATGTAGGTACAATACAGTTCTTAAATTAGAAAGAAAAAGAAAAAAAGAAAAATATTTTATTGGAATCAAAAGTGCACCTCCACCAACTTAATAAACTTAAACATAAGAAACTTTACAGAACATAACCATTGGTGGTATTGCACCCTGACGCCAATAGGGGCCCACTCAGCATGTGTTGCGGCACACGCTAGCATAGTTGGGAGTGACCCTGCCTTCGAAGCTAGGGGTCCTGGGTTCAAATCCCGGTAAGGGCAGATATTTGTGTGATGAGCACGAATATTTGTTCCTGAGTCTTGGATGTTTTCTGTATATTTAAGTACATATTTCTCTATATAAGTATGTTTATCGTTGTCTAGTACCCATAGTACAAGCTTGGTTTGGGACTAAGTCAATTTGTGTGACATTGTCCTGTGAATATTTATTTATTACATATGTTGCAACGCTGATTTTCTTTGGATCCCTAGTTTGCGAGCGACGGTAAACAATCATCGTAAGAAAATAATAAAGTATAGTTGCAACTAGCTGTCTTCTTAAATGCGCTCGAATGGTCTAAAAAGCTGATTGTGTGTGCGTATTTAATGTGAGGAAATAAATTATGATTGATGATTAATGATAATGTTATATCAAAAACCCTTTGGACAAGTTCCAGGAAAAAAACGCGGTTTTAAAACGAACGGTTTTTGTACAATCGCAGAATTTAGTCAAAAATCTGGTTATTCCCAATAACTCAGAAACAAACAAAAAAAGTTATGTAATAATTAATGATATGTGCAATATTCGTAGATAATATTTTATTCTAATAATTAGGTACTAGCCCTACTGTCCTAAGTTGCTACGTCCTTGCAGGGTGTCACATGTATACACATCGCTGACATATTTCGAATAGGTCAAGACATGAGACATCTAGATCATCATTTTTACCGTCAATTCGTGGACATACTCGTACAGCGATAAGCGGTCTACAATTATAGGCCCACAGTTAATGCTACCATCTATGTAATAGGTACTATGTTTGTAATGTTTGTATGTTAATGTGATTTTAATGATTTATTGGTTAATTTGTTACTTGGTTCTTTAGAAGTCGTAAAAGAGAGCACGCAATAAAGGTGTAAATTATAAAGTTAACTGTCTTGATTATGACATTTATGATTTAATGTTATCTTTTTGTAGGTAGTCACAATACTTACTGCTTATTGATTTAATAAAGTACCCTTACCATGAGTTTTAGTAACCATACTCGCTCTAGAGTCGAATGCTCTGTCCCTCTCATTCTATAACAATACTATGAAGGATAGAGCAGTCGAGTCGCGAGTACGTTCATTGTAACTCATGGTAAAGGTACCTGGAAGACCCGAGCGCTGCTTAGGTTGAAAACGACTTTTTCACTTCTTACGCTCTGAAATAGGTCATAAATTCATAATAGCCATGTAAAGGCGGACTAAAGTGATGCATTTAATCCCTAGGCACTAAAGTACTTTTTCTTTTTAATTTTTTAACGGCCAGATACAAGTTGTTATGGTAAGAATTTTATAAAATGTTGGAATCCCTAGTAAATTCTCTCAATTGAATTCTGACCTACACAGGATGGCAATTAGGTCGGAATTCACTTGAGAGAATGTACTTGGGATTCCGACATGTTATAAAATTCCTACTATATTTATTGATGTTGTAGCCCTTGCCGTCGGGGTGCGCGGTGGAGCTGGTGGAGGGCCGGCTGGGGCTGGGCATACAACCTCCACAGCCTAAGTATTCGTTTTGGAAATATTGTATATGGACTATTTGTATTATTCTAACCCTAAAAACAACTTTTTTGTCGTCTCATTAAAGTGATGGGTTGAGAGCAAAAATTAGTGTCATTAAGTCGTAATTTTTACGTGTCTAAATAAAAACTATTATAATTTTAAATTATTTTTTCTCGCTTTCGAAGTCAAATCAAATCAAATCAAAATGTTTATTCAGTAAATAGGCCCAAATGGGGCTCTTTTACACACAAGCTCTTTTACAAGTGAAAACTATAGTGTTTAACCCGAGACTAAAAAGCTATAATGACTCTAGAACTTCATCCATATCTCGTGTCATAAAGGCTTACTTTACTCCATTGTTGAACAATCTAATATTCCCGAAGACGTCCTTAACAGATCGATTTTTACCCTCTGTATAGCCCGGTGGCATAATTCATCGCAATCGTTGAAGCCGTTTTCGAGAAGGTGATTACTAAATGTATATAGGCGTATACAATTAGTATAGGATACTGGCTCTCTTATCTTCTAGAAGATTTCAGCTCATGATAAATATTAAGGAACAATCTTACACAAGTTGACCTAGTCCCAAATAGGACAACCATACCTACTTATGCAGAAATAAAAACATAAATCTGAAACATCTAAGACTCAGGAACATTTGCCCATTCCGGGATTCAAAGCCAGGACCGCTAGCTTCGTGGGCAACACAACCAACAATGCTAGCCGCGCTTCAACGAATCTCGTCGTGGTCGTTGAATAATAGAAGGGAATAATTTTGTAACGTAACTTTCCCATTATTTAAATACCTGTATTATTATCGTAGATTCCTTTTGCACGAATGGAACAAAGAAGTCCGCGCTCTGAAGTAATAGGTACCTATCATTATTTCACTCTCACTTTGGCGAATTTTAAGATAGATAGATAGATAAGATTTCCTATTCCTATTTAAAGTCTTGTGTCTTGTGTCAATTGAAATTGCAAAAGATGTAAACAAATTAGTACTTACTGTTTGACAGATAACCTCAAAAATCCACCAAGCGATTTTTATTAAAAATAACGTATAATGAAGAGTTATTTCATCTTAAACTTATATGAAAGTACTGATCTTGTGTAAATCATTGAAAAGACCTCACTAATTCATTCAAAGTACGTCATTATCTAGTAATCATGGTGAATTGGTTCGTTTAGTTTTGTTTACATCTTTGCAAGTTCAATTGACAAAGACTTTAAAAGGTGGTTATACATTATATGAGTGCTTCTTAGCTAAGTTCGTGAAAAATCGGCTGGGCGATTTAAAAGTTGACGAAGTAGTTTCCTGCTGCACCCCCTATTTCAACCCCTCAGAAGAATTTTCTAAAATCTCTACGTTGTTCACCTCTAGGATAATCAAGGAATATTCCCTCCGAATTTCAAGTCGCTTAATCCAGCGGTTTCGGCTGTGCATTAAAACATCAGTCAGCCAGTCAGTCTCTTCATTTATTTTACTTATATTATAAACGCTAAAGTTGGTGTGTGCGTGAGTGTGTTAGATTGTCACTCTTTCACGCTGCCATGACTGGACAGATTTATATTAAATTTGGAATGCAGATATTGTTATCCCAGAAATTGTAAGTTTCCGCGGGAATAACGGGGGCCGAAGCTAGTATAAATATTTTATTTTTTGTTGGAATTCTTAACAAATTCGTCTATTATATTCGCTTGCCAGTGTTAAACTTACTTCCTCACGCAATGGGCAGCGGTCAGCACATACTCCTTGGTCAGCAGCGAGGCCCCGCAGTGGAACTGGCCATCATACACAATCCTGGCCATCCACGGGTACCGGTTGGCTCCGGCTGGCACACCGCCCACGATGCGGTTCTCCTGGTTCGAGGCACCGCACTCTGTGAAAGTGAACGCGGTTTGTTGAACTCTAACGGGAAACGTTGATCTCTAGATCTAGCCCTTGAGACAAACTGGGTTGGTATAAAAGCTGAAATTTGAATAGGCGTTAGAAGTGGTTGGTTAGGTTATAGAGTTTTATGGGTTGTACACAGTTTTACAGAAACCTATTTCGTAGAATGCAGATTATTTTTTGATGGTCACAGGTCCAACCTAACGTACGTAACTCATGCTTAAGATAATCTGAAAACATTAAGGTTTCAGCAGAAATTAGCTTTCTATGAAATGAAAATTCTGCGAAGTGATACATTCTAAGAAATGAGTTCCTGTAAAACAAGGGGACACCAGTTTTATGGAATGTTATTGTTATTTATACTTTAAAATGTTAGTTTCGAGTCCAATGTCGCTTTATGCTGATTTTGCTTCAATATCGTTATTTTATTTTTGACAGTTTGATAGCTCTAGTACATTTACTTGACAGTAAAAGAGCTATTATAAATTATAACGTCAACAATATGATTACGATATATAAACAAGATGGTCTAATACAAAGAGTGAAGGCTCAAGTCTACTTATGACTATGAGACCTGAAATATTCTTGAAACATTGGTATTAAAATACAGTTCATTATTTAGGCATAGTACCCAGAGTAAAAGGAATTTTCTTTGGATTGGATTTATTATGTGATTAAATAATTCGATATTTTTAAAAAATATCTTAGAATTAGTAACGTGTGAGGAGTGAAAAAATGGGGTGAGCTTAAATGAGCCGAGCTGAGCTCACACCTTAATTCGTTACTTCATTATTCGTTACTTTACTGTGTACTATATGTTACTGAATAAATAAAAGTTAGTCAATAAATAAATTTAAATTTATACCTACTTTTCAAAAATATTATTTAAGTGTTAGGTAGCTTTTTCGGAAATGATTAAAACTTAACAAGTGTAAAAGTGAAACTGTTTTCATTTACGTCGTAACCTAAAACCAATCTCAACGAGTGAACTTTACAGTGTTCAACAGCTTTATAAATATCTAATGGGAAAAAATCAAGTCTCTACATAGTCAGTTGTAGTTAATTTCGCTTTTCCTGTATCTTTAACCGCATCGGCGGCGGTGTTCCTGCCACCATTAGCCTTATCTCTACTTTCTCCTTCAATGGCTGCGGTTCAATGCACAGCTGCCTCACCGGCGTTCTTGTGCTAATCATTGTTTACGTCGTCTGTTTCTTGTTCTAGGTTCCACAGTGTTTAAAGAGCTTTGTCTCCAGCTTAAGTACACACGATTACCTTGTTGTTAGTCTTCATTAGTAATTACATCTGGTATCTACATACTTGTTAATAAATGTTTTTTATCAAGAGCATTAACTTCTACTTTGGAGTTAAACACACATCACAGTTTATCAGTATTGGTGACTTTAATAACCGTGTTGTTATTTGACAAAACATCAATTTGTAAGTAAACAATGTAGATAACGACATGCAAAACACAACTACAAATCTACAACTAAGTGAAGAAAAAGAAATATAATTAACTACTCGTGACTTATTAGACTAAAGTGCTACTGAAACAGGAGACATGGTGTTAATTACATAAGTACAGGATATTACAAAGACAGAATTCCACATAGGGCTGGCAGGTTAACATAAAACTAGCACTACATAACATAGAAACGGCAAGTGCTATGCATAACACGACTTACCTATCTTTCTAGGAAGAGGATTGGCTCTGCCGCACTCTAAAACGTGAATTCGAAGGCACATTAGAATTGCAGAAAACAACCGATAGTGAATCTCGCATAACTAGAAGATTTGAAAGTGCTTAGGTATATGCAAACTTGCAATTTATTTGTAGGTGCAACAAGTGCTATTTTTAAGTTTGATGTAGATTTTAAAGTTTGATGTAGTTGTTAGACATTGTAGATAATTATACTCTTTTGTATGTTCAAAGCTTTCTGAATTTTAAAACCACATTCACTCGTAATGCAATCGAAAATTATGAGCTCTTGTTGGTTCTCAAAATCATCAACTTTATGAAGAATAAAAAGAAATAGAATTATTCGTATGAGTTAAGTAATTGCATTATCAAATTATAAATTGTATGATGTCTACAGTTTAATACAGGTAATCGAAGAGTGCCCATAGCTAACTAGTTTCCAATGTCAATGTTGTTTTTTCCTAAGATGTTTTCTACTTCCTGAGTTAGCGAACACCTCATCAAGCTCAAAGGTGTGCTTGAACTCATCATCTTTCTTAGGTTGCCAAGGCTTAGAATACTAGCAACAATTTGACGTGAGGATAGGTGGTGAATACTTGCCACAGGAGCAGTTCTTGACCTGAGAGTCATCATCTTCATCTTCCACGCTCTGCTCCTCCAGGAGTGGGACCTCAAGCCCGAAAATGGCGTCGAAGAGAAACCGCTGGCTTCTGTTACCTGATGACACCTGGAAACATGAAAAAAATAACCTTAGCTTTATTCCCTTTAGACTGACATATGTGTGACATTATAAGTCCATCATCGTCATTGGTCTGTAATGACTACGGCAGACGATGATTTGCAATATCTGTGAGATGTATGTCATTAGTTTGAGTTAATGACACTTCTTTCTCTTTAAAACTATATGTATAACGCCGGCAAGTCCGTCCACATCTTGCGCAGGGTGTGTTGCGATTGCGACAGAATTAGGTATAGATCGAAACTAAGGCAAAGCGGGACAGGGGCCCTAGCCAAGATGCAAACGCTCCTAACGTTTTTCTTTTCTATGCCTCAAAATGTATGGGATGACAGTCGACCACGTGGTTTATAGAAACGCAAGAGAATGTCATCCCATAGATTTTGAGCGATAGAAAAGAAAAACGTTAGGACCCTTTGCATCTTGGCTAGGGCCCCAGTAGTAAAAAAATAAAATCTAATTTAAATTATTTTTATTAATGAGACCTACCCAATCTTCCACATAATGTCAATCATTTACATACACCGCAAGTTTGTTTTCTTACGCAACATCAACATAACGATGTGACCTCAACATTAGAGAAGTTATAAAACTCAAAACCCAGATACGTCGAGATAACGGCGCAGTTTCCAGCGGAAATGCACTTATATAAGCATTGTTTATTTAAAGTTCGCTTTCGCGGCGGCGCACGCGCCTATTGCGCAATACCAGATAATTGGTTAGTAATGTCAATGTTGCTTTCACAATCTGAGCCGTGTTCCGCTGATCCGGTGTGCTATCATTTTTTTGCCCTATTCGCAGTTTTTGTTACACTTTCATTCGCAAACAGCTGTTGGTTTGAGGAAATCATCGCTAGGAGGGCTCAAGTTTTCCGCGACTTGTTTGTCGCTCGGATCTCCCTTTCTATCTAGTCTATAGCGATAGAGAAGCACTGAGCGAAAAACGAAAATTATCACTAATAATACATTTATGCCAAACAACATTTATGCGACTAGACGGCCACCGGTTTTAGGTCTTAGGCCTAGAGTTGTTGTTTACCGGCGTATCCCTTCATTTGTCATAATTTCATTTACACTATTTTCATTAGCCATATTGGTCACTATAACCTTCATTTTCCCTAATATCACATGCCATAATTGAACTTGCCATAAAGATATTTTTTTTTTATCGCAAACCTTTCAGGTACTTTTTACATGCCATCGTTTTGAGCCCAATAGGTTAGGTTAGGTATGTTTTATTAAAATTGTAAATAGATCTCAGTATGTCATATGAAATTCGGGCAAATGAAATTATTGCATATGAAAGTCGGTCAAACAATAGAGAACCGCTTCCCTGACCCCGCCTGACTGAATAACTTGCTCTGATTGCATGATCAGTAGTGGAAAAGCCAGTACCTACAACAAACACACGGAATAAGATTGACACTCTGAAGTTACGGTGCTTGTGTATGTCACTTGCCGGTGCTATTTCTTTCTACATGCTTAGAGGCAAGAATGCAAACGGATCGCTGAATTACTGTCTCAGTATTAGTATACCTAGCCATAATTATATTACAGAAAAAATTAAGGATTTCTATATCTGAATAGCGTGATAAAAATGGCAAGTATTCCTAAGGAAGGAATAAAAGTGATTTTGAAAAAAATATTGTTCAATCTCAGTCATTTTTTTGTCTCGTTTCTTGAACATGAAAGAATTGATAACGGCCATGTTTTTAAATAGTGTCGAAATGAAAATCAGGGTGTTTAACGTGTTTTTTTTTATTATAAGGAGAAGGCACACGAGCACTCAGGCCACCTGATGGTAAATGGAATCTGAGACCCATAGACATTTGAATTGTCAAGACTATAATCGTAATACCTCAAATGCGTTGCCAACCCTGAGGCCTCGATGCTGTTAATTTCACCGGTTGTCTTATCCCCACACCGGAACACAATAATGCGAACACTATTGCTTGGCAGGTGGTTAATGGATAAGATGGTGGTAGCGATCTGGACGTACCCTGCACTGGGTCCTACCACCACTAAAATATCCCGGGTAAGGTATCTATTACACCCTCGAACTATAGGCGCACTCGCTAGCTGCACTCTGGCAGATCAAATATCTCGGGATGCAGTTAGTTACTTTCATTTCATGGTTAGGTAACAATCTACTACCAAAACTAGGTCTATAACCACTGATCATGTGTTTATAACAAACACTTAAATCGACCGCATTCACACATAGCTGACCAATACAATATTCACGCGCTTTCCCTTACTCTCTCAGTGCCCAGCTCGATAACTCCCATACTAAATCGACTCAGCATACACTCCTCGGCACCGAATATGCTAACATGCGTCCACGTAACACGTGACGAAACGGCAACGTGTCGTTTGTCTTTCTCATTACATAAGACGTTATGACACCAATAATGAGGCTAAGGTTGTTCTATCGTGAATCGTAACGTGTGATACTTACATGTAAACAATAATATTAGCTCAGTTTCCGAATCAGGTTCAGTATAGGCGCAGGCGCAGCGACCATTTATAGCCTACTTGTACACTTAAGGCTAAAAATACATATCCGCACAACGTTGCAAAAACATGCACATCAACTTTATTGGTATTGTTATAAGGTCTGTGTAAAGAAGGGATCATGATTTCATAACCAACGTTTCACAAATGATGCATTTCACACATGTGACAACCCGCGTTTTTTCCGAAACTGTAAATTATTCTGGATTTATTTCAGGACCATCGTATTAGTTCTATAAAATTCTGAATTTCTTGTAGTTATAGAAAACAAAGCCGGTTGGCAAATGAATAGTTTGCGAAACGATGCATTTGTCAAAGATTTGTCGGCGAAAAGGCGGAAGTAGAAAAATATCCGGGATCAAAAGTATCATAGGTTGTTGCTGTGATGTGTCTCGCTGTAAGGATTTTTGTTAGAGTTAATTTATGTAATTGTCTGACTGCCTTTCGCATGTCATCAATGTCGTATCGGTGGGTCCAGCTGTACATCAGCGCTGTGGCTACATGTTGCAGCATTCATGCTAAGCTGGTCGCCCTTTAAGTGTCTTTAGATAAAAATAGTTGAACAAGTTGTTTGCACATGTTTTTGTAATTATTATAGGCACTAAATAAACGTTTTTTTTTCTTTCTTTCTTTATATGTCCTTCCCCGGGACTAAAGCTATCTCCGTACCACATTTCATCGAAATCGGTTCAGCGTTTTTGCCGTGAAAGTGTAGCAGACAAGTTACTTTCATATATTGTATGATATTACTTAAGTAGATAACAACCATTTCGACAGTGTCGTTTCGTTCGTGACTAAATATTAAGACCTAAGTAAACCGTATTAATTTTTGAATACAACCCAAACGCAGAGAAATCATATTTTTTCAGCAACAAATATCGGTCAATGTCGGAAAGGTCTCACAACAATTGAAATTAGAATTAAGTGAATAGCTTGCTCATCTAAATTAAAAACATGGCACCGTGACCTGATTGGTGGTTTCAACACCGACCCTGTGATATCGATCGTGATTGGTCTATCACTGACTGAAGTTCAATGTTTCCGTGTCAGGGCCAATTGGAAATAATTTTGTTAACAATGCATATGATTGAAACAATGCATTTTCCTCACACGCTCTGCATACAAAGAATGACCTATGGGCACGTCTTGTTATTTGCTAAGCAAGAACTTGAAAATATGAGTTTATTTAATGTAAATAATTCACTTAATAGCAACTATAAATCCGCCATTCTAACAAATTTAGAATACGTTTACCGTAAATGTTTATTTAATGGTCATGTTCATTCTCGTGTGGTTGCCGCGTTAGAATAGCGCCACTTCATGTCTTCCCGTAAAAGCCGTAAGAGGCGATTAAGGGATAAGGGCTTGTAGTACCTACCTACTGTTAGTCAATGGGGTTGTAACCTGTCACTAACGCACTAGTAAACTTCTTGGCCTGATTGTGCAAAATGTAATTACAGAATTATAAACAAGTCTTTTTAGAGTTGTTGGTATTTCTCTAGTTCTGCCTATATACCCCACTCTGGGAATGAAGGCATGATGTCATGTATGTATGTATTCATTCCAAAATTCAAATGACAAGACTGCAAAAACCACTATATAACGCTCGGCCTTATAAATATGTTTGAACTACTGCACTAATCTGTCAAAGGCATTAAAGCGACAAGGTAAAAAAAGGTTTCTCTTTTTTTAGTACGGAACCCTAAACTCAGCTTTAGGTGGTTACATTGTTGCTATGGAGAAGGCAAACGAGCACACATCAGGATGAGTGGACCCTGAGGCTCGTATACATTTGTAATCTCAAGACTGTAATCCTAAGGTGGCCAAACCAAAAGACAAAGATGGAATGCCTCTATGCTAGTTATTTCACTGGCTTTCATATCCCTCACCTTCTGGTGACCAGGTTTGGCAGCATAGGATTGTGAAAACTGCCGCTTGACATACACGTTAACGGAGACTCCGGCTACAGGCGTAAATGAAAATCCTCGTGATATGCCACCACTAGCCGATGATTTTTACCATAACACTGAACTGCTACTCCGTCCACAGCCTTGATCGATTTTCATAGGATTACAGTGAAGGCAGATTTTGTGCCGCGTCACGCACACCGCAAAACCCCCTAGTGTCACAGCAAAAGCTTCAAGATAACCTCAACCTCGTGCACTAACATAAAATTGGAACAACGCGTGTTGAGTTGAGGCACATCACAGCTGTAGCCGTGAACAAGGCCACAACAGGGAAGATTTATCTGTACGAAATAAACATATTTATCCGTTATACGGTGGCACAATTTTTAACAAAATTTTCTGCTGGTGTTTCTTGCGGCGCTTCCTCTCCGCTATGATGGTTTTGACCGAAGCGTTAGTAGATTCACTGCATATTACGTTTAAAAGAGCCCTCATGTAGCCAATTCAAGGAATAATATTTTAAATTTCGAATTTATATGTGACAGTTTGTCCGTGGCCATCAAAAATGTTTAACATGTAATGTCTAACATATTATGCAAGTTCGAGAATTGTGCTGTCCCCGTGAATGTGCTAAAAAGGATATGACAGACGGTATCGTCTGTAATATCCTTCGTCATCGTATCTGTAGGGCTAGACAAGTTGCATTCGACAATCGTTAGCGTTTATGTTTGGATTGAATAACATAATGGAATTGACGTAAGGCACCGAGGTACCACGTGACCATCGCGGTGGCTTACGTCAATTCCGTACATTTGTTTATTGAAACATAATCGCTAACGATTGTCGAATGCATCCTGTCTAGTCTCACTGTATAGATACGGATAGTATAGACGAGTACAGATTGACGAGTCCTAAGTACTACCACTGAAGAGGCCACATATATGTCGCTACGTCCACACAACAATAAAAAGTGATGGCTTTATGTGCTTCCTCGCGAAGAACATGAGATTTACGCGCGCCTTGATGGCAGTAAATTCCTGTTTACTTTGAAACCACGACCTTCATATAAATAAATGGTTTCCAGAATGAAGAAGTTATAAATACTCAACTATTGAATCATAAGTCATCGTAGATGATTGAGTTTCGAAGATTTAACCAAAAACATGCGAAAAAGTTGTCATGTTTGAAAAAAAAACCATAGTTGTTTCTAATCGTGTTTTCACGTTTAACAGTCCCAAGAAAATATGACCAAGGTTAATATATCCACAGAACGGAAACATAGTAGGCGTTATGGTCATTGAGGTCGAGATCGCGAACGACTACCGACTTTATCATATGAGGTCTTATAACACTTATGTAGGTACACATACTCGAGGTATAGGTGAAAAACTTAAGTTAAAGACCAGATTCCCTACCCAAGATGCATACGCTAACTAGCGTTTCTGTTCACGTCATACGAAAAACAAAACTATGTAATAGAAACGCTAGTTAGGGTACGCATGTTCGACATTCTATATTTGAAATTTGACCCAAGTTCTATATTACTTTTGTACAAAACTACGTACAACAGGTCCTTTAGTTAAGTTTTTCACCTATACATGAGGTAACACTAACAAACAATGTACGCTAGCGATTAGCGTAATTTTCGACTGATTCACGTAACGTCGAACAGGCGATTATTTTCGCGGTAACGCTTGATCGCTTATTTTCTCCACATTCGTTATTGTGTAAGAACTTTGTTACTCCAAATGCGTAAAAGGTCAACTGATAATGCTTTGGAAAGTACGATTGGACTTTCACGAGGTAATTGTGTTTGTTGCTCTCGTTTTTGCGATCTAGAGCCGTGGATCAAAATAATGTAAGAAAGTCGCTGGCGCCGGTTACGTAACTTGAAATCAGCGTTTTTGGCAAAAAAAGGTCTGAGGCTGGTACTTTTTGGCACGCATTGGTTTGTCTACATTTTAATTTATACTGTCGCATTTTAAATTAAAATGTAGATAAACCACGCGAATTCGAATGGTAAAATCATACTTTTACAATGCGTTTGACCTAGTTTTTTTTTTACCTAGGTTTTTTAGAATATTTATAAATAAATAATATTCGCATGTTCCTATTGTTTGGCTAAGAAACCATGTATTGTGTGAGATGAATAAAGATGTTTATCTATTTATCTAGTTAGTAGTGGCCTACGAAACTAGCGTTCGTCCCGGTTTTGATCCATGGCAAGGGTAATATATAATTATGTAATAAGCACGAATATTAATATTTGTTCCGGAGTCATGGGCATTTACTATGTATTTAAGTCTTGTGTCTTTTACATACATACATACACAACATCACGCCTTCATTCCCAGAGTGGGTTAGGCAGAGCTACAGAAATACCAACAACTTTAAAAAGACTTGTTAATAATGCTGTAACCACATTTTGCACAATCAGGCCAAGAAATTCATTAGTGTATTAGTGACAGGTTGCAAGCCTACGCCTATAGTACTACAAGCCCTTATTCCCTTAGTCGCCATCCACGGGAAGACATGGAGTGGCACTATTCTAACCCGGCAACCACACTCTTCTCTTGTGTCTTTTGTATTTATTTATATTCGAATATGCTCGTAGGGCTCAGTGGAAAATTAGGATGGAGGCATTTGTCCAGTAGTGCATAGGATATAGAAGGCTTAGGTAAACTGTTATACATATAATCTGGAGATATATTTTTTAAAGCATGGAGATCGGGCACACAGGCCACCTGACGGTAATTGAAATCTGTGACCCATAGACATTTGTATTCTGAAGACTACCACCTGAAGAATGCAATACTAAATCGCAAATGCGTTGTCAACCCTGAGGACTAAGATGGAATGCCTCTATGCTAGTAATTTCACCGGAACACAACAACGCGAAGCACTGTTCGCGCTAGGCGGTGGAGGATATGATGATGTTAGCGATCCGGACGAACCTAGCACTAAATTCTACCACCACGTATATACGTAGGTACCTGGGCGTTTTCCAAAAAAAGTGTACATCGTTAAGGACAAAGTTAAGAAAATGTAACTTTTTCCATTTTGTCACGAAAATTATACATTTAGATACGTTAATTTTCGTGACGAAATGGAAAAAGTTAAATTTTCTTAATTTTGTCTTTAACGATGTACCTACACTTTTTTTGGAAAACGCCTATAACACAAGCCAAAAGCTTAATTTGTTAGGTCAATTAGTGTGAAATATCCCTTGATATTTCTTTGCAACATTCCTCAAATGATTGTTAAGTGAAAACAGTAGCTACCTATCAAGTAGCAAGTGTAACCACTGTAACCTAACCAAAACGATGTAATAAACGATTCATGTCCTAAAACATATTTATCTAATGATTCATTAATGGCTACCTTCGTTTCGTCAAAAAGTTTTTGGTCAAAGGTTTAATTTCCCAAATTTTCATTTGCCAACCTGCTTTGTTTTCTGTAACCGTAAATATTACAGGATTGTATAAAAGCTAACCTAAACCTTTTTTTTTGTCCGACGGGGGCCAGGGCTGGTTATGTCCGACTTGCACGGACTAAAACCCCCGGGGCGTTCTACCTAGCACTTTAAGAGGAGGCTACGGGACCGCTATAGCGCCAAAACGTAGCCCCCCAATAGCGAGTGCCCTGTGGGCTCGCCTGAAGGCGGGGAACTTTACTAGCTCCCTCGCCTACTCCGCTGGTAGCACCCTGGAACACAGCAGGGGCCTTCCAGCTCAGGACCTCTTACTGCAGGTGAAGCTAACCTAACCTAACCTATAGGGTTCTTCACGATGGTACTAAAATGAATTCTGAAAAATTTGTAGAACATTGGTTTGGCAAATGAAAAATTTGGGAAATGATACATCTGACCAAAAAGACTTTGGCCAAACGGCAGCCTCCCCAACAAAAACGTCGGCACCGTCAAAGCCATTCATTGTAACTAAATCGGAACTAGAATAATAGGCCAAATCAACTGTTAATTAAATCGTTATCTAATTTGGCTAAATTACGCATTCCAAGTCATACATACAACCGGAAACACGCAGCTTTACGCAACGCGTTATGACCTAGTGCTGCGCTAAGACCGGAACTAATATCCATAGTAATCTTATGCGAAGAAATTATTTACGTCGGCGTATTTACCTGCGCTTACAGATCCTACTGATATTTAATTGATTCGTCAATAAATTGATTTATTTAGCCATTATTTTATCAACTGTAGAAAGGTGTTCCTTTCTACAGTTTCAACGAACGTATCAATACGCAGAATTTTCATTACGTAGAAAGACATTTTTCGCCGCATGAGTTAAGTTCCGTACCCAAAGGGTGAAAACGGGTCTGTCTGTCACCAGGCTGCATCTCATGAACCGTAATAGCTAAACAGTTGATATTTTCACGGATGGTGTATTTCTGTTGCCGCTATAAACAAATACTAAAAACAGAATAATATAAATATTGAAGTGGGGCTCTCATATATCAAACATGTTTTTTTAGCCGTTTTTTGCTCGATATTTATAATGGCAACAGATACACGCTTGAAATATTTAGTTGTATGTTCACTTCAAAAACAAATCAAGAATTCATAATTTAATAAATTAAGGGGGCTCCCATACAAGAAACGTGATGTTTGAGCGGTTTTTTTAAAGTACTGTCTAATATTGTATAGATAATGTTACAGAACCCGTCTCACTCGCACTTGATAAGTTTTTTTAGTCACAATTCAAACCTAACCTCTAACGTAAGATACCATTAAAACATCATGTTTCAGCAGAAAATAGCGTTCGATGAAATAAAATTCGATGAAGTGAAATTCGATAGAATGATGTTGTATGACAATTCTCGTTTCTGTTTGTTGTTTGTCATAATTGGGTCTAAGAGAAAAACGATTTGTTCACATGGCTATATGCTACATGTACGTACCTTATTGAGTTTCTTGTGCTCATCTCCGGAGTGAGGCTGGACTGGAGTTGAGGCTGGACTTGGGCGGCTTGAGATAAGATATCGAGTGTCATAAACGAACCTTTTGTGTTAGTTCATGGAAATAAACGTTAAACCACACTTGCCGGCCGGCGTGATGACACTCATAACACTTATAACGATGTTTTTTCTTTTTAATGTTGGAATATAACACTTTAAAGTCACTTGATTTCGGCATCAAAAGTTTTCGCTCCGTCGGATCGCGGTTTTTCTCCAACCTAACCGCGGGCGTGGGGGCGCTTCAATCGCTGCTGTTGCGTTGACTCACTCGCACCTAAGCGGTTTTGTTATCTCGCGTCTTCTTTACGCACATGTAGAACACAGAGAATAAGATCTGTGCTAGCCAATAAGAACGCTTCGTTTTCTCAAACAACACTGAGCTGGGGTGCTTTGGCGCGCAAGTTTAATTACTAAGTAAGTACCTAACCAAACCACCACTCATAAATCATAATCGAACATTCCGCCCACCAAAATAAAATATGTTTTATTTTAGCCCAAATAAATGTGCGTGTATATACGTATGAATGAACAACCTTAAGCGTAACTAATCATTAAATAAAAGAAAGTAAAAAAAAAAGAAAAAATATATATATATTACTTAAACGGGTTAATCACACTGGTCAGGTAGAGGACACAGTTTAACTAATGGTCGCTGAAGAGAAGAGCCATTAGCTGTGCGAATTGTGGCCACGCGCACCACACCGTCAGGGCCAGGGTGCAACTCTAGGACGCGTGCAAGAGGCCAATGCAAAGGAATTGTATTCTCAGTTTTTAGAACAACAATAGAGTTGACCTTTAAAGGTTTACAATGAACAGTCCACTTAGCGCGTTGTGTTAGAGATTGTAAGTACTCAACCTTCCAACGCTTCCAGAAGTTTTGCTGAAAACGTTGAATGAGCTGCCACCGACCCAAGCGATTAAGTTTTACTGTCGTGAAATCCTCATCAGGCACAGTAGTTAAAGGTTCAAGTGTCAAGAAATGACCAGGAGTTAACACGTTTAAATCGTTCGGATCAGAACTAATAGGACACAATGGACGTGAATTTAACATAGACTCTATTTGAACGAACAGCGTGGTTAATTCCTCAAAGGTAAGTGTTTGTTCGCCCACTACTCTGTATAAATGTGTTTTAACTGATTTTATCTGGATTTCCCAAACACCTCCGAAATGAGGACTCGATGGCGGGTTAAATTTGAACTCGATATTTTCGGAACGCGACGCTAATTTTACAAGATTGTTAAAATAGTTATGCGCACCTACAAAGTTTGTCCCGCAATCCGAATGAATGATGCTGACGCGACCTCGACGACCAACAAACCTACGCAATGCCGCAATGAATGCTTCGGTGGACAAATCAGACACCGTCTCCAGGTGCAATGCTTTCGTAGTAAAGCACACAAAAAGGCATAAGTATGCCTTCCCGATCTTACCACTCCTATGCGTACCCAATCGTATACGAAAAGGACCACCGAAATCAACGCCTACGATAGAAAACGGTTTTACTTGGTTGACACGAGTTGCAGGCAGGTCACTCATGAACGGTTCAACTGGAGTTGGATTAACACGGTAGCAACGAATACATTTAGACAGGCAATGATAGATCGCACGCTTGGGAGAAAGTATCCAAAATTGCTGAGTCAGAAGGTAGTGCATAGTGTTAATACCTGGATGACAGTTTTCGCGATGAACTGCTTCAATAATTCTGTACGTCAATGTAGTACTTCGAGGAAGAAGCGCCGGGTGTTTGTGTTCAAATTCAAGGCCAGATCGAGATAGGCGTCCGCCCACCCTGAGAACTCCACGATCGTCGAAAAAGGGGTTAAGTTTACGCATAGATTTTGAAAGCGATCTTTTTTCTTTAAGTCGAACGATATCCGCCTTAAAGTGATGCGACTGTACATGTTTAACAATTATTATCATAGCGTCATTTAATTCTATACGGTCAAGGAAAGCATCACTACGGCGTGACTTCTTGTTACGTAAATTGAAAACAAATCTACGGCAATATGCTATTATCCGTTGAGTTTTTCTGACCGATGAGTATTTTTCAAGTAAGTTATCGATAAAGTGAGTATCGTCGAGTGTCGTGACAACATGCACGCGTTCTTCAGCCACTATATCTGCATTATCGAATGGTATATGAGTTGATGATTGGCAGGATGGCCATGAAGCTGAGGATTGTCTAAGCCACTGTGGCCCAGTCCACCATAGGGAGTTATTAAGTAAGTCGTCAGGAAGTTGACCGCGCGAAGCAATATCAGCAGGATTTTCGGCAGAAGGAACATGATGCCAGCTTAACTCGGAAACCGCATCTTGAATGTGACTGACGCGGTTCGCGACAAACGTCTTCCACCGATAAGAAGGTGCCTTTATCCATGACAAAGCTACTGTGGAGTCTGACCACGCATATGTTCTTTGGATAGGTATGGCTGTTAGATAAACTTCGGTCACATATTTCAGCAGGTCAGCTAAAAGAACTGCAGCGCATAGTTCTAATCGAGGAAGGGATATTCGTTTAGTAGGAGCAACGCGTGATTTAGCGCAGAGGAAGAAAACGTGTACGTTATTATCAACACCTGTGGTACGTAAGTACACTACGGCCCCAAAACCTGCTTCAGAACTGTCACAGAATCCATGAATTTGACAATTATGCATTCCAACTATGGAGATACATCTGGGAATCTCGAGTGATTTTAATAATTCAAGCTGGTCAGAATATTTTTTCCACTGTTCAATTATATCATTAGGAGGGATGTCATCCCAACCAATGGCTAATATCCATAACCTTTGAATAATACATTTGGCGAGAAAGGTAAGTGGAGATAAGAATCCCAACGGATCATAAATGCGAGCCAGTTCACTAAGGATGGTACGTTTTGTGCACTTGCGTTCTAGAGTTTTAACTTCAAAGGTAAAAACGTCTTTAAGAGGATTCCATTTAAGCCCTAAGACCTTGAGAACATGTGATTGATCATAATCTAAAGAGACAAAATCAGTGAGAGTGTGTTCAGCTGGCAGATCAGCTAGTAGTTCGGGTCGATTGCTTGCCCACTTGCGCAGTTCAAATTGGCCACGTTTTAACAGAGACGCTACTTCAGATTTAGTTTGATTGGCCTCTTCGAGAGAGGAAGACCCACTCACGATATCGTCAACGTAAATATTTGTTTCCAAAACTGATCTAGCCAATGGTAAATCTTCGCCCTCATCATCAACAATCTTCTTAATAGTGCGACAAGCTAAAAATGGAGCTGAGGCAACACCGTATGTCACAGTATTTAAACGATATTCTTGTACAGGTTCGGAATCATTAAAACGCCAGAAAATTCTTTGATAGTCGCAATCATGCCCTGATACCAATATTTGACGGTACATCTGACGAATATCTGCGGTGAATACAATCGGATGAATACGAAATTTGCATAAGATGTCAAGAATGTTGGCTTGTAATTTCGGGCCGGTCATAAGCGTGTCATTTAGAGATAAACCCCGGGAGTCTCTTGCAGATGCATCAAACACTACACGAAGTTTAGTTGTCACACTGTCTGGTCGCAAGACGCAATGATGTGGGATATAATATTTGCCTGTGCTGAGTTCGCTAATAGGGACTAAACTCATGTGACCACTGTGTAAATAATCAGCCATAAAATCTGAATATTGAGCATGTAACTCGGGGTTGCTAATGAGTTTGCGTTCCAACGCATGAAAACGCTTAAATGCTGTTTCTCGCGAGCCCGAAAAAACAGGATTTTTCACCTCATGTTTAAATGGCAAAGTGACTATGTATCTTCCAGTAGTGTCACGAGATACGGTGTCAAGATAAAATTGCTCACATCGTTCCTCTTCGTCTGTACGTTTCGATTGAGGTTGGATGATGGAATCAAGTTCCCAAAACCGCTTAACCTGGTCGTTAAGCGGATCGCCTTCCGTTATGAAAAAAGAACCAAGATCTGTTTTTTGTGAAGTTCTAACGTTTCCCAATAGGACCCATCCGAATATTGAGTTCAATGCTGAAGGTTGCTGCAGGCCGCCGGTAATGCTGCCTGGGACGAGGAGCGACGAAAAGACTTCAGCGCCAAGGAGAACATCAATGTTCCCGGGTACGTGACAGTTAGGATCTGCTAATGTTAAATGTTGGAGATGTTTCCAAGAGGCTTTATCCAGCTTAACGGATGGCATTGGACTGCAAATATTGGGCAATGTCAGGGCTTCAACAATGAATACACGTTCACCTTTTACTCCTATGTCAAGCCTAACAGTCCCAGACACGGGAGCTACAGATTGCCCCAAACCCCGAATGGTACGGGAAGTAGATGAACGATTTAAGCTTAAGCAGTTTACAGCACGGTCTGTGATAAAGTGAGCCTGGCTGCCTGAATCTATCAAAGCCCGAAACGATTGGAAGTTTCCTGAAGAATCTCGAATGTCAATAATGGCGGTTGAAAGTAATACTACAGAACTTTCACGAGTGTTTGTTAACATGCTCACCTGAGTGCAGGTATTAGACATATCGTCCGCATCTGAGTTTACTTCTACTACGTTTGATTGAGAAGTGTCAAGGTGGAGAAGGGTATGATGACGCTGATGACAGGTCTGGCACCTAAATATAGATTTACATTCTTTTAACCCGTGCGAAGATTTCAAGCAATTAAAACACCAGTGATGTTGCTTAGCGAAGTCGAATCGCTCTTGAGGTGACTTTAAAACAAAAGTTTTACAGTGAATTATTGAATGACCTTCACCACAAAATGAACAACTGTATACGGGCACGAATGATTGTGTGGATGCCTGCTGTGACCCGGACGCCTGCGGCGGTGAGTACTCCGATTGAGCTTTACCATCTTCATTCGAAATCAATACAGAAGTCGAAGCTTGTTTGTTCATATAATTATATTTATTATACGGTTTGTCCGCGGTACGGTTTTTGTCAGCTAGACGAGGCTTTTCCGGATTACGAGGTTTTTCAAATGACGAAAAATGTGTGTCACGAACAAGAGCCTCACAATGCATATATAAAAAGCTCTTTAAAGATGCATAAGTAGGTAATTCGCTGCTCGATGGTAACTTTTCGAAGTTGCAACGCAATTTAGAGTCGAGTTTGGATAGAACAAGGTACGTTAAGACAAAATCCCATTTGTCGGTAGGTAAGCCCAGTCGAGTAAGCATTGTAAGATTTTCATTAAATGTATCGAACGTTCTTCGAAATTCAAGAGGAGAGTTTGACTTGAATGTTAAGTTTGACATCTCTTTCCAGCAAGTAAAAGCCAAATCGCGCTTGTCTCGATATCGTTCGACTAAAGTTGTGTACGCTTCACTGTAATAGGATCCGGTCACAGGAAAAGTACGAATAAGAGCAAGCGCATCCCCGGATAAACACGACACGAGGTAATGCATACGCTCAGTATCAGACAGCGATTTATTTTCATGAATTATTGAATTAAACACATCATAAAATTCAGGCCACAATTTAATGTTCCCAGAGAATTCAGGCAAGCTGATCTTTGGAAGTTTAACCCTAATAACATCGTTCGAAGAATGAGAGGTATTCGTCTCATCCTGATTGTTCGGAGAAGATCCTACGAGTTTACGATGAATGACTAAGACTTCGTGGTAATTGTCATCGAACTGTAAACGAATTAAATCCTCTCTGTCTTCCGAGTCATCGGTTATAAGACTCAGAATGTCTTCATGAGCGTCTTCGAAGTTGGCTATAAGTTTCTGAAGTCCCGAGTAATATGACAAAAAATTATCGATGTGACTTACGTCACTTTTCGCTTGCCGCGCGACGTCTAATAATTTTGTTAGTCGCTTAAGTGCGAGTGTACGCTTACGACGAAGAACGGGTAGGTCTTCCGTAGTTAACCCTTCCATTTCAACCGATTTTGTTTTTGTTCCTTTAGGTTTCCTTGTTCGATACATTTTTCCTCACCTGGGATACAAAACGCAATTTAAGGAAAGGTTTACTAAATGAAGTTATTTGACAAAATATGCCAACCGTCATAGGTAAAGCCTCAGAGCCTAAACGAATGTTAGCCGATAATAATACGAGTAGGTAACTAAACTACCTAAGTAACCAAAAGGAATACTTAGGTACTTAATAAATTGAAATATTCCACAATAGGTTTACTGTACTAAGTAGTTCGAATTATAGGTACGGATACGGATATAACTTATTTTGCTATAAGTACATCCGTCATTATCAAATTAACTTAACAAATTATTTAATTTTACATCTACGAAGTAAGCAAACCACCAAATAATTCGGCATATACGACTAAATACAGACGTTTAATTCGCAACAAGAAATATCACCAAACCTATGCAATACTATGCCTTTTTGATTATGTTCGGGTTATATTAAACTGCTAAATACAGATGTTCAGCGTATTTTCCGACTCTCTTATATGCGACACTACCTTCTTAAATGGACTTCGTAAATTATTCTCGTTGTTGACTACTTTACTTAAAATATAAAAAAGAACTAGATGAAACAAAATGTTTACGATAAAGTAAATTGAAAAGAAATAAAGTTGCTCATACACTACACACTTTGAATACCTACTTGTTGACGTATTTTACAAGGGAATCAAAACTTAGGCCTCCATTACGACTATGATAAATGGTAACGTTAGGTAGGTATACTAGAAACTTCTAGCCGATTCGATCGATTTATCGTGATACAGGTGGCGAAAGCTTCGTAGGTAATAAGTGTAATAATATTTATCAGCTTAAATCAAAGGTCCTGAGTCGGTATAATCTAAAGGTCCCTGGTTTCGGCACCAAAAAATGTATGACAATTCTCGTTTCTGTTTGTTGTTTGTCATAATTGGGTCTAAGAGAAAAACGATTTGTTCACATGGCTATATGCTACATGTACGTACCTTATTGAGTTTCTTGTGCTCATCTCCGGAGTGAGGCTGGACTGGAGTTGAGGCTGGACTTGGGCGGCTTGAGATAAGATATCGAGTGTCATAAACGAACCTTTTGTGTTAGTTCATGGAAATAAACGTTAAACCACACTTGCCGGCCGGCGTGATGACACTCATAACACTTATAACGATGTTTTTTCTTTTTAATGTTGGAATATAACACTTTAAAGTCACTTGATTTCGGCATCAAAAGTTTTCGCTCCGTCGGATCGCGGTTTTTCTCCAACCTAACCGCGGGCGTGGGGGCGCTTCAATCGCTGCTGTTGCGTTGACTCACTCGCACCTAAGCGGTTTTGTTATCTCGCGTCTTCTTTACGCACATGTAGAACACAGAGAATAAGATCTGTGCTAGCCAATAAGAACGCTTCGTTTTCTCAAACAACACTGAGCTGGGGTGCTTTGGCGCGCAAGTTTAATTACTAAGTAAGTACCTAACCAAACCACCACTCATAAATCATAATCGAACAGATGTGTTACCCAGAAAACATGAAATAAAACCAGTGGGCTAAATGAGCTGCCACTGGAAGTAATGAATGTCAAATACGTCAAACAGGAACTAGTGTTTTTTTTTAAGACAGCCACCCGGTCTTTAATTTGCTTAGTAATAAAAGTACTCAAGTCACACAAAACACACTTTTATTTTAAACCTAACTCTTTATTCTTACGTTGGAATATGGAATAGACGAATTAAAGTCCCGAGCCTATGTCAAAATCTTGTCCCGTGGCAGCGAGTTACCCACAGGGGGTTTTCTTCTGCTCGGGCCTTTGATTTAAAAAATATCGTGTTGTCAAAATTATGATAGCTCTTATTCACTTAAAAGGAATGGCGGCCGAGTTAAATAGGTACTACCACAACAATACGTGTAGAGACAAAGAAAAACAAGGCTCCAGGATAGGATAGGATGAGCAAGTGGTGGAACCCCCTCTTCTCCTTTATCCTCCCGCCGCAGCGGTGTTCGCATTGTTGAGTTACGATGTGGGGATAAGACAACGGTGGGAATAGCATAGATAAATTTCATCTAGGTCCTTATGGTTGGCAACGCATTCGCAGTCTTAAGCTCTGGTCTTTAGAATGCAAAATGTTAAATAAGGATTTTGAGATGTAATTTATACATTTTTAGTCAAAACTATAAACACTAAAAATCAGAAAAAAAGACCTAAATGAAAGAGCACATAACGAATTTAAAAGGAAAACTATTACGACTAAGTAGACATCATTGGTTCTTGAGATACAGGCGATTAAAGTGTTTATGCCTACTGAAATCATCTAAGACGGCACCAATTGACTTTAAATAGAAAATTCGTTATTACTTGGCGATTTTTATGTTTGTAGTACTTACCGGCTTCGGAACCCTACACTGAGCATGGTCCGACATGCTCTTGTCCGGTTTTTTTACGACGCCGCACCACTGTGCGTGAAGTGCATTCAATTTAAAATATTATTTCATCATCCTTTTTCTAACAATTGAGTGCCTGAAAACTGTACTTCCGTCCGACCGTGTGTCTTCAGCGGTATACCTCATAAACCGTAAAAGGTATTAAAAAACACCCAGAGTGGTATTTATTTTATCGTTATAATAACAAACGATAAAAAATAAAGGAGACCTAAATACAAGCATGGGTACGAAACCGACTTGCACTTTTTAACCGGCCGTACATACATAACATCACGCCTTCAATCCCAGAGAGGGGTAGGCAGAGCTACAGAAATGCCAGCAACTCTAAAATGACTTGGTAATCCTGTAACCACATTTTGCACAACCAGGCTAAGATCTTATCTTTAATTGGTTTCAGTGATAACCAATACGAGTAGTACCTTCGAATACACTTAAGCCCCATAGAAACTTTTGACCAATTAAGTACTATAATTATACACTGAATTGGCTTAATAAGTGGGTGTTCTTTGACTTTGACCTTTGCTCACGAATTTTTCGTTCACCGCAAGAGCATCGGTTAGCAAAGCACTTGCATAATGTACCTACTTCTGTTACGAGAACCGCTGCGATTCGAACGTACTTATCTATAATCTCCTTCCGATTGCGAATACAACTTAAAGTCACTAAACAGCCCGACCCGTCGCGTCGCCGCTCACGAATTTAGGGCCGATGTCGCGTTAGATATACCTATATTTGTTGTGTTGTGTCTTCTCCCTTTAAACTCAGATATTTAAATTAAAAAACATTTTCGATATTTTTTGCCTGATTTCCAGCGGTCTACTTAATGGCTCTAAAATATGGTGCTAAGTACGTATCTACTTTTGTCTACATTGAAAACACAGGTGTACTATATTAAAAGGCCATATTTGTCGCCACGCCCAAATCAAAAGAGATGGCCTTACCTATGTGCTTCCGTGTGAAGAAGATGGAGACAGCGCTAAATTTAAATAATTGCCGTTTACTTTAAAACTAAGTAAAACATTTAATGAACAAATAGTTTACCTGGATTAAGAAGTATACTCAACTATTTAATCAAAAATCACCTCCAAAGGTCGTAGGATATCGAAGATGCATCCAAAAACTTGTATAAAGTTTACATGTTTCGAAAATAAATCTATCGATGATTTTGTTCGCAATCGTGTTTTCACGTTTAACAGTCTCAAGGAAATATGACCAAGTTTAATATATTAAAATAACAAACACATTAACGTTATGTTTATTGAGATCTGGATCGCAGAACACTACCGACTTATATAATCATATAATGACCATAATGACTTTGTCATATAATGTGGCCTCTTAATCTTACCATCAGTATCATAGTTATACAGTATACTAGGGGTGACACTACTTTCGTAATTTCATTTTTACGGATTATTTTGTAACACGTTATATTATGTTAAAGATGCGATTGGTACAAACAGCCACACAATTAACTGCCCATTAAAGACGGAAGTGAGAAAATGTATAAAGAGACAAATGTAGAACGACGAAGACAGTTTCTCTCTGTTTATCTTCATTGGTCACTCAGCTGTGTGGGCGATTGTACGGTGGTAGGACGCTTCTACTCTTAAAATTGAGATTAAAATGAATGACAGACTAGTTAAAGATGAATCGCCTTAGTCAGAGACATTTTATAGATAATTAACTGGTTCGTTTTTAGGGTTCCGTAGTTAAACTAGGAACCCTTATAGTTTCGCCATGTCCGTTCGTCCCTCCGTCCGTCCGCAGCCTAGCTCAGAGACTCTTAGTACTAGAAAGTTGTAATTTGGCATGAATATACATATTATCCACGCCAACAAAATGGTAAAATAAAATCTTGAAAATATAAATATTTTTTGTGTTACCTCCCCTACAGGTAACGTGGGGATGTAATTTTTTTTTCTCGTTTACCCCATAGTGTGAGAAATAGTTGGATAGGGCTTTCAAAAATATTGCGGGTTTGTAAAACCATTTTTCGATTCAGGGATCCGTTTATGAAATATTAAGCTTTCAAGCGCTAATTTTTGTAAGACTCAAGGGTACTTACCCATATAAAATCGCCGCAAAGGGACAATTTTATCGTCGTTAACTAACTGAGTACGGCCGTTAATAAGATTTGAGTTTTTCTAGAAATGCCTCTGGTCTAACTATGATTGTTATTTTGTTTTCCTGGTGCATTTAACATCTAAATTAAAAAAGACACTTCAGATTATGAAACTAGATGACAAGGTCGAGATACGCACCAACATGTAATCAGTAAGCACTGACGGTTTAACCAGTATAACTTTGTTCAGTGTAACAGCTCGTCATTTCAGATAATAACCTCAAAGCCTCGGAGCTGAAGTACCTACGTTAATTGATTACACATATTCTTTGATTTCTGCAGTCACTTTAACATACTCAGATTACTCTGTTTAACACTCATTTACAACGACGTTGTTTATGGTCACACAAAGTGACCTGGGAAGTGTTCAGGGAAAGTGTATAAGGCGCCGGCGCAGATGCTATGAAGATCCGAGTTAACAAGCGCAAACGCTGGCTATGGGGGATTTTAGTAGGTGACACTGAATATCTTGAAAAATATTTCCTCCCTGTTAAAAAATGTGCCCACAGATGTGGTGTCTATTTATATTAGGCAATCCTACGCAAGAGGAGTTCTCAAGTTGACATCGATCCTTTATTCTATGCTAATAAAAGGCTACTCGGCCAGTATTTCGTCAGGGCAACTCCTTCCATGCGTGCTTATGTAATAAGAGGCGCAACAGCGAAAGTAGTGCACTTCCGTTCTATTATTACAGACCTTGTTATTACAATTTAACTGTCTGTTACATTATAGCCATAAGATACATAACTGGTGTACCCAAAGACATTTTAGAGACAGTTTTCTGGTTCCTTTTTAGGGTTCCGTAGTCAAACTAGGATCCCTTATAGATTTGCCATGTCCGTCCGTTAGCAGCCTAGCTCAGAGACTCATAGTGCTAGAAAGCTGTAATTTGGCATGAATATACAAATTAGTTACGCCAACGAAGTGGTAAAAGAAAATCTTTAAAATATATATTTTTAGTGTACCTCCCCTACACGTAAGGTCTATGTATCTATTTTTTTTTTCTCGTCTACCCTAGTGTTTGGTGTAATTGGATAGTTCTTTAAAAAATATTACGGGTTTGTATAAACAATTTTTTGACTAAGGAATCTGTTTACGAAATATTAAGCTTTAAAGCGCTAATTTTTGTTAGTGTCAAGTGTCCCCTACAGCCAAAATTGCAAATATTAATAATCTGAAAAAAAACCGAAATGAAAGCGCATATAACGAATTTAAAAGGAAAACTATCACGACTAAGTAGAAATCATTGGTTCTTCAAACCTAATGAAACTGAAATCATCTAAGAAGGCACCAAATGACTTTAAATGGAAAATTATTTATTCCTCGTTGATTTAATGTTTGTAGTAATTGCTTAACGGCTTCGGAACCCTACACTGAGCATGGTCCGACATGCCTTTGCCCGGTTTTTAAACTTGTTTACGAATAAGTTATTTAAATTAACTAACCTATCGTACTAATTTAACCTAACCTAACGTACTTATCTTATATCCGACTGAAGTGCTGGATTTTAACATGGTTTAATTTAAGACGTTGTTAGTGTTTAAGTTTATGTAAATACTAATCTAATAGTTCATATTGTGTTAATGTTAATAAGAGAAAACCCACTTTTCCGAAATTACGAAGAAGTGCAGCAGTGTAGTCACCAATTTAAAATATTGACCTTACTTAGAACCTTGTCATTTTTATCGTCGTTGTCGTTATCAATTTTATCATGCTTGCCATTTGATCTTCATTTAGAATTTTATTATGACAAGGCACTAAGGTGCTTAACATTTCATTTTAACATTCGTTGCTTACTGTACAAGACCTAGTACATAGACTTAGATAATAATGAAATCTCTATTCATCCTAATTGGTCTACGAGTACAAAATGAATGGTATTACTTATCAATATTACGCTACAAATAGACCTGCAGCTACCAAAATCAAATGGACTTACAAAAATGTGTCCACGTAAAGTTTACATAAATCTTTCACATAAATATTTAGTAGCAAAAACATGTAAAATATCACTCGTATCATTAATTACTCGTAAGTCGCCTGTCCATAGTTAACAACCACTTGTTGACAGTTGGCGCGGAGTTCGGTTGACGGAAAGTAAAAGTGCACGTTCGAAGTCAATGCACGGGATGCACTTCGCGAGACCGCACGTGACGGACAAGTCGATACAACTATACACAACACGGTAATCTTTAGGTAGGTTTACCTACTCTACTTACATGGTTGTCAACCGCAGCGATGTCCGGTAAACTTATTTCTCTGGCGACCGCGTCAGAAGCAACAACCAAAAACACGATAGCCACTGTTGTCCATCGGCACATGGTCGCGAGGGTCCGGGGGTAAGATCGCGACTGCAACCACCTGCACCATTTATTGGAGTGGCATGTCACTGGCGAGGTCGGCGAAGGCGATGGAGCATTGTGCGCAAGCGCGGACGGCCGCGGCGCCGCCGAGTGCGCAGTGCTGGTTCGGCCACACCACTCGCACTTTCACTGCGCGCCAAAAACGCAGCCCCACCGCTGTGGTGGGTGGCTGGTGCTATTTTACTTGGCCGTTAGCTCGATCGAACGGAATTGACCCTTTTGGGGCTTGATAAGTTGCAATCTGAGCACGTTGAAGATTGCAGTAGACCTAGCCAAAATGCAAAAGTTTACGATTTTTTATGACTCTATGACAGTTACCACATGGTGTATCGAAACGCACGAGAATATAATAATAATAATTATAATAATCACAGGACAATCTCACACAAATTGACCTAGTCCCAAACTAAGCTCTAGGCTTGTACTATGGGTACTAGACAACGATAAACATACTTATATAGAGAAATATATACTTAAATACATAGAAAACATCCAAGACTCAGGAACAAATACTCGTGCTCATCACACAAATATCTGCCATTACCGGGATTTGAACCCAGGACCCCTAGCTTCGAAGGCATGGTCACTCCCAACTAGGCTAGCGTGTCGTCATCATCCCATATATTTTTATTAATAGAAAAGAAAAATGTTTGTAGCGTTTGCACCTTGGCTAGGGCGTCAGGGGGTCAACATGTGTAACGACCCGGGGTTTCGCCCCCAGATGTCAAAGAATATGTAGCTACATAAACTAGTTAACGAAGGCTGTCTACCGTTCGCCTATGTCGATCGCAATATGTTGACTTATTTTGCAAGGCTAGTCAGCTCAGACTTCTTGAACCCTTTTGAGTCTAGTAAAGTTGCATTGAGAACATTGGCGATTTCAAAAATCAAAGAATATGTAAAGTAGTTAACGTAAGCTGTCGACCTCTAGTATCGATACCATATATTTTGTTTACCTACTTTTACAGTCGTTAGCTATTGTAGAAAGGGCTATTCCCACTATACTTCACACCCTAACCGTTCTACTAGCTCGCACTCAATGTTGATAGTGCGGACAAGTGGAATAGCCCTAGCACTATAAGACCCAAAGGCGATAAGTGTTTGCAATATTGCTCCACGCGAGATTTAGGAAGGCCAACACTGCCAACGATTCGCCTTGACTGCCTAGCGCATGCAGAACTCAAAATAACATAGGTCGGTTCGATCTAGCTAACTCACCTTTGCGAAAGAGAGCTTTACTACAAGTGAATAACACCTTCGCTCGTAAGTATTACATGATACGATTACGAGCAGGTAATTAGGTAAGTATATGATCGCGGTTGTTGTCAGCTGACTGTTAGCCGACTAATTACTCACTTTTTTATTATAAACTTCTCCTGACCCTTGTCGAGACCAGAGTCATGACAGGGTCGACGATGAAGTGAGCTTACCCAAAAGGTAACCTATTAAGCCTATTTTTGAAGGACAGCGGGTCAAACTATCAGAACAATTTGCGGCACATAAAAAAAAAAACCTGTCATTATCCTATAATAAAAAATAATAAAAAAACACACACGGAAATACACGGGATGCTGGCAGGGCGTTCTTAATCCTGGCTGTGCGCATTATGAAAGTAAATTCGAAGCGCTTGTTTCTAATCTTAGGCAAAAACCAAGTATGGGTCGTATCCCGCAGTCCTTCTAGAGGTCCAATGGTCAGATATACTATTTACAACATTTTCGTTTCGGTATAGTCCAGCAAGCGTAGCCAAGGTGCAAACGCAGTTAAGGTTTCTGTTTTCTATCGACTCGAAATATGGAGTTGACATAAGCGGACGAGCGATCTATCACCAGCTTACTTAAACCCTATACATATTGCTAACGCATACTGCATCGCTAACGTTAGTTTCTAGACTACCAGAGGCCCGTTTCACGAAGCTACGAGCTAAAGGACCTTAAATGCTTAAATTTTTAAGTATCTAACATTTAACAATATGATAGAATCAGAATCAGAATAATCTTTATTCAAGTAGGTTTACAAATAATAAACTCTTTTGAAACGTCATAGTAGCGACTTAGCCTAAATTGACTGCAGGTTCAAATCGCGACCGATCAGAGAAGAACCTGTAAGAAACTCTGTCAGATGTCTTTTTTTTTCGACGTTCGCAACCTTTTGTCGTAAGGACTAAACATTTTATTACAAGCAATTCAGTCCCAAGCATTGTTATCATTAATATAGTCTTTAATACTATAATATGCTTTAGAAATTAGTTTACGCTTAACGTAACTCTTAAATTTATTTACTGATAGTTCAGTAACATTACTTGGGAGCTTATTATAGAACCTAATACAATTACCCATAAAAGAGTTTTTTATTTTATGGAGCCGCGTGAAGGGCACTGCGAGCTTATGTTTATTTCTGGTATTAACATTATGTATGTCACAGTTCTTTCTAAATTTAGCGATGTTTTTATGAACATACATAATGTTTTCATAAATGTATTGACTGTGCATGGTCAATATATTAATTTCTTTATACTTATCTCTAAGCGAGTCTCTCTGGCCCATCTTGTAGACAGCACGAATAGCCCTCTTCTGCAGAACAAAGATGCTATTTACATCAGCAGCACTACCCCACAGTAAAATACCATATGACATAATACTATGGAAGTAACTAAAATAAACTAATCGAGCGGTATCTAAGTCTATTAATTGCCGAATCTTATTAACTGCAAAAACTGCAGAACTGACTCTACCCGCCAATCCAGCAAGATGAGGACCCCATTGGAGCTTGGAGTCTAACGTTATACCAAGAAACACTGTATCATTAACTAGGTCTAGTTTGTCATTTTTAATAGTTACAGTAGTTTGACTATTTTTCACATTAGTAGTCATGAACTTTATACATATCGTCTTTTTCTCATTCAGTAATAAATTATTAACACTAAACCAATCGACTACTTTTGATATAGCATTGTTTACATCGACATTAAACTGCTGTTGTCGTTTAACTTTGAACACAAGTGACGTATCATCAGCAAACAATACTATATCATGGTTGTCCTTTATAAGGTAAGGTAAATCATTTATGTAGATGAGGAATAAAAATGGACCCAATATTGAGCCCTGTGGTACGCCCATTGAGACCAATGACCCAGGTGATCGTACTCCATTTACGTCTACCCTTTGTATTCTCCCGTATAAGTACGTTTTTATTAAGTTTAGCGCAGTACCTCTAACTCCATAGTGGTGTAGTTTCCTGATAAATGTGTCATGGTTAACGCAATCGAAGGCCTTGGACAAATCACAAAAAATACCTAAAGCATCCTGTGACCCTTCCCAGGCATTAAAAATGTTTTTAATCAACTCAACACCAGCTTCGGTTGTCTAGCGACCCCGAGTAAAACCAAATTGTTTATTGTGCAATAAATTATTATACTGAAAATGTTCCACTAACTGTGACAAAATCAATTTCTTAAATATTTTACTGACTGTGGGTAGTATGGATATTGGTCTAAAATTTGTGGGGTCAAAAGTACTACCCGTTTTGAATAATGGAATTATCTTACTATGTTTCATAAGATCAGGAAACTCACCACAATCAACACAGTGATTAAATACGACCATTAAGTCAGATGCTATGACTTCAATTAAGGATTTGAGTACATGGACCGACACTCCCCAAAGGTCACTGGTTTTCTTTATATTGATTGAGTTGAATGCCTTAATTACATCCAAGGCAGTAACGCGCTTGAATTCAAAGTATATACTGCATTCAGGCACGTTATCTTCTAAAAGTACAATGGCAGACGCAGGCGAAGAGTTCAAGCACTTAGTCGTGGACACTGGTATATCGGTAAAAAAACTTTTCAAATTCAATTGCGATATCAGGATTGGAATCTATGATTTTACCATCTACTTTTAAACGATAGTCGTTAATGTTCTTTTTTCGGCGACCTGTTTCTTCATTAATTATTTTCCAGGTCGTTTTAATAACATCAGAACTATTCAAGATTTTGTTACTTAAAAAATTTCGCTTAGTTATACGGCAGTCTATCTTGAATTGCTTAGAATACTGTTTGGCATGTTCCTTAAACTCATCACTCGCGTTATACCTCCGTTCCTCATATAGTTGATACAGTACCTATTCTTCTACGCTTATGTAAGTCCGCAGTAGCCCAGTCACTGAAATCCTTTGCACCACCAACCACAACCGATTTGGATGTAAATACTGCGTTAAATTGTTTTATGAATGTGTGAAAGAATGAGTTGTACATGTCATTGGGTCCCTTATCAGTTGTTAGAAAGGGCAGATTATGCACTAGGTTATGTCTCATTCTTTCCACACGGTCTGCAGTTATTGGCACAAAATTAATTTCTTTTTTTGGAATATTATTCGATACGGACTTGAATTTAATTAATTGACCCAAATGATCCGATTCCAGGTTGCTGATCACACTCTTACCAATAGGAATTATATCAGTAAAAATGTTATCAATACACGTGGCGCTAGTGTCAGTAACTCTAGTTGGCTTCATAAAAGTATGTGTCAGGCCGAAAGATTTGAAAAGATTTATTAATCTTTTGGTTAGTGGACTGTTTTCTAAAATATTTACATTAAAATCTTCACATATAATTGTTTTTTTTTTCTCGAATGAGATAATTTTATTAGAACAGTTTCCATATTCTTTTCAAAAATTTCGAAATTGCCTAATGGTGGCCTATATAAAAAAAATTAAAATTAAAAATTATTTATTTGCAACTATAGTTATTACAACAATTTGTCGAATCCTCCTTTTAAGTTTGACACTTGTGTTAGGAGGTATTCGCTCTTTCGTACAAGGTATTGTCTTAGTTGACAATAAATAATATTATATAATATTATTCGTTTCTTTTAACCAAATTAAACATAAACATATATATACACATACAACTATGAATTGCTCTAACTCTATTGCAGCAAGTTCTAATATTCGTTCAACAGATAAGGACACAATGTCCTTACGGTCTTTAAATTTTAATTTATTGCTTAATATGATTAACGACCCGCCATGTATCGAGCTATTTCTTGTAAATAAACTGCCGACCTGGTGGTTGATAAAATTTAACATAGCTTCTAGTTACTAGTTACCCAGTGTTCCGTTATACATAAAATATCAATGCTATTACTATTAAGAAATAACTCGACTTGCAGGTCTTTACTCCTTACATACAATATCCAATACCCAATATCCGATACAATTCTAAACATACACGAGTTAATTACATTACCTACTTGTAAGCGATAAACTAAACCTAGGCACACATACTTTGGATAATCACTTGTTGGCGGTTGACTCAGTACTTACCACATGCCAACCATGCATTCTGGACACAAACACAATGTACAGATCCAACATGACCAACCACGTTCAGGCAATAATCCGTCTAGATAGATCTTTGCTGTTATTCTCATCACCTTTGCGCATGCGACGCTGCGCTATTGAGATTCAGTAGCATACTTACTCGTAATAATAGTGCCCTGCTACTATACCTTGTAACTGCAAGAAATCGCCTGCGAGAAATATCTGGCAGTACTGTCTGACAGTAACTTGCAAGAAAGTTGCAAGTGTTAACTACTGTTAGGGTGGCACTGTCGGACATTTCTTGCAGGAGGAAAGGAGACTTTAAAACCAAGCCCTAGCCAAGATGCGTTCGCTAAGTAGCGTTTCGATTCGTTTGGTTTTTAAACCAATCGCGTCACTGATCACGTGACTGTTCGTATGACGTTAGCGTACGCATCTTGGCTAGGGCCTCTGGGTTCATTTCGTATGTGAAGTCAATGTTAGCAAATAAATCATTTCAAATTGAATTTTATTTATTAAGGTTTGTCAACAGACACAGTACCTACATAGACAAATAATCGTAAAGTTATTGCGGAGTCAGAACCTTGTGTTAGAAAAAGTAAGTAAATAGTATAATTTTAATAGACTTGAATTTATTATGTCAGTGTTATATGTATAGTGGGCTAAATGCCTAGACCATTTATTCCGTTGTATGCCACTGGATCTGTCACTGACGGCACAAAACGGAAAAATACTTCCGTCTAATGCCACTGTCAAGTTTTAATGGATTTAGGTATATTCCCTTCGTTCCCCATCGCACTACTGACCAATAATTTCTATTTCTAATTAAATTTAAACAGAGTCGACGAAGCTCCGCTCTCGCGGAGCTCCTATTTCCGAGGGTTTGACCCTTCGGTTGAACAACTTTACTAATATAATCTAAACCTACTTCATATTCAAGATAAAAAATATTATTTTCATTTTCAAGGCCTGACCGGAATATCTCATTAAGTGACAGTGGCACTAGACGGAAGTTTTTGTTCCGTTTTGTGCCATCAGTGGCAGATCCAGTGGCATACAACGGAAATAACGACAAAATCCTTGATGGCACCACGACGTAGATGTTTTTTTTGTTGCAATAAAACGAGGAATCATTGGAATTAAATTGGAGCGGCTACAAAACGTTTGCATTCGGTTCATATTTGGCTTGCGGAAATTTGATAATCCGAATTCGGGTCGCAGCCCGTAGAAACGACAATACCCTGTCGTTGCTATTTAAAGTTAATTTCTATCCTCATTCCTCTCCTTACCTTTCCTGTAGTTTCACGGCAACGGGTTCCCAGAATTGATTACGGTAGAGTGCCAACCTATCCCTTGGTTGCTTTTCCTTCCAACAAATGTAAGATTTATTTCAAATAATTTTCGGTGGACTTTGTGCGATTGTGGAATCTACTCCCAGTTGATATAAGGCAGTCTCAATATGTTACGTCGCTTAAATCTCGTTTATAAAAAATATTGGGGCTCTATTCTACTGGGTTAAAACATATTGCCTTTGACGTGATTTGGTAGTTTTTAACTCGGCTGCCATTACTGTCAAGTAATAAGAGGCGTCTATTTCGTTAGGCCAAATGTTTTTTGGTCAAATGTTTCATTTTCCAAATTTTCATTTGCCAACCCGCTTTGTTTTCGAAATAATTCGTTTTGTAAATATTTCAGGATTTTATAAAATCTTACCTAACCTAACCTATAGGGTTCTACACGATGGTACTAAAATAAATTCTGAAAAATTTATATAACATTGGTTTGGCAAATGAAAAATTTGGGAAATGAAACATTTGACCAAAAATATTTTGGCCAAATGGCAGGCTCCGTATTGTTAACGTTTTGATAACGCTTATTTGGGATAAGCGTTATCAAAACGTTAACAATACGGAAACAATGAAGACAATATCGTTTTAGGCCAGTAGAACTAGACCTAGAACTAGGCCCGGTCTGACTCTTGTTCTTAAACGAAAACTATATTATTATTTATTAATATCTACTATATATTCCTATCTACTATGTTTAGCCATAATATATAAATCCAAAATTCTATCTATTTAACAATGTAATAAATATTTTTTGTATCAAGCTCGTATTTATTAATGTAATATTACCACTTTAAATTGTTTAATTTACATGAACGTAATTATTAACCATCTAGCCTCTTTCACTGTTGTACGTTTGGTTATTTGATGTTTTCAAACAGTTCGCAATCGCTCAAAGGTTAACTGGGAGAGATCCCACAATTTCAGTGCCAGTAACGCGCTATGCGAGTCAGTTTTGTATGGTAATCAGAGCGCTTGGTAATGAATTTGCTAAAGAGATAAGTTCGCCTTCGTACATACCGTTTGTGTTTCTATCTATTTTGTTGTTAGTTTATTGTTCTGTTTGTACAATAAATTACTTTACCTACATACATAAATTCTGTCCGAAATAAAACTAAATAGCCAATACCATCGCACAAAAAAGACAAATCGATAGACACCTCATTTGTTAAAATCGGTTCAATAGGAACGGCGCTAGAGTGGAACATACATACATACATATATACATACATACATACATACATACATACAAAGAAACATACATAGGGTGTCAAAATCGTTACCCTTCCTTTGCTTCGCCGTAGTCGGGTAAAAATAGACACTACCGACAAAAATCGTAATGCTTATTGTGGTTGCCAGTGTTGCCACTTGAGAATATAGTCGTTCCATCTGTCACATCATTATTTTTCACCGACTTCAAAAAGGAGGAGTTTCTATGTTCACCTATATGTATATGGGCGTTTTTTAAAAAAAGTGTTGGATTAAGGACAAACATTAAGAAAATGTAACTTTTTCTTTTCGTCACGAAAATTAGCTATACATTTCGATACCTACGTTAATTTTCGTGAAAAATGGAAAAGTTAGTTTCTTAACTTTTGTCCTTAACGATGTACACTTTGTTTGAAAACCGCCCATTTACCTATTTGACATTCTATATGGGCTGGAATTCTACAAGGTAATAACGATATCGTTTTTGACCTGTTTCCGTATTGTCAACGTTTTGATAACTTATGTCATTTACAATAATGGCGACTGTGACATAAACGATTCTTAAACGTGTCAAACACGATAACGTTTTAACGCACCTGAATAGAGGCCATGGACTTCATGCATGAAATGGATAAATCTACCTACTTAGGCAGAGTGGCTCTAAGTCACAGGCGGGAAACAATCTGCTCAACTGCTAAACGACTGCAATCTGCCGGGCAATACTCTGCTTCGGTTGTAGGATTTCCCAGCCGCCGGATAAATGAAAGTGAAATACGGCGTAATGGCATTTCCGCAACACGACTGCCGTCGTGTAACGCGCAAATAGAAAAGAAGACAAAACATCCTCGTACAGTATCATTGCATAGTACCTATTTTAGCAGATGAAATAGTAAATTGTGTAACAAGAACATAAAACAAACCATTTCATCCGAGACTTACAATATGCTAGTGGATAATTAAGTCGAGGATAAAATGAGTTTTAAGACCGAGTTATACACTCTGCTTTTCGCTTCGATTACGAGGAAACTGTGATAATGTAAAACTTTTCTTGGACTTAGACTGCCGCCTACATTGCCATCTCTCCAATAAGTTAACTTGCATTTTTCCCATGTTAGGAGTGAAAATTATTTCCTCTTCACTTGACGACATTTTAATTAAAGTCCGTAACATAACCTCACTCCCGCTACTGCATTTCTTTTTTCTTATATGTACATATTTGTCTTCAAGATTTTTTTAACTTAGGTCGAACGCAATACTGCCAAGGCATATGTTGATTTTGTAACGTTTTCCTTAGAAATGCTTGGTTGTAATAATTTTATTAGGAGGCATATAAATTAGAGTAAAAGTAATCAAATAATAACAAGTAAAAAAATAACAAGTTTATTTAGTGCAGTCACCTTGTCTGTGGCTTAATTTTCTTAGTCTAGAAGACGAAATCACTTTATAAACTAGTGCATAAAATGCGATTTTGCCATAAAGGACTTTACGAGCATGCGAAGTGGAAAACACTTTTAGGGCTGGGTATATAACGGTATGCCTGGCTGCTGACGTGTTACGCTCTTACAGCTGACCCTCTAAGGCGATAAAAAACGGTGTGGTGATAGCTCAAAATCTAGAAAGGCCATTAGGATAGGTATCCGACTTTTAATGCCAGAAAATGAAACAAACTTTTGCCTATTCCCAATTTTCCGTGTAGAATGGAGGCTTAGGGGGTAAAACCATATCACCTTCGTATTGTCAACGTTTTGATAGCTCTTATTTACTCGACAATAATGGCGGCGGACTATACCCTAACAAGGAATTCTCATGAGGAATAACAATACTAGGACCAGTTTCACAATCGAATGTAAATCATCTGTTAAATAAAGGTGGCCCTCTCTTTGTCTATTTTCAAGCGTAAGAAAGGGCTTAATTTATTTGACAGAAATGCTTTACTTCATGATTGTGATACAGGCGGTAAAATCTATCAAAAAATTTCAGTAAAATTCTATCAAACACTACAATTTTATATTTACCGACAAATATATAAATATATATAGAACAAAATTTTTGAGAAATAAAAAAGGTTTTATACCTAAATAAGTAAGAAATGGCGGAGGCCAAGTTAAAAACAATACCTTAACACGTCAAAGACCATGGTTTCTCTCGCTCTAAAATGACTCATTACTAATGCTATAATTAGCCATGTTTAAGGCAGACTAAAGCGATGCACAGTGTTGCCAACAAGTCGGGACCTGGTGTCGCCCATTTTCAGAGCTTGAGTAGACTAAAGGAGCCCAATTTAACGAAGTTCCTATTTTTTTTTTTAGTACATGTACTGCCGAAGCAGGTACCCTATTTAACGAAGGACGAAGCTCTTGATTTTCCCACTATTTTGCTTTTTGCGTGGGTAGACATAATTTTTATTTTGCTTATGCTCATTTTTGTTGTGATTTACTCATTCAACTAAAAGGACCTTTCATCTTTTTCGAGTAGCCTAAAAGGCTACCAGTCGCCTTTAAGTTTATTTTGTCGCCGATTTTGAATCTGAGTAGCCTAAATGGCGAAAAGTCGCCTTCGTTGGCAACATTGGCGATGCATTTAATTCGTAGGGACTAAAGTACATTTTCTTTTTAATTTCCTGATAAAAAGCCTTGGAAAACCACAAACAGCCAGATACATTTTGCCACTTTGATGTCGTCGGAGTGCGCCGGGGAGCTTGTGAGGGCAGGGCTTAGAGCATATATTACCTGGAGCCGCCTTATAGGTCATATTCGAGTACAATCATGTCTGCCGAGATTTGCGGGGGGGTGAAGACATAACACATGCAAAAGATTACTTACAAATGCAAAATCTATCTGTGTCATTACACACAAATATTTTGACAAAAATCTAACACATATACATTTTAATGCACACAAACATATCACACATGTAAAGACTTTGTATAAACGCAGTTTAAGAATATGTAAATGCGAATGTAAGCGGCATAACCTACGGTGCGAGGATTGGGTCGATAGCTAATATCGATATTTTTACGTTATCATTATCAATAACGGGGAAACACATTCGAGTTCTGACATACGTAACTGACCCTGATATTCACCACAATTTATTTATTTAAACATTATTGCACTAAGAAGACATTTCGTACAAGGCGAGGACCTAATATTATAAATTTTTCTACCAGTCAACAATAGGACAAATCAGATAAATTATCACTATCGTATAGCGAAGGAAAATTAGTGTACACATCCTCTAAGAAATTTAAAATTATATATTTTTCACAAAGTTTGGCCTCTTGACCACTCATGGAGATTATAGTCCAATGTTTCTTATTATTGTTTTATGAGAAAAAACCGTATTAACTGTATTTGTATTAGATCATATTATTTGACAAAGTTATGAAAATTTTAAAATACTATGGTCATTGGTCTTTATTTGTATAAGTAAATATTTAAGAGTGAAGCGTGAAATATTTACTAAAATACTAAATATACCTACTTTTTCATATAAACATAAAGTAGGTACAGCAAAATCTATTAACTTTCGCCTCTTGCTTGGTAGCGTTCGATACTGACTTGCATCAAAATGTTTCGAACATATGGAACTAGTACGCGTAGGCACCCAATTTGCTTGTCTGCTGCATGAGGTGTCCATATTTTTTTCAATTCCGGGTCTTTTGGAAAACTGTAAAATATACACTTAGAATAAATTGTATTCAGTAGGTAATTTCCAGGTCCTTAGTAAATCTTCCTCATTGCCGATAATTATTTATTTAATCGAGACTACCCTCATCACTATAACCGAGTCTCGGGGGGAGTGCACCGACGTCATCATTTTGATGAAAACAATTATTTAGCTTATTAGTATTATCGACTTTATTTCAAAAACTGTTAAGTCATTTCTTACAAATCATTAAAACCGAGTCTCGTGAGGAGTACGGACTAATCCAAGTAACAATTTTATTGGAATCGATTGCATATAATCGTTAAATTTGACGTGCGATGAAAATATTTTTATAAAAATATTATTTTACGTATATAAAATTATAAAATTACTTACAAATGAAATGTTGTACCATCTTTTTCGAAGCTTGAAGTCGTTGATCGTTTTTTACACGAACTTACAGCACATGCAGGCATTTTTCCAATGAGTGTTCTCTGGCTAGCGGCGATTTTGTGAATGACCATAAATCGATTATGAAATAGGTTTTGTATAACTTTTTGCACATTGTGCAGGTTTTTCGACAGAGGGGTAATGTACTGAATGGCGGCTCCAGGTAATATATTCTCTAAGGGGCAGGGTATGCTGGGGCTGGGCGCACAACCTCCACCGCCTCAGTCTTCGTTTTGAAAATGTTGTCTATGGACTATTGGTAATGTTTTAACTCCAAAAACAATCTTATTGCTCTCGTTCTGCATTACAGTCACGGATTAAGAGTAAAAATTACTGCGCTATTAAGTTTTAATTTTTTAAGGTGTCCATTTTAAAACTACTTATTACGCTACTATTAATAAATAACTTAGACACGCCTTAGGCATGCTAAAAGTGTCAGTTTTCTATGGATTGACATTTACTAAACAAATATGTTCAACGGTCGTTTAAGTTTTAGTAATAACATCATTGTAACTTAAGATGGACTTTTCTCGCGATCGAAGGGAATAACGTTATTATAACGTTATTCTAACGTTATTCTAATTTTGTTACGATGTTAATTTCTTTGTAACGTAACGTTATGAAAAAATATCGCTACCTTGAAACGAAATTATAACACGAAATTTAGTGTTATGATAACGATATTTTTCATGTTATGAAGGTCTGCCTCTCGCTCGCAGTCAGTCTAACATGCGATAACCACAATACAAGTAAACAGTGCCTCTATTCAGGTGCGTTAAAACGATATCGTGTTTGACGTGTCTTAGAATAGTTTGTCACAGTCGCCATTATTGTAAATGACATATGAAAACGTTGACAATACGGAATCACGTCAAATACGATATCATTATTACCGTGTAGAATCCCAGCCCTGGGCCTCTATTATAGTGCATTATAACGATATCGCGTTTGACGTGTTTTAGTATCGTAAATGCCAGTCGCCATTATCGTAAATAAACAAGTTATATCGTTAGTCGAGCAGGCGAGGAAAGGACTTCATTATCTCACTTTCGCTTGTCTTTTAGCTCATGCAATTTTGGAGGAACGCAAACTTAAACCACCCGTTTAACAGTCGTCAAGTAAAGCATATCTGTCAAATAAATTTAGCCCCTTCCCCGTCTTACACTTGAAAATAGACGGATGGCAATCTTTATTTGACGGATAGACTCGTAGATGTGAAAACGGGCCTTAACACGTTTCCTATCCGGATGCCCCCAATGTGGGGTCATGAACCTTTTTTTCAGGAGTCCGTGCTTCCACTATGGGGTCATATTCCCATACTGAATGGACATAAAACTGTCAGTTGGCTTGTGACATGGTCAGATCGTTTTGTTTGGGCACAGTGAACGTGTTAATACGTTAGCTGCCCACCACACCTACAGTATTGCTGCTCCCAGTGTCGGGGCAGTGGTCGAACTGCTGTCCCAACTGATCAAAATTAGCAACATAAATAGTTTAGGTAATGTTAATTCTTCAGAAGGCCCGAAGGGCCAAACCACCCAGAAAAAGGAGCTCCGTCGAGCCTGATATTTAGATATTCAAATGGAAATAATTGATCAGTTGTACAAAGCAGTTGGGACCACTGCCCCGAAAGGGCTTCCACGCCCCATAGAAATTTATTGATCCACCTGTGATGCTCAATGCATCGCTATTACTGAGGTGCCATGAGCTGATGGTGGTGATCCACCGGTGGGATAACGTAATCTTGTGTGGCCATGAGCATCACCGGTGGGTTCATAAGCTCTATTTCCAGGACGTAAAACAGGGTTTTTTTTGGGCCAGAGTCCACACCTCATGTCAGAGGTATATAAACTACACAAAAAACTGTCCACTTACACGATGGTCTGCCAATTTTAGGAGCCCCTCAGAAAGCTAGGCATCTAAAAATCCTCTACAAGATAGCATTTAAAGTTTGACTCGCCCCTAAAAAAATACCCTGAAATGCTTCTGGCAGCTAACGTGTTAAGAGCCAAGCGCCAAGCGTCCAGTGACGCCATCATTACTTTTAGTGTTTTATAATAAACTAAAGTTGTATCTTGAAAGGTAAGAGCGCTTTGCAGTCGTACAAATGAATACGCAATTTAAAGCATACGAGACACAGTTTAATAACCTTTAACCTTCGTGTAGTGGACTTAACGGAAAAAGGCCTTTTTCCGTTTACTCACTCAAATTGTATGTCTATTACAGTCTTAGTCAGTGTTAGTCTATACTATGTCATATTCTCTATAAATTGTGTATTCATTTGTACAGTATGATTCTCTTTGATTTTAAGATAATACTTTAGTTTATTAGAAAACACAATAAAAGTAATAAGGGCCCTCTTAACTCGCGAACTACTCTGGTAACATCGATCTCGATCAATTTTGGTGACATACAGATATACTGACATGTATACACGTGTCATTTTAAGCGGTTACATTCTAGAGGTAAGGAAATTGACATGGGTGTTTAAATAAAAACTATTTCGTTATCAATGTTTTATTTGTAAAATAAGTGTTTATGAATAGTGTGAGTAAAACCAACCAGCCAAGATCATTCGAAATAACCGAAAATCACACTGAAATCCAGAAACAATCAATCAAGTCAAGCTTATGTAAAGTTCCGCAATCAAATGCACAAAATTGTATAAGGCATCATTTCATAAACATTGAAAAGAAAAAATAATTTGAGAGGACACGAGAGGGAAAGTTTTTGCCCAGCAGCGGGATATGGGTCATGGAGGTTCATTTAAAATATCAAGTATAAAATGCATTAGTACGCATAAATCGTTAAAGATCAGGTTGATCAAAGTCAACCCAAGATTCTGCGCAGAACATTCTTCGTTTAGATGCGATACTTTTGACATTTTGAAAGTATCTTAAGGGATATATGTATATCTAAGGGCCTATTATAGTCGCATTTATAGCTGGATATAACATTCGTTACTTCCTGAAAGTACGAAAGTGCGATACTGACGGACGATTTGTCCACATCTATTCACAATAAACCATAATAGACTCGCTGATGACAATCTACACTCTTTGCGTTGTAGAATGGTGCCTGTGACAGCCCGAATTCAATTTTTTTATCACTAACTATACAAACTATATTAATTATTTAAATTCCTGAACGGCGTCGCTAGGTTTGTACCAATGTCGTATTTACCAAGTTGAAGAAACAAGTGTAATAATGTGTTTAAATGAGCTGTCACAGGCACTAGGATGCGCAGCGAGCGTAGGAACCAAGGTTATATAAATAAAACTGAAGATTGAACGGCGAACAACGCCGTGAAGCGAAGAACGACGACGCTTGTTTTGTAAAAGGCTGGTTACAGAGGAATGTTCTATAGAATAACCAACCGCCGAACTAGACATTTAAGAGACGATAACTTATTCTCTTTTCGAAATTGTGCATGAAAAATCTCACGATTTCATTTTCACTGCGACTCAAAAATTCTGCTGTCAATCATTAACTGCAATTGGTCTAAGCTTAATCATGAGTATTTTTCAACAATCTTGTTTGTATAACGGACCGTGACTTTCAACAATCTTGTTTGTATAACGGACCGTGACTCACTGGTTTTACGGTTAAAACAATGATGTACTTACGTAGAGCAAACACTTCGCAGAAATACACGATACTCACCTGTAGAAGATAGCAACTTGGCAGACCGAAATGACCCCAGTCCCTCCCGCAGTTCGTCATGGAAAACAAAATGTAACGAATTAGAAATAAAATAAACTTTGACAACTCGTTATTTTGACTAACGTTATGAGACTGTGCTATGCTTTGTTCTTTGTAATTGTTCAGCCTCGTTTGACGCAGAGCGATAAGAAATTAACTTTGCCTAATCGCATTTAGTGCTTCTTTTCCTTTTGACATTTAATGGCATTTCCCCCCCATCTATAGCCAGTGTAAAACCACAACAACCACTACATTGAAAAAGTCGTGTTTAGATTATTTTAAGCATGTTATTCTGCTCAGCTCTTTTTGATGCAGACTGTCCCATAATGGGACAACTATAAATTTCGTCCCAGTAAACCCTTGGGATAAGGGGCACTAATATTTTTGTCCCAAAAGTCCCATTACGTCATCACAAATTTTTCCTTCCCCCAATAGCAAGTAGACCACGTTGAATCGTTTTTAACCTTTTGAACGCCTTACGTCAAATACAAATGCGTCACTCACACGCCAAACATGTATTAAAAGTTATTGCAAAATTTAACTTAATCCATACGAAATAACGTCTCTTTTAACCCTTTGAACGCCAAGAACCCATAAAGTGGTCGTGAACTGTCGTGCCTACCACGCCATCAACCGTTATAGTGGTCACAGATACAGTGCAAAATAGACCAGAGTTATTGTGACGTAAGGTTAAAATTAGCTGTGGTTTTCAGCTGTCATTGGCGTGTGAGGACCACTTTTGTATCAAGCCAATGGCGGCGAAAAGGTTAAAGTGTACCTGTGACCCATGTAATGGTCGGTGGCGTTGTAGGCACGACAGCTTATGACCACTTTAGTGGTCGTTGGCGTTCAAAGGGTTAAAATCCGGCCCGGAGGGCCAGAACAACCCAGAAATAGGAGCTTCGCGAAGCGGAGCTCCGTCGACTACGTCAAATTACATTTTACAACTTTACACTCATAGTGATGGCGGTAATGGGACTTGGAACAAAAATATTAGTGCCACGTCCCTTAGAACTACTGGGACGGAATTGGACAAAACTAAACTGTCCCACGGGACGAAACTAGTGGGACGGAAATATATGGACACCCTAGTTTCGTTCCACTCATGAACTGGATTTTATTTGACTTCTTGAATTTTACGATCTAGTACACATTGGTCAGATTCCTTTTTCGTCAGAATAAATTATAGCCTGTTTTTTTTCGGACGAAAACGGAATTACTTTTTGGACAGAAAAAACTGGTTAATCTTTATAATTTATTTATTTGTTACATTATATTATTTAATATTAGGCAGTGTCGACGGAGCTCCGCTTACGCGGAGCTCCTATTTCTGGATGGTTTGGCCCTCCGGGCCTGCTGCAAAACTAACATAGCCTAAACCTACCTACGTATTCTATGGTCATCCGCGTATCAGGTAATGTGTTTATTCTGACGATAGCGGAATCTGCTCGAAAGTACGTTTTCGTCCGAAAAAAAAAACAGGCTATAATTTATTCTGACGAAAAAGGAATCTGACGAATGTGTACTAGACAAATTTTACTTACGTTTACACGGTTTTTCAACGGATTGGAATAATAACCAATACTTCCCAGTGGCAACAAAGGAATGCGGATGGGAATAGCTCTACAGTTGAAGAGTTGCTACTTATATCTACTATCTATGCCTGACCTACCATGGTTTGCTCCGTTGATGTTGTTTCTTGCGAATTGCCTGCCTCATACCTGTCGCGAGCTCCTTACATGATTAAAATTACTTGAAAGTTTTTTACACAACGAGAAAAATTACAATTACTTGCATCTGTACTCCTTCCAGTCCAGATTAATATTTTTTTTTTATTACTTATGTTCTAGAGGTTCAGTAATAGATAAGCTGAAACTAGCAGAGAATATAAACTAATTAACGGTTTCAATGGATTACATCATTAGTATTTTAGTAACTTTATCTTTGTTCATAATTTGTATCTGCCTTGGCTTGTAATTAATGATTGTCTTATTCTTGGTATCTTTGCTGTCAAGTATAGGATTATAAAAAAGAAGGAGGTTGTCTAAAAAATACGAGAACTACCTTAATACTTTATTAAGATCGCAGTTAGTCCCGGACTGGCTAACGCCATCGAGTTTGTCCTGCTGCCGTTGGCGTCCCGACTAAACGATTCATATCACAACCCTGAATCACAAAATGTTTCAATGGTACTCGGTAGGTACCTACTTATCGCAGTCGAACAATGTGTTTCAATATCGATCGAAAACATCGGGTAGCATTTCAAAACAACTAGCTCGCTCTCTATACAATGTACCCTTTTCCGTTTGTGCATTGTGATAGGATAGCCATTTAACTATGATTTCAGCGATATTACCAGCAGATACCACTAAAAATAAAATTTCCCAGCTGTTAATGAACACGTTTCACAGATGGGAAAAATCATTCATAGTAGTTACTACTACCACTTTTTTTAAACTAAGTATAATAAAGTACCAATAAAAAAACTCAAATAAAAGGACAATCTTTTCGTCTTGACAGGTTATTCAGTACATTGCCCAACACAAGTTGATACAATACCATTGTTTTTTTAATTAATAGACAAATTCGAGTTTAGAAAAGATGAAACATTCAAAAAATATTCTTTAAATATTTTACTGTAAGTAAGACTCAAATATTCAATCCTGTTGAACGTTCTTTCATTATGTGTAGGGTATTGAAAACTTTTTGAACATGTATAACAAATATGACTATGTTCCAGGTAGTGTACTGTACGACCAGAAAGGCAATGTTAAAGGTTTTCTTTTGAATTAAGCGTTTTTATATTGATCCTTCAATTAATTAGAAAAAGGTGGCAATCACTGCCGGGAATGATTTTTCTCATTCATTACCAGTAGTATAACTACTAGGAATTTTTATTCCTAGGTTTACCACTAGTGGTAAAAGCTGGAAAATAAAAAAACACTGGTGATAACGGATGAAAATATCCTCGATTTCTCTGCACCAATGGATTCAAGGAATTGAATTTTAATTTTTAGGGTACATAACTATGACATAAATCTACTTTGCTTTTAGATGGTTTGTACTGTAAATTTGTGTACCAGATTTTAGCTAATCCTCCCTCACGCTCGTCTTAATGACTCAAAAGCTAAGACCAATAAGTCAGAATTTCGAATAAATTGTGAAAGCTTTTAATATTGAACCTATACGATTCTCTTGAACTTTGCCTCTAACAATGACCGAGGCGCATTTACAGTTATCACTATAAGGTCAATCAACTTCGGCAACTCTTTACAGTTATGACCTCCAATCATGTAAGTAGTCGCGCGAATGTTCAACAGCATACCTACATGTTCTAGCAGCTACATATTTGAGAACAATTTTTACCTTAGTCCTTTAGAGTCAGAAGAACAAAACCAGTTATTATTTTCTAGGTTGTCCATCTTATCTAATTATCTCGCTAAACAAAAATAATAAAAAGGAATATTTACAGATCTAAAGAAACAACCCTACAGGTTTGTATTAAATTTTATTTTACATTAAATTAACCTATAATTTTTATTATATGCCTATATATGATCATTAACAGCTAATTGAGAACTTAATACTGAGTAAAAGTCAGGAAAATAGTCTGAATCATGATTCTTCATATTCTATGTCAAATAAAATTAATTGATCTCATACACCTAGCATCTACTAAAAAAAGGAGTTCTTACATTATTATCCTAAATTGTACTTTATTACTGTAAAAAATGTAACTCTAATTTTCATTTTACATAGCTATAATCTTAAAAGTATGTCACCGAAAGTACCTAAGTACTACAATAAATAGAAGACCAACTTACAAAGATCAGTACACATTAAAAATATTCTAATTCATATTTCTATGAAAGAGACAAGAACTCCCTCTAATTACTAAGGTTTTCCTGACGGCTTCTCCTAGGTGGTCTCGCATGTGGACCATGAGGTGTGTAACTAGTGCTCCGGAGCGTACTGCCTACACTAGCACGGTAAACACTGCTTTACTAGTGTACTTAGCACGAAACCTAGAGATTGAAAAAATCTTTAATAAGTCAAGTATAAATAAAACACACTAACACTAAGGGGCTGCCAGCATAGCATTAATCAATGGAACTATTTACCGAATCTCAAAATAGGTGCTATCCATACCTAAGCTTCATGTTAATGCTATGTAGGGTTTGATAAAGTTAGGAATCTACCTGTTAAATAATTTAAAACTTGAGTGTTTTAATGTGTTTAGTCATCCTAATTAATTTAGAAGTTTGGTAACTGATACTTGAATGATTATTTATGCAGTAGTTTGAAAAATGATCAAAGTATAAAACTTATACATACCCAGCATTTAAAAGCGACCTCCTCTGCCTTGGCCGCCCCCATAGCTGCCGCCGCTGTAGCCGCCGCCACCACCGCCGCTGCCGCCGCCGCCACCGCCGCCCTGGTTCATGTTGTATGGTGCGGCGCGATTGTTAGTGTATTGTTGGTTCCTTGTGGGACCTCCACTGTAGCTTTGTTGGCCTCCATAGTTGCCAAAGTCCTGGTTGCCCCCCCAGCTACCCCCCCCACCACGCTGGTTACCACCGCCTCCATATCCACCACCACCCCCCTGGTTTCCACCCCATCCCCCTTGGTTATTATCCCAAGGATTGGAGTTGTTCCAATTACCTTGATTGTTACCATAGCCTCCTGGAAAAACAAATAAAATCTGCTTGAAATTTCATTCAACTATTAAAACTGTTACCATATTTCTGATATACATAAAATAGTATATTATTAACTCTAAATAAATCAAAAGATTAAGTATACATACCACCATTGCCTCCCCAGCTTTCATTTCTGCCTTGGCCCTGTCTGCCACCACCACCACCTCCTCTTTGGTCAGATCCATCCTTTGGCAATGCTTTTTTAACATCCAACTGTTTTCCACCAATTTTATGAGGGACGTTCACTGTAAATAAATAAATAAACAATACTTTAGAAATTACACAACACATGTCAATTGATAAATGGATATTTCTTAAGTAGAATGTTCATTGACTTGCGTACCAGATATACCATTTACAAAGTACTCAGGTATAGCTAAAATCAATACTTAATCTCCACAACTAGAGAAGCCAGACCTAGATACAAAATCTATTCCGGGGCAAGGTTGTGGTACAGTAGACTACAATGAAGTGCATCCACTTTTAGACCTTACTGCAATTCAATACAAGATGTGGACCAGTACATCTCTTTGTAGTAGACTGTACAAGAATAACAACATAAAGGGCTACTTACAGCAAACTTTGTCCACTGGATCATAGTCGTCAAATTCAACGAAACCAAAGCCTCGTTTCTTCCCAGTAGCTTTGTCAGTTACAATACTAACATTTTGGACAGTTCCATAGTTAGAGAAATATTCTCGCAATTGATCCTCATCGTGGTCATCTTTAATGCCGCCGATAAAAAGTTTCTTAACTGTAGCGCCAGCCTCTGGGTTCTTGATGTCTTGACGCGCTACAGCACGCTTAGTTTCAACAACCCTGTACAGAAAATAATATAAATGAATAATTTAATAGAAATGCACGTGTTATAAATATTTCGTAAGAAAATTGTCGACCGCACAGAAAATGTCACCTGCATAAATTCAAGAGACATTCACCAAATGTTGTCTAATGATTTTTGCAGTATAAAACGATATAAAAGCTGAAGTTAACTTTTATATAGCTGGACTGCAATAAAACAAAATTTAAATTTAAATTATACAAACCTTCCATCAATGCGATGAGGCCTGTTGTTTTGCGCGTCATCAACCATATGAGCTTTCGAGTAAGTGATAAAACCAAATCCACGAGACCTCTTGGTTTTGGGGTCCTTCATGACGACAACGTCGACGATTTCCCCCCATTTTTCAAAATGTGATTTTAAAGATTCGTCGGTGGTGCGATAGTTCAGCCCACCAATGAAAATCTTACGGTGAACTTCTGGTTCATCCTGAAAGTAGGACACGCACGTTCAACAAAATGGCGGATTCGGCGTCGTGGAATTATATCGAACCGGTCAGTACCTCACTATACGTAAAACTACAAATTTGTTTTAAAAATCATACAGAACTTCGTAAATGATTGTAAAACAAGTAATGACGATGATAAACTAATAAAAACATTCACAAACATAGAAAACAGCAGTGACGCATTATAATATAGGTATCGAAAGTTAAAAATAGATTACTTACAAAGCCATCATCTCCGTTTTGCGGTCTCATTTTCTTTTATGGTTTAGTTAAGAGTCAACGAACTTTCAGGAAGTTTGGAGTATATTGAGACACTAAATAACTACTTTTCGGCGATTAGACACGACCGTACTACACCGACGCCACGCCAAAAAGAATGAGAAAATGGTTGCTCGCTACCGGATGTTCAATCGATGGCGTTTCGCGTCTGCGTGGCGTGGTGGCGTACGTGGCGTAATGTTGCCAGAAATATAACAAGATTTCCCCAGTCGTAAACCAAAGAAAAACATTACGCCAATTAACTATAATTAATTAATTATCTATTATTTTTTTTTTTTGTAGGTATGCCATGTCCATAATTAACTAGTCATTGGATTTCAAGTAGAATCAATTTTCCAATGATAAAGGAAGAGAATGGATATGGCATACCTACAGAATAAACGTGCCTACCTAAACTACCATAGCAAACATAAAATGGCGGACTGTCACATGTCTAATTGCTGCCCCGATTCGATAGTAATAATAAAGTTTTCGATAAACAAACCATATGGGTGGGAGGTTCTCAACTCGTCTGTTCTGTACGTTCAGTACTTCGCATGTTCTGTATAAAGATGCAGTAGCAGTGGGATACCTGAAGGGCTTGCAAAACGTCGTCTTGAGCACAACCAGCACGGTGGGCCCTATCCACCGTATAGGAAAGGAAAGGTCGGAAATGGTCCCATAGAAAAGTTGGAGTGATCTGATGATGGAATCCATGAGTTAACGACGGAACTCCTCAAAAGTTGCGGACATATTTTGCTATTTTCAGCATTTGCATACCAAAAGCTTTAGAATGGGTTCACATGAACGCGTGGTTGATGCGGCGCGTGGTACAAGATTCTAACAAAGTAATGCTATCGTATACATGACCGCGCGTGCCGCCATGCATCGCAGGCAAGATCTTGACACGAGCCGCCTGTCATATCAACGCTTCGACCGCGCGTTGAAGCGCGTTCGTGTCAACCTAGCTTCTTTATTTCGTAAAGTGGAACCGATGATGAAGACTAGAGATGAAGTATTTCACGGGTTCAGTAGGTAAATATAGTAGTTCGAGTGAGTTAATATAATTAGAAGTACAAAGCAACAAAACTATAATTTCTTTCTTAGTTATTCCTTTTATAAAAAAAGACTCATCAAGTTCTCTTAATGATAAAATACAAGAATCATAAAAAGCAACAAAAATATTAACAATAATTATTTACTTTTGTTTTTATTCAAAACAGTGCCACAGCGTGAGAGTGCCAATAATGTTAAATAATCGTGTATTACCAGTCTTTAACTCCTTCATTTTTTACAAATATGACTTGTTATATTATCAGACCGTAACAAATATCAGCTCTTACCGGGATTTGAACCCAGGACCGTTGGTTTCATGGGCAGGATCACTATCAACTAGGTTAACGTGTCGTCAAGTAAACAAATAAAAATATTTGCTGCTGTCTTAGATGATTTTTAGTAGGTATAAAACTTTAATCATTACTCATTTCGGAATAATATTATTTTATTTAAATAATTTCGAAATGAAACTTTCTCAGTATACTTTTTCCCAAAATCCTTAAAAATAGTAATCCATGATGAAAGATGTTTCTTTGCTTTCTTTGGCATATTCCATATACATTCTATATGATACAATTACAAAAAAACATGTTATTTTAACATTAATTGTCATAATGAGAAATTTCCAAGTTATATTCGATATTTTAAGAACAACCCTAGCTGTCAAATTCTCAAAATATTGTAAATAAAGGGCAAATCGTATTATAATCTTGAACTAATCTCGATCTATGGATTAATAATAATGTACTACATATTTAAGTCCCTCAATAATAAGAAAACTGACCAATATTTTAACAAAAACTTAAACTTACTGATGACATGTTCAATATTTCTGATTTTTGCGGTTCCTTGCACCACATCCTAACAAACTACACTTGAGAGACATTACGATGAAGTTTCTCTTTCAATCCATATGTAACTTTTGGCAATGTATAATACGGAAATCAAGATATTAATATTTTTTCAAGTGAATTTGGCACGGTTGACACATCAGATACTTGATACTTATGACAAGCTAATTGCACATGGCTGACTTTAGGCACGTTAGGTATTTGCATGAACGTAAAATTATAAATCTATCATTTCTTTTAACTTAGGAACATAGAACTAAGTTAAAAAGAGATAACATTATTTTGGAATGTTCGATGTCGGAATGCATAGTATTTACATAACTGATTATTTGTATATGTCAAGTGTCATATCCATTCTCTCCTTTATCTATGGGCTGCACTGAATAAGGTCAAATTATAGGGTCTACATAATTCCGAATGCATTTTTTTAAAGGTGTTTATTACCGTAATTATAAATATTGTTATTATTTAACTAGCTGCCGTACTGTCAACCCTTTTCATTTAGGGAAATATACTTAAGTTTAAAAGAGGTAACATTATTTTTGAGTGTTTGATCTCGGGATGCGAGGTATTTGTATAATCGACTGGATATATCAACATGTTGGTTCCGCAGGTTTCCTAACCATTACTGAAATCAAAATTCAAAGTTGCCGGAGTGAAATATTTTACTATAAATGTGGCAAATGGGTCTAAACTAAAGCACAAGTACCATTTAGATAACTCAAAATGGAACTAATTCTTACTTCCTTACTAATAAATTAAATGCAAAAAATCCTTGTTTGTTCCTTCTTTACGGTTCATCGACTAAACCGATAGATGTGACATTTGGTTCTGAAGTAATTTTTACTCAGGAAACCGACATAAACGTATATTTTTTAAAACATTTGTGTTTTTCCGAAGAATATATCTAATAAAATATTAAAAAACTTCTGCTCAGACGGAGTCAAAGACAAAAAAATCTTTGACCAACCAATTTCATTTGAAGGGTGCTGTTTGAAGTGTAATTGGTATCATGACTCAATTTTGAAAAATGCTGCTGGCATTGGGTACATGAGAATAATGTTGACAATTTCATTTTAATTCTTCCAAATTCCTTCTGGTTTTGATGTTATGCCAGATTTAGATACCCTACAATACAGTGATTTATGAATGGATAGATTATTTGGTTAGTAATGTTAGTATATAAACCAATGTGGAGGCAAATAAAAACAGTCTAAGGTTACAATTAGCGGGTCAGTTGGTGAAATAGGAAATAAATGAATAAAACCTCACATTATAACATTAATTTATGTTGTTTTGATCCAGGCCGGTATTCTGAAAGTAGATAAAAGTGTGGCCATCTAGAAAAAGAACACCTAATCGAAGGAAAAAAAGTAAAAAAAATGAATGACGTTATCGTTTGTCATTGTTATCAGTTTCTCCATTTTATTCGTGGATTCGTGCTTCGGCTTCATAATTATTAATTTGATCTCTGTTAAAGGGCCGACGTTAAGTAGTTAATTACTAGATACATACATAAATACTTTATGAACATGAAGCCTACTGGGGGAGGTGATGAATACGTAAGTATTTTTTGAAATGATGCATTCACAGTAGGTACTGATTTTGAAGTTAATTATCCCTCCATTTTATAACAGGAAGAGCCCGAGCATATGCGCAAGCTATTCATCGGGGGTCTGGATTACCGGACAACCGATACGTCTTTGAAAGAGTTCTATGAGCAATGGGGTGAAATTGTGGACGTGGTGGTTATGAAGGACCCTCAAACTAAACGGTCCAGGGGTTTCGGGTTTATTACGTACTCTCAGGCCCAAATGGTTGATGATGCACAAAATAACAGGCCTCATAAAATTGATGGGAGGTAAGATTTGTAAATTTATTGATGTACTTATGTTGAAATCTGCCACATAGACTGATTTGTACCTTATATTTACGGCAGCAAAAAGATGCCAAATATCATTGATAGCTAGATTTTCAGATATTGGTATAGTTACTTTTTTTATGGTAAGGAGTAGGCACGCGAGCACCCAGGCCACCTGATGGTAAATGGAATCTGAAACTCATAGACATTTTAATTCTCAAGACTAATCTTAAGACTGTAATCTTTAGACCTCAAATGCGTTGCCAACCCTGAGGACTAAGATGTAATGCCTCTATGCTAGTAATTTCACTGGTTGTCTTATCCCCACACCGGAACACAACAATGCAAATACTGCTGCTTGGCTGTTGGTTAATGGATAAGATGTTGGTAGTGATCTGGACAGACCCGGCAGACCATTAAAACCGACACTTTATACCAATATCTGAAAATCTTGCCAAATGCTATTGGTTTGGATTCTTTTCCACTGCTCTAGTTCATTGAGTAGGCATCAGATCTGTGTTGTAGAGAGGAGTATCCCAAATCACCTTTTGTCAAATAAATTACTTTAAAATCAAGTTGACTCATACTATACTACAGAATATATAAATATACATACAGTCTGACCTTTGGTAAACTAAACATTATGGCTGTAGCAATAAGTTAATTTTATTTGATCAATTGTTTGCTGCAATCTTTTTTTCTTGTACTGGATGATGTTTTTACTATGAAAAAAACTACTTAGGTACAATGGCAACTATTTGTGGTGATGTTTAACATGAATTTCTTAAAACAACTTTGGTTTTTTAGAGTTGTTGAACCTAAACGGGCAGTGCCAAGAGAGGAAATCAAAAGGCCGGATGCAAGTGCCACAGTTAAAAAGCTTTTTATTGGAGGGTTGAAGCAGGATATTGAGGAGGAAGATTTGAGGGAATACTTCAGTTCTTACGGGAATATTGTTTCTGTGAGCTTAGTAACAGAGAAAGATACCGGCAAGAAGAGAGGTTTTGGATTCATTGAATTTGAAGACTACGACCCTGTAGACAGGATATGCTGTAAGTATTAAGTTTAGGATTGTTTTGTGTTAACATTGTCTTGGTTTGTGAGTTAGTTAAAGGAACCACCAGTTATTGCAGTACAAATTATAACCTCAAACCCAAGAATAGGTTATAAATTGTACAATGATGACTGGTGGCAGGATTGACTTCTATGTATGTTGGTAAAATAAAGGGACTGGTACAAATGCTCCATATTATCATGAAAGCATGCTACTATTAAGCAGATGCTACCTACTAGCGTGTGTGAGATGTGCTTGTATTAAGCATGCTTTTTAGTGGCAGTGGCATGCTGGCCAATAGTGGAAGGGGCAATGGTAATAAGCAAGTGTAAAGTGTTTGTGTGTGTGTCTGTGTGTGCGTGTAATGAAACTAGTATCGTCGGTCTAGATGTGATACCTCGTATAAGCATCATGCATGTTGCATGATGCAGAAAACTTGCAACAAAATCTCGTTTTACCAAAAAAAAATTGTTACGAGGTATCATATCTAGACCGACGGTATGCTTAATGCTGGCAAATGTTTACGGCTCAAAAGCATACTCAGTTTTAAGTGCTAATATTGAGCATGTGTAACAGTACCTTTAAGTGGTAATGTGCTTGTTTGTGATTGAAAACAGACAAAGATCGAAATAAAAATTATCTAGAAAATCACTACATAGTATAAAACAAAGTCGCTTCCTGCTGTCTGTCCCTATGTATGCTTAATCTTTAAAACTACGCAACGGATTTTGATGCGGTTTTTTTTAATAGATAGAGTGATTGAAGAGGAAGGTTTATATGTATAATACTTTAATCCGGAGCGAAGCGAGGGCGGGTCGCTAGTATTAGATATAGGTGTAAATAATTGTCATGCATGTCTGTGTTTATATGTTTTTTATTCCGTGATTTAGGTTAAAACTTGCAAAATAGGAGTTGTTTCCTAGCATTTACCAATCATATTAACGGTGGAAACATGTTGAAAGGAACACAAGACAATTGCCCAACCAAGAAGAACTAACATAGTTAATTATAAAATTAATATTTTTTACAGTTACTATAACAGGTAATATTATTTATCTATTTACAGTAGAGTCGGACCACAATGTGAAAGGGCGTCGCCTGGACGTGAAGAAAGCTCTGTCCAAGACGGAGATGGCGGCGGGCGGCGGCGGCGGCGGCGGCGGCGCGCGGCGCGGCGGGCGCGGCGGCTGGGGCGGGCGCGGCGGTGACTCCCAGGACTGGGGCAACAACCAAGGTATCTTTCTACCATATCAAACAGGGAATGTCGCATTTCTGCTTTCACTTTTAAATAGAAAATTGAAAGCCACTGTTCATCTATGGTATGTTCTTTTCACTTAGGCATTCTATCAACTAGTTTCCTCGCTCAAGAAACGAACTAACAATATAGATCCTGTGTCAGTAAATGAGACGCATATAATTATTAGTTGATCACTGACTCTCTTCTTGCTCATTGTCGGTGGTGGGACAAGTTGTTTATAGTGAAGGTTACCATAATTGTGACAAACTAGGCTTTAGGATACTAACTAGGATAGGACACGTTTCATCAATTACATTGCAAGTTCAGCAATTTAAGTAATTTAATGTTTCTTTTATGTGGGACACTTGTAGTAAGTTTCTGAAATGAAAAATATGGCTCTCCAACATATGATACAAACACCATTCTAAGAACTGATAAGCATTTCTTATGTATTATGATAATTGCAGGGTACGGACAGAGTAGTTGGGGCAACCAGAACCCCTGGAAACCAACAACCAAGGGGGTTGGAGTAACCAGGGCTACGGCGACCAGAGCGGCGGCTGGGGCCAGTCAGCTGACAACTTCGGCGGCGGCTACCAGCAGAACTACACTGGAGGACCCATGCGGGCCAACTACAATACTTCTCGCCCTCAACCTTATAATCAAGGTAACTTTGACCACGGTATTAAATCTGCTCCAAGAACCAACAGAGCTAAGTGTTATTAGATAGAGTTTGCATACTAAAGTAGAATTTCAATGCAGATACATATTTTACTTGAACGATAAGCGGTTAAGGGTGAAGGTCTGCATGTACTCGAGTTGGATTCCATTGCATATTTATATATTTTAGTTATAGGACAAGCAGTTGCGGGAATGGGGTGTCAGAATGCCTATTTAATAACCACATTGTGAGGCATAGGCCTGTGTTCAAACAACACCAAACCTATGTTAACAACTAAAACTTTTTTACGAGATGATTGACGCGTTTTTCACTCGCTCGCGTACTAGATTTTAGGTAGAAATAGTGGTGGGTAATTTTAATCTTTACCATTGTTGCAGAAATATGCAGGTCATAAATATTCTCAACCAATTACGATTACCTTACTAGATGTTATGCCAATTATGCCTAGTTGTTTATTTAATTGGCTCCATTCATTATTTACTTTTAGTGGAAGCACAAGAAGATTAATGTTTCAGCCTACCTCCTGAAATCTATAACCCTGATCTGTTTTGGCATTGTTAGAAGCCACCATAGTCAGAGAGGTTGATTATCATATTACAGCAATGGCGTCGTTGTTTTATTTTTTCACACTAAATACTGCTGGGTACGAATCTGAGCGGCTCAGCCTGAGGCATGCTCGCCCCGCGCGGCGAGCTGCTCGCGAGCCAAATTGTTGCACATAAACAAGCGCGGGTGAGGCAGCCGTGCTTGATTTGAGCGTCATTTCAAAATGGCGTCGGACACGATGACAGCCGTGGCTAAGTTTATCATAATCAAGGATCGTTAACTGCGAGCGAAATCCATTGAAGTACTAGGGTTGCTACCCAGTCAAGTCAAGTCAAAGGCAAAAATTATTTATTGAGTAGGCTTAGAAACAAGCACTTTCGAATCGTCAGTTATGCTACTTATTGATATGTATGGAGGAATGTGTTTATTTATCATTAATATCATTATATTATACTTATCAGTGTCTAGGTCACCTAGACACTAATAAGTAATAAGTGCTATCTATGACATTAAACTAAAACTTCTTGGAATTGATAAATATATTGTCAATAGATCAATTTACGAACTAGTAGGTATGTTCTTGTCATGATTGTCAATGTGACTCCGTCAAGTACTGGTTGTGTTTGCAAAATTTCAATGCAACCTTGATCATCGAGGTAATCTAAAATTCTAAACTATGTAGCCTGCCCTGATTTATTGACAGCAAATACGTAATGCAACTGTTAGTCATCAAAATAGGCCGCTAATCAGAAACTACTGCACATAAAAGGACTGTATTATTTAATTTAATTATTTTGTTTGTCAGAAACGAAGTAATATTTTTCGATCTCCATAAAAACTTTAGATTTGTGGGATTACAAGCAATTAAGTCTTTTTTTTCAGGTAACTGCAAGACTGATTGTATTATTTGTGTTGTTTCGCCATCGTATTTGCGAAAATTATTACTCACTGTCCCAAGTGAAAAATTTGGAGAGTTTTGGATAAAAATTGTAAATACAATACAAAAATTTACCATTTAACTGTAATAATAACTTTACACTGAGATTCAGATTCTGTTCAGTTATATTTATTTGTATTATTTTAGTACATAATATTTTAGTTCATCAATTTAGAACCCTCGCCATCCCTAACTGGTTGTCATACGTCATTTTAATGGATTTCGCTCGCAGTTAACGATCCTTGATCATAATTCACCGAATTATTAACAAAAAGAAGAAGAAACCGCCTCGGTGGTGGAACGGCTCAGCAACTTTATCAAATTTGTACGCGTCTAGCCCACAGACAAAATAGAACTTGTCTTTTGCCTGCCTGCCATGTATGCTATATATTGCGTATTCATTTGTACAACAGTAAAGCGCTCTTTGAGTTTAAGTTAATACTTTAGTTTATTAGAAGACACAACAAAAGTAATGAAGGCGCCACTGGACGCTCGGCGCCCTCTTAAAGGCTTTACTCCTGTTATGGTGTATTTTGCCAAAGTCAAGTTATTTATGGACTTATTAGAGAAAGACGTCCATGGATATCACACGCGAGGACAATTGTTCGGGACAATAATATTTTCTCGCTAGCTCCACGCTCTTCTGTCAAATCCAGGAATACATTATACATTTGACTGCGATGACAAGTGTCAGGATTGACTTCTAACATCCTTGTTCTGTAAATACTTATAAGGTCCATCAAAATCCATGAATGTCTGTTTTTGTATTATTGTTTTTTTAGGCGGTAACGGCGGGTACGCCACGGGCGGCGGCACTACCTACGGCAACATGGGCAACCAGGGCGCCGGCAACCAGCGCCGCTTCTAAGCCGCTCTTGTAAGTACCATCCATTTATCTATACAACGTGCTGGCACCAAAGTCAAGTCTAAATCTGAAATCTTAACACAAAATAAAAGAACTAGGTTCGAGCATCTGATCGAGAGATATATTATCATACTTGCTATTTTAGTGTTAAATCGAAAATCAGCCAGACTGGCTGTTCACAATGGAGTGTTGGCCCCTACTCTGATGTATGGTAGTTAATGTTGGGTGTGGCAGGACAAGTATGAAAGTCGTATAAATGCAGTAGAAATCCGCTCTTTGCGTTGTATGTGTGGTGTATAACAAGATCAGAGAGAAATGTGGACTGAAAGATGTAGTGACTAAAATTGAAAAGGGCATTCTTCGACGGTTTGGTCATTTGGAGGGAATGGATGAAAGAAGATTGACGAAAGTGATATATGGACGCTGTTTCGCAATAATGTGTCAACCCACAAGTATTTAGCAAAGAAACGTCAACCTACAATGATCGCACCAAGGGTTGACACTTTATTGCTAAATACTTATAGGTTGACACATTATTGCGAAACAGCGTCCATATAGTGCGAAAGTGAATGGAAGAGTAGAAAGGGGCCGCCCTAGGTGTACTTTTTCGAATCAAATCGGAGAAATTCTGCAAAAGGGCCGAATTCTAAGTACCCAAAACCGACGTGCAAGAATGTGGAAGAAGGGAAACAGGCGTGATTTTATATATGTATGTACCGTAAACTCGGGTTATTTTAGCCCTAGGGGGTAACATTGCCCACCCCAAAAACCATCTTTAATATTTAATGATTTTGTTAAATGTTATTAAGGATTAAGCTACTTATATGGTTCTAAAAATATTTAACCAATTGAAGATGATTACCACTAAAATACTTACAGTTTTAAGGGTAGGCAATGTTACCCTCTAGGGTTAAAGTAACCAGAGTTTAGGGTATCGGAAATCTAAAAAAAGAAAAACTTAGATTTTGTAAGATTTCAGATTTGTACTTTTCTTGACTTCTAGCATTGTTTATGTTTAAGACTGATTCTATTGTAAGATTAAATTTAACTGTGCTTTAGCTGGATCGTGTATATTATTTTTATTGCATTCACGATCAAACTCGAGCATATGCCTGCAACATTACCCCTGTATATAATCACAATCCAGACGCAAATTTGTTCTTTGAATAATAAAGTGGTTTTGTTATAGGCCGTGAATCTAAATAGTTTTCAGGTGACAAATATTTACTCATTATATATTTTTCAATGTGTAGGTATCAAGTTGCTAAGTGAAGCTAGGCAGGCAGACGGTAGAGTAGAAGCAGGTAGGCCAGGCGTCAGCTAGCTAGACACAAGCGGATTTAGCGAAGCGACTACTTTCAATAGTCATTTTACATTTTTTTCTTCTCAAGTAAGGTTGGTTCACAATAAGGTACTGTGTAGGCACTAGATTCATTTTTATTATAAGATATGTCATACGTTTTGCACTCAAATCACAGTTTTCACATTTGACGTGTCACAATTTTTGCAATCCGCACATGTGTTAGTCTGCTTTGCGCGGTGAGACGTTAAACGGGAACCATTGATTTGAAATGTTTTGTGTAAAAGCTGCGGCTTTAAGCAATGTCCTCGTTCATAGTTTGTAAGTAACAAAGATTCATTTGACTTATATCAGTGTTCAATTATTACTTATTACTTGTTGGTTACAATTATTACATTATATTTCGAATTTTAACGTCCTTAAAAAAGGCTAGGGCTAGTATAATAACATTCCAAATATAGAGAGGTGTATAAAGTGCAGTAGCTATCACCAACCTCGAATTTGAATTTATACTGAACTGAAAGTATAGTAATATTGCTAAGATGACATTTTTAAAGTTTTATATTAAATTTTGTTGCATGAAAATTGATGTTTATGTAAGTCAATAATATTATAAAGCCCATATTTCTTACTTTTTCAAATAAATGATAACTAGAGGGTCAGAAATGACTAAGGCAAGCTAGTCGATAACTAAAGTCATTCTATTTCCTTACTGGGGCTTGTCATTCGGAGATTTCTCCACTGTATAACTTTGCTTTTGTATTCTACGTCAGTTTTATTTCTGTATGTTTTCTTAAATTGTCACTATAATGTTAATGTAGACTTTAAACTTTCATATTTCTTGTGTGCAATATATTAAATAAAAACTGTTTTCCATGGACTCTTCTACACGCGGACGAGCTTTCCTACGTGGAAAAGGCCATGGTAAGTTGACTTTGCCCAAATAAATATAACAACAAAAATACAAATCCATCTTTTATTTCATAAATTGAATAATCCTCAACATGACTTAATAATTTAGTATTATAGTCCATTCGCTTAGATAGTGTCGCTTCACCCGCACGCACTTGTGGTTATTGTAATAAAATACGAATTTAGTTCGATACAAAATGCCAAATTCACTTGCGGGTAAGCCGCTCGCATTCTTAGTTTACGCGGCGGCATCCTTTGACAAAAGGCGGCACGATACAAAGGCGACGACGTTATGTAAGCGAACGAGCTATATGACATTAATTACAGACTCTTATATTCACTATTTACACATTATTTACAAAAAATAAAAACGATATTATTGATACGATAGTTTTTGGTACTAATGAAATCCTATGAGATATTTGGCACAAACCATATAATATTAAACGCTGAAAATAGCGTAAAACAAAATAAGAAATTACCTACCACATTCGGTACATTACACAACAAACCGTTCGCGCGGCTCGCCTGACGCCCTCTTATAGGTTCATTACTGTGCCTTTCTGTATACCGTACGTATGACTATTTTGCCATTGTATAAAAGGAAGAGAATATCTCACCCAGTTTCCGAAGGGATAGCCTTCGGAAAAGATGATTTTGTATGCTTATTCCTACCCAATTACTTATAAACGTGGAATAACCGTGGGGTAGCTTATGCCATGCTTAGTCTTTATCTGTAATTGTGACATTTGCATCTGACAGAAAGTGACAAAGCGTGGCATAAGCTACCCCACGGTTATTCCACGTTTATAAGTAAGGGGGCTAGTGTTTATAGTATCAATTTCACCATACGTTGTTAAATTTAATCAATATTAATCGACTGTTAGTTCCTACATTTTTACAACTGTCAACGCTCTAATCGTCTGTTAACCCTTTTCTAGGCCGCACCAAGCTAGATGGTTTAACATGTAATACATATCCAAGTTATTTACATGTTGGGAATTAATTTCAGAGCAAGTTACTTTTTGCTTATAACAAATCAGATTTGATCCCTAAACTAAGGTTGAAATTGTAACTAAACCTATGTGGTCAATATAGATAGAGCCTCTGCCTGGTAAAGGGTAAAGTGGTTAACAACGTATGGTGAAATTGGTACTTAACCCACGAGCCACGCCCCGTTAGTCTAAGTTTTACAAAATTTAGTAGTGGGACGTCGTGGATTGAATACTCTGTACCAGTAGAGGTAGTAATTGAGATTTTCTTTAGTTTTAACGGTCTTCACGCGAAAACATTTTTTTTTAAATTCTTACCTGCTCTACTTATGTGGCACGAACAGTTGTAAAAAACGTTGTTATATTGAGGGGTAGGTACATTTATGAATAATCTCGAATTCGAATTTCATAAGCACGAAATAATCGCGATTCCAAATTTAAGTTTTAGGAAGCATCACTATCACGATTATTTAATTTCCGAATTGTCTTATATTCGACCTAGATTGAATATTTGGGAATAAGAAATTCGGAATACTCATAGCCAACAAAATAATATTAGAAACCAATTTCATAATTTTCATAGTTACTTGTGTAATAAATTCGAGATCGATAATTTACTCTTATATTTTTTTGGTGTTGTAAATATTGAGAATAATAAAATTCGGTGTTTCCGAACCAGGATTTAAATAATTTGAGATTTTAGAGTGTTACCGATATTGAGACATACTTTTTTAAATATCCCTAAATCCTAATTAGGTAGGAACCATTTTGATTTATAAAAAATGATTACATTTGAACTTGAAGTTTAGAATATTGAAGTTCACTACGTCCAACTTAACTTTCAAGCTACATAATATAATATGGCAATCCGTATCTCAATTGACGACACCGACACGTTGGCCTTGTTGGTAGTGAACCTGCCTATGAAGCTAGCGATCCTGGGTTCAAATCCCGGTAAGGGCAGCTATTCGTGTGATGAGCACGAGTATTTGTACCTATTGGGTGTTTTCTACGTATTTAAGTATATATTTATCTATATAAGTAAGTTTATCGTTGTCTTGTACCCAAAGTACAAGCCTAGAGTACACAGTCAATTATATAATTTGCACCTTGAAAACAATAGTGACCTAAGGTAAAGACACCAGTACTCGACAAAGAACCAATGTTCGACACTGATTCTTACTCAAAGAAGATAAAGAGTTATTCATTTGTTTTGCAACAATCAATTTATAACCCTATGATCTTAGAATTAAAAGCTTCTGACGATTATTGGTGCATGTCAGCTAAAAGTGTCGAACTATGGTGTTGTTTTTTTCAAAATTTCAGCTTTTTAACTTTAAATTAATAAAAATAAAAATAAATAAAAAAAAAGTAAGTAGTTTTATTAAGTTTAAATTTATTATTTATAGAGACCTAGCTCGATTTTTTTTTGTTAGATCACAATTGTTTGAAGGTGCAAATTATATAATTAACTGTGTACTTAATTATTGGAACAATATCGACTAAATAGTGTCGGGTTATTTGTGTAATGGTTGCGACGAGTGCGGAGGCGGCAGGCACGGGCAGGGCGGCGGGCAGTAGGCCGCCGGGAACATGCCGGACGCCGCTGCCAGCTGCCTGGAAGGAAGGAACACATCAATCGAACCTAACCTTTGGTGTGCTCGGGATAAAAAGTATCAATAGTATAGGATCCGAGTATTCAACAACCTTCACCCAACTGTTTTATGGATGAAAAGTATGTGGGCGATTTTCAAAAAGAGTGTATCGCTAAGGACAAAAATTAAGAAAATTTAACTTTTCCATTTTGTCACGAAAAATTGCCTAGATTCGTTAATTTTCGTGATGAAATGGAATGGTTTCACGAAGCTTCAAGTTATAAAATCCTACCAAAAAGAGTTGGAGTAGGGACTTCCTCTTGTAATTTGTAACTTGTAGCTTCGTGGAACGGGCCTCTGATATGTAAAAATTAATCGCTGAAATGTATGTACGCGCATAACTTCCAAACGACTCCACCAAATTGGTTTTTTAGGTACTATATATTCTTAAAGACGACAATTGTCTATAAGTTATTTCCAAAAAAAATAATTCCTCGGATAAATTGGTAAAATGTTATCAAGGAATGTTTGGTGAAAAACGTGAGGTATTCATTTTTCCGCAGCGTGTATGTCAAAAACGGTAATGAATTTGAAAAAAGTGTTTAGAATAAAAGTTGTAAACAATTTTGTAGGGTTTCATCTGTTCTTTGTTTTTTTTTCTCTACAACGCACCATTCTCGAGTTAAAATTTTAAAACCTAAAAATGGTTCCTGCTCACGCACTCTATACCGCCTTTTTAGCCATTTGTTGACTGGACTATAACTATAAGGTTTAATTTATAAAAATCTAAAAACGTAAGTTTCTCAAAAAAAGTTACGTATTTAAAACAGATTATGACTAATGGGATCCATATTGGCTCACATAAAACTCTTATTTATATATTTTTTAGTACCGTTTTGTATTCATAATCACTCTTCATATTTTCTTCCTCTTACTTTTTTTGTTCATAATTTGTTATTTATAATCTTCGCAACCCCTAAAGTATTTTTTACTGAAACCGTTCTGATTTTAAGACCTATATAAAACAAACCTAACGTAACCTTATTTACCAGTTGGATATTTTTAAAATCCTGAAAAAATAAACAGGTGTATAATTAAGAGCAAATGAACAGATGATGTTATTATGAAGAGTGATAATTATAATATAAAATAGAATGAGTAACATTTTCGGAGTTTTAATAATCTAATATGCAATCTTATATGAACTTTGGCGCAAACCCTGAAAAAATTATAGCAGCCAATGTAGACCCACTATTGTAGTCACCAGCAATAATATATTATGCAACATTGCGGTGAAAAATATCTGACCCAGTTTTATGCGTCCAGTAATAAAGAAAGATGTGTCAGATATTTTTGAGCCCAATGTTGGATAATATATTATTGCTGGTGACTGTACAGTTGAAGTCATAGATATAACGTTCCCAAGACGCCTTAAATATATCGCCTTTTTGCCACTAATAATACCTAAGGTCTAAGTATAGGTACATTATTAGCGCGATGGCCGTATAGATATTATTGCTGTTCACTAAAGAAGATGAAGTTTAGATATAACAATACTTTTTACCTATCTATCATTTGCTGTAACTGACAATGTGTGACAATTTAAGGGAAACAAGGAAAACTATTATATCAATTACCTGTACTGTTGGTCGAGATGAGCCTTCTCGATCCTCTTGTCTTTAGCTCTTCTGTTCTGGAACCAGATTTTCACTTGGGTCTCGCTCAGTGATAGAGCCGTCGCCAGTTCGCATCTGAGGTTTGGAAATAATTGTGTTAAGAGGTGAGAAAATGTGACCAGGGAAGTAGGTAAGTGGGCGGTTTTCGAAAAAGAGAACATCGTTAAGGACAAAAATTAAAAACCTATCTTTTCCATTTCGCCAATAACTAATTTTCGCGACGAAATGGAAAAGTTAGCCCTCCGTCCACTTGGATCCATTGCATGGCTCCATTGATGGATCCTAGTACACTTTTTCCTCTACCTGAATCCATCGTACCAGTCGGTTCCAAATAATGGATTCTAAGACACTTTAAGGTGCACTTTTACTATTAACTTCCCTTTTATAAATCTAGGAAGTCGAATTAAACCTACCAAATTTAAAGTGCGGGAAGAGCTAGACTAGGTACCTATTTTTATTCATGTGGGTACTTGATAAATTGTCTTAATTTGTTGCTACAGGGGGTGATACCCTTAATACAGCACAGCGTGAACGTAAAGCTCCGCTGGGCGACCGAGCTCTGCTGCCTAATTGAGAAGGCATGCGCTAAAATAGGTTTTGTACGCTCCAGCGGGACTACTTAAACTTGCCGGATAAACTCTCACCTCAGGCTGCCTCTATTCTACGGACTAACAAAAAACACATTGTCTGTGACGTGTCGTATTGTGTTTTAACTGTGCCACCATAACTGTAAATTAAATAAGAGCCATTGTAACTTTGATAATACGATAATATGTCAAAGGCAATATGGTTTTACACGGTAGAATAGACGCCCAGATGACATAATATTTTATCGGATATGTTTGTATTTTACTTTAAAAAAACCTCGTACCAGATAAATTAGTGATGTACAATTTTAAAATTTATTCCCTTCTTGATTAAGTTTAAAATCGTGCATCATGATTTATGAGTTACGGGGTTTTGTCAAAGTAGTGAAGATTTGCCTTTCTAATTTGCTCCTATAGATGGGTTCTGAACTACTGACTGAAGAAGAAGCAGTATTAATACGAACTTTTCCGCTCAAATACGATGTATAATTATTATTTACTACAATTGGTAAATATTCAGTTGTACAACGAAATCGTCCTGCGTCGTTTAAGGAACGTATTGTATTAGAGAACACAATAGTAGGTAGGTATAGGTGAATAGCTCAATGAAATTTGACGTAGATTTCATATCATACAACGGGTCCTTTACTTACGGCCAAACCCTATGTTCAAACCGCGGACAGATAGCCTTACTTCTGATTAAAATTTGACACATTTTGTATATGCAAATGTCAAATTTCAACCCGAAGTAAGCCTTATCTATCCGCGGTTTGAATATAGGGTTCGGCCGTAAATCTTTTCAACGCCTTACGTCAACTGCAAATGCGTCACTCACCCGCCAAACATGTATTAAAAATTATGCAATGTTTAACTTAATCCATACGAAATAACGTCTCTTTTAAACTGTACCTGTGACCACTATAGCGGTGGCGTTGTATAATAGGCACGACAGCTATCATGTCATGACTAATTTAGGCGTCGTTGGCGTTCAAAGGGTTAAGTTTTTCACCTTAAACATCGGCGACTCGTGGCAATTAGGTAGCACTAGTGATGAGACAGGTTTTTCAAGCGTGTTTTCAGATATGATAAAATAGAAAATATATAGTACCTAAAAATAAGTAGAAAAGTCATCTGCATCCAAAAGGTAATCAAAAACTAGAAATAGTATTATTAAAAAATCCAGGATATCTTACAATAAGATAAAGTATTAATAACTTATTACAAAATAAAGAAGTTGAAATCAAATATAACACCAACAAAAATACGCTGCAACATTACAGAAGAATGCTTTATTTACCCATCACGTCAGTGGAAGTCGAAAGATATTTTTTTTTACACCAAGTGGATTTTCTCAAGTAAAAGACGTAGGATATCATCTTACCCCCTTACTTATGAACGTGGAATAAGCTTGGAATAGTTTATGCCATGCTTTGTCCTTATCTGTAATTGTGACATTTGCATCTGACAGAAAGTGACAAAGCATGGCATAAACTATTCCAAGCTTATTTCACGTTCATAAGTAAGGGGGTAAGAAGTTAGAACAAAATATTAAGTGTCTATAACGAATGTCATATATGTACATATATTAAATGATTGAAAAGGTTTTTTTCTAATTGGTTTCTTTTGCTCGACTTGTACAGAAAAACATTGTTACATCACTAGTCAGTCAGAAACGTCAAATGCTACCTAAGTGCTCGCCGATTTTTACGTATTCGTAATTGGGGTCTACTAGTGGGTCGTATGGCCGTGGGAAAGTGGGTCACCTCCTTGCCCGTGCGACGTACTCCCCCCGCGCGTACTCCAGCTCGAGCCTCAGGGTCTGGTGCGCGGAGAAGGTGGTCCGCTGCCGCCGCGGCCGGCTCTCCTTGCGGCGCCTGCGGGCCACTGCAAACAATAGGTATAGTCTTTTTTTAGGGTCCCGTAGTCAATATAGAAACACTTATAGTTTCGCCATGTCCGTCCGTCCGCCCGTCCTCAGCCTAGCTCAGAGACTCTTAGTATTAGAAAGCTGTAATTTGGCTTGAATATACATATTAGTCACGCAGACAAAGTGGTAAAATAACATCTAAAAAAAATGTTTCAGTGTTCCTCCTCTACGCGTATCGTGGGGATATTTTTTTTTCTCATCTTCCTCTTAGTGTGGGGTGTCGTTGGAGAGGTCTTTCAAAAATATTACGGGTTTGTGGAAAGAATTTTTCGGTTAGGGGATCCTTTTATGAAATATTAAGCTACACAGCCAACACTACAAATACTAAAAATCTGAAAAAAAAACTTAAAAGAAAGCAGAAATAACGAATTAAAAAGGAAAACTATCACGATTAACTAGACATCATTGGTTCTTGAGATACAGGCGATTAAAGTTTTTGTACATAGTAAAATCACGTAAGACTGCACCAAATTACTTTAAATAGAAAATTAGTTATTACTGGTTGATTTCTATGTTTGTAGTACTTAACGGTTTCGGAACCCTACACTGAGCATGATCCGACATGCTCCCGCACGGTTTTTTTGAACTGAGCTTATCCTCTACACGATGCCTATACCTACTTATCGTTCTTTGTATTTCTAAAGCAGTGGGCGAAACCGCTGACGGGCCGCTGTCGCGCCTAGTATCTACGCAACAGGCCCGGAAAGTTGGGGATCACCTGACGATATGGTTAGCGGGCCGATCTTAGCGAGTTCTGCTATAATATGAGTCGGGCAATCCCATTTCCGCCGAGGCATAATGCTTTTCTCAATCAATGCGAGGTAATGATACAAATGCATAATTAGTGAAATCGTGAATTCAAACCCCATTTGATTTTGAACCAGCATAAAAAAATATTAACAAAAGCATAAGGCACTCTATCAAATTAAGGGTGCGCAGTTAACCATACAAATAACAAAGGCGAAAAACAATCAGTTGTGCGACGAACAGTATCCTTACAATTGTATGGCTATTTTTCTTCGCACAACGGAACTTTCATATGAAATGTTATTGAGTGAGTTAGTGTGCCCAACTTATTGGACCTTAACCAAGTATTTGTAAAAAAACATCGACGAATTGAGAATCCCAGTGGGATCATTGGTTAAGTTATACCTATTAGGTAGGTAGGTATTTAAATACTTAGTAGCTCCCCAATGCGGGGGGCCCGTATCATTTCCAACTCCTACATGGAGAATGTGACGAGTCATGTCATGAATAAATTTAATAGGTACAATCGTCATTTCATCCTATCAAGGAAGGACTTTCGCAAACTTTCCCATCAAACTATTTTAACAAATTGCAACGCTGCGTTTAAACCACAAGAACTTAACGGAAAACCACATTCTCATTACTGTCCTCAGTACCCCTACCAAGAGTTAGTGACCGTTCTCACTAGCGAGTCGAATGTTCTGTCTGTCCCTCGCGGTATTGTAATATTTGTAATAGAGTTATAGGGACATTTTTGACGACACGGTGGCCTAGTTGGGAGTGACCCTGCCTCCGAAGCCAGCGGTCCTGGGTTCAAATCCCGGTAAAGGCAGATATTTGTGTGATGAGCGCAAATATTTGTTCCTGAGTCTTGGATGTTTTCTATGTATTAAAGTATGTATTCCTCTATATAAGTATGTTAATCGTTGTCTAGTAGCCATAGTACAAGCCTAGAGCTTAGTTTGGGTCTAGGTCAATTTGTGTGAGATTATCCCCTGATATTTACATAGGGGACTGAGCATTCGAAAGTGGCTATTGCGACATTTGTTTTATAGTTTTAACGAATATTTGGTTCAAAACATAACATAAGAATTGCTCGAATTGAAATATGCTGACAGTCAAATATAAAATATATTTTGACATCAATTAAAGCCTGACAAGTTTCTATTTGGCCCTATTTCAATACAAACTTGTATTGAAATAGGGCCAAATAGAAACTTTAACTATTAACTTTTACATAATAACTATTATATTTTATATTTTTTATTTGTGAACATAGAATTAGGACTTCTATGCATGAAATTTATTCTATTCTTTGTTTTTATCCTACTTTTAGATAATTAGGTACCTAATATTGTGGTGCTCTTTCAGGGCGTCAATGTGAGTGAGACTGACTTTAATCTAGAATAAAAACACCTTTCTTTTCAATGTACGAGTATGTGCCACTATGTGACTACAACAAATGATTGATTGATTTACGGTCACTGTTAACTCATGGTAAGGGTATTGGTCAAAAAAGTCACATTGCCACATCAGTAAGGATTCTTAGTTCCTGTCGGCGAGTGATTGAGCCATGAGAATAGGGTGCTTGTAGGAGCTCTGACATGTTGCGGAAACGCGAAACCATAGGGATTAATCACGATAATTTTAATCTCGGCGATCGGATTTCATGATAGGAAGTGAATGTGATCTATCGGCATTTGTTTCGAGACCGTCAGTTTTTAAATGTTTTATTTGTGATTCATAGACATCTTGGTTTTCGCCTAAGACTAAATCGAGCGTTCAGTGGCGCCCTCTTTCCAATTTTTGTGTTTCCAATAAACTGAAGTATTGAAGAGTGGTTTTTTTATTGCACAAATGAATACACTTCACTACACGAATGTTAAAGGTTATGCAACTTGGTCATTATAATATGCTATACATTGTGTAGCTATTCATTTACAACGAAAAACCACTTCGATTTCAAGATAATCACAATAGCAATACGGGCACCATTGGCGTCTTAAATAAGCGCGACATGGCCTTGTCTATGTATGAAGCAATCGAAGCATTCATTGTCGTGTATGCACTTCAAACAGGTAGTAAACCTATAAAAACTTGATAGATTTGCAAGGCGATGCAAACTCGTATACTCGTGGGACCCAATGTGCGTATACGTAAACTTTTAATTGTTTTTAAATTTAAGATGGAGTTTTAGACCAAAGGTAATTGAACTTTATTCCGTTGTCGGTGGATTCAAATTCCCACTTACGGAAATCTTCCTGTTTGTAGAATGGTGGGCCTAAGAGGCTATTCTGCAAAGCTTGGGATTATTGGTTTGGTTAATTTATTTATTTAAGTACTTGATTTTTATTACGCGAAAATATAATTTTGAGTACAAAAGGTGAACTTAATGCATGGCATTCTCTACCGGATGACCTTTAGGCAAATCAGAAAATTGTTGTTGGGAGATTAATTATAATAATAATAATCACGGGACAATGTACACAAATTGGCCTAGTCCCAATCTAAGCTCTAGGCTTGTACTATGGGTACTAGACAACGATAAACGTACTTATATAGAGAAATATATACTTAAATACATAGAAAACATCCAAGACTCAGGAACAAATACTCGTGCTCATCACACAAATATCTGCCCTTACCGGGATTTGAACCCAGGACCCCTAGCTTTGAAGGCAGGGTCACTCCCACCCAACTAGGCTAGCGTGTCAACGTAAAGATAATCGTATAAACCTAACAAATTAACACATCATCAGCCGCGTCAGCCCAAGGTTCTCCGTAACACGATTAAATTAACTGCGACAACCAGTGGCGTAACTATAGGGTGGCAGTGCTGGCAAAATGCCACGGGCCCCCGACCCGAGAGGGCCCCGGCCCAAAAAGCAGCCAGCTCAGAAATAACAAAAAAAAAATGTAGCTATGGTCTGGGGCCCCATCCAAAGACATTGCCACGGGCCTCAGAAGGTATAGTTACGCCACTGGCGACAACTGCTTTTTGCTATTGCTTGAACGAAGAAACCAACTACCTATGTAATCTTTGTCTATGGCGCTTTATAGGGTTCCGTACCTACTCCAATAACCTACTCCGCAGCCTTGCTCGGAGATTCTTAGTATTAGAAAGCTGTAATTTGGCATGAATATACATATTAGTCAGAAAAATATATCTAATGAAAGCGCAAATTACGAGTTTAAAAGAAAAGTCACGACTAATTAGACATCATTTGTTCTTGAGATAAAGGCGACTGAAGTGTTAAGACGGTGCCAAATGAATTTAAATAGAAAATTGATTTTTATGTTTGTAGCCCGTGTGGTTGCCGTGTTAGTAGTCTAACCTACTCCACTCCATGTCTTCCCGTGGATGTCGTAAGGGCGACTTAGGGATTAGGCTTGTGGTAGGTACTGTTAGGAGATGGGCTTGCAACCCGTCACTAATACACTCGTAAACATCTTAGTCCGACATGCTCTTGCCCGGTTTTTAATGTAACTGTCACACAATTAAGAAAGTAGCTATATCAAATAACTAGTCGAAAACATCACAATTTATAAATCCATTATTTCAATGTGGTTTAGGTAGGTACTCGACATGGTTTTTGAACCACGAGACGAGTGGAGTTTACCTAAAAATCTACTTAATAAAAAACGCACTTAAAAGATTTCTAATATTGCCTTGAAACGTTGAATCTGACTTACCCCTAAGTAAATCACCGGCGGCAGGAAGAAGAGATTGAAGCTCTACGGCGCGGCATATGGCGCAGTGTGGATTTCGACTCGATTAGCTTTGTACACGACCCGTTAGCCACAGGCTTAATAGCTTCTGCGTGATTTGCTTTTAATTTTATTTCCGGGCTTTTTTGGCTTGATGTTATTTAATAATTTTATTGTTGCTAGCGTTAGTCCGTGACTCAGTCCTAGTTTATTTTTTTCTAATGGAGCTGTGTGTTTTTCCGTGAAAACATTACAGCATTCATCTGTTTTATCCTGACAAACTTTCGCATTGATAAAACGTATCAAGTGGTAGGATTATGTTAAAAACGTACGTAGGTACGTAAGTTCAGTGGAAATCTTACGACCGCACGGATTAACCCTTAAACCTGAGGGCTTATTGTCTAACGCACTCGCAATCACGATCGTTTTCATTTTGAAAATCGAACGCTCCTCGTCTGCATACAATATGAAAACAATTGCTCCACTTTGAAGCCGGTTGCGATTGCGAGTGCGTTAGACAATAGCCCCTCTGATCCTGGCGTTAGAATTGATAGTGTAATGTTTTTATGAATTTGTTTTTGTGGCAAAAAAATAGTAGCAAATGATACTTCCTCCGACCTCTATAGGTAAGTGACTTCTACCCTGTAGAACATAGTTTTACTCTCCAATAGGGTCAGAACTCCTAAAGTGAAACATTTCTAAACAAAGAGCATTATATAAGGGTACTCTACCTATTTGCGTGGGAAATATACACCTTCTATCCAAGCCACTGATTTATGATGAGTCTATAACATTGTCTACTTATAACTAAAAAAACGTTTATCTAACTATCTCTGAAGGCCCCATTTCATCATTAGGTCATCCCAATTGTTGAGATCTCCGACAATAATACTTCCCACGAGAGCACGCACAGTCTTTCGGCTAACGACAGTTGTCAGGCACAATACAGCTTTCTTTTCTTTATAACAATACAATACAAATACAATGTTTCCTGGCCGTATAACGAAACGTTAATAGGGACGAGGCTCTTGTCTTCCACAATTTGTTTTTACTAAAAAGTCCTTTGGTACCTTTTTATTACTTTTTCCAAAAGTGCTGCTGGATGTAAGTTTATCAATTATTTATTAAAAACAGTGTCAGAAATCTTATTTGATGTCTGGTAGTTTACTTTAGCCCTCGGTGAGATGGTTCCAGAAAAAACAACGTTGTCTTAGACCGGCCATACCCAACTTTTGGCATTTTATCGTATCGTTTTTAACTCTGCCGCCATTACTATCAAGTAAATAAGAGCTATCGTAACATTGATACAGCACGTTACTGTAAGTTTGTTATTGTCAGAGTTTGCCTTCATTTAATTTTCAACTTTAAGTTCATATAAATAAAGCGATTTTCAGAATACTGTGTTACCCACGTCTACCGATTTATTAATAACAACTTTATTTGTATGAGATTAAAGCTGAAAATTAAATGAAGGCAATCCATCTGCCAGTGGTAAACTCAAAATAATTCTACTGTTATACGATAGCACGTCAAAGGCAAAATGGTTACCTAGTAGAGTAGAAGTTCGAACTGTTCGAAGTTAAGTTAGCTCCATCCCTTTCTCTGATTTCAGAAACAAATAACGAGTGAAAGCGAAGCATCCAAAGTTTCATATCAAGTGCTTCGTAGTCTTTGTATTCACTTTTTGAACTGATTGCATTGTAATAAAGTCCAAAAGTGGATACATATCTTTGTAGTCGACTGTACAAAGTTGATAGTAATTATAATCTATACTAATGTTATAAATAGGTAAAGTTTGTAAGTTCGTGAGGTTGTAGGAGGTAATCTCAGCTGGATCTACTGAACCGATTTTGATAAATAAATAAATATCAGGGGACAATCTCACACAAATGAAATTAGTTTGAGTCCCTCGGGAGGACATAGGCCCAAAATTGGGCGTTTCCTGAGAGAATAGCGATAAACGACTTCTACCCGGACGGAGTCTGGGGACACAGCGTGTGTTTAAATTACTGACGACTGATGATCACTTTATCTATACCTAGTTAAAAACAATGTAAGGTGTTTAAGTTGATAGTTCGTTGGAAATGTACAACGGGTGTGGCCTGTAATAGGAGCAATAAAACGAGGGATCTTTTCCACACCACAAACGTAACAACATTTTATTCCACAACTTTTGAAAATAATTTACTGTTTACTAAATATTAATGAATTTAGATTTTCCAAGCAAGCAATGTATTGCGAAAACAACGAAGATTGTAGGCTGACAGTTGATGTTTACTAGACTATGGGATGGAGTTCATTGAAAATGCTATTTAGTTTGTTCATAAAAATCCCAATTAATAAATTACATATTGTTTGAAAGTTGTAGATCAATTGTTGCTACGTTTATAGAGTAGAAACGATCCCTCAGTTTATTGCTCCTATTACAGGCCACACCCGGATGTAGATCTCATCGTAGGTGTTACTTGATATTAATACTTATTTTAATTGGACATTACTTATCCATGTAAAAAAAACCATCTCTGGCCCGTAGCAAATTCTTTGGATTGGGCCCTAGATCATAGCTAATTATATTATATTTTTTAATGTTAAGTTATTTCTGAGCCCGTGGCATTTTGCCAGCCCTATAGTTACGCCACCGCCATAGGCATTTGTTTCTTTCTTCTAGATTTTGACCGCATAACCATTTCTAGATTGCATCCTATATCGTGTCAATTTAGATTAAACCTTGTGTAACATGTTTCCCGAATTACTCGCATAGAAGGGACATTGTGGGAGCCGTCAGCTGTGCTGTGGCCAACCCCTTTGTAATTGATCTACAATGGGCATTATCCGAATGTTGTCGCATCCGATCGTCATTCGCCCAATAGATTTGAAAGTGGGGGCCAATCTGGGCTATTTGAAGTGCTGAATAATAACGTGATAACACGTGCGTTATTGTGGTTAAGGGTTTAAATGTAAAGGATTAATGTGTATGATGTGAGAACTAGCTTATTTATTGGCCAAGATTCATCAGAATCAACTATGCAGTATCGAGCAAAAGGTTTACTGCCAGCTGACTCATATCTAGCGACCAATTTTTGAGTGTCGTCCTGTGACTAAAACGGCCAATAGTCACGGATTTCTGAGAAGAATGACTAATTATGACGTCTTTTGGTATATCGTGATATATCATAAGTGATTATCCTAGTCACGAGTCTTTTGAAGCTCATCAGTGACATTCAAAAATCGGTTCCAAGGTTCCTATTTTACCATTCTGACAATGACAAGTAAAGGTTTCAGTCAACATTTCAGTGTACACACAGCAACACTCATAACTGAACATCGGTGGACCCTATTACAAAAGGCATAAGTTCCACCTATGGACAGTTACCTAACACTGGCCGATAGTACAAGATGGTTACAAGGATCATAGCGATGTAGCCCCTAGCTCCCTATTACCCATAAAGCCACCATCTTATCCATTAACCTACCGCCAAGCAACAGTGTTCGCATTGTTGTGTTCCGGTGTGGGGATGAGACGACCGGTGAAATCACAAGCAAAGAGGCATTCCATCTTAGTCCTCAGGGGCAAAGCATTTAAGGTCTTAGGATTATAGTCTTGAGAATTCAAATGTCTATGGGTCTCAGATTCCACTTACCATCAGGTGGCCTGAGTGCTCGTGTGCCTTCTCCTTAACATAAAAATAAATAAGAAAAAAAACCATTACTAAGCCTCTGCTGTCCGTTTGTCCGTGTGTGCGTCCGTTTTGGTTGTATTTTGCTCGACCGTAACAATCGCTGTATCTTGAGAACCGTAAAATGTAGACTAGATACTTGAAATTTTATAAATAACAAATAATAAATATAAAATAAAGGTAAAAACGTTATTTGCTCGATCTTTAAGGTGGTACGGAACCCTTCGTATGCGAGTCCGTCTCGCACTTGGCCGGTTTTTTCTTCACTCTTCACGGTACACATCAAAAAGGTAGCAACACAATATTGTTGTGTCCTTGCTCTTATTTTTTTATTTTACCAACTATTATCGATAAAAAAACGTCCCTAATCGTTTAATCATTGCTAAATGTTTGTTTTGTTCAGTATAAAAACTGCTATGATTAACGAACAATAGCGAGCTAACAATGGCACGGGAATTAGGGTTGCCGCCCCTTAATATTCATTAGTTCATCCCCTAATTACGAGTGCACTCGGTCGAGCCGGAGAGAGATTGAGAATGCCACACCTGACTTGTCTACATTCTATATTTTCCATTTTAATCCCGCTTCTGATATTGATATTACTGGACTGCTCCGCTGGCTCTCAATTGAGCAATCTTACCGATAGAAATCACGATGAAATCGGTTTCCCTTTTATTTTGTCTGTGATTAGTTAGCGGTTTGTATGGAGACCGCACATTAATTAGACTTGGTTTTATAACGTTGTCGATTATCAGACATAGAAGTTTTTGTGACACTAATAAAATTGTCCTAGGGAGTTCAGGGCCTCTATTCAACTGCGTCATAACGATATCGTGTTTGACGTGTTTTAGAATCGTTTATGTCACAGTCGCCATTATTGTAAATGACATAAGAGTTATCAAAACGTTGACAATACGGAAACAGGGCTGGGATTCTACACGGTAATAACGATATCGTCTTTGACGTGTTTCCGTATTGTCAACGTTTTGATAACTCTTATGTCATTTACAATAATGGCGACTGTGACATAAACGATTCTATAACACGTCAAACGTGATATTGTTACAACGCAGTAGAATAGAGGCCCTGGTCAAAGACGATGTCGTTATTATCGTGTAGAATTCCAGCCCTGAACGATTTTAATTTATCGCTAAATTGTACTTTATTTCTTATGACAGTTATTATGACTATGAGATAACGTATAATATGAACATGAAGTTTCCATACACCGTAACTCAAAACTTAAAAGTGGCATGAACGTAACGGTAAAAATAAATGATTATCTACCTATAATATTTATTAAGAGTCCTTTCCATACATTTTTCAAAAACTGAGTAGGTGAGGATTATATAGTGTTTACTATTATGCTACACAATGTCATACAATTTACCTAAATAGGCCTTTTTTGTTTGATTTCAGTTAATTTTGTATGGAAATTGATTAAAAGAAGTTTTTGTGTAAGAAACCCATCGATGGGTAGTGATCAGCATATAAGTTACTCTCAATTTTATCCGGTGAACGATACATATGTATCTGCTATGAAATGTCACATTGAAATAAGTATTTGAAACAATTATCGATAATTTTAATATCGTAAGGAAGTCCACGCGTGTCCCTGATTTCGAGGAATGTGAAAAAGTCATTTGGGATTAAGTTGGGGCAGTATAGAGGATGATCCAGTAGTTTGACTTGTCACCGTTCCACTCCGTCAGGATACTCAGTTGTTTTCCGAGCGGTGTTATTTCGTAGTGAACAAATAGTTGTGTACCAATCGACACTGACGGTTCTACGGTCTCCAAGATGAATAGTATCCACGTGATCCGATTTGGAGGCAAACGTAGCCTCCATCTATTTGACCGTGCTGCAAAAACGAATAAGTTTAGTCGGCTTGAGTTCGCCTTCGTAGACCCGTACCCGAGATTAGTTTTTAGTTTCAGGCTCATAAGCATCACGAGTCGTCACCTGATAATACGCCGCTAAAAACTGCATTTGAGCTTCCTTCATTGAATAGGGAACAAGCATTTTTTTTTCGTATTTGTCGTGTAATTTTTTCATCAGATATGAAGCTTTAAAAAGTCATAGTTTATACATACATACATACATACATACATACATAACGTCACGCCTTCATTCCCAGAGTGGGGTAGGCAGAGCTACAGAAATACCAACAACTCTAAACAGACTTGTTGATAATTCTGTAACCACATTTTGCACAATCAGGCCAAGAAGTTTACTAGTGTATTAGTGACAGGTTGCAAGCCCATCGCCTAACAATACTACAAGCCCTTATTCCCTGAGTCGCCTCTTACGGCATCCACGGGAAGACATGGAGTGGCACTATTCTAACCCGGCAACCCTGCAAAATCACTCTATACGAAATCGACGACAGGAATGACTTCACAGCTGTTGTTGCTGTGTTAAAATATAAGGAAAATCCATTTATTTCGTAAATTACTATGTTTAAGCCAATATCGTTGAATTAAAATATTACGTACCTAAATATAATGAGGATGCCGAAAAAAAAACTACACATTAAAAGAAGTTTTAAAGTAGGTATTAACAAATTTTGATTCTATATAGAATCTTTACAAACGTGTCAAAACTTAGCGTATTGCGTTTTATATGCTTATTTTTACATTTTCTCTTAAATCGTATCAATGAAATTCAATTCCGATTTTCATGCATTGTTCTTAATTCAATCAATTGAATTTAAAGATTTGCGGCAACAATTGACACGAGTCGTTTTTTGGGGGTGATTCTCTCAACACAGCGCTGCTTCGATCTTAAAGGTGAAGTTTTATCCGGCAAGTTTAAGAAGTCCCGTCGGAGCGTACAAAAAACATTTTAGCGCGTGCCTTCTCAATTAGGCAGCAGGCAGGTGAGTCGAGTTCAGTGTCGTATAAAGCTGCCTAATTAAGAAGGCACGCGCTAAAATGTGTTTTGTACGCTCCGACGGGACTTCTTAGACTTGCCGGATAAAACTTCACCTTTAAGATCGACGCAGCGCTGTGTTGAGAGAATCACCCACTGCTCGTCAGACAATAAATCCCAATGGAAACAAATTTCCCACGCCGTATTCTTACTGTTAAATTTGTATCAGACTCATTCTAATACCCAAACACTCTTGGATATGTTACATGCTGGTCTTCCTTTATCAGCTGACGCACGACGACGTTTTCATGCGTGACTGCCGATTTTAGTCCGACTTTCACGTCGCCCGTAAGGGATACACGGCCGCATTCTTGCATATTGTCGTCTTAGATGCTTCATTATTAAAAGCAGGAATCATCCGCTCTGTTGCAGTGTTTTTTAACCGACTTCAAAAAGAGGAGGTTATACGTTCCACTGTATGCTTTTTTTATGTATGTTCACCGATTACTCCGTCAATTGGGGACCGATGTAGGGTGCAGGTCTTGGCTTTAGGAAAACACCATACATAAATTTAAGTAAAGACTGTAATTCCAACTTTCCTAGTCTGGTACAAAATGTGTGTGCTTTTATGATGGCGGTTAACGTACGACTACTTTATACATTAAAAGTTTACCCACATTATTTATGTGTTTATTATAACATGCGTGTACGGTATCGTACAACCGATTTTTAATTATTTTTTTGGTTTGATAGAGTATACTTCCGAGGAAGTTCCAACGTCACCAAATCTGAATCTGATGAGAGGATCAGTGAGGAATTGAGGGAACTCCTCAAATATTGTAGCCAAACATATAGCAATTTTAGTATTTTTAGAAACAAATCTAGCATTTGCATTCAGAAAGTATAATTTGGGGAAGTGGAACTGATGATGAAGACTACAGGTGGCCATCGGAACTCCTCAACGGTACCTATTTCAAGGGTGGCGATCAGATATCTCGATTAAGATAGTTGAGCGACTACAACGAAGAATATTTACTTGTTGAAATATGATAATGACTTTCCGGCGGCTTTGCTTGCGGCGCGCTTGAAACTTAAAGTTTCATATCAACTTTACTAGTAAGTGGGACTATGGAACAGCGTATTATGATCACTAAAAAGTATAAAATAAATTAAATATTGTAAAAAACAAAAAACCGCCTTCAAAATACAAAAAACAAGTCCTTAAAGTTTTAAAAGAAGTTATTTTTTGCATTTTGAAGGCGGTTTTTGTTTTTTAAAACATTTAGTTCTATATGGCCAGTGTGTTAAGATAATTACACTTCAGATATTATAAAACGGAAGTATTAGTTTGAAAACTAATACTTACCGCTGAAACTGCTCATGTCTAAATGTCCGAGTATAAATGTATGTAAACTAACTCGCATATTGTGGCTAATGTCAATCAAGATGTAGCTTCCACCCGAACGTGCGCAAGCGGCACGTGCTGGCTCCCACGCCGCGCACTCGACAGTTCAAAGCAAAAGTGTTGAGTTTTGAACAGACATTGCTTATTTCAAAAAACCGGGCAAGAGCATGTCGGACCATGCTCAGTGTATGTCCCGAAGCCGTTAAGTACTAAAAACTTAAAAAACAACAAGTAATAACTAGTTTTTAACCGACTTCAAAAAAAGGAGGAGGTTATACGTTACCTTTTAGGTCCTTTTTTTTCTATTTAAAGTCGTTTGGTGCCGTCTTAGATGATTTTAGTAGGTATAATCACTTTAATCGCCTGTATCTCATGAACCAATTCTTAGTCGTGATAGTTTTCCTTATAAATTCGGTATATGCGCTATCATTTCAGATCACTACATAGTATAAAACAAAGTCGCTTTTTCTGTCCCTATATCCCTATGTATGCTTAAATCTTTAAAACTACGCAACGGATTTTGATGCGGTTTTTAGGGTTCCGTAGCCAAATGGCAAAAAACGGAACCCTTATAGATTCGTCATGTCTGTCCGTCTGTCCGTCCGTATGTCACAGCCACTTTATTCCGTAACTATAAGAGCTATACTGTGGAAACTTGGTAAGTAGATGTATTCGGTGAACCGCATTAAGATTTTCATACAAAAATAGAAAAAAAACAATAAATTTTTGGGGTTCCCCATACTTAGAACTGAAACTCAAAAATTTTTTTTTCATCAAACTCATACGTGTGGGGTATCTATGGATAGGTATTCAAAAATGATATTGAGGTTTCTATTATAATTTTTTTCTAAACTGAATAGTTTGCGCGAGAGACGCTTCCAAAGTGGAAAAATGTGTGTCCCCCCCCCCGTAACTTCTAAAATAAGGGAATGATAAATGTAAAAATAATATATGATGTACATTACCATGCAAACTTCCACCGAAAATTGGTTTGAACGAGATCTAGTAAGTAGTTTTTTTTTAATACGTCATAAAAACATTGATCAAAGCTACAACGAACTTTTATATTATGTTACTTGCTGCTACGGAACCCTTCATGGGCGAGTCCGACTCGCACTTGGCCGCTTTTTTTTAGTAGATAGAGTGATTGAAGAGGAAGGTTTATATGTATAATCCGGAGCGAAGCGAGGGCGGGTTGCTAGTTTTTAATATTTCTAGTTTGTAGGGGGGCGGGGGGACAACGACACTTGACTCTAACAAAAATTAGCGCTTATTTTATTTATTTAGTTTATTTGGGACATCGACAGCGATACATTGAAATATATACTTAAGATATCGATACATTTGAGTAAACCATAACAGATGACCACAAGAAATACAAAAATACAAGTGGAGTTATAACTAACTAAGTATACATTTGCTAAGGCAAGTACAACATTATACTTATTAAGAATGCTAATCAGAACTACAGAGATTTTTTTTACTTACAAGAATGTGTGTGTGTGTGTTCGTGAGCGTTAAAGCTTAATATTTCATAAACGGTTCACTTAATCGAAAAATGGTATTAACAAACCCGCAATATTTTTGAAAGACCTATTCAATGACACACCACACTATAGGGTAGAGGAAAAAAATATTACATCCCCACGTTACGTGTAGGGGTAGTACACTAAAAAATAACTTTTTTCAAGATTTTATGTGACCACTTTGTTAGCGTGACTATTCATGCCAATTTACAGCTTTTTAGTACTAAGAGTCTCTGAGCTAGGCTGCGGACGGCCGGACGAACGGACATGGCGAAACTGTAAAGGTTCCTAGTTTTGACTACAGAACCGTAAAAAAACAAGAGAGAGTTGAGCACCGAGGGCTCCGCACTTACGTTGTGAAATATTAGAAACCCAGTAAAGTGCTGCTTGCTGTCTTTAGGAGCCCCATCACATAGTAATTATCTCTTTAAAGTAAACGGAGCCGTGATTTCGCTAAATTTAATAAAAAGTTTTCACTGTGACACAATGTCGTTCATCGAACCCGGCTTGTACAGTGGAATTCTCAAATATGCAAACACTTTTGCACCCTTACCCCAATGAAATAAGATGCAAAAGAGAATGTATAGTTGTACATGTTTGTTTTGAACTTTGTTATTTTTAATGTCATTCATTATATTAATCATGCCATATTAATTTTTTTAGCGGCACTACCGGATATCCCTACCACAGGTTTATCGCCAATCACGGCTGAAACCGTCTTGGTTAACATGGGCAGCGCTTATTAAATTAACCCCACTTTTTAGCTGTTGTTGGGGTGTGAGCGTCAATTATAGAAAAGCTTAATTGGAATGTGATTTCGGGAACTAAAAGTGCTCAGTATTCTCTTTTTGTATAGAATGAACCACTAAAGCCCTGCTTTTAAGTCGAAGTCCGAAGTGACGTTAACTCTATCCCTTTGTCTTGATTAAGTCGCGATTGAAAGGCAGCCAACATTCCGAATTTTGTGATCTTAATTTACCATCGTGGGTTTTTCGAACTAAACCCATTAATTTCTACAACCTTTTTTGAAGGAAAACATAGTATAGTCGAAGTCATGCATATACACGTTCCTAATATCTACACGCCTCTATGCCACTAACAAAAAGGTTCAAGTTTACATATTTATGATCAGAGATCGGACAAATGGGTGTCATTACTCGCAATAATGTGGACATGACTCCATAAATTTTAATTTAACAAATTATATTTCATTAATTGATTACTTACTTACCCTAAAAATAATTTTGATCCTTTGCAAGGCAGTAATAAATGATACAAAGATTTGTTATTGTGTATATTTATTAAAGCAAATAAACAGTTATTTTAATATTTTTTCCGTGGTTACTTTATTCCTTTTCACGGCTAAAATAAACTTATGAGGTGAAAGCTCCTTTCAAATCCACGGATGTTAATGGAGCAAACATTATGTACTTAAATTAATATAATATCAATGGCCGCTCCTGTATTATTTATTTATAACTATCCTACAAAGGATCAAGATTAAAGTTCAAGTAAGAAATAAATTAATAAAATTTAATTTGTTTAATTAAAACTGGAGTCATGTCCACATTATTGCGAGTAATGACACCCATTTGTCCGATCTCTGTTTATGATGCGATGGGGATACCGCTTACCATGTGATGCCGTATAGGAACTCAGACGGGGGGCGTAAAATGGCTGACTAAAGGATACCAGGGATTTCATATGCGTTGAATTCATTGCTCGTTGCTTCCCGCGTTTTCTCCCGTTGTACTTACGTAACCTAGGCTGTGCCCTATAAAAAAAAACCTCGTAAAAAGCTAATTCATTACAATTCCCAAACAAACATTACCCGAAACTCCCTAATTTTCATTTAATAGACGCCCATTCAGTTTCACGGATTGTTATTTCGTAATAGTTATTAGCTGAACAATGGGCAGATTTTATAGCACGTAGCTGAACAGTGCCGACAATTTTCACGGCACAGTGGGCTCGAATGGAAACTCGGCGGAGCTATAGGCGCGCGCTGAGTCGTGGCGTCATAATCGCATCAGAACGGCGCCAAGCGAGCTGTCACTGCCCGCCCACACCACTGTGCCACCTCTCCACAACGTGTTTTTCAACCACGCGACAAACCATTATGATACTATTTTCATAGCAATAAGAATCGCTGTTGATGGAAACGATTTTCATTCAAATAAGCTGCTTAACTGAGTTTCGCGGAGCGTGTTTGGAGTATTTTGGAGCGTTCTCGCGTATTCGGTGTACAGTGAAGGACGTTTGTTTGTTTATTTTCAAATGATTGCGTGTTGATTATGATTATAAAAATGTTTATCCTTACTTGTCTTTATCATGTATGAGTAAACAAACTTCAAATTTTTTAGCTGGATATGACCAGTGTTAGGTGAAACGATTAGGTAAGTACCTATCTGCTATTGTAATGGATAAGGGAGCTTATTATTTTTTCACTTCTCAGGCTCTAAAATGAATGACTCATAATTGCCATGTATTGGCGGACTAAAGTAATGCATTCAATCCCTAGGGACTACAGTGCTTTTAAATTTTCTTGTAAAAGCCTTGGAAAACTTCAAACAGCCAGATACGATGCATGTTGCCATTTAATGATGTTTGGTCTTTTTGTCGGAGTGCGCTTAGAGCCAGCATAGAGCAGGCTAGAACTGGGCATACATCCTCCACCGCCGAGGCCTTCGTTCCGGAAATGTTGTCTATGGACTATTTGTTACATTCCAACCCCAAAAACAACCGTTACAACAGTTGTTCAGGGCCTCTATTCTACTGCGTTATAACGATATCACGTTTGACGTCTTTTAGAATCGTTTATGCCACAGTCGCCATTATTGTGAATGACATAAGAGTTATCAGAACGTTGACAATACGGAAACACGTCAAAGACGATATCTTTATGAACATGTACAATCCCAGCCCTGAGGCCCGTTTCACGAAGCTACAAGTTACAAAATACAAGCGGAAGTCTCTTTCCAACTCGTTTTGCTAGAGAGTTCCGCTTGTAATTTGTAACTTGTAGCTTTGTGAAACGGGCCACTGGGGCCCGATTATCAAAAGCTTGTAACTTGTAATTTAAGTGGAAGTCTCTTTTTAATATATACATATTGTTGGAAAGAGATTTCCGCTTAAATTACAAGTCACAGCGTTTGATAAACGGGTCTCTGGTCTCTTTCTGCATTACAGTGACGGGTTGAAAGTAAAAGTGGTATCGCTATTAAATTGTATATTTTACGTGTCTACGTAAACATAATTTAAGTTTTTTTTCTCGTTATCGAATTTAATTCTTGACTAAAATGCCAGAATGCCACTGGAACGAACTATTTCTACTATTTAAGTTAGCTGAAGGTCTCGTGTCCTTTGATAAACAATCTACTATTTTTTCTCGTAATCGAGGTGAGAAGTAGTGTTTAACTCCAGACTAAAAGCCGAAATGACACTCGAACTTCAATAAATTCCCAATAAATATCTCGTGACGTAGTAAACCCGAGTCCCTTGTTGAACAATCTACTATTAATCTTATATAATGTATCACGGGCTCGATTATCCTAGAACGCTGTGAGATGACCCAAAAACTTTTAATAAGTGTTCTTAGTTCTTGTCGATGATGGACTAGGCTCAAATCTATAAATATAAATATACATTGTATTTTAACAACAGTTTAATATACACACTAATTAACGTAAAAACTTGTGTAACAGCAAAATTAGTTGTATTTTACTTTTTCTTTCTAATTAATTCAGCAAGTAATGTATCATAAATTGCGCCATTAAATTGAATCATCTACGTAAATATCGTTTTGTAAATAGGAAGTTGCATGCGTTACATTGATCCTAAGACAAAGTTAAAAAAAATAACTGCGCCTTAATAATAAATCTACTAACAAAAGATCTTTCTCACATTATGATCGTTAACTATGCCTATAATATATGCCCGTATGAAATTTACACGCGACATATATTATGTTTACCGAAAACAAGGTAAAGATATAATGAACGCAGTTTTATCCCTGGTGTGATACGTTCTTGAATCAAAAGGGAACATGCAGGAAAAACAGAATTGAGTTTAATTGATACAGTTTAGGAGAAAATGTAAAAAAAACATACAAAACGGAATAGGTACACTAAGTTTGGGCCCGTTTTTATTAAGATTTTATTACAGAATCAAAATTTGTTAAAAATTTAAAACTTTTTAAAGGTGTGATTGATTTTTTTGGTATTATTTTCAATGATATTGGCTCAAACATTGTAATTTAAGAAATAAATGTAAATTTCTCTATGAGGTCCGTATATTTTAAATATGGAACAACAGCTGTGACGTTTATAGGATAGACGGATTTTATAGGTTAACAGTGACTACCATACTAGGCCTAGCCTATATCGTGGCAATTATAATAAAATACATACATACATACACATACATACTATCACGCCTTCATTCCCAGAGTGGGGTAGGCAGAGCTACCAGAAATTCCAACAACTACAAAAAGAGTTGTTGGTAATTCTGTAACCACATTTTGCACAAACAGGCTAAGGTGTTTACCAGTGTATTAGTGATAGGTTGCAAGCCCATCGCCTAACAGTACAAGAAGCCTTAATTCCCTTAGTCGCCTCTTACGACATCCACGGGAAGACATGGAATGGCACTATTCTAACCCGGCAACCACACGGGCAAGGGCCAAATGACCAAATGGCCATAAATAAATAAGCGTAGTTAATAAAATACATATTTTAATACCGTTCTAAAACCTTTCGTTTTCCTATTTTTGGATGTGTATGTATGGAAGTTATAGCGACGTCTAAGTTAACGGAAAATATGCACACTGGCATAAATTTTACTAGGTACGGTCTCGTTGTGATGTGAGCTAAGTATAGCTATACTTACGGTCTAGATTATCGAAAAGACTGTTTATTTCTTATTATTATTACCTAGTCCAACTAGGCATATCGTTTCGTATTCTCCAATTCAATTAAAACAAAAAATACACCGCTCAAAGAATGTGATTAAATCAGCATTTCAATTAATTAAAAAAATATTCAAAGTACTTATCGCAAATCTGTATAAAAATATCATAATAGTAACAGGTATTTTTACAACGTTCATTGAAAGATTTGAAAACCTTTGATAAGGAGTCCGGCGGGCTCCCGAGATGTCCAGGAGGATTACACTGTCGGCTTATCTTCAGGCAAACCATTATATTCACAATATTTTTCTACTGAATATTTTATTTTTACGGCCAAGTGGATCTTTGATCTTTCTTCCATAACAAACGGGGTGCGGTAGCAGATCCGTAAAGGTAGGTATTACGTTATTGAATGAGAATGTAAATGGATAGAAATGTGTGAAGTTTTCTAGAACCTTACTCTATATGGTAAATATGTTTCTAATCCTGAGAACTCATTCATAATCATAAAGTAGCTCAAACACAAATATTTCAACATTTTGTCACCCTTTCGAATCGCCTTTACTGGGTCTCTGTTTAACTTGTTAAAAACATTCGCATCTTTAGAATTATAGTGACCTAATCCAAATATTTTGAATTTCGACTTAGGTCTCTATAGTACTAAATTTATGACTCGAAATCTAAAGTTGAAAATGTTTGAATTAGGTCACTATAATTCTAAAAGTGCGATATTTGCGCTTGAAGTGTTATGTTATTGTTTTTAATTTAGCCGCTATTAGGGTAAGGACCACACACACATACACATAACATCACGCCTTCTTTCCCAGAGTGGGGTAGGCAGAGCTACAGAAATACCAACAACTACAAAAATTGGTAATTTTATAACCACATTTTGCACAATCAGTTTAAGATGTTTACCAATGTATTAGTGACAGGTTGCAAGCCCATCGCCTAACAGCACTACAAGCCCTTATTCCCTTAGTCGCCTCTTACGACATCCACGGGAAGACATGGAATGGCACTATTCTAACCCGGCAACCACACGAGCAAAGGGTAAGGACCAAATGGCCATAAATAAATAAGCGTAGTTAACCATTCAAACGACATAGGCGAAAAAAGTATCCTTACATTTGTATAGCTAATTTTCATCGCTTAACGGAAAAGTTTCATAGAAATTTTTATTGCGAGAGTTAGCGTGCCCAACTTTTGGACCTAACAATTAAGAGGATTGCGAAGCTGTAATGCTGCGAAAACGTTTCTTTCCCCTTAAACCTAGTCAGATTTTAACGATTCTTGAATATGTTGTAGATAATATAAAAAACAGATCCGTACGTTTTCCTAAGAAAATATTCCAGAAACAAATTACAGAAAATAAAATTTGCATGGATTTTCTCTAACAGCTACACGATTTCAGCATGACTCGAAATCGAAAGCTGAAAATGTTTGAATTAGGTCACTATAATTCTAAAAGTGCGATTTGTGCAGTTTAATCCTTGTTCGAATACTTATTTAACGCAGTAACACGCTGAATCACCTTGGAGATACAGGAGAGACCAGGGCCTCTATTTAGGTGCGTTAAAACGATATTTTTGACGTGTTTCCGTATTGTCAACGTTTTGATAACTCTTATGTCATTTACAATAATGGCGACTGTGACAAACGATTCTTAAACGTGTCAAACACTATATCGTTTTAACGCACCTGAATAGAGGCCAGAGCTTTTTAGGGTTCCGTAGTCTAACTAGGAACTCTTATAGTTTCGCCATGTCCGTCCGACCGTCCGTCCGCAGCCTAGCTCAGAGACTCTTAGTACTAAAAAGCTGTTATTTGGCATGAATACTGTATCTCATATTGTATATCTCTATAATATTGACGTCACGAAAATATCTACAAATACAGAAAATCGTAAACTCGAAGTACTTAGACGATGAAATACTAGTATATGGATATCTTCAGTGATCAATAATTACCTAGGTAAGTAATCTAGGTCTTCCTTCTGCGGAGATGGTGAAAGGGCGGGGCCCTGGAAGTTGGGATGAGAGGTGGTTTAACGCATGCATTAAGGTGCTTTTCCGCGAGGAGGGAAATGAAATTATCACTAGGTACCTAGTCCGTCCTTAAGTTCTGCCACAAAGGTTTATTACAATTTAAAAAATAAATAAAACAGTTACAGAAACCTGTAGTGCATCAATCGAAACCTTATTTTATACAGAATAAAAGAAGCTTAATTTGTGTTCTTTACTATTGCAATAATTTGATGTACGAGCTTTAAGTTTAAGCATTCCCATTCGGGGCAGGGAAGCATGAGTCATACTCGTAACACGCACGGCTACGATACTGATAACAGTGATAACGGCTACAACTTTTGTAAGGGTTCTCGAAATTTGCGTGACATATTGACCAGACTTTCATCTTTAAATTCTCATATAAATGTATTCCAAGCAACTAAAGAACCGCTTATACACCGATCAATCTTCATGTCTCATTAAATTGACCTTACGATTTCGCATCAATTTGCAGAAATACGAAAACATCTCGTGCTTCAAAAGCTGGTTTTTGATTGTCGTTAAAAAAGTAATGCTGGGTCTGTACGCACAGAGATGAGAGGCTTCGCCATATTAAATAAACAGTTTCCTGGTTAACAAAGACTAACCTTTAAAACGTTTTCAAAAAAGTGAAATTTTCAGAAAATTCGTGCGTTTTTTTATCGGTACCGGCCGTGAATGCCAATAGATCGTTTTAGAAATTGCGACTACTATGTGGAATGACGATTAGTTCCTAAAAAAGTACAATTATTAAGCTTTTAATTTTTATATATTTAAAAAATAAAAAATATACAAAGGTTAGTTTTATTTGAGTAAACCTTTGTGACAGAACTTAAGGACAAGTACATAGTACTCGTATAAAACAAAGTCGCTTCCAGCTGGCTGTCCCTATGTATGCTTAGATCTTTAAAACTACGCAACGGATTTTGATGCGATATTTTTAAATAGATATAGTGAATCAAGAAGAAGGTTTATATGCACTTACATTACTTTAACCGGGAGCGAAACGAGGGCGGGTCGCTAGTTTAGTACAAATTTTAATTCTCTTCTCGCCTGACGAGGCCTCGCCTCGCATCTCCGAGAGGAAAAACATATTTATGGTGTTAACGCACATGCCCTTTTATGAATTTATTTAAGAATAATATAAATTCATATGGGTACCTATGTACTTTGTTTATAGGTTGTTAACTAAGGTGTGAAAAGCTCATTCATGCAGGAGTCTTATTTTTAAATTAACTTACTACGGAGAGGCTGTATAGGTTTCTGCTACTTTTATTCCCAAGGGTTGACACGCATCACTTTCAACCCGCTTTTAAGTTAAACAATGGCCTACTTTCAGAGCATGTGACTTGTAACATACTTTACATTGGTACAGAACAGATAACAAGTGTACTTACAGAAAGCAGCCAAACCAGCGCCAAAAGCCAACTGCTGGTGAGGCAGCATCAGAGGCCGTGGGCAAAGGGGCAGCGGCGGCGGCCACAGCGGACTCGCCTGCCCGCTGTCACTTCCCACCTCCACGTCTGACCCCGACTCGCTGCAAATGCTGGCGCTTCCAGTTTGATCATTTGTCTTTGGTTCCTCTAGATGACCATAAATGCGCGCGAAAAATTCCCGCGGCGATGACGGGCGCGGAGTCCGAATTGTAGTATCGGTTTCTTTAACGTGATCTTTTAAGTCGTCAGACATTTTTTATCACTGAATTTAAAGCACACTTCAGTGTCTTTGGTTTATAAATTAAACATTTCTGTTTTCTGTTTTACCGATTTATATGATTCAGTGTGACTTCGCACGACGTGCTATCTGAACCCTTCGGACACGTGGATTGACCGACGACTTCCCTCGTCAGGTGCAAATTCCCGTCAACCCCTAGGAACGTACCACGCCCCTTAAGCCCCATCTCGCTCCCGTGCGAAGGAAATCACGAAAAGGGGTGAGATGGTCCAATCATAAAATATTCGCGCAAACCCCGCCCCAAAAGGCCGGGCTACAAACTTTTTTATTTGTTCTATTTATAAAGTTTTTTTCAGGCTGTCAAGATTTCAAGACATGTGTCAAATTTACTTTTAAGATGTATCCAGTTTATTTGTTATTTTATAAGAGATAGTAAATATTTAAATGACAAGGATTGCTATTGTTAACATAATGCACCAATATGGTCCAGCTTTTGTCTTAGTTTGTGTTTTGATGAGTTTGTCTTTTAATTACACGTTTCCTTTGCACAGGGAGAAATTATGGATGACTTTTAACAGTAAGTAAAGGGGCTTACCCAGTCCACACACTAAAATTTTGTTATCTGTATTCGTCTTATTTCGTCTCACCTATTCGTGAGCTACGAAGCTAGCGATTCCAGGTTAGATCCCAGTTAATTCCAAACGTTAGAGTGATTATCATGACCTCGGGTATTTTATTCCTGAGTTCACCAGGTTATTTTTTTCTATTAGCGGCAATGCGGCTTCGCCCGCTACAAATTTCTGACATTTCCGGTGGATTTTCCTTTTTTGTAATACAAACCTTGTCCTGACAACAACGAACACAACAAAAAAAGAATTACTTATCCAATTTGGTGGAGTCGTTTGGAGTTATGCGCGTACATACATTTGTAAATAATTTATAGGCGATTCATTTTTATATAGATTATAAGTAAGTTTATCGTAATCTTAACTCAAGGGCATACCCAGGGCTGCGCTTGGGTTCTAGGTTACGATATAGATTTTGTATCGCTGTACTTTTGTTTTTAAGAGTATGTAAAGCAAACGCTTTTTATTGCCAACCTACGGATTAGACAATAAAAAGAAAATTTGCAATATTAACTCTCTTTATTTGCTTCATATGAGTGTGTTTGTGATAAAACTGATAAAGCAAGATGAATCCCAAATTTACTGCAGTTTTCTTGCTTATACGAGAGTAGAGTTAAATTGATCGAGAGGATTTAGGTTAAGGGGGCGAATGATGAGATGTAAAAACAAAAAATGATGATATCAATTATAACATCAAAATGCAAAACATGATGATCATTTGATTCTCATAATCTATGTTTAAACCTAAGTTTTACAATAAAATGATTTGAATTCAGATTGTAGAAGGTACTGCATGGTATTTTGAATATAGCTTATTTTACTAAATCATTTGACAAACTTTCATTTCGCAAAATGGTGCCTACATCCAGTCGCATTATTTATAAAAAAGTGGTCAAAAATCTAACCTAACCTACACATATTTAATAAGGCCATGTAGCCTATATAATATGTAATTGTTTAAGCACAAACAAGTTTTTGCGAAATGATACGTTTGTCCAAGCGTATTTTTGGTCAAAATTACGGACCTCTTATTTTAACACACGCGTTGTTGCTAGTCTTTATGCACTTCTTCTTTTTTTATTAATGGCGGTCCACCGCGATATTCCGCAGTGATTTTGCCAATGTCAAGTGAGTAGGTAGAGCAAATCCATAAACAGAATAAATCAAAAGTAAAAGCCGGACATCTTTCAATCCGCCATTTTGCCTCCCCGAAGGTTACCGGAAGCCAAATATGCGATTTACATTGGTTCTAAATAAATAACAACAGCACTATATACTTAGCAGTGTGTAGGATTTGTGAAGATTGTTATCATAACATTGTTAAGTATATTCGATATCGTTCATCGCACAGATACTGGAAGATGTCGATCGAGCCTCCAGGAATCAACCGTCGGTCGTTCAAAGAAAATGGCTGACGAAGAAAATGTTACAGTTGCCACTTACGATTTAACCTCGACGATGTCTGAACGAAAACTCGGCGGCGTGGATCTCCGACAGTACGAACAACTAGTTATTATGAAGAAGTACCCCTACTTGGATCTGAAGGAACTTGAACCAAAATACCACCCGTCTGCCGTTAAAACCGTGCGGCAGAATTCAAAATTCGCGCCAGTTTCAGAGTTTGGTAGGGACCCGAGCTTGTGCGAAGACGAAAGGCCGAACGTTGAAATATTGAATCGAGGGCTCTCTGGTTTCGCTATTCCACATATCGCCAAGGTGGGAGTTGTTGAAAAGCAGAAGCTAACCGACCAGAGACACGCGACTGATACCATATACACAACAAAAGAGTCGCCGCATATTTTAGTCTCAAGTCTCAGAGATGATATCAGACAATTTGCTGCGAAGAAGAGTGTTATGAATGATGATTAAATTAATGTTAAATTAAAATTCGTTTATTTGTCTAAGGACGTGGCGTGTCTACATAAATCAATCCGACATTTAGGGCTTAATTGGAAGAAAGTAGAGAAAGATAACGTTGACGTAACTTTGGTAACGCAGGTTTGAACGTACCTAACCTACTAAAAAACGGGAGATTGAAGAAATAATTTTTCCCATCCAGTCAAGTCATTGGCTGACGCAACCATTCAACGTCAATTGAACGGCGGGGCAAAGCTTTATGAATTGAAAACACTATCAGTATCACTATCACTATCCTCGTAAGAACCAATACCTATTTTAGTAATATTTAAATTACAAACTTTTTACACTAACACTACGGTGCCTTTTATGTGGTATATTATGTCCTCAAGCAAAACCCTGGGGAGTCCTTGAACCTTATTTCAATGGGGTAAGATGCAAAAGTGTATACTCGTACATATCTGAGAACTCGACTGTACCTATATTTTCTCTCGATCCAGGTCCTTGAAGGACACGGCACGAATTACACAGTAGCGGCGAGGCAAAAGCGAGGCACAGCGCAGCCGGCGGTGCGGCGCAGCACGGCTAGTAGCACATGACGGCGCGCGAGTTGTCGCTCGCGAGATAGAAGACTACATGTCTATTTCTGACCGTTCTAAATAGACAATGACGGGTAGTCTATGCAAGCATGTGTCCCGTCCAAAACCTTTATCATACAAAATGTAAGAAAGCGAAGAGTTGTGAATTATACACAAAAGGCGCGGACGCGTATGCTATAGACGCGGAATATGCGAAGAAAAAGCGCCTTCACCGTTTCTGTGTAATTCGTGCATTAGAGCGACGAGAAGTACCCAAACCCAAGCAACGGATATCCGGCCAGTTTCAGGATAAGTACGGGATAGCAATTTAGCAATTAGTTTATGAAGTTCTAGCATCCCGAGGGATGCCCAATAATGATGATTTCGTATATTAAACATACCAATATTTGAAAAAATTGTTTCGTCAGACCACAAAATGTAATTTAAGAAAAAACGATCCCCGCTATTTTCTCCTCTAAGCCAACTACAAAAGATCGATCTGCGTACATTTTCTTCTGGATGTAGAGTTTGAACAATTCGCCCATTTCGGTAACATTTTGCTTTGTTCTGGTCCAATGGTGAATTTTTTTCGAGTAAGTCCGTGGATCCGGAGATTACCCGTCGGATAGATACAAACTCACAAAATTCGCACTCGACCTTTATTATTTGTGAACTTAAATATGATATTAGTAGGGTTATGATTACTTATAATTTTGGTGACGTACCGTGGCTCTTGAATCCATGGAGTCGCCTTAATTTTGACGTTTCAGTACTATCATATTTCAAAATAAATGACTAAAGTACTAAAGACATAATAATTTGAAAGGTTTAGTTTTATTCAGGTTTGGTTCGGTTTATACATACCTAGTAATATCACATCACATCGCATCACATCACATCGGGAGACATCCTCCATACAAAAATGGATTTAAACTTTACTGGTTAAGCGGTTTAATGAATTAATTCATTTTGAAATATAACGTTGTATGTATATAGGTAATCATTCTGCCTTGCTAACGACAATGGCAGTATCTCAGACAAAACTCCTGTTGCAAATGCAACCTTATTATCAAGAGGATAGGACTGAATCTGCTTTGGCTATTGAATTTAAGATACTGCTTATTGGCTTAGGAGGTCAGAATTATGAAATCGCGACTCCATTGACCACGATTTGCCACCAAAGGTCCTAACCCTAGATAAAAGTACCGATTTTGCATAATTATGCACTGTGAGCGATCTCTTACGATGTCGTAACTGGTATCCGTTGCACTATACTTTTAAAGCTTGCTGCGTTTTGTGTGTAGTGTACAGTCAGCATCAAAAGTAGCTAAGCAGAATAACATGCTCAAAATCTTCTCCTGACAATAAAGTCGAGTGTACATCATTCATTTTGAGCTCTTCCGTTGCGTAGCTACTTCTGCTCCTGACTATACGTAGTGTGTGTCAGAGATGTGTTTGTTTCGTGGCTTTTATAATTTGTGTTGGCAGTATTATTTCGTCAATGTCAGGTTTAAGGCCTTTCTAAACTCTGGCCTAAACAAACAATATATTATTCTAGCATCTCATTCTTACGCAACACTCCGACCCTACGCTGGCCCATGATGGTCTATCGTGTACAGGAGCCATCACGTTTACCGTGAACGAAGCATGAGTGTGGCGTTGACTTTCCGAAAATCGAATTTTACTGCAAGCGATTTTTCCATTCGCAAAATCTCTCAATTCTTATTTTTCACTTCGTTTTTTTTCCCAGAGGGTAATTTTCTGAAAATTGTTTTTAACCAAAAGTAATATTTCCATTCCCAAATACTTCTCGCGCGTCGCGTGCTTTACACATTCGTTTACATTATCACTAGGAAATATTATTATGTGCATTTTTTCTCAATTCGATTTTTACCCCTTAACTTCTACTCTATATTATTTTGAATAGAATAGAATATAATTTATTTGACACCAAAAAATAAATAACATTTAGAAAAGAATATACACTATGCACGTATTCTGGCGCCAAAAAGGTTCCAACTCAGCATAATGCTGTGGTCAGTGGACCGCAGCGCTGGTTTTCGGTTGGCACCTTTGGTTGAACCATCAATTAAAATTAAACATGACAATCTATTGTAGGTATACACTACGGACAGCATTTAAAAAGACGTTACAAAAATAAATTTCATCCCATTCAAATATTAAACCTAACATAACATACCGTGTCTAATCCTATAAGATAGCATAAAATAAGTAATAGTAGTAATAATAAAGAAAAATACAGAAATATCTAAAATAATAATAATAATAAAAAAACAATGTTTTAAAATATGAACATGAAAACTGGACAGTGATCCAAACAATTACAATTAAACTTAAAACTAATCTTGGTTTTGTAAAAGAATGCATTTTAATTTTATCCTAAATGTTAGAGTGGTCTTTAGCAGTTTAACGGGAGGAGGTATGTCGTTCCAACATTTAGAAGCAGCATACCGAAAACTACCACGAAATGCTGTCGTTCCGTGATGAGATGTTGACAGGCGGCAAGTAGACCCTCTGGTCGGATACTGGCTTTGATCCGACACCCATGCTAACTTTTCATAAAGATAATCAGGCGAGTTATTTTTAATTATGCCGAAAAGCATTGTGGCAAAATGCAACTGTCGCCTGGCTTTCATTTTAAGAAGGCATGAGTTGTTCAGATATGGGGTGACGTGAGAGCGAGGCGGAATGAAGAAGCAGTATCGAGCGCACGCATTTTGTACTCGCTGGACCAGTCGTTCTGTTTTACCTAGTAAACAGGAACTATAAACTGTGTCTGCGTAGTTTAATTTAGACAAAACTAATGATTCGCACAGTTTGATACGGAGCTCTTCACTAAGGTATGGTCGAATTCTATAGAGAATTTTTAAGCGGTAGAAACAGTTTCTGATGACTTTAAGCATGTGACTTTCAAACCGAAGAGTGCTATCAACTATCAGACCTAGATTTTTAGCTTCCGGTACTCTATCTATGCAAATTCCTTCAATTTTCAATTCAAGGGCTTTATTGGTAATTTTTTCTATTTGATTTTTTGAACCTAGGACCATGTATTGAGATTTAAGTGGATTTAAGACTAAAGAGTTCTTGTTAGACCATTCACAGATCCGATTCAGGTCTTCGTTCATTTTGCTAGCACTTGTTTCTAAGTTACTAGGATTAGTGGACATGTAAATCTGCATATCGTCAGCATATAGGTGATATTTACAGTGCCTAATACAGTTTACAATATCCGCGCTGTACAAAATAAATAGGATAGGGCCTAATATGGGGAACCCTGCGGCACGCCACGGGTCACGGGTTTGACATCGGAGATCATTTTCATTCCATCAGATCTGCGTATTTCACCTTGTTGAGATCGATTACTTAAATAGCTATTGAACCAAGCGATGGTCGATTTTTCAAAACCATAGTACGACAATTTTGACAAAAGCAGCGTAACGTTTATGGAATCAAAGGCCCGTGAAAAGTCTAGTAGGGCGAGTAAAGTGCCCATTCCTTTATCTTGCGCACTTAAGACATTATCAATGACATCTAACAAAGCTGTCGCAGTACTACGACCTTTTCGGAAACCTGACTGTTTTGATGGAAGAATTTTATTGGTTTCAAGATACATCGTCAACTGTTTGCAGACGGCTTTCTCTAATATTTTGGATAAGAAAGGCAAAATACTAATAGGCCGCAATTCTGTGGCATCTTTCGGATTTGATGTTTTAGGAATCGGTCTCACTAAGGCAATTTTCCATGAGTCAGGAAACGTTGAAGTTCGAAGGGATTTGTTTATAATGAATGTTATAATCTCAAGTGTTTGTGGTAATGTTAGTAAGATCATACTTAGAGATATATGGTCTACTCCTTGTGCATCAGACTTAAGGTCTTTAATGATTTTGGCTATATCATGAGTGTGTAATGTACTAATTTTAAAAGACGAGGTACCAAATTTATTAAACTCATAGTATGTCAGATCTGAAATATTAATTTCATTGGTACCCGGTACGTTAAGGAAATGCGTATTTAAATTGTTGGGTTTGTAAGGTTTTAGCCGGATATCCTATTCGATATCTTATTGAATAATGTTATTGCTGCAAAGTAGTTGAACATCGTGATTGTTTTTATTGTTTTAAATTAACAATATTAAACTTATTTTGTAGTTGATTGTGGATAAATGTCTGTGAATTTATATTAAAGAGTATTTTAAACCATTAAACTGTTATGGACTTTATAAATAGATGTAAAACATGGCGGGAGGACACTCTCAACTGATCCGCTAAGGAGTTAAGACTTGCAACTAGAATAAGCTAGGAATTGATACCGACTTGTAACTGTATTATTTAAATATATACCATCTAACGTGCTGTAAGTGTTTCTGCTTCAAATACCCTCCCTCATACTTCAGCAAGTGGGGATTATCTGTACGCAATGCCACGTATTCATACGCCCTCACCATCCACAAAGAAGAAATCACGGCGTAAACATAAGAGCAACGACACTCGTTGCCACCGCCGTAACGACAGGAATAATGAAGAAGCCGCGGTACAAGAAGATGACGACGAGACATGCTCTCGCAGCCGGTCAAGGAATCGCGACACGCCCAAGCAGCGCAGGGAGAAGCGCCGCCAGGACAACACTGACACGCGGAAGCGTAAGCGCACCAAACGAAGCCGTTCGCAGTCGAAGAAGCGTAGACGGGAAGCAAGAAGCAGACGTCATCGAGCGTCTCCGAGCAGCAACGGCAGTTCGAGCCAGCATCGCGCGCGCAGCGCGGAGCCACGGCGAACGCGCAGCCCCGAGCGTCATCGGCGGCGGCGCAGCCCGGAGCCGCAGCGAGCGGCGACCCCACCGCAGCTAGCGGGAACCCTACCGCAGTTGCCACAACTTGGATTGACAAGGTCAAGTGAAACTTTTCTAAATACTAAGGAATTGCATGATATTTTTACTAGTCTCGGTTCATTTAAAAAACCCACTTTTTATAACAATGTTGTGCCTACTTTTGACCCGTCGTTACCAGGTATTGATCTATGGATAAATAAAGTAAATCAATGTGCTTCTATTTATGGATGGGATGACCTCCAAACGATACATTTTTCGTTGCAAAAATTAACGGGTAATGCGAAAACCTGGTACGACAGTCTACCGTCTATGTTGTTCACGTGGAGGGAATGGCAAGTAAAACTGTTGTCAGCTTTTCCCTTCGAACAGAATTACGGTAAATTGTTAGATGACATGTTGAGACGTAAATATAAGTTAGGTGAATCTGTGGAAAACTATTTTTACGAAAAAATGTCCCTACTTAACCAATGTCAGATATCTGGAAAAAACGCGGTCGACTGCATCATATACGGGCTATCTGATAGAACTTTAAGAACCACAGCTCAAGCTCTCCGTTGCAAGGAACCTGAACAGTTATTAGAGTTTTTAGCGAGCAGTAAGGAATTTTTTATCTACCCACATAAACTACCAGACTCAAAAAGTAAACAAAGTAATGAGTCTGTAGCCAGAACAACTCAACTATGTTTTAACTGTCGTGATAGGGGTCACATTTCTACTAATTGCCCTAAGCCATTAATTAAATGTACCAAGTGTAATAAAATCGGACACAAGGCGGAGAACTGTTTTTCTAGGGACATTCAAGAAAAACTCAAATCGACTAACGTTATCTGTAATGGGGGTAGCGATGCAAAGTACTATAAAAGGATTAAAGTAAACAACAACGACTTTAATGCTTTTATTGATCTCGGTAGCGAAGTAACTATTATTAAGTTTAGCGAGACTGTATTATTAGGTGAACCGGTAAAACTTTCAACTGTTAAAGCAATTAAATCTTTTGGGAATTCGATGGTTCCTATTCTAGGCGAATTAGAAGTACGAATTGCAATCGATGATGTCACCGGCAATGTAAAAGCATTGGTCGTCGACGATCACTACATGAATGTATCTGTACTGGTTGGACAAGACTTCACTGACCAGCGGCATGTCCTTATTGTTAAAAATAATAAACAGTTGACTTTTCATACTGTCAACAATGAGTTACCTGCCCTCGATTACGAGGACGTTGATTACAATATACGTCTACGATCGCGTGAGGATAAGAAAGTAGTAGGTCAATGTACACTTGAGGTCTTTACTGACCCAAGGTATGAGGGTAACTTGTACGTGCCGTCTACGGCTTTAGGCACTGTCGGTAGTGAAATTGTCATACAAGACGGCGTTTACTCCTTTGATGATAGGGGAAGGGGTTGTTTACTCTTACTACAGGGGGGTAGCACGCCAGCTTATCTAGAACAAAATACCGTCGTTGCTCGAGCGAGACAGTACGTAGAGGTGCGCAGTTGTTTGAGAGTCACTCAAGGAGAATCGATTGCTCCTTTAAATGTTGATGATATTAAAATCGAAGCACAGATAGGTGACGATCATAAAACACGTTTGGTGACGCTCCTTAATGATTACCGAGATTGTTTTGCTATGAATTTACTGGAACTGGGCTGTGTTAAGGATACGGAGATGAATATTGAACTGAGCGATGCACGACCGGTAGTTTATGGACCATACCGACTATCACATACCGAAAGGCAGGTGGTAAGAGATATGGTGGGTGAACTGGTCGATGCGGGCATTGTTCAAGATTCAATCTCCGATTACGCGAGTCCAGTCCTATTGGTAAAGAAAAAGAACGGTAAATATAGGCTATGTGTGGATTACAGGGCTTTGAATAATAAGACCGTTAAGGAACGTTACCCTATGCCTATTATCGAAGACCAGATTAGTAGACTCGCCGACAAGAAATATTTTACTGCCTTAGACCTTGCTAGCGGATACTATCAGATCCCAATATCTTTAGATTCTCGCCATTTGACCGCATTTGTCACCCCGGACGGGCAGTATGAGTTCACGCGTATGCCGTTCGGGCTGGCAAATGCTCCTGCTGTATTTCAGCGAATGATTAACCGTGTGCTGGGCCCCGTTAGGTTTACTGATGCCATTACGTACATGGATGACGTGCTTATAGCTTCATGTACTATCGATGAGGGATTAGACAAGTTGAGTGGTATATTAGAGATATTTAAGAGGGCAGGGCTAACCCTCAACTTGGATAAGTGTTTATTTTTATCTGAAAAGATAGATTATCTTGGTTATGAGATTTCATCAGACGGAGTACGCCCTGGGCAAAAGAAAATTCAATCGGTAATAGACTTTCCGCAGCCAAAGAATCAGCATCAGGTTCGGCAGTTTTACGGCCTCGTTAGCTATTTTAGGAAGTTTATTAACAATTTTGCTAGTATCGCGCATCCTATTACGTCTCTGCTTAAGAAAAACGCCCCTTTTATTTGGACCGATAAACAAACTGAAGGTTTTACAGTTTTAAAGGATAGATTGAGTTGTAGACCTATTTTGACCATCTATGATCCAAACGCTAAATTCACAGAGGTGCACACAGATGCAAGCAAACATGGCTTTGCTGGTATTTTACTGCAAAAACGTGATGATACTGAACCTTTGCGTGTAGTTGCCTATTATAGTCGACAGACTGCCCCCGAAGAGAAAAATTTCCATGCGTACGAGCTAGAAACTTTAGCCGTTGTAGAATCTCTTAAGAAATTTCGTGTGTATGTTCTTGGAACGCCTTTTAAAATTGTTACGGACTGCCGCGCTTTAAGAACGACTCTGATTAAACGCGACCTCATACCTAGGATCGCTAGATGGTGGTTGCAACTCCAAGAATTCCAGTATGAGATTGAGTATAGACCGGGTACGAAGATGAACCACGTAGACGCCCTTAGCCGTAATATAGGTGGCACTCAGCTAGTAGAAGATTGTGCGACGGGTAATGAGTTCCTTCCGAACGTTATGCATATTGAAGTAGATAACTGGTTATTGACACTACAATTAGGTGATGAGGAGTTAGGCCGCATCACACGGATTTTGAACACTACGGATAGTCAGAAGAAGTTAAGTCGATTAAAAGCAATTACGTAATTAAAAACAATCAGCTGTATAGGTATATTGATGATAACAACAAAGAGTTGCGTTGGGTAGTACCTAAAGGGGCAAGGTGGCAGATATGTAAGCTAAACCACGATGACATAGGTCACTTTGCTTTCGAAAAAACATTTGAACGTATCAAAAAGACCTACTGGTTTCCGAATATGAGACATTTCATTAAAAAGTATGTGAAGGCTTGCCTTAACTGTGCATATCATAATGAAAATGCCAATGCTAATGAGGGATATTTGCACCCAATTGAAAAGGTATCTACGCCTTTTCATACTTTACATATCGACCACCTTGGCCCATTTGTTAGAAGCAAAAATGGAAATGCATATCTCTTAGTCGTTGTTGACGCGTTTACAAAATATGTATTTGTAAAGCCTGTCAGAGACACGAAAACTCGAAGTGTAATTAAGATTCTAGACGACATATTTTATATGTTTCGAACTCCAACCCGAATAATCTGTGACAGAGGTAGTAGTTTTACATCACACGCTTTTAAAGATTTTTGTCAAAACAAACAAATAAAAGTAGTTTACAATGCAGTAGCCTGCCCTAGGGCTAATGGGCAGGTTGAAAGGTACAATAGGACGATACTCAAATCATTAAGTACTCAAAATGACGGGTGTGATGAAAAAGTTTGGGATACCTCAGCCGGAATAGTCCAGTGGGGTATAAATAATACCCTGCAGAAATCAATAGGTAAGACTCCGGCGGAGGTTTTGTTTGGGGTTGGTATGAACAGCGAGATTAACAGTCAGTTCGAGTCTATATTAGAAGTCACGCGATCTAATGTTGATGTAGATGAAATTCGCGATAAGGCGATTAAAAATATTAAGGACAGTCAGTCGTCACAAAAGAAATATTATGATAGGAGCCGGAAGCCGGCCACTTGTTATAATGAAGGAGATTTAGTTAAGATAACGAAGGTTAGTAATGACAATGATGGCAAAAGCAAAAAGTTACTGGATAAATATATAGGGCCTTTTAGAGTTGTAAAGGTTCTAGGAAACGACCGTTACCAAGTGTCGGATGTAGAAGGCTTTAAACGAAAAAATAAAAGAAAGTATAAGACTACAATTTCTGCTGATAGAATGCAGCCATGGATACACTTGGCTGCATTAGATCTGCATAAGGAGTAACGATATATGATTGATTAAGTCATAATGTTTGTCAATATGGATAAGAAGTAAAGTATTGTTACAAATAAGATTAGATTACTAGTGTTTGTTAATATGTTTAGTAAAAATAATAAATAAGTGGTAAATTGTTACCGGTTAATTGCTATTTGGAAATAAAATATAAAGAAGTGATGAAATACTTATTTAATTCGGGGAACCACATATACTGCCCAACTTTTTTTTTCTAGATGATGCTGCGGATACTGCAGCATGTTGAGCTGCGGAAACTGCGGCATGTTGGGGTTGCGGATACTGCAATGAGACGAGCTGCGGCTACTGCGGTATATGAAGTTGCGGATACTGCAACGAGATGAGCTGCGGATACTGCGGCATAATGAAGTTGCGGACGCTGCGACGAGACGAGCTGCGGATACTGCGGTATATGAAGTTGCGGATACTGCAACGAGATGAGCTGCGGATACTGCGGCATAATGAAGTTGCGGACGCTGCGACGAGACGAGCTGCGGATACTGCGGTATGATGAGGTTGCGGCCACTGCGACGAGACGAGATGTAGATACTGCGGGATGTTGACATAAGCTGCGGATACTGCGGCGAGCTAACTAGTTTACTGATATCGTTTATTATTGATAGAATATGAGGTTGTCATTGTAAAATGAATATCAAATACGACGTATCTCTGCACAGGTCTGATAGCCTAGAGTGTAAGGTGGCGTGTGTGAGGACATCACACGCGTCAGGATGGACGAGTGTAAGGTTTTAGCCGGATATCCTATTCGATATCTTATTGAATAATGTTATTGCTGCAAAGTAGTTGAACATCGTGATTGTTTTTATTGTTTTAAATTAACAATATTAAACTTATTTTGTAGTTGATTGTGGATAAATGTCTGTGAATTTATATTAAAGAGTATTTTAAACCATTAAACTGTTATGGACTTTATAAATAGATGTAAAACATGGCGGGAGGACACTCTCAACTGATCCGCTAAGGAGTTAAGACTTGCAACTAGAATAAGCTAGGAATTGATACCGACTTGTAACTGTATTATTTAAATATATACCATCTAACGTGCTGTAAGTGTTTCTGCTTCAAATACCCTCCCTCATAGGTTGATTAAAGTGGACGGGGAGATCAGGGTCTTTATGGTTGCGAAGAACTGAGGACTTTATTTTTTTCCAAAGGGCTTTAGGGTGTTGCGCTTTGCTGTTTATATAAGAATCGAAGAATGCCCGTTGTTCATTATAGAGGGCAGTATTGACTAGGCTTTTGAAGTCTTTGTATACTTGCTTGTGTACATCGGATTTAGTTACTCGAAACTTATCGTGTGCTTCGTTTCGAAGTTGCATCATGAGTTTAACATTATCTGTAATCCAAGGATAACTATTTTGTTTAATGGTAACTGTTTTTTCTGGTGCATGTAAGAAGAACAAATCAGTTACATATTTATTAAATATAAAAACCATATCATTAACATCATCCTGAATTTTAATCACATTCCAATCTATGGAGTTTAAATCATCATAAAAGTTTTTTAAAATTATGTCTTTTAGAGGTCTGTAAGTTATTCTTTGAGGAAGTATTTTTGGCTTTTTAAAATAACATTCAACCGCGAGAAAAGCATGCCTACCTAGCTCAGGCTCATAGTTCACAGTAAGGTTGCGCACAGTGATGTCAGTGCATACCAAGTCAATCAGAGTTTCATTATTTTCAGTAAAATGAGTTGGTTGACTTACTATCTGATTTAAACTTATGATCTGTAAAAAGTCATTAAAGCGCTTGGTTTTACCGTCGGTGATATTAAGCAAATTGACGTTAAAATCTCCTAAAAGTATTATATGATCTCTGTGAGAAAATGATGTCACAGAATCCGTTATGGCATCAAGGAAAACATCAACGTCTTGCCAAGGCGGGCGATACGCTGTACCGATGACAACCTTAGTACAGTTTATGGTTAGGCTTATCCACATTTGTTCGACGGAAGGTACTACGGGGTGAGAGATGATCCTAGCGTTGAGTCCGCGTTTTATATAAAACCCAACTCCTCCCCCGCGGTCCCTTACTCCCCGCAAACGGGGCTGATGACGTAGCCGATAGTCTGGTAGCACGGGCGCTCTGCCCTCCTCGTCCTCACGCAACCATGTTTCATTGATACACATCACATCCACAGAATGACGCTCCATAGCAGCTATAAACTCACTGTGACGTGTTCCAAGTGACCCGGCATTAAATAAACCAACTGTAAAATGTTTATTGCTATGGAGGCCGGCAGTTAAGTGATGTTTTGTTGCGGCGAGCTTTATAGAATATGCATAAATCAAATAAAACATATGAGAAACCTACTTTCTTAAATAAATTACTATTACTTGCTATGTTATGAACTTGAAGAGTAAACAGAGTGCTTTTCAGTAATGAGAATATACACAAATTCTTACATCTGAAACACGGCATAATTAATTTTATATTGCACGTAGCGGGGAGAATTGTACCTAAGTACAATCTTTCTTTTTGTAATAAACTTATCAAACATATTGTAAAATATAACTAATAAAAGAGTTAGTGCAAACCAAAAAATTTGCTTAACTCTGCCTCTGAACGCAGGCGGCATCGAGGCGACCCGTGCTCTTTGCGCGCGAAGACAATCCCGTCGCGCGTCCATACGTACTTCCATTGCGCCCGGGTGGCGTCTTCTCTCGCTTTATAAAACACCTGTCGGTTTTGCCGGGTCAGCCGCTCGTTTACATAAAAACGAGTCACAGTAGAAGTGAGGCCCTCCGTAGTGGCACCACGCCGGACTCGCGCCGCTGCCAGCAGCTGATCTCGATGCGCGCGCCGAGCCAGGCGCACGACGAGGGGGGGCGGGCGCGGCGAGCTGCTACCCTCCCGCGCAACCCGCACGGGACCGGCGCGTTCCGCGCTCACAATATCACGCTCCTCTTAATGTAACACCTAACTTAGATGGTAGATTGAGTACGATATGTAACGTACGCTCATTTTTTTCCTCTGGGACACCGGCAACTTCGATATCATTATTTTTGGTGTTTGTGAGGGTTTTAAATAATAAATATGTTACAGAATTATATAACATTTAATATCAGCTAAAGGGAAACTTATCAAAACGTGTGGGCCTAGATAATTAGCAAAAGGTGATGATGGTTAAAGGATCAGGTATATATACCTACTTTTGTTTTTTACCCTTTAATAATGTATTTATTGCACAACCTTAATGTAATATCAAGGACAACTAAAATATGACCACTTAATAAATGGATTGAATGGATTCTTCTTTTGCAGTTGTAATGCTTAATTCAGTTATATTTTAGGTACGACAAAAGAGCAATAGTTTTTTCCCTTTCTTACACTTGAAAATAATCAAAGAGAGGGCTATCTTTATTTGACAGATCTCGTTTAGATGGATGGATGCTGAAGGAAATATTATTACGTTTATTTTTATTAAATTAAGAACATTTTTTTGCCACAATGGTATTAGGCTATAGTAGTGTGGTGGTTTCCTACTACGTAGTTGGTTACTACTACAGTCTACAGAATTATTATAGTTCCAACTGTCACCACCTCACCACTTAACTCATTTTTACTGTTATTATTTCATTGCTAAATATCCAGTATTCAGTTCATTAAAACGCTCTGAAAAACTGAGCTCTCAGTCAGAATATCTGTCAATAATGTCATTCTGACATTCTGTTTTCTCAAGGGGAGGGGAGTCTGTCTAGTGTACCTCTACTTACTACAAAATTACAATTTTATGATCGCTGTCCCTTTCATTCTCGTATTATCACTATTTCTAGAATGAGATACTGTTAGTAGTATCTCTATCGAACTTTTCAAAGACTATGTTAAGGAATAAGGGCCCTATTGTAATCATGATCATTGGTAGAATTTTGCTTAACATTCAATTCAAGAGTAATAAATACGTACAGTAAAACAAACTCGAATACAAATACCATTGATCTCAATTGCCGACCAATAAAGCCAATTTATATTTAAATAGAGTAATGATTAACAGTTTCTGAAAACTTCCTCGTTATTTAGACGTGTTGTAAAAGTTTTTATCGATTATCTTTAGGTAAACATAAAAATAAAAGTATATTTTAGTGATCGTCGCTCAAAAACAACTATAACAACGTAAGTTTTTTTAAATTGTGTTACCTTTGTTATTTTATAACCTAGTAAAAAATAGTTACTAAACCAAACTATTATTAGGTTATTTCAGGTAAAAATGGAGTTGAAATGTAAAGTCCAGAACTACGACTGGGGTAAAGTCGGTGAAGATAGTATGGTTGCCCAATTAATGTCTAGTGCAGACCCCACTGTCACCATAGACCTTGATAAACCCTATGCGGAGTTGTGGATGGGTACTCATCCGAATGGACCCTCCCTTATAATAGAGCGAGATGTCTATTTATCTGATTATATTAAGGATAACTTAGATGCCATCGGACCTGCGGTGAAGAAGAGGTTTGGAGTTGCTGTGCCATTTTTATTCAAGATCCTGTCAATAAGGAAAGCATTGTCTATTCAAGCGCATCCGAATAAGGTATTTGTTTGTAACAGGACAAGATTAACAACTCTGAATTGTTTGTTGTAGAGTAATGTCTCATTAAAGGATATTATCGTAACTTCTCTTTAAACATGCAATCAATGTGTTTGTGGCACTGGCAAAGATTAATTTACAGCCATGGTCCTCGGAAAAAGTGATACAACGTTACATCTCTACATACTGACAAGACACGTATATTGTCATATCACTTTATCCAAGGACAGCAGAAGGCATTCTATGCAATAACCCTAATAACTATGCGTTATCTTCTAGATACATGCTGAAGAGCTTCATAGAAACTTTCCTGATTTGTACAAGGACGACAATCACAAACCTGAATTAGCTATAGCTTTGACTCCATTTGAGGCTTTGTGCGGTTTCAGGCCTTTGGAACAGATCAAGGATCATCTTAGAAGTAAGTAACTTTATGCCTTGGTGTTATTTCAATGGGAACTGGTGACGATATAAAAATAAATAAATAAATATCAGGGGACAATCTCACACAAATTGACCTAGTCCCAAACTAAGCTCCAGGCCTCTACTATAAGTACTTGACAATAATAAACATATTTAAATAGAGAAATATATACTTAAATATATAGAAAACATCCAAGACTCAGAACAAATATTCGCCCTCATCACACAAATATCTGCCATTACCGGAATTTGAACCCAGGACCGCTGTCTTCGGAGGCAGGGTCACTCCCAACTACACCAACGTGTTGATTGATGATTGAAGCTGAAAACACATGTCTATACCTTATAGCTGTATACATAGATGGTGGTCATCTTTGTGGAACAGTCAACATTATTGTACTCCCTATTAAGGTTATAACTCATGGCTGTATGTCATAACAAACTTGTTCAAGTCAATTAGGTTCATGTAAATTAGGTAAGACTTGCATAAGAGTGTGTGAGAGTGAGTGAGAGAAATCCTTTTTAAGAGCTCTTTTCTTTTAACCTCTCATATGCGGGAGGTAAAAAAAAATACCAAGTTCTAGTCTCTTCGGATTAGGATATCGTCCAAATATCCAAATTCTGTGGGCAGATCTGCCCCTAAGCATATGAGTGGTTAACGCTGTATATTTTTTCATATGATCATCATTTAAAAACCCTTGAGTTTGCTGTTTAAAACATGTTTAATGTTTATAAATAGCAACTTCCGCACCACCAGTGGGGGAAACTTAATACCCTCACTCTGTCAAAATATTTAACTCGAAATTAATCATACTTTTATCCGTATGTTTCGACCCGATACGCAGGGTCCGTCCGGATCGCTACCACCATCCATTAATCACCCGCCAAGCAACAGTGTTCGCATTGTTGTGTTCCGGTGTGGGATAAGATGACTGGTGTAATTACTAGAGGCATTTCATCTTAGTCCTCAGGGTTGACAACGCATTTGAGGTCTTAGGATTATAGTCTTGAGAATTCAAATGTCTATGGGTCTCAGATTCCACTTACCATCAGGTGATCTGAGTGCTCGTGTGCCTTCTCCTTAACATCAAAAAAAAAAAAACACGAGACAGGAACCTGTTAATGTGGGTAAGGAACATCGTCGCATCATCGCGAGGCCCTCGGATGTTCTCAAAAACCTTTTGGCGTGTACTTTTGGATTTTCCATACTTTTTCAAATTTACTTTCGGCTGTGAGGCGGGAGGCCCACACCGCCCACGCCTTACGCCGCCCCTGCACACCACCGCAGACCATAGTTACTAAGTAATCATAAAAAATATCTGCATCACAATTTTCATTTGAAATAGTTATGTCTTAAGCATTAGTACAACACCACTCTCTATAAGGCCAGTATTCTTCTCCCATTATTTTGACGACACGTTGGCCTAGTTGTGAGTGACCCTGCCTCCGAAGCCAGCGGTCCTGGGTTCAAATCCCGGTAAGGGCAGATATTTATGTGATGAGCGTGAATATTTGTTGTCTTGGATGTTTTCTATGTATTTAAGTATGTATGTCTCTATTTAAGTATGTTTATCGTTGTCGAATACCCACAGTACAAGCCTAGAGCTTAGTTTGGGACTAGGTCAATTTGTGTGAGATTGTCCCCTGATATTTATTTGTTTATTGCAAGAGGCTGTTTTGAATAGATCCTCCAATCTTCTTATTCTGTAAATACTTATGAATATTGTATACTTTCAGAATTACCAGAACTCACAAATATATTATCAGAAGAGAGTGTGAGGGATATTTTAGCTCACGAGGAACAGGGAGACAGCGGCATCCCCCTGAAACAGGTGTTCAACTCCCTGCTGACCAGCGACAAGGCCCTGGTGGCTGACAGTCTGAAGAAACTGCTGGAAAGGTTGGAGAAGGAAGGTAAGGTCACATTAATGAAACTTAGGCTCTTGGGAGGAATGGATGTAGAAAAGTGTTTCCCAGAAATAAGTAATAAAGTCTATTACAGTTGTATTTTAAAGTAATCAACAGATGTACAATATTAGAATTATTTTAAATATTTTTCCAGGTATTAATTTGAAGTCTTATTTAAATAACAGGGTGGAAAATTAAGATGGGTTGGTAAGGGACCTTTTTCTCCACAAGTATGTGGCATGTGGTACATAGTGTTATCAAAATCGAAAGAAGTCTTACTTAGCTGAGCCCTACATAAAAAATCAAGAGTCGGAAGTGACATTATCACCGTCTCTTTCCGTCCACTTACAAGAGAAAAAGATATATATAAAGCATTTTTGAAAGTACAGGGTGTTTGGGCGCTGGGTGCAAAGTTTGATGAGGGTGATGGGTGAGGTATTTTTGAACATTTTTAGCCATGTAATGTGTTAGACAAAATTTAATAATTTCTGATGCCTCCATTTTGCTTTTGTCACAACAAAGATGCTTAAAACTCGTTTAATTTAGTCCAATAGACATTAGATAATCCAAAAGAAATGATTTTGTTTACAAGGTAACGCTTATTGGGGCACTATTAACACGTAGGTAACTACCAAATGCTGGCTATTGTAAAATACTTCAATTTTTATAATTAAAATGTACTAAATTTCGTCTAAGACATATGGCTAAAAGTGTACAAAAATACCTCGATTATACCCCATCAAGCTTTGCACCTAGTGACCAAACACCCTGTATTATCAGCAAAATGAAGTTCATCAAGGTTATTTCACATTTATATTGCACATGCAAATGGCGTCTTAAACGAGATTAGTTGACAATAATGATAGTTAACAGATAAGGTTTACTTCTCAGTCGTTAAATAGATAAGGTTTAATCATCACGAGTTCACGACATTCGCCTTCGCCTAGAAAACACCTAGAAAACATATCTTTTTGTCTCTACTTTACCTATTGATATTGGTGAAGTTTGAAGGCCAGATCCGAACATAAAATACTACTCATTTTGAAAAATAACACACTTCTAGCGTGCAAAAACGAGTTACTATATAAATTACTTTTTCTCAAACATGCTCGGAAATGTATGCATTAATATCACGAAATGAAGACATGAAGTTTCTTGGTTATGGCTCCCTACATTAATGCATGAAAAACCTAAGAAAAACCATTATTGTCCGAAGCTCTAACTCTTTCAATTTGTTTACTAACATTAAATTGACAAAGAAAAAAATACATACTTCCAACCACCATTAGCACCACCACGCTGTAACCATACTTGCGACATTAAATAAAAACTTAATGTCCAGTTAAACATGGTGCTCGAATAGCTTGTTCAAATGGATGTTTAAAAAATGAAAAAGCGGCAAATAAAAAAAATACTTGATTACCTGGTAGTTATTTTAATTTTAATATTTCTTCACTTTTCTTGAGAAAAGTACTATACAATCCTCGGCCGGAACAGGGCTCGTTTTGCCTGTGCCCAAGTCCAGGAATGTTATTTATATTTTTTACGATAAGGAGAAGGCACACGAGCACTCTGGCCACCTGATGATAAGTGGAATCTGAGACCCATAAACATTTAAATTCTCAAGACTATTATCATAAGACTGCAATCCTAAGACCCAAATGCGTTGCCAACACTGAGGACTAAGATGGAACGCCTCTATGCTAGTAATTTCAACAGTTGTCTTATTCCCATATTGGAACACAACAATGCGAAGACTGTTGCTTGGCGGTTGGTTAATGGATAAGATGGTGGTAGCGATCCGGACGGACCCCGCACAGGGACCTACCACCACTAATCAGCAATCCCTTACCCTCCCTTCACGGCCTCTGCAGTAATGTTGGTCATACACACTCTAAAAAACAAAATTTGTCTTTCCTGTGGTCAATAGTGTATACGCTTTTGTGCATATCTAATATATAAAATTCTCGTGTCACAGTTTTCGTTCCCATACTCCTCCGAAACGGCTTGACCGATTCTCATGAAATTTTGTGAGCGTATTGAGTAGGTCTGAGAATAGGCCAACATCTATTTTTCATACCCCAAAGTGACATAAAAAAAAAAAAGAAAAAAAAAAAAATGCAGCGGGTGAAGCCGCTGGCGGATCGCTAGTAAGTTATATATTCATAAGGTCTTAGCAGTACTGACGCTGTTTATGCGGGAATGGGCTTAGACAAAAAATTTGGCCTTAAAAACGTTAACATCCGGTATGCCCACAGGAAAGACGATAACTTAAATCTGTGTATGAACCATGTACTATTTAAATGATTTGAATGTATAATATTTGACGACTCGTTGGCCCAGTTGGGAGTGACCCTGCCTCCGAAGCCAGCGGTCCTGGGTTCAAATTCCCGGTAAGGGCAGATTAGTGTGATGAGCGCGAATATTTATTCCCGAGTCTTGGATGTTTTCTATATATTTAATTATGTATTTCTCTATATAAGTATGTTTATCGTTGTCTAGTACCCATAGTGCAAGCCTAGAGCTTAGTTTGGGACTAGGTCGATTTGTGTGAGATTGTCCAGTGATATTATTATTGTATTCCAGACGCGTCAGTGCAGTCCTCGCTGCTGCTCCCGCTGCTGCGGCGGCTGCACGGCGACTTCCCCGGCGACGCGGGCTGCTTCGCGCCCTACCTCATGAACTACCTGGAGCTGCGCCCCGGACAGGCCATCTTCCTCAACGCCAACATGCCGCACGCGTATCTCAGCGGAGGTATGCCACATTCCAGTACAGGTGCTGGGACTCTATCCAAAAACATGCAGTTAAATTGAACAAAAGTATTCTCAATGTTTTTCAAAGGAGTGTCTATAAATATCTTAAACATCTAACCTAAACTAACCTACGTATGAATGTTTAAGATACCCTGAAAACATTGGTTTCAGCAGAAAATAGCGTTCGATGAAGTGATGAGTGGTGGTAGGGCCCTGTGCAGGGTCCGTCCAGATCGCTACCACCATGTAATCCATTAACCACCCGCTAAGCAACAGTGTTCATATTGTTAAGTTCCGGAGTGGGGATAAGACAACCGGTGAAATTACTAGCATAGAGGCATTCCATCTTAGTCAGGGTTGGCGACGCATTGGAGGTCTTTGGATTATAGTCTTGAGAATTCAAATGTCTATGGTTCTCAGATTCAGAGTTACCTTTTAAGTATTCGCCTGTATATTTTATTAGCTGTTACCCGCGACCCCGTCCGCGTAGAAGTCGTTTATCGGTATTCCCGCAGGAACTGTCCAATATTCCGGTATAAAAAGTAGCTTATGTCCTATTTTAGGACCTCGCCCTTAATGTGTGCCAAACCCATAATGTCACCCAAAATGTGTAACTATGATAGTAGACTATTGGCTTCACAATTAGCTGTTTAAGTATTATTTTATTTTTAAGACAATTAATTAATCAAATAATACAGAAAGCCAATATCGTTTCGTTTTGGTAGTGAAAAAACTGGCAGAGAACAGAACTAGCTCTTTATTTAAATGATGAAGAAAGTGACGCGAATTCTCTTGAATTACTGTTTACTTGGCTAGGGTCGCTTGCTATTATCATGCATGTAATCTACCAAAGAGGTATTGGTTAACAATTGAAATGTATATTCCAGACTGCGTGGAGTGCATGGCGTGCTCGGACAACGTGGTCCGCGCGGGGCTGACGCCGAAGCTGGTGGACGCGGCGACGCTGGTGCGCATGCTGGACTACAGCAGCTACGCGCCCGACCAGCTGCTGTTCCGCCCGCAGCTGGAGGACGGCCACAGCTGCATCTGGCGCCCGCCCGTGCCGGACTTCGCCGTCGTCAAGATCCGGGTGAGCTTCTGAAGCTGGCTACGGATCTGAGCGGCCCCGCCTGAGCCATGCGAGCCCCGCGGCCCGAGCTGCGAGCCGACCCAAATTGTTGCACTTAAACATGCGCCGCGAGCCGACGTTTCAAAATGGCGCCGGACACGATGACAGCCGCGGCTGTCATCTTCATTCACAGAAATATTAACAAAAAGAAGAAGAAATCTTGTGCAAAATGTGGTTACAGAATTATTAACATGTCTTTTTAGAGTTTTTGGTATTTTTGTAGCTCTGCCTACCCCACTCTGGGAATCAAGGCGCGATGTTATGTATGTATGTAGGAGAAGAAATCGCCTTGGTGGTGAAACGGCTCAGGAACTTTATCAAATTGTACGCGCCTCTCCCACAGACAAGTTAGAACTTATCGTTCTGTCCGCGGCACGCTCGGATACACGTCCAAATTCCGCGAGGCACGCCAACCGAAGCGCCTTTGAGCACGGTCAAAAGACCGACTCTCGATGGCTCGCCGCGCGCCGCTTGCCCGCTGCTCGCGCACAGCGCCGTGCGTGCCTCAATCCGAGGCTGCTCTAATTCGTACCCACCTTTAGATCTAATAGGGGTACCTTTTACTTAATCGAAACACCTTTAAACAAACGTACCATTACGCACGATTATTTTATTGGTATTCTAGTCTAACCTAACCTACGTAATTATTGTTTAAGATATCCTGAAAACATCATAGTTTCAGCAGAAAATACTCGTTGCATTCGACGAAATGATATAATCCATGAAGTGAAATTCGATACAATGACGGTACTCTAAATTGAATTCTGTTATCATAGACTTTAGATAACGCGGTTAGTCTAGCTAGATGGTAGTGATCCTATCTACGAAACGAGTTTGTATTTCTATATAAGTATGTTTATCGTTGCCTAGTAACCATAGTACAACCCTAGAGCTGAGTGTGGGACTAGGTCTTTGAGGTTGTCTTCAGATACAATATAATATTATAAATAAATATCACAGGACAATGTCACACAAATTGACCTAGTCCCAAACTAAGCTCTAGGCTTGTGCTATGGGTACTAGACAACGATAAACTTACTTATATAAAAATATATACTTAAATACATAGAACACATCCAAGACTCAGGAACAAATCCTCTTGCTCATCACACAAATATCGGCCCTTACCGGGATTTCAACTAAAGGCCAACGTGTCGTCAAACCCTTAACTTACATAGTCATCTCCTGCGTCTTTTGCCATGTAATGTTTAAATCATACCGGGTGTTGCCTGTAATAGGAGCAATTAATTGAGGGATCGTTTCTACTCTTTAAACGTAGCAACATTTGTTCTACAACATTTAAAAAACATTCTTTTTATTATTTGGGATTCTTTCAAACAAACTAAATAGTATTTTCAATGTTCTCTATCCAATCACCTGACATCTACTGTCAGCCCACAAACTTCGTAGTTTTCGCAATACATTGCTTGCTTGGAAAATATTTAGTTAACAATTAAGTTATTTTCAAAAGTTGTAGAATAAATGTTGCTACGTTTGTGGTGTGGAAACGATCCCCAAATTTATTGCTCCTATTACAGGCAACACCCGGTATATTAATATTAATAAAACTGTTCAACTCGTTCTTCGCGCGCCTATTCTTTCTATTGTTATAAGACAGTCAGTCAGTTTATGGAAACACACATAGGTACATAGAAAAATAAAGCGATGTTGTAATGGTCATCATCACAGAATAACCCACTTATTAGATCACATTGTAGTTCGCCTGTCAGTTAGGGGCCGCTCTTCTAGAACCTTTCCGCTCCAATTAAAATTGATTCAACCCTTTACCAGGCAGAGGCTCTATATCGACCACATAGGTTTAGTTACGATTTCAAACTTAATGCTTTAGTTTAGGGTTCAAATCTGATTGAATTTATAACTTGGATATGTATTACATTCCATGTTAAACCATCTACAGGGTGCCCAGTAAATAATAGATAACCTTCTACCCATCCATGGGGCACCTCAGGCTGGTCCCTAAAAAGGATTTACAGGTTTGGTAAAAGTTGCATGGTTTTCGAGATAATCGAACTTTTCTATTTTCTTAATAATTAGCACCTTGCTTCACTGTAATGACTGCCAAGGTCACAAATAAAGAGATTTTGTCGTTCTGTTTGCTGTTAAATATTCTTTAATAGTGATGCTAAATGTCTTAGAGCATTATGGTAGCGACACTAATTTCTTGTTAAACATATCTTAATTTATAACTTCACATTTTGCTTTAAAGTTTGCAACAACTTTGACTGCTTGTGGTGAAAAAAAATTGTATGAAGACCAGAGTGGCCAATATGTTGAAAAATAGTGTATCTAATACTGATTCTAAACTGGTATAACACATGGTGTTTACGTCTTTACAGATAAAGTTATTGCTGTTAGTATTCACTAAGAGCGAATTTTACCAAAACACCAAGTTATCGATAAGTAACTCTTTACTTGATTGGGTTAGTCATATCATAAAAAACGCTTCTCTTATGAAAACCAACGTCTAATTACTGCAAAATAATGAATCACAGAATACTTGAAACCTACATCAACAATAATATTTGTAAATAAAAACCGAATCTGTTTTTTTAAAACAATACTGTTTAGGTACTATAACAAGTGTTCGAACTGCCTTCCCTCAACTCTGATACAAGCTCTGCACCTTTTAATAAAATTTCTTTTTAACATTCGGGTGTACTGTCGTTCGGTAATTTCTTGAACAGCCGTTTGAATATTTTGACGCAGTTCTTGCACAGAGTTAATTGGTTTGGAGTAAACTTTTTCTTTCAAGCAACCCCAAAAAAAAAAATCCAGCGGGTTCAGGTCCGGAGAGCGAGGAGCCCATGCTATAGGACCCGCACGGCCGATCCATCTATTAGGAAAAGTTTCATTTTGGTAATTTCGAACTTGAACCGCGAAATGAGTAGGGCAACCATCATTTTGCAGCCACATCGTCGATCTTACGTTTAAGGGCACATCTTCCAATAAAATGGGAAGTTCGTTTTCAAGGAACTCCAAATATCTGGCTCCATTCAAAGTCTGGGATAGCTCAAAAGGACCAATTATTTTCCCGTTTAAGATCCCCGACCACAAATTAATTTTAAAATGATATTGGGAGTGGTCCTCTCGCATTAAATGTGGATTCTCTCCTTTTAATTGCCAGCTATGGTAGTTATGCATGTTGAAGAAACCATCTCTTTGGCAGGTAGATTCGTCACTCCACAGAATTTTATCGAAAAACATTGGATCTTCTTCCATTTTTCTTAACATGATACGACAAAATTCTACTCTAGGAGCATAGTCCCTAGGCTCCAGAGTTTGCACCCTTGTGATATGGAATGGGTATTGTTGGTGTCTTTTTAAAATGTTGTGAACGGTCGACTTTGTAATGCCTGAACTTCTTGATATAGCTCGTGTAGAAGTTGAGCGATCTGTTTCCAGTTCAGCGAGCACAAGTTCTTCAATGCTCGTATCTCGAGGTCTGCCTTCGCCATTACCACCCACACTTTGACCAGGCATTCTCCCTTCACAAAAAGCATTGTGGACTCTTACAAAAACTCGCAAATCGGGATGACGAGTATTCGGATATCTGCTTGCGTACAATGCAGCAGTGGTAGGACCCTGTGCAGGGTCCGTACGGATCGCTACCACCATATTATCCATTAACCACCCGCCAAACAACAGTGTTCGCATTGTTGTGTTCCGGTGTGGGGATAAGACAACCGGTGAAATTACTAGCATAGAGGCATTCTAACTTAGTCCTCAGGGTTGGCAACGCATTTGAGGTCTTAGGATTGTAGTATTGAGAATTCAAAATGTCTATGGGTCTCAGATTCCACTTACCATCAGGTGGCCTGTGTGCTTGTGTGCCTTCTCCTTAACATAAAAAAATCGACTTCCCAGGTGGAGAGTGGGAGCTACAACACCGCGCTCCGGGCCAGCCCCAGCCTGGTCATCGTCACGTCGGGGGCGGGGGAAGCCTGCGACACGCTGCCGGCCCGCGTCCGCCCCGGGGTCGTTCTGTTCCTTAAGGCCAGCCGGCAGTTGACGCTTACGCCAGATCTGGACACTCACATCGAGGCGTATCAGGCTATATGCAACGTTTGATGACGAAAAAGCTGTAAAGAATATTTATTTTTTTTATCTAGGAGAACTTTATTTGCCATAATGTCATTGTCATAATATTTCATTTGATATAATTGATTTTATATTATAAGTACAGAGGGGTTATTATGGCATGGCTATACAGTTCATTTTACGGTGAGCGTAAAGGACAGAGCTATAGCAGTTGTATAGCTCTGTCGTTTTTTCTCAGCGTAAACTGAACTGTATGGCTATCTCAAAATAGCCCCCCGGTATATTTTTCAAAATATCACACAACTAGCTGTTGCCCGCGACTCCGCTCGCGTAGAAAAATAACATTATATCCTATGTTACTCAGTGACAATATAGCATACTACTGGTAAAAGAATTGTCTAATTGATCCAGTAGTTTTTGAGTTTATCCATTACAAACAAAAAAAACTACTATTTATTTATCACGTAATGTCTATTCCGTTTGAATAGCCAAGTAAAATTGCGTTAGGTGAGGTTAGTATTGAAACGCCTCCTTTGTTAAGTTTGTTCATAAACAAAACATCCAAAATTAATAGTTATGGCAAATGGTATATTATGACTTAAGTAATTATGACAAACATTAGTAAACCCATTTTTTAGAAGTAGTAGGGGACGCGTTTGATCCATCAGCCATCACGGGTGCAGACCCACCGTACCCCTAAACCGTACCACTGACCCAAAATTTGTATCATAAATATGAGGTAGGTTTAGGTTATGCTAGTTCTTTAGCAGGCCCGGAGGGCCAAACTACCCAGAAATAGGAGCTCTGCGACAGCAGAGCTCCGTCGACTCCGTTATATTCGATTTTAATAGTAATAATTGGTCAAAGTACCACCATTGGTACGGCCGAGGGGTACGGTGGGTCTGGAAGGAGCCATCACAATAAGAGAACTTATCTTATACCAGACGAGCTATATACATGTTATGTATTAATCTCTTAGAAATAAGTACAATACCTACAGTCTCATCGCAAAATGAAAGTGCCTTATTTAAGTCAGAAAGACTGTATTTCGAATATTAGTTACATAAATGTATTAAAAAAAAATGATTGATTATGATTTATTTATTTATTCCCAATACCCCAGTCGAGTGTACTGATGTAGTGCAAAAGGTTTTCTGCCTTTTCGCCGACAAATCTTTGACAAATGCATTTCGCAACCTATTCATTTGCCAACCCGCTTTTTTTATGTAACTACAAATATTTCAGGATTTTTATAAAACTTACCTTACCTAACTTGTAGAGATGATGGTCATGAAATAAATCCAGAATTATCAACAGTTTCGGAAAAAAAACGCGGGTTGTCAAATGATATGTTTGTGCCATGCCATGAATCATTTGTGTGTTCAATGTTGGTTATGAAATACGAGGGCTTCACTGAAAGTTTCGGGAATCTAATACTTGGAAACATATTTTCACACATATCATACCTTTTTATAATCTCTAAAGTTTCATTATTTTAACACACTGGCCACATAGAAAAAAAAAGCGATGGTTCGGTTTCAATTGTTTTTTGAAGTCGTCGAGTCGCTGCTGAAAATGGAATTTCCCCGTGAAAATTTAAGAGCTATGATTTATTACGACTTTAAAAGTGGATTATCACAAAAACAATGTGGAGACCGGATGGGTGCAGACCCACCGTACCCCTAAACCGTACCACTGACCCAAAAATTGTATCATAAATATGAGGTAGGTTTAGGTTATGTTAGTTCTTCAGCAGGCCCGGAGGGCCAAACTACCCAGAAATAGGAGCTCTGCGGTAGCAGAGCTCCGTCGACAACGTTAAATTCGATTTTAATAGTAATAATTGGTCAAAGTACCACCAGTGGTACGGTGGGTCTGGAAGGAGACCGGATGATTGTTGCTTTTAGTAATGAATGAAGCACCTTCAAAGATGACAATATACAGGTGATATGCAGAATTTCAACGTGGCCGTCTATCCCTCACGGACGACGTGCGTGAAGGTCGACCAAAATCGGCAGTCACGCAAGAAAACGTCGATGCTGTGCGTCAGCTGATAAAGGAAGACCGACATGTGTCATATCGGGAGATTCAAGAGTGTTTGGGCATTGGAATACGTCAGATACAAATCATTTTACAGGAACAAGTCGGCGTGCGAAAGGTGTTTTCCCGTTGGATCCCTCGCTTATTGTCTGAGGAGCAGAAAACGACTCGTGTCAATTGGTGCCTCAGAACTTTGAATAAATTCAACGGAGGAAGCTCAAATGCAGTTTTTAGCATTGTATCCGGTGAACGAGTGTTGGATATATGCATATGAGCCTGAAAATAAAAACCAATCTCGAGTATGGGTCTACGAAGATGAGCTCAAGCCGACAAAAGTTATTCGTTCTCGCAGCACGGCCAAAAAGATGGTGGCTACGTTTGTCTCCAAATCGGGTCACGTGGCTACTATTCCTCTTGAAGATCGTAGAACGGTCAATGCCGATTGGTACACCACTATTTGTTTGCCGAGTATCTTTGCTGAACTCCGAAAAAAAAACCCTAGTCGCCGCATTATCCTTCACCACGACAATGCCAGCCCTCACACCGCTCGGAAAACAACTGAGTACCTGGACGGTGAAAAAGTCGAATTACTGGACCATCCTCCATACAGCCCCGACTTAAGCCCCAATGACTTTTTCACATTCACCAAAATTAAGGATAAGTTGCGTGGTCAGCGGTTTCAGACGCCGGAAGCAGCAGTGGAGGCTTTTAAAGTGGCCATTTTGTCGACCCCTACTTCAGCCTTCAATAAGTGCTTTAATGACTGGTTTGATCGCATGGAAAAGTGCATAAAATATAAAGGAGAATACTTGGAAAAACAATAAAAATACTTTTATTCAATTTAACTGTATATTTTTTTCTATTCCCGAAACTTTCAGTTTGACCATCGTAATAGGGTACCAGTGAAAAATCCTTTTGCATCGTGTTTTCTGGAAAATGTTCGAATTTGTCATCCTACTTCAGTCAGACTCAGTAGGTACCCATCAAGACAACGTTAATTAGATTAATAATCGATATATACACACACACACACACATCCATAGAGACTCGCACTCGCACTCGCACTTGTACGCTCACTCGTATGGGTAGTTAAGTACTGTAAGTGTTTTAGTTTTGGTGAGTGAATATGTATATCTGTTACGGTGCGCCATTTACCTCCCCAGGTTTCACAGTAAACAAGCGTCACGGTATATCTAAACAGTACATTGCGGCATAAAACGCTGAGTGGAGACCAATTTGGGCTTATGGTAAGTTTGGCATAATAATCTAGGATACGTTGATTTGTATAGTATTACTTTTAAGTACTTTAAGTGCCAAATAAAATTCATTTCTTTCTTTCATATAGAGTGGTTAATACCAGAGTATTTTTTGATAATATTTAAGTTACCTACACCTATTCTCAATAAAATTTAATCATGGTGGTTTTATCATCTCTGTGTGATCATTTCAAACTCGTGACACTGATGACTAAAGTACTCTATTTATTTAATACAAACACGCCACTTAATAATACAATTCATAGAGACGTCGGTATCATTCGGAAGTAGTTTTTCCGATGGGAAAGGACTTCTCACTACACCTGTACCTATTCGGCGCTCCCAGGCAAAAAACAGTATGTCAGATTCAATTGCCAAAATAAATTCAATCCTCTGATCTAAGTAATAAGGTTGTGATTGCAACAGGAGTTTTATTTGAGTTGCTGCAAGGGAATGCAAATAACCGGTTAATAACCGAGTTTAGTATGCAAAAGACGGTTAATAACCGGTTTTAACCGGTTATTTTCATTCTCTAGTTGCTGCCGTTTAGCTTAGCAGGGCAGTATTATTTTATCGAAACACCTTTACAACGAACGTATCATTACGCAGAATTTCATTTCATTGAAAGGCATTCCTCGCCGCATGAGTTTTTTTTGGTACTCACAATAAGTCTAACCCAACCTACGTGTTTCATGTGTCATGTTTTAAGATATCTTGAAAACATTACGGTTTCAGTAGAAAATTGCGTTTGATGAAATGAAATTCGATAAAATGATAATATTGGTAAATTAAAATTCGATAAAATTTAAGTGGTACCGTACTTTAGAGGTCTAGACTAATTGAAAATTGGGTATAGTAAATTTGGCTTAATGAAACTTACATACATACAAACAAAACATCACGCATCAATCCCAGAGTGGAGTAGGCAGAGCTACAGAAATACCAACAACTCTAAAAAGACTTGTTAATAATTCTGTAACTACTTTTAGCACAAACAGGCCAAGAAGTTGACAGGTTACAAGCCCATCGCCTAACAGTACTACAAGCCCTTATTCCCGTAGTCGCCTCTTACGACATCCACGGAAAGACATGAAGTGGCACTTTTCTAACCCGGCAACCGCACGGATATCGTATTGAAATCTACTCGAGATTAATTCCATTTGGAAGCACCGTGTTCTTCATTGATTCGCATGCTTATTAAGTAACGATGAGATCGAGAAGATGTCGATTTGCGCTTACATTGCTGGTTGTTACAAATGCTTCAAATAAAACAAGGACCTGCAGCGGTTGCATTAATTGTTTTTTGTGTGATTAAGCAATGAACCGACAAATCGTGTTATAGCATTAGCGAAGATTAGAGATTGGCAATGATTCGACGGTTGGGCCAATTTCACGGTACTCGACTCGGGCATAATGCGTTGCTTAACGGAGGCACAATCGAGTATTCGAAAGGATGATCATTCCCATCTTAACAAATACGAGATGCGAGTATTTGTCTGTTTGTTTACTTTGTGTAGATATGTTAAGACCCGGGACACGAGATACTTGTTATGTTTATAGAAAATAAATGTTACTTGTACGCGGCCGAAGTCGTTGAAAAACTTACTGTTTGATATAAGAGGGCCAGATTAAAAAAAAAACCGGGCAAGAGCATGTCGGACCATGCTCAGTGTACGGTTCCGGACTTACTGCAAACATAAAAATCAACAAGCAATAACTAATTTTCTATTTAAAGTCAATTGGTGCCGTCTTAGATGATTTAAGTAGGTAGGTTTGGGACTAAGGTAAAGTGTGACATTGCCTGTTTTTTTTTTTTTTTCCAAGCATACAGTGCCTCATTTTGAGGTTCCAATTTCCATTTCTTCAATGGATTATGACGGGGAGATGTAATGAATCAGTTGCACTCGCGATAAGTTTACGTCAATCCTATACAAATTCCGCAACCTTTAACTTTCGCAAAACGCCACTCTAGACCCACAGATTGATTCTAATTTAGTTTGATTGAGGAATGGAATTTAACTGTAATTCCGACCCAACCGGACCGTACATGGAAATTAAATTGACTCTACTGGGGTAAAGGGCCCATTGACGCACCTGCGCTCTATAAGTCCTTTTACAAACGTTCGATCTCGATTTGTCAGCTTTGATGCCTATTGGTGTTATTCCGTAATGACAGCATTTCGAAGAGTTTACCGATAAATAATTATTTGAGATCAGTACTAAATTTCGAGTGTTTCAACACTGCGTGCGTTCGTTTTATGCGTGTAAGCGGTTGTACGGTCAGCGTCAAAAGTAGCTGATCGCTATTGTACTTTATCGCATTAGCATGTTTCACGTGGAACCACCATACTTAGGGAGGCTAGCTTAAATTACATCTTTAACTCCTCGTCTGTCAGAGGTGAACAAAATACCAAGTTCTAGTCTCTTCGGATTATGATAAAGTCCGAAAAAAAGTAGATCTGTGATAAGACAGGGGGTGTTATCTTTTGAACAATCCTTTTATTTATTTAGTTTTGCTCTCGCGCCCCAATGAACATTAACGAGTAGATTGGAGTAACCGTGCAAAGTTAATTTGAGCGATGAAGCGCGCTTTCGTAGATCCAACTATACTTACGAACCCAAGAAGATAGGTCGTCGAAAGGTACACCACGAACTCGTTTGTTGCGTTAAATAATAACAGTATCCGAGGATAAAATCCCTGATCGGTGCGGCGGATATGTCGTCAGTCCAGTCGGGGCGTAAAAAATGACATTACGACAGCTCAAACCACGCTCCAGCAATACCAAGATCATTCTCAGCATATTCCATGGACTTATGACTATGGGTAGGACTTTTGGTGGCATACTATGGTTCTAGAATCCATGGAGTCGTTATTTCCTTATTATACCTACAGTTTGAAAATTTCATACGGGCATACAGGGTTGGGCAGATTAAGTTTCCTAGTTGTGTATGGCTTTTTTACTTTGTACGTTGTACCAGATAAAATACCGACCGTGTGAGATATTGAAGACGCTGAAACATTTAAATATCAATATAAGGTTTATATCGCGGACCGAAAAGGGATCTTCACAAATCAGGCCCAAACCTGGGAGGAAGCCATCTGTTCGCACCAAAAACATCATTAAAAATATTCGTGAGCGTATTAGACGAAATCCAGCTCGAAGTGCAAGCAAACTTGCTAAAGATATGAAAATATCCCGTCGAACAATGAGTCGTATTTTAAAATATGATCTTGGGCTAAAGGCCTACAAAAAACAAAAAATTCATGGCTTAACAGATGCCCAGAAAAAAGCTAGAGTGAAAAAATGTAGGGAATTGCTAGCTTGGCACGACGGCGATGATATTATTTTTTCCGATGAAAAGATGTTCCAGTTAAAAGACAGTCACAACCAACAAAACGATCGTGACTATGGTGCTTCATTGAAGGATATTCCTGTGGACAAATTAGCCGTACAACGGTTCCAGAGTGCATCAGCTGTCATGGTATGGGGTGCGATATCGCCTAGAGGCAAGTTACCGCTGCTGTTTATTGATCGAGGTGTCAAAATTAACCAAGACTATTACATCCAGAACGTATTACAGGGTCATTTGCTAGAAAATGCTCAAAAATTATATGGTAACGACTATTACTGCTTCCAACAAGATAGTGCCCCATCTCACAAAGCTAAACGCACTCAAGACAAATTTGACAGATTTTATACCTCGGCAAGAATGGCCTGCATCATCGCCGGATTTGAATGCTTTGGACTTCTCGATATGGGGTTACATGCTGAGCAAGATTGGGAGCACACAGGGCATGAATCTAAACTCATTCAATCATCGATTAGTCAAGATATGGGATGAAATACCAGACGAGGTAGTGCGTGCCGCGTGCAATGCATTCTATGGAAGAATGCGTCAAGTTATTAAAGCTGATGATGGCGAGCGATTTGAACTTATGAATTAGTTTTTTTCAAGTATTAATTTTCTGTCTTGTTTTAATTTTATGGCTCTTTTTAACTAGGACACTTACCCCCTTACTTATAAACGTGAAATAAGCTTGGAATATTTTATGCCATGCTTTGTCACTTTCTGTCAGATGCAAATGTCACAATTACTGATAAGGACAAAGCATGGCATAAACTATTCCAAGCTTATTCCACGTTTATAAGTAAGGGGGTTAATCTGCCCAACCCTGTATATTTTATCCTGACGTAGTTAACGATCATACAAATCACGTGAGTAAGATATTTTGTAAGTAACTTTTATTCTTGAAGCGTAGTTAATTTTTTAGTTTGTGTTAGGAGCAATGCAACGCGTGCAATTTCCTATTACAAAACGAATTTACGAAATGTGCGAGCGTCCATCAGTCGTCAATGTATTTGCCTGTATCCAAGTGCAAGGACGACATATGTGGAAAATAAATAACAATTTCAGGCGAGTGAGCCACTACGATTAACAAGTAATTTAATTTAAAACGAAATAAATTAATGATCTTTATTTTTGACTTTTATTGGTGAAGTAAACACATGACGTGTACGTAGATGATTTAATTTAATTGGCGCAATGTGTGATATACATTTCTTGCTAAATTAATTAGTAGGAAAAAAATATAACTAATGTTGGTGTTACACAAGTTTTTACGTTAATTTGGGTGGGTTAATACTGATGGTCAAAATCGAAGCGGTACGTATATAATAATTAGGAAATAGCGACACCACCAAAAGTCCTAACCCTACTCATAACAGTTAAATGTCGGTTTTGACGTGCGATTTGCTAAAATTATACTCCACTGTCAGCCCCGTCTCGGACTGGCAGCTGCGTATAATTAAGATCGAACTTCACTTAAGGTAAGTTCGTTTAATCTTATAATTGTTACTTCAATAGCTGCCTAGCTTTTGGAGCAATGAATTGACCAGTAAATTCGGAGCCGATATAATTGTATTGGGAATGTCATTAGGTGATTTATCTTGCTCTGTATAAGGATATCCAGAGCGCGGAGTTGTCTAAACACTGGCACATGTGTGCGGGTTGCGACACTCGACGGATCTTATGGAGAAACATTTAATTCTAACTAGCGACCCGCCCTCGCTTCGCTCCGGATTAAAGTATTATACATATAAACCTTCCTCTTCAATCACTCTATCTATTAAAAAAAACCGCATCAAAATCCGTTGCGTAGTTTTAAAGATTTAAGCATACATAGGATATAGGGACAGAAAAAGCGGCTTTGTTTTATACTATGTAGTGATGCAAGGACTGGTTCTTCAGTTTATTATTCTAGATATGGCTTTTGACGTAGAGACCTCGTCGTGTTGTTCTCCTAGACTTATTATTTTTAGTTTAATGTTATTAGCCTTACATTTGTATTGATTTTATTTGTTCAAGCTTTAATCATTATTATTTATTACTTTATTAAGTACTTGTAATGTAACTTACTTTTAAGTATTTCTGTACTTTTGTTTGAAAAAATGACCTTCTGCTGGAGTTTCTTGGCGCTTCTTCTCCGCAATGATGGTCTTATCTGAAGCGCTAGTAAATTCACTTCATATTATCGACGTGTAAAAGAGCCCCATGGGGGCCTATTTACTGAATAAACATTTTGATTTTGATTTTGATGATCATAACCATTTTGCCTCTCTATAAATAATAATTATCGGAGGACAATCTCACTAAGATCTTGTACTATTGGTAGTAACTCATCACTTCATCGAATGTATCATTTCATCGAACGCTGTTTTCTGCTGAAACCATAATGTTTTCAGGGTATCTTAAACATTCATACGTAGGTTATGTTAGGTTAGATGTTTAAGATACCCTGAAAACATTATTTTAGCTGAAAATAGCGTTCGGTGAAATGAAATGAACGATACATTCGATGAAAGGTGTTTCGATGAAATGATAGACACCCACTATTGGTACTCGGCAACGATAAACGTATTTATAAGGATTATACATAAATTATCCTCTTGAATCACTCTATCTATTAAAAAAACCGCATAAATAACTAAGCATACATAGGGACAGACAGACAGCGGGAAGCGACTTTGTTTTGTACTATGTAGTGATAAAGTTGTATGTATACATAGAAAACAATCAAGACTCAGAAAGAAAATACTCGCGCTCATCACACAAATATTTGCCCTGACCGAGAATCGAACCCGGCACCGCTAGCTACCAACTTTCCAATGCGTTGCCTATCTATGGAGCCCTAGAGACTAGAAACGACACTGGAAACCATTGGGTATCAACTTCAATCATATTCGTATGTAAGTTTTGTATAAATTTACCACTAAAATCCTTATAATACCGACTACGAGTAGGTACCTATCATATAAACTTTCTCGGCTACCTAATCGAAATCCCGTTGAAATCATCAATTCGATATTTACGCAATACTAGCTATTTCCCGCGACTCCGTCTGCGTAGAAGACGTTTATCGCTATTCCCTCAGGAACCGTCCAGTTTTTTGGGATAAAAAGTACCCTATGTCCTTCCCCGGGACTGAAACAGAAAGCGTAACAAACAGACAGACAGACACACAGAATTACTTTCAAATTTACGACATTACATTATTTAGTATAGATAATAGGACTCGTCAACGGTCCGTGCCTATTTATAATTATAATAACATACCTAGGCACTTATATGCTGTAGCAGAACCTAAGCACGTAATAGTTTTATGCAACCATCACATAATGAAGCCTCCTAAATTATCGTGTACGGAGGTACATTGCGAGGCACGCCGTAAACTGCGGGAAGCATTAACTAATCGCAAAATTACGACAGCAAAAGAAGTAGTTTACAATTCGCAAGTAGAAAAAAAATCTCGGACGTAACATCTATAAAATAAATTATCTACTTAATTAAATTTAGATCACCCAAACGGGCCAAAACAGATCTTATAACCCTGATAACTTTATTGTTGCTATAACATTAACATAACCATTTGTGGGAAAACGTCAATTATTTTGAAGCTTATCTAAGCGTAAATTTTGCATTCGCTGCGAACAAAATACAGTAATTAATAGGGACGGTTTCATAAGATCTTAGCTAAATGTTCGCACAGTTTGCGCGCGTCATGTAACGGTTTAATACTGGATAGAATTTCGTTACAACAACGTAATTGTTTGATCTTTTTGGTATTACCAGCTTCTGTTGAAACATTTACTTTCGATACATGTTTATTTTGAATGTTCCTTTACCCCTATTACAATCCTTTTCATTATGAAAAGAACGACTTTACTGTCAATTAATTATATGTATCATATTATATCATAACTTACACAGCATCTTAGACGAAATGATACTAACCCAACGAAAGAAGTGAAACCAAAGTAGAATCATGCCCTGTGGAGGTCATGTCATGACAGTGTTTTACTCTAAAGTGAATAAGAGTTATCATATCTTCAACAATATGAATACTATATAGAAGCAAAAAGCTAAATTATATAGTAGATTAAAGGCCCAAGTAACAGGATCTCCAGTGCATTTTCTCAACATACAACTGGACTGGTTAAATTAGTTTCGATAATCAGCTAAAATCACATCAGAGCTAAGAGAGACCAAACATTTCTAAGCACTAATAAATCTTAAGCCGATCTGGACTTATGGAATCCCTATGGGGATCAGCAAGTCATTCAAATGTAGAAATACGAGTATTACACTGTTTTCAGAGTATTGGCCAAAAAGTAACAAGTAATGCACCATGGTTCACAAACAACACAAAAGTTCACAATCATCTGGAATTCCAAAGGTTAAAGACGAAATAGAAAACTTTTAGAACCTACAAATTGCGACTGGAATACCAGTCAATACTCGTAAATCAGCCACCGAGCTCACATATTCTACCAAAACTAAATTTCACCTAAAAAGTAAACGATTTGCTTCTATCGGACAGCAAATTATTGCTGAAACATCACTGGTCGGGTAAGATGAAAATGTGGTAAAATGAGAACGTGGTGAATTAAGAATTTGGTGAGCTGCTCATAAGGGAATGTGGCATCCCCCAAATTCATTCAAATTTCACAGATCTGGTTATAGAATGTAGACTGCTGGCAGATGGATAAAAAATACTTACTTCTAACAATATTTATTTTACACAACATTCGTTGCAACATCACAAACATATTGATTATTTTGATTCACAATATATGTCTTCTCAATGCCATCTATCACCAACGCGTAAGGCTCCCGGCATGTGGTCTCATTGTCTTTATGAAATAAATGGCATGTTAGGTCATGAACATAAACACACCTTTAAGTGTTTTTAGAACTTTCGAAATATGGCCAAACGTTGATGTTTGCTGAAAATTTTATTTTTTAGGTTGTCTACATGTATGTATGGAGTCCCCCCGTAGTTTTTTTTGTTATCTAACTACCAATCTGAGTAGCGACTTATACAAAACACCTGTACTCCAAATTTCATTATTATACATCTTGTATTTTTGGGTAAAATTCTCGTGATATACGGACGGATGGACGTAGGGACGGACATGACCAAAACCATAATTATATAAGGGTTCCGTTTTGGTAATATTACCAGAAATTTTGATATATTAACGATATTATTAAGAGGATTGTGAAGCGAGACGTTAAAATCGCATAACTGTCGTTTCTCACCCCCTAAATCTAATCGGATTTCAACGATTTTTGATTATGTTGTAGATATTAGGATAATCTAGGTCCGTACGTTTCCGCTTTTGATTTTGTAGTTTTATTTCTTTCCAATAAATATTTTTTTGGAAAGGAAAACGTACAGACCTAGATTTTCATAATATCTACAACATATTCCAAAATCGTTAAAATCGGACAACGTTAAGGGGAGGAAAACGTTATCGCATTTTGCATGGAAATTATTTGCTTCACAGTCCTCTGAAGGTATAAAGATTGTTTTTAGTAAGGCCTTGGGTCGACAATTGACTCTGTCAATTTGGGATTGTAGTTGCAGCGATAAGTTTTTTAACGAAACGAAAACGACTACAGGTATTTAAGCATAAATATTTGGAAACAATTACTTACTAAATTGATTTAATCTCCCAATATAGGGTTGGGCCATCGGTCCTTTTCCAAACTGCATACCGACACTACCGAGCAAATTAACAGTTCACTTTATAAAGTAGCTATTTCAGAATAACATGACCCCGTTATATTTGCTCGTGAGTCTTGCAGCAATATTTGATTGACGATGGACGATATCGATCTTTATTCGAATGCTCGTTTAGCATAATTTAATTCGGCTAAGCTGATTTGGTTGTGGTCAGATCACCAGATAATAGTTGGTATCTTTTACTAGTACATGTACAGTCAACAAACTGGTTTCGAATCATTGTAGTCATTGTTATCTTATAACATCATATTATTCTTCTTTGTCTCTACACGTATTGTTATCGTATTGTTTTCAACCCGGTCGCTATTACTGTCAATTAAATAAAAGGTATCATACCATTAAGAATACGATAAAAATGAGTGTAATAGTATTTTTCACAATCGTGTTATAATAGAGAGCTTTTTAGTCGAGTACTTTGTTTAGGCCACGAAGCTTGCTCAGTGGCCTAAGTAAGGTACGAGATTAAAAAGTTTGATTATGACACTATAGTGAACAATGCTTTTTGTAAGAGTTCATTAAAATTAATAATTTAAATCATTAATACGAGTACCTATATAAGAAAACTAAATATCGTAAGTACTATATTGTCTACTTCTACTATCCTATCATTTTCAGGTAGCTAGGTAAGTGTGGCTTCCTCTGCCATATTAGTTATTTCTTGAGGAGTTATAGATGTTTCGTCACTGTCACTACTCATTTTCTTAGTTTGTATTTTAACTTTTTAAGCTTAAGGTCTGATTTTTATTTCTACAGAAAAAACGTAAACTTCTTAGCTTTGAAAAGAAAAGTTGTCACACCACCGGCGTCCGTAATGTTGCAGTACTGTGCCAAGCTAAAAATACTAGCCAATCACAAAGCGTAGTTTTTTTTTATTCCTTGGATACAGCAGTAAGTTTAATTAGATTTTTGACAGATGACGCGATGCTGCTACGTTTCAAAACGCCATACATTGGCAATTATATACCGCATCGAGTCTCCTTAAACAAGGGCACATATTATTTAAATACGAAGTTCTATTTTCAAATTTTTTTCGGTTGTCTAGAGCGTATCGAAATAGTTATTTCGGTTGTTTCGGAAGTAACATAGACTATTCAACGATGAAAAGAGTGACGTTACAGTATTCTCTATGAAATCTTAATACGCAGATTTTCATCGACAAGTACAAAAAGTCTATGTAGAATAAGGCCCCCACATCACCTCATTGCGACTGACTGTACCAGAAATAGTGTAAAACTTGATTAACTATCTTGTCGCCGATCTCGTGTAATGAGACCGAAAAAAGCAACTATTATTTTTTGAGGGTCTTAAGGTTTATGTAAGTCCTTTTTAGGGTTCCGTAGTCAAACTTTAAATATTTTTTTTAGTGTACTTACCTCCCCTACACGTAACGTGGGGATGGTTTTTTTTCTCGTCTACCTCATAGTGTGCGGTGTCGTTGGATAGGTCTTTCAAAAATATTCCGGGTTTGTAAAACAATTTTTCGGTTAAGGAATCCATTTATTAAGCTTTAAAGCGCTAATTTTTGTTTGAGTCAAGTGCCACCCACTACAGCCAAAACTATAAATACTAAAAATCAGAAAAAATATTTTAATGAAAGCGCAATTTTAGTGTTTATACCTACTAAAATCATCTAAGACAGCACCATTTTTTTTAAATATAAAATTTGTTATTACTTAGGAACTTGTTGTTTTTTACGTTTGTATTAAGTACTTAACGGCTTCAGAACTCAACACTGAGCATGGTCCGACATGCTCTTGCCCGGTTTATTTAATCGAATACTGAAATAGTTTATTACACTTTATTTAATGGTAGGTACATATAATATGACCTAATTACAGCAGTCCCCGTAAACGACAGTGGTCCCATATAAAACTCGCCTACCACGTCAGGTCACACATACCGGGACGCAGCGTTCTGTGTCCATACAAATTGACCCCTAGCACAATGCAGGTGAAACGAATCTGAAGACCATCGCCGTCAATATCATCATCTTCCCTTATTATGTCACCTCGGTATTCACTGAAAAACTTTGAAGATATAAAAATCGTGTAGGTCTCGTGGTCCGACTGACCGATATTAGCGTCATAAATATGAGATAGGTTTAGGTTATGTTAGTTCATCAGATGGCCCGGAGGGCCAAAACAACCTAAGAAGTATAGGAGCTATAATAATTGAGTAAGTACCAAAAAGTTGGGCACCCTGACTCACGCAATTAAATTTTCTATGAAAATATACCGTTGTGCCACGACCATTAGTAAGGATACTTCTGCCCTGCTAACATAAAAGGCAGTATCTCAAAAAAAACTTCTGTAGCAAATGTAACCTTATTATGAACGGCTTTGGATTGAATCTGCTTTGGGCATTCAATCAGAGATACTGCATTTTGGCTTAGGAGGGCAGACTTTTCGTCGCACTACGGAATACGCTTAACAGTAGTCCAACTTTTTGGTCCTCACCCTTAATGGAGATCAAACATTCTTATAAATTCTTATTATAGCTTTACGCGGCACGAATGCAGCGTTATAATATAACAAAGTCAGCACACCTCAAAGTATTTCTAAGACCTTAAAATTATTAAAAAGTAGTACAGTTTCACGCCAATATAGAATAAACCATTAACTTTAAGTGCATACCTCCTTTACACTTAAGTGAGTAAAGTTATAGTATCAGTCGCAAAAACATGCATCCAATTAAAGCGCCTGTCACATACACTCGGATACAATTTACAACTAGGTTTTGCTTGCGACTTTACTTGTAAAGATAAAGGAAGGTTTTGCACTTGCAAAAGCTTAATTATTTATCACTGAATTTAAACGGAATTGTAAAAATCACGACACAAATCAATAAGTAAAACGTCAACTAATTAAATGATTTTTTTTTCTTCTTTAGTCGATATAGAAATATTGTACTTAATAGATAATATCTCCATTGAGAAACTATAGGTAAACATGATATTTCATTAGATATCAGGCTATTTGTTGACGTTCCAAAAATTATAAAGTCCCAACCAGCACTTCGTCCGCAAATTATAGTTTAAATTCTTCGTTTTTCTTTCGTTTATTTGTTAATTATGTTTTTGTAAGGTATTTGCATGTAGTTTTGGTATTTATTTGGTTACTTACTACCTATAAGTATTTGTTTAACAGTATTTTTTTCCTTTACTCTATTTATTCGTTTAGCGTACCGTCCGTCTGACACAGCGGAAAATCAGCGCTGTAGGTGTTGAACACCGCCGCGAAGACACACTCACTATTATTTTTATTGCTGTTTTCTGTTTTTACTTACTTCTGTGTGTTTTATGTGTGTAGTGAATAAATGTATTCTTCTTTTTCTTTCTTTCTTTTATATCTACTAAGATTTGTTAGGATGACCTAAGCATTAATTTCATTGGATGGGAAGGACAAGATGATAATGCACATCATGACCATCAAGGTATGACACATTGTATGTTACCATACGCAACTAACTATTAAACCCTATTTATTACCGTTTAACATACGAAACCTAGACCACATTACATATTCCGTATAGATCTCGTGGGTGCGCCGGGGCGGCACCCGGATCGCGTGTGGCCACCTGCGCGCGCGTCGCGCCTGTGCGCGTTACATTTTATTATCATGCGCTGGATTATTATTGACAGCGTCTAGCGCTTGGGAAAATTGCATGAATAATTTAGTACAGGCAACGTGTTAGTGATTACTTTTGTACCTTGTCATTTTAACGTTCGGCTTGAACTGCCAGGCGATATTGTCAAACGAGTGAAAGTGAAAAGGTGATTTTGAACAGTTGCTGGCAAAGGTATTAATTTGTAGAAGTTCGTGAGTTTAATATGGATAACTTGAACTCTTTTTTTTGTCGCAAGTCATTGAGACTATTATAATGTCGCGTGCAATTTGTAGGTTAGAGAACCAATGATTGGAATAGATAAAAATCAAATCAAATTTCGAATTTACAATGGTAAAAGAAATTAGTCCGTCTGTTTGCTTGCTTGAGAGCTTGAGCCAAGGAAGGACATACGATTATGTATCCCGAAATACTCAAAAACTCATAGGTAAATGTGCTGTACGCGGACGGAGTTAGAGATAAAATCTAGGGAAATTATAAATTCTAAACAGACTAAAACGGAAAACAAACGGCCAACAGTCGCAATCTCAGCTGTAACCTGTGATCAATCATTGAATATTCTCTAAGACACAGCTCTGACAAACCTTTCGACGCCTGCTTATCGAACGGAACCATCAGCGTTGCGATAGAGAACTACACGCCCTGCGCAACTCATTCTCAATCTCACATACGATCTTGAATATGTACGGTTAAGTAAGGTTTAGGGAAATCAGCATTAGCATAACATTATGGTTTATGTATGGATAGATAGATAGATAAAACGTTTATTTGCGTACTACAAATCACACACACACAATTGACAAAGGTAATTAAAAACAACACAATTACATTAAAAATACACAAAAAGTTGCCAGAAGAATGTGTGCGTTGCAGCAGTGCAAAAAGGAAATGGCTCAGCGTATAGCTTTGCTCATGATGAGCAAAACGCTGATATTCTGCCACAACCCCGAGGAACGACAGAGCTACAACAAGCAAATTCATAGACAAAAAGAAGAAGATAATAATATTTCAAACAAAAACATACTGTCATGCATTGGCGTGCTTGTGCGTGCATTTACGTGTGATACGTGTAAGTGTGCGTATGGGAGGATTGGCGTGGCAGGTTTCTGTTCGGCTAAGATATGTTATCTAAGACATTTGTTACTTCTTTAACTTAGTCGTATTTGTAAATGAAGAAACAATGGTGTTGTATATTGACGTGTAACATGCTACTAGACTAATTAATAACAGGGAATAATCTCACATAAATTGTCCTAGTCCCAAACTAATCTTTAGACTTGTACTAGACAACGATAAACATACTTAGGTATATTTAGAGGTACTTACCAAACAAACAAGACTCAAAAACGAGCGCTCCTCATACAAATATTTGCCCGTACAGGGAACCGAACCCAGGACCACTAGCATCGTAGGCAGGGGTAACTACCAATTAAATATATATCTAGAAGAAGTTCCGCTTTCCCAAAAATAAAAAATAGAGGTAGAAAATAACAAGTTTGCAAAACCAGCGCCGATTTTGCTTATCGGGTCCATTTTACGTGGGAATACGAAGCCTAGCCCTGAATGTCTTAAATCAAGCTACAATGCGAATTGTAAATATCCTTTCTATTATCGTTCAAATAGCTCCAGTATTTTTTTGTTATAGAAGTCGCCCGCAACTTCGTACGTGTATTTTTTCTATCACTCAAAATGTATGGGATGACGGTTCACGTAGTTTACTGAACGCACAATAATTTCGTCAATTTTGAGTGATAGAAAAGAAAAACGTTAATAGTAGCATTTGCAGCTTGGCTAGAGCTTGACACGTGTCAGGATTTAATTCTTATCGGCCGGGCACTATAGGTCCAGGGACAGAGGCCGTGCCTTGTCTGTCAGTCAGATTCACTTGGAATATCCAAGAGAAGAACATCATAATATTAATTATTGTAGATTGTCTCTTGCAAGAATCTTTACATCACAGTTTTCCCGGATCGACGTCGCCCGGTTTGTCACGGTTGCATCATCCATGCAAATTTGAATTAATTTGTTATCTACGGTGCAAATAAGCGAGTTAACGCGGCGCGCTATTGTAACTTAACTTCTCATGAAAACGTAACGGTGGGCACAACTTATATAACAGTGTATCCCACAAAACTTAACAATGTGCCAATTGAGACAAAAATTCTCTAGGGTAAAAAGTAACTTATGTTCGTGAGCTCACAAGGGAAGGGTTCAAGGATGTACCTAAACGTTGGACCTGAACCATTCGTAGTAGCCACGGAAGGCTTAGGGCTTAAGACAACTTCGGTGCATTATCGGAGTGTTCACCGGACACCGGATTAAGCAACTTCTAGCAAAGAAGGGCCTTTATGACAACACAGCTTGTAGTATGTGCGGCGAAGAGGTTGAGACAATGAAACAATTACTGTGTAAATGTGATACCAAACGATTTCAAAGCACTTGCACTCCACTATCCTCTTTCTGGAAATAAAAAGAGGGGTAATTAGAAAAAAGATCCTATAGGGTCGAAGTGTATTCGTAATTCTATAAGGACACCACCAATAACATAATATAGCACTCACCTAGCTCACTCTCCACTGCACCAGCCCCTGAAGCTCTTAAATGACATCTTGGACAACGCCAGCCAACTTGATATTTTTTTCACATCTGATTCGCGTTTCTACGCATCAGCCACTCGGCACTTGGAAACAATTGTCACCTTAAGTTCAGTTCAAGCTTAGATAATGCTTATTTAGATGTAAGTTCTTGTGTATGTTGATTTCTCATAATTAATACGTGTAGCATGACTGTTAGTGTTAATTAAGAGATTTTTAATAAATAAATAAATATAAGTTAAGATCCTATGTTCTTCCCGAGGCCAAATGTCCATACCAAATTTTATCGAAAAAGACACACAATCAGAGATACTTTTACAATTATAATAATATTAGTTTGGATTGTATTTAAGGAGCCGTGGGTGGAATATCGGTCTAGGAAAATTACGCCTTTTAATAAACTCTTTAATATTGCAGATACTGGGTACTGTTTGCCTTTCAAAATTGAAAAGGCATAACGCATATACTTCTTCTCGAACTTCATACCTTTTTCTTTTGAACGGCAGCGTAGTGCTTAGTAAAAAAGTCTTTAGGTCAAGCGCCGCACGTGCCTTGTTCTTAATTTCGCAACTCGTCTAGACCTCAGTAATGATGTATGGTCGCAGAAAGATTTGTCAATGCGTAGAATGATTTATAGCCCTTTTGAGATGAGCTGCAAGGCTAAAGTTAATGGCGATCTTATCCCTTTAGCGTAATCTTGAGAGAAATCGACACGCACGACCCTGACTGGTGTAGCATTTTGACAGATTAGAGTACTAGTCATGTATTGATCTTATCGGCGTTAATATAACCCTACTTTTATTCATACTATAATATTGGTGGAAGTGATGGTGTATGATGTTGCATACAGTCTCATTTCCATACTCGTATTTAAACTTATTGACAAATCAAAAGCCCGTCTTCTATGTAAGGGGTTACATGCAAAATTTTAAAGTGCAGTGATATTCCACCTATTGGTCTTAAAAAGTCTTTTAGGCTCGGGGTACGTCGGATAAATTAGTATAAAATCGCATGAGAGAGAGGATAGAAAAGTACTAACCCAAACAAAAGTCGTTTCAAGACCTAGTACTTACATACCAGGAAGACCTAGCGTTGCTCGGGTTGAAAACGAATTTACCCAATGACAACTTGATAGATTGAGCCCCTGTAAGCCCCGACAACGTGATTACAAATATAATATATCATGCATATACAAATATTGCTCGTTTAATAGTAAAGAGTCCACTCCTGGTAAATATATCAGTGCAGTAAAATAATGAAGATAATTTGTTTGGAAACCCAATTCATTAAATCGATATGTTGTCATAAGCTCGTAGTCGTATAGATACGTATACACATAAACCCTGATTGTTAAGACGTTACCAAACCTTATTGGAACCGTTCATAAAACAGACGGCAGAACAGTGGCCCTAGACAAGATGAATATGTAACGCTAACGTTATAGTCCAGTCAATAAAGGAAGTGTAGAGTGCGTGAGCAAAAACCTAAGAAATTTCTTCAGAAAAGAAAAAGAGAATGGTGCGTCGTAAAGAAAAAAAGCAAATAACAGACGAAACCTTATGTAATTTTCTACAACTTTTATTTCGTACTCTTTTTCAAATTCATAACCGTATTTGATCTGCACGCTCTGGAAAAGTGTATATTTCTGAATACCTCACGATTTTCACCTAGCATCCTTGATAGCAATTTACCTATTTATGAAAGAAAAAATATAGAATGAAGTTGTAGATAATTAATAAACCCTAAGCATCCTGACTAGCTCCCGCCGCCGCCGCCGCCGCCGCTGGCCGCCCCGGGAAGAGATGGAGTGATGATTTGGGATCGTGGGACAAGAAATGGAGGGAAACCGCTCAAGATCGGATAAAGTGGAAGAGGGGGTGAGAGGCCTTTGCCCAGCAGTGGGACATTCTAGGCTCATATAATAATAGGCATCCTGAACAAATTTCTGAAAAAAAAATTGCTTAGGTTCCTGCTTACCCACTCTATACCCCCTTTTTAGCCATTTTATTGACTGGACTTTAAACGATTTTAAACGATCGCTGATATGGAATAGTCATAAGCGCATATGTCAATCCTACATATTTTCGATTGCGATAGCGATGCAAGATGTACGTCTAGGGCCACAGAACACTTGGTGGACATCGTTTGCTAACGCTCGCATCGGCTGTTCAGGGGTCAAGCTGGCTTAACACCTTGGTTGCATAACTGAATACAACGTTGGCAGCTGCATTAGTATACTCGCGAGATCTATGAAATCAGTTCAAACTGCATACAATAAAATTATCTGTATACTGCGACCTGTTTTCATTACTCTTGAGTATAATTTTGACAGTTTATGAACAATACATGTGTATTTTTGGCTAGGAGAAGGCACGCGAGCACTCAGGCCTCTGATGGTAAGTGGAATCTGAGACCAATTGACATTTGAATTTTTAAGACTGCAAATGCATTGCTAACCCTGCGGACTAAGTTGGAATGCCTCTTTGCTAGTAATTTCACCGGTTGTCTAATCCCCACATGCGAACACTGCTGCTTGGTGGCACGTTAATGGATAAGAAGGTGGCAGCGATCCAGACAGACCCTGCTCCATTTAACTAATTATTAAGGCCGCATTACGAGTGTGAAGTGTTAATAACTTAGACTGAGATATGTAACCGTAAAAGCGCTGTCTCTTTTATTGTAATTGGTACTTAACTTACATTTACTGTAGATCGTATCAGCGATAGGGCCTCGTAAGCCTTCAAGCTGGAATCAAACCTAATTAGATACAAGCCTGACACTTCACGGATTTGAACACGTGTCCGTGTGTACACACTCGCATTGCTCAACCGCAATGGTTCGTTGATGGATATCTTTATTATCCTATGTTTAAAGCTTTCATAATTTTAGCGAGATTCATCTTAATAACCTGAAATTAAATATGGGATATTGCAAAAATAATTCACTGTAGTAAAGAAGCCTTTCAATATTTCGTTTGCTCACGTAAGTACACTTAATGTTATAATAATATCAGAAGACGCCCGCGACTTCGTCCGCGTAGAACTAGTTTTCCGCTCCTCCCCCTATGTGTATGTAGACGACACCATTCAATCACAATTTGATAGTGACGTCTACGTTATGTCAAATACCTCGTTTATCGCTATGCCCTCGGGCTGTTAAATTTTCCGGTATAAAACCTTAGTTATCTCCATACCAAATTTGATCTAAATCGATTCAGTAGTTCCTGAGATTAGAGCTTTCAAGCAAACAAACAAATAAACTCATCAGCTTTATATATTAGTAAATTGAAGTCGCACCAGGCTTAGATTCTAAACGGTAAAACCTTATTGATATTGACATATTTCGGTATCGTCACCGTTTTGGTAGCTATATTTACTAGACAATAGTTCAGTGGATACAAGTGGTTATTGTAGTGATGAAAGAGACTTAGTCTTTTAAGGCCTATTATAAGAACTATACTAATTTTTAAAGCCTTACGACTAGATTAGTCTTGTAACCCTTTAGTCTTTAGTCATAAGACTACAAACTGACGACTAATTTCAGTCGTAGTCTTTAATCTTATAACGTAAAAGGCTTAAAGACTAAAAGGACTAAAAGCGCTTTATCGCCTCGGGCTGGCGTGTCACGAACAAACGTTTTGATAACTCATGAGTAAAATAAAAACGGAAAGCAGCGACATTGTTAATTCTTTTTTAAATAACGATTGCTGTCTTTTCCTATTCTACTTGAAAAAGTTTTTAAATGGGCGGTAGATTTGGTATTGTAAGTGTGGTAATATTTCTTTCTACCTACACACAAGTGTTTATTTTACGATTGACAGGAAGTTTTTGTACTTAAGTCAGTAAATTATTTCTTATAAGACCGATGTTTATTTTTTTAATACAAAAATGTGTACAGATATAGAAGCAGAACCTGGTAATCAAAGCATTTTAGCAAATTTTAGTGATAACACTACAGGGCCAGTCTCCAAATAAGACGAACAATGCTAAAACTTTATCACGGAAGGTACTTGACATTGGAGATAATATATGGTGATTACTTTGCAAAAAACTAATTGGATGGAGCCTCCAACTCCTTATGAAAGCGAAGGTATTACTAAAAAGACGTAATCGATTAGGAAACAAAATCATTGGGGCATCAATGTGCCTGTCGTCGTGGATGAATTTCCTATAATATATATTTTTTAAATAATTCAATCAAAATTTCTTTTATTACCTACGTATTATTATTATAATACAAAATGATTAAATAATTATGAATAGTTATTATGTTTTATTTTTTTAGTCTATCCTTGTGGTTAGTAGGACAAAATAGATGATGAGTCAAGGTCATGTGTAATACTCGGGCGCGAGTCCATTTAAAAACAACTTTAGTCGTTTGTCTTTTAGTTTTTTGATAACAACATTAGTTGTTTAAGTTGCTTAGTCTTTTAATACAACGACTAACTCTTATTATTAAATCTCGAAACTTTATTCTTTATTTTAGAGTCGAGTCCTGTAAGATGGAGGCTAGTCTTTTTAATAGTCCTTAAAAGACTAAGTCTCTTTCATCTCTAGGTTATTGTCAGAGAATGGTTCAAATTTATAGTTGTCACGTTCTAAAAATTCCTGTTTGATAGGTGTCAATGCAGTACAAAATATAACCCTATAATATGTGGGATTTAACAGAAGCGTGGGGAGCTACCCCATGTGCTCCTGTTTAGTCCACAAAAGAAAATACTGTTTCACCGAACAATTGTCCTCGCGTGTGATATCCATGGACTTATTTCTCTAATAATCCCGTGAGTGTCTAAAAATAACTCGACATTGGCAAAATTCACCTTAACAGGAGTGACAGCCATTAATGAAAATTAGAATTAGAACCTTAATAACCTTTGACGACACGTTGGCCTAGTTGGGAGTGACTCTGCCTCCGAAGCCAGCGGTCCTGGGTTCAAATCCCGGCAGATATTTGTGTGATGAGCGCGAACGTTTGTTCCTAAGTTTTGGATGTTTTCTATGTATTTTTCTATTTAATAATGTTTATCGTTGTCTAGTAACCATATTACAAGCCTAGAGCTTAATTTGGGACTACGTCAATTTGTGTGAGATGGTCCCCTGATATTTATTTATTTATTTAATAAGAATATGTTACATCTGTCAAATTGGGCTTTTTAGAACGCGATGGGATATAATATGTCAATAGTTACAAGGTACTTATATGTTCAGCTACTTATGAGATCGATCATACGTAAAGTTAAGAGAATTTAAACAAACACATTTCACAAGAGTTGAATAACATAATTAATTACATCGAACAAATTACTTCTATTCTAAGAATGTCGGTAGCGCGTTCCATGTTCCATTATAACAGTATATCAGATCATTAATAAGAGGCGGGTAAACATTACAAGTATTGCAAATTAGTAGATATTGTTCCGATAACCTCGTGTCAGAGGCCTATAGATCAGGGTCTATGTAAAGAATGTTAATGAAATTACAAGTTTATTCGATACAACGTTAATCAGTTAAAAAATGCGAGCTTTACATGTAGTGCTACCTAAATCTACGTACAAAAATGATTCAGACCAATATCGAGGCACACACGCCAAGGTGCCTGGCTCAATATTACTTACGATAGTCATCTGTTTGTCTATTCTTACACGCTTACACATACAAATGCAAAGCTGAAGTACAACGGGTTCACAGTCGTGCTTTGATAGTTATAACAAACAGATTCGCTAGTCGTCAATATTTATAGCGAAATTGTCCGCCAATTTGAGTAGTACTAATGTCCCTAGGCGGTCGTGACGTGGCTTGCGCAAGCGTACTAGATCCGCCCACCGGCGCACCCGCACCTCCAACATCTGTCAAAGAACAACGATCTTAATTCAAATTTAACACACACAACCTTACACCGTTACGTGGAGAGAGATAAAGTTGTAAGTAATTTGCATTTATTTATGAGTTATGTCGTTTAGCTTTCGAGGTTTGGATATGTGGACATGCGCATATCTGATAGGAGAACAATACTGTACAGGCTGAATTAGGCGCGTGTAAAGTCCTTTTAAGTGACATGTTGGGTCATTAGGATCGTGGTATGAAATATAATGTGTCTCGTTCTGATTTATTGACGGGTTTTATTACAAACATAAATGGAACTGGTATTTTCATATTAGTATTATCTACTATCAGTGTATCTATTTCTTAACCCCCAGCATAAAAAGCAAATACTAGTCCGTCTGTTTGTCTGTCATTGCCCAGAGCCCGAAAGACAACCAATTCCGAAGCGTTTACAAAGAGGAACAATTGTCATCATCTCGTCAATCAAAACACGTTCAATGCTGAAAATGATTTCCCGAAGTTTGTAGGGTGCAGGTCTAGATTGTTAGGAAAACATCGAACATAAATTAACCTTTTGAACGCTTTACGTTAAATATAAATGCGTCACTCACACGCCAAACATGAATTAAAAGTTATGCAAAATTTAACTTAATCCATACGAAATAACGTCTCTTTTAAACTGTACCTGTGACCTATATTATGGTCGGTGGTGTTGTAGGCACGACAGCTCATGACCACTAAACTTTAGTGGTCGTTGGCGTTCAAAGGGTTAAAGATGAGACTGTAGTTCTAAAATTATAGTCTGGTGCTTTAATTTAACATACAACTAACTTCACACATTTCAAAGTTTGCCTACATCATTTATGTGCTTATTACGAGTATAACATGCGTTTACGGTATTGTACAAAGATCGCAACGTTAATTTTATTGATCCTGAGTGACCAGTTGGTACGAATGCTATATGTCATTAAAGGTAGGTAATTAACCTACCTTGTAATTAGGTTACCTAGAAAAGATGAAACTCATCTAGTGTAAATATTATATTTTAATACTAGCGACCCGCCCTCGCTTCGCTCCGGATTAAAGTATTACGCATGTAAACCTTCCTCTTGAATCACTCTATCTATTAAAAAAAACCGCATTAAAATCCGATGCGTAGTTTTAAGCATACATAGACACAGACAGCGGCAAGCGACTTTGTTTTATACTATGTAGTGATAAAAATATTTTAAGGTTAATCCTATTTAATGTTACGAGTACTTTACAGAGCCTTAACCTTTTTTAGCCTATAATATAAGCACGTACATTATATAATCCAATGAAGATGCGTTGCCCCACAAAACATCTAAGGTAATGTTATCATATACTATTAAATGAGTAATATTTGTATAAACTGGGTGATTTTGGGGTCATGATTCGGAATGACCAAAAGTGAATAAGATGGTCATACTGAACAACTTTTCCCATAGGACCAACCAGGGATTGTAAAACCGGTTTTATTTAATACCTGTATTTACATTGTCAAATTATTACCGCTAAAAAATAATACCTATATTCGAATTAGAGGTATTGTTGTCATTCCGCTTTTGTTTTTATCGCTATGTATTCACTATTAACAGTATTAAATACCTGTATTCAATACCGCTATTCATTGTACCTGATAAGTGAGATGTCAATTAGACTTTAATGAACTGTAATTTCAGACTTATCTAAGGCGAGTCTAAGTTTTTTGTAAGAGCACCGAAAACATTTACATATAAAAATAAACGAGAATATTGACACTGACAGGTATTACTGGTTATGGTTTTTAGGGGTAAAGTATCAAAAAGGGGTATTGTTGTCAATTGTCTAAACCGATAATAAACTTGAATACCGGTATTCATTATACCGCTAATCAGAGCTTTAGCGGTATAAATAGTGAAAGTCAATTATAACCGGTAATACCTCATTTAAAACCGGTAGTCAGAATACCGGTAACGATCCCTGGGACCAACCACTTAATCGCCAAAAAAAAAACAGCTGTTCCATACATTGACCCTAAAATCACCCAGTATAGGCAGGTGTTTATTTGTAATCACGTTCCCGATAACGGCTCTAACGATTTTCATGAAATTGTGGAATATGGGTTTTTCAAAATTGATCTGTGATGTCTTTAGGAAAATTCGGATTCCCCCAAAACGATTTTTTGGAGACATCCGAATTTTCCTGAATCCTTTGGTACCGAAGTATTTGACATACTCTTACATATATGGACGACACTATCAAATTGTAATTTAATAGTGCCGTCTACATACACGTGAGGTAGAAGCTCGGTCGTCCAGGTACTTACTGTTTAAATAAATAAACTTATTAAATGCGGAAATCGTGTTCATTTTGGTATTGTGCCACGGATCGTTACAACTTTACGATGGCTGTGTTTGCTTCATCAATCGGTACAAGGCTGCCGATGTTATTCGCCAATAATGGCCTACATTGCGTGGATTAAATTGGTATTACGCATTGAGAGGTCAATCAATCGCTTTTGAAAACAGCTATTGTTTTTTTTTGTGGCATGGTGTGGGCAAACGGGCCACCTGATAGTAAGTCCTAAGACATTAATAATTTGATATTTGTAACTTTTGACACTAAAATCTTAGGATTGCAAATGAAGGAACCCTGAGGAATGAAATGAAAGCTATAAATTACTTTTTGTGCTGTGTACGAGTACTAACCGTGCTTTTTATTGAAAACCTCTTTGAATATTAAATTATTTTTAAAAGTAACGACACTTGACAGTATAACGTTCTAAAAATTGTACAGTTCAAAATTACAAAATTTACTTAATGGACAATCCCATACATCCTTTGTCTATTTGTTACGCTTTCACGGCTAAACTTGAAGCCCGAGGAAGGACATAGGGTATTTTCTACCGCGTGTAGCGATAAACGACTTCTACGTGGACGGAGTCGCCGGCAACAGCTAGTATACTTACTATTAATCTCGATGATAAATTGTAAAACCGTTTCGTGATTTTTGTAAAAGGGCGTTTTCCAAAAAAAAAGTTCCTTTAGTTTAGGACAAAAATGAAAAATTGTATTTTTTTAATTACGTCACGAAAATTTCATAAGCCAATAGGCGGTATTTAAAATTAAATAAGCATAGTAGATTCATACCTCACCTGTTGGAAATATAGTTGAACTTGCTACAGGAGTTTCGTCTGCGATGCCACTATTTCTCTTAACGTAATGGAAAAGATACCGTTGTTAATTTTAGTCCTTAACGATAGGTACTTTTGTTTGGAAAGCGCCAAAAATTAGGTATTATTTCCGAATTACTATTGTAATTAACTTATTATTTAGATATGTTCTCATATTAATTTTATTTTCGTGAACGAATTAATTCATTAACTTATGAATTAAAAGATTAAGTTCTTCATCATACAAGGTCAGGCACATAATATGTTATAATATAATGTAAGTTCTGTTTACGAAAACACAACACAAGACCTTATACGTACTTATTCCAATTGTTTACATTGGTTTACATCAACTATTCCTGACTTTAAAAATACTTCGAAGATCTTTAAACAGTGATCCATTCCTTTATTAGGCGTTAACGAGCGACCGATGATTGAGAAGTTAATTTTTCATGATGTAATTAGGGCACAACTTACATTAAGTTTTATAGTAATTGTGGGTAATTCCGCAACCGTGGTTGACCATGGAAAATGGGCCGCTACAGTCCCAACCGTTTAGTTGTTCTTGTTTTATCTTAAATATGCAATTGTTGTTTAATTTTAACTCGAAAAATTACGTCAAAGTACTCATGAAATGCCTTATTGCGATTGCGAAAGAGTCCATGGTGCTAAATAGTCATCAAACCCTTTCATAATTAACCTCAAGTCTTAAGAAATAAAACGTACCGAAATGTTTTTTTGTAATTTCTTAGGGCCAGTTAACTCAAATAATGGATGAATTTCGAAAATCGAATCGAAAATGTGACCCATTGGGGTTAGATTTAACAATTTTTTAACCATTACTTGATTAAAAACGAACCAGTCACACTTTCAAAAATTGGATGGTGTTCACACTGATCACTGATCAATATTTAATATAAATATAAGAATGAATATAAATAGACACATCATTAGTTGTATGATGACAGACACAGCTTACACAAATAAGAAGTATTTATGTAGGTACACATACATACATACTTAGGTACTTAACATCACGCCTTCATTCCCAGAGTGGGTCAGGCGGAGCTACAAAAATACCAACAACTCTAAAAAGTCTTGTTGAAAGTCTTTGTAACCACATTTTGCATAAACAAGACGTTTACCAGTGTATTAGTGACAGTTTGCAAGCCCATAGCCTAACAGTGCTTCAGGCCCTTACTCCCTTAGTCGCCTCTTACGACCTCCACGGGAAGACATGAAGTGCCATTATTCTAACCGGCAACCACACGGGATATGTATGTAGGTATGTATGTAAATACTTAATTGTATGATTTGTAAGAACAAAAGAAACAGAAAAACAATAAATTGGACTTAACAGAAGCGCGTGAAGCTAACCCTATGTGCTTCTATTTAGTCCACAAGAGAAAATACTATTTTTACTGAACAATAATTGTCCTCGCGTGTGATATCCATGGACTTCTTTCTCTAACAAGTCCATTGGGGTGTATATAGATAACTCGACATTGGCGAAGTACACCTTAACAGGAGCGAAAGCAATTAATAAAGATTGGAATTAGAAACAATAAATATAAAAGAAGGAAGTACAAGTCCGAACTGGGGGGTTATTATGACATGGCTATGAGATTTGTTTTACGGTAAGGTAAAGCACAAAGCAGTATAGTTTCACATTTGAGCACATTGTCATAGGAGCAATCACTTTCACATCCAATGATTCAATAAACCTACAGACATCAATCATCGAAATTCATTCAACGAAAATAAAAAAGGACATTTCTACCAAAATTCGCAAATTGCCAAACCGATTTCACTTAATCGCTATTAGTTTCTTTAACCGCAAAAACTCTTCAATTTGCTGCACTATTTGTCCCGTTAACAAATGGCAAAAAACTAGACTGCCGGAAATCTAGGTAGTCAATTTAGTTCGGAATTCAAATTTGCAAATCAATTCTTTATGTAACTCGATTAGTCAGACAACGTAATTCATCTTCCAAATGCGGTTATAGTGAACAAAGTAAAGTTTAGCCACTGCAGAAATCATTCGATATGGTTAAATCAAGACGGCGGCCTCGTGATGGAGCAATCAGCAAGTAAGATGCGATCAGTGCGGTCCATGAATTGTATGAAAGCGTTAGATAAGCGGTTGAAGGGCATTTCGTAGCGCTTGCGCACAACGGGATGCGCATGAGCACGTGAGAAGTGGATCACTGCGCCGCCGCAGCGAAGAGAGTACAGTAGGCGAGCTGGTTTATAAATGTCTCCTTGTGAAATCATTACTTTGGTTCATTGAAATCATGTTTCCGTAGTTGTCAGTTGACATTACTTTGTATGAAATCTAAAGTCACTATAGTCGACCTCTGAAATTGACGAAAGTATCTAATCAATGAATGTATATGTATAAATATACATAGTCCTTTATTACTTACATAGCCAATGGGATTAAACTTTAGAGTGACAGGACATATATTTGGGCGATTGTACCTTATTTTAAAGTTTCATATGTCCGGTTTTAATTAAATATGGTTTATTATAAGAGACTCATTCTATAGCTATAGGGGCTTGATCCTCGTGAAATGTCTTGTTGTTGTTGTTGTTATTTCACACACAAATATTTTTAGTTCAACCCCGACCTGGATGACTACCAAAAACTACTAAATTAGAAACTTCAGGTCCGTCTTTGTCACTCTTCACTCGAGACTAAAACGAGAGAAAGGGATACTCCTACCGTAACTTTGAACTTCGATTTTTAAAGTGGGGCCTCTGGGGACGGGTGTCTATCATGTTATCGAAACACCCTTCATCGAATATATCATTTCATCAAATTTCATTTCGTCCAACGCTATTTTCCGCTGAAACTATAATGTTTTCAGGGTATCATAAAATCTAACCTTTCGTTACCTACTTAATGAATATTTAGGATACCGTAAAAACACTATGGTTTCAGCAGAAAATAGCGTTCGATGAAATGATACATTCGATAAAGTAAAATTCGATAAAATGAAACTCATCATTTTATAGAATTTCCCCCAGAGACAACCCTCTGGGGATCTATATAGATGAGCATCGATACTTTTTCTCAAGGCTGGCAACGCATCTGCTCTGCAATTCCTCTCCTGTGTTGCAGGTGTTCAAGGAGGCGATAATCACTCTCCTTCACATCTGAAGCTGGCCATCGCCAGCTGGCTCGCAGCTTCCTCAAGCATACACATACATACTTCTAAAAACAAAGACTTCTTGATAGTTCTGTAACCACATTTTGCTTAATCAGGCCAAGATGTTTCCCAGTGTATTAGTGACAGGTTGCAAGCCCATCGCCTAACATTACTACAACCCCAAGCAGTTTTTTGCTTCCTCAAGTATAAAAACTAAAAAACAAAGTCTTGGTGCAAATTATACACTAGGAATTGTACCAAACAGCAAACAAATAAATACATACAATAGAGAACATGCATAAAAATCAGAATTGAATTTCATTGATACGATTTAGAAGAAAATGCAAAAAAAAAGTGTATAAAACGCAATACACTAAGCTTTGACCCGTTTATTAAGACTTTATATGTATTGAATGAAAACTTGTTAACATTTTAAAACTTCTTTTAATGTTTAGATTGATTTTATTTACGTAATATTTTATTTCAACGATATTTCCTTAAACATAGTAATTTACGAAATAAATGCAAATTTCTTTATGAGGTCCTTATGTTTTAAACATGGAACAACAGCTGTGAAGTCATTCCTGTCGTCGATTGTTTTTGCAGTGGGTTTGAACTATGACTTTTTAAAGCTTCATATCTTGTGAAAAAATTACACGACAATAATTCAGAGTAAACAGTTATTCCTCACTTACATAGGACTTTCCAGAGAGAGTAAGAAAAAAAACATTATTTACACCTAGTAACTTAGAATCTTTTAAGAATTTATATGAGAGTGAACTTTTAGGTAGAAAGAGCTTTACATATAAATCACTCTAATAGTAAGTCTACTGGTATTTTCTCCGCTGTGGCCCCGGTCATGTGACCCAGAAGGTCGCGTTAGAAGGGAGGGATGGCAGGTGAGCGCATTCTGCTGCTAATTGCGCAGACGCCGCTCGATGAGCGAACATTATTAGATAAGGTTAGCATGTTCACTGCCAGCGACTCACCTTACGTGCTCCAAATACTTACAAACTTTAGTTAGTGGCACTGAATCTGACTGTGAATTTACATTAAAATGTATTACGAAATATCTATGGGCGTGTCGCTGTTTTTTATGAAGTGGTATGTATTTGAGCGTAAAGTAGGACCATACAAAAAAAGCAAAATGTTGATTTATAATTGTTTTTTGTTTTGACGTTACTTTATTATTACTGGGTTCTATTGTGGCTAAACAATTTAAATCCTATAGAAACTCACATTTTTTACGGGATAAAAGTAAACTCTCTGCCTTCGGGCAATAAAATTTCTATACAGAACAAACAAACACACCTCCCCAGAACTATATGTAAGGACAATACAATACAATACAATACAATACAAAATAATCTTTATTGAACACCAAAAAATAAAAATAATAACAGAACACGGAACAGTACATTTAAATCATAGGTATACAACAGGTGGTCTTACCGCTAAATAGCGATCTCTTCCAGACAACCTTGTAAGAGAAATAACTGAGGACACAAAATCATGGCAGGCGGTGTAAACTAATTCATTTAGAGCTGAAACTAAATAACTACAAGAAACAATTAAATTATTTCAATTTTGAAATTAGAACTATTTATAAATAGACTAAAGATAAATACATTAAGTAAATAATTCAATAAATACATACTAAATATATATAATTATACATCTATATAATATATACATACATACATCCTCCAATATAGCCAAACAATGACAACAGACGAAGGATACTATGAGATGGAACAAAGAAAAAAGTAAAGGAAATAATAGAAAAACTACGGAAGTGATAGAAAATGATCCTTTAGCTTGCTTGCTTTTGCTTGACAAGGTAAAGAACGAGGAATAATATATTAACTTTTAAAAAAAAAAAAAATATAACGGGACAATGTCACACAAAGTGACCTAGTCCCAAACTAAGTTCTAGGCTTGTTCTAGTACCCATAGACAACGATAAACACACTTCTTGTATAGAGAAATAAATACTTAAATACATAGAAAACATCCAAGACTCAGGAACAAATACTCGCGCTCATCACACAAATATCTGCCCTTACTGGGATTTGAACCCGGGACCGCTAGCTTCGTAGGCAGGGTTACTACCAATACAACTAGGCCAACGTGTCGTCAAATTGATCGGTCGGTATTCAGCTAGCGAATAATGATAATTAATCGGTTTCTATATCTTCGCTATATCTTTTATGCTCTGCTGAAGAAGTATAAGATCCATATCGATATTTATTGCCTAGACTTTTTTCTGATGACAACCAAAAATTACAATTTATAAATTAGCTTTTGCCACAACTCTATTGAAGCAATTAGAATTTAACTTGCTCAATTAATGTAATTTATATTAGGAAACGTCCGCTACTGACATCAACGTGATTACGCCTAAACCGTATCGACATGTTAACGGTCGAAGCGCGTCGTAAGTGATAGTAGAGACAGGATATTACACATATCAATACTAAAGATTTAAATTCACGGTTAGTAACATTCGACAAGTGCATTCGATCACTGCCATCTAATTATCCTACCGTCAAACAGTATTTGCATAGTTGTGATCTTATCCTACCTTATCATATCTTATCTTATGTATCTCTACGGATACACTTCGACCGTATGGGATCTTTTGTGTAATTACCCCTTTTAAGGGTTCAGTAGACAAACTAGGAACCCTTATAGTTTCGCCACGTCCGTCCGGCCGTCCGCAGCCTAGCGCAGAGACTGTTAGTACTAGAAAGCTGTAATTTGGCATGAATATGCATATTAGTCACGCCAACAAAGTGGTACAGTAAAAGGTACACCGGAACAGAATAATGCGAACACTGTTGCTTGGCAAGCAAGCCGGCGCTGGAATGTCTTATTTAAAATTATTATATCGATCACCTTGATAGGTTTCACACGTTTCACAGTACATAAATAATTTAAGTTTAGTGTCAAGTAATAGGCGTTTGCAGCAGCGTTCGTATAAATTTTAGAATTAGGTCGTATGTATTTTGCGTGACACTGTTATTAACGAACTCGGCAATATAGTGGGTTTATAACTTTGTTAATAAACTTACGTTGTAAACGTGCAATAATTATGAAAGTAAGTCAAACTTTACATCTCAACGTTTTAGATGTAGATATAATTATGTATATCAAAGGTTAGTATAGTTTTTTTTAATAATATCAAAAAAAAAGCTATCTCAAGCTTGTACCGTGGGTACTAGACAACGATAAACATACTTATATGTATAGAGAAATACATACTTAAACATAGAAAACATCCAAGACTCGGGAACAAATATTCGCGCACATCACACAAATATCTGCTCTTACCGGGATTTGAACCCAGGACCGCTGGCTTCGGAGGCAGGGTCACTCCCAACTAGTTTAACGTGTCGTGTTAGAAGAAGGACATAAGTAGCAGGGTCCATCCATGGACAAAACAACCGACAGACAACCAGTGAAATTACTAGCATAGAGGCATTCCATCTTAGTCCTCAGGGTTGGCAACGCATTTGAGGTGTTAGGATTATAGTCTTGAAAATTCAAATGTTTATGGGTCTCAGATTCCACTTACCATCAGGTGGCCTAAGTGCCTTCTCCTAACATAAAAAAAAAAAAACCCAGCTGACCTGCCGCCAAGTAGTAGTAGTAGTAGGTCTAGATCAAATAATCTCAACTCTAGACGTACATTAATCTTTAACCGGTACAAATGTAACGCAAACTTTAGCATTGTTTAAAAACTAAAAAAAAAAGTGGAAAAACATGTTTTGTTTTTCTTAATATTAAAAATCGTTTTACATTTGTTGGTATTTCTGGAGCTCTTAGCGGTTATGTATGTATGTAATTTTTTTATGATAAGAAGACGGCACACGAGCACTCAGGCCTGTTGAAGTAACGCTGGCCGTTTTTATCAGATATGTCAATGTCTTGCTATTGCTTTATAATTTGTTCTGTCAAGAGTCAATAAAAATAATGGAGAAGTTGACACTCGCATTTTTCTTATAGAAAATATATAATATTTCTAAAAAGGCCACCTGATGGTAAGTAGAATCTGAGACCCATGGACATTTTAATTCTCAAGACTATAATCTTAAGGCTGCAATCCTAAGATCTCAAACTCGTTGCCAACCCTGAGGAATAAAACGGAATGCCTATATAAATAAATATATAATATATGGATAAATATGCTAGTAATTTCACTGGTTGTCTTATCCCCACACCGGAACGCAACAATACGAACACTGTTGCATGGCGGTAGGTTAATGGATGAGATGGTGGTAGCGATCCGGACGGAACCTGCACTGGTTCCTACCGCCACTATATATTTTTGGAACAAGCTTTTTACTTGTCTTGTACAGTCATAGTTTAGACCAAACCAACGAATCCCAATTTGGAGGGTCTATTTTGATTACTGCGTATGCCTGTTAGCATTTACCGACTACATCATCAGATCAGCTTTTCATAAAGTACCATACTCGTATTGCCCTCGGGTTTACTTAATTATTCTTTAACGATAGTTTCAAGTGATTGTGAACTTGCAAGATCTGAACAAGTATGACAAACATAGGTTCAAAAGGAGCAAGTTAAATTAAGGATCTTAGATAAATAATTAATACAAAAAATAATTTACAAGCATATACAATATGCCAATGTCAAGCCCTTAGTTTAGCATAAAAGAGTTTGACTTGCGGACAAGGTAAGACTACTTTAAACTTATTAAAAGGCAAACTTATTAGGCATTGGGTGAGCCTGCATGTGCGGAGGGGGGGGGGGGGGGTCTAGGGTAGTCAGGGCTGTTACGCTGGCAATTGTTTATTTCTATTTGACTTTTTTTCTATTCTTTTTCTGCCTTTTCTTTAAGTATTTGTATCATACTAACCTTAGTTCTTAAGTATTTTGTATAACTAACACACTTATGGATCCATGGTGTCTGAAATAAATTATTTCATTTTTTTTTTTCAATTTTCAATTAAGCGTAAAAGGGTCATACGTACACACTTTTAAAAACAAAAGTTCTCTATCCTGTGGTCAATAGTTAAAAGCTTGTGTGCATATAAGTTATGTTTTCATATGATAGGTCTAAAGCAGTCCTCACGGCGTTTATGCGGGAATGGCCTTAGTCAGAAAATTTGGCCTCAAAAACTTAACTTTCGGTGTGTCCACAAAAAAGACGGTAACCTAAATCTGTGTATGACCCAAAATCCTTCAGTGACCACTACTGGCGCAATCGAGCGAAAACGTATTAGGTATTAAAAACGTTAGTCCACACACATGACACCTGCCTGCGTAGCAAGCTGTCCTGGGTTCAATTCCCGGAACGGGCAGATATTTGTGTGATGACTTGATGAGCACGAATATTTGTGTATTGGATGTTTCTATGTAGATAAGTATGTAAGTATTTCTCTATATAAGTAAGTTTATCGTTGTCTAGTATCCATAGTACAAGCCTAGAGCTTAGTTTGGTTCTAGGTCAATTTGTGTGAGATTGTCCCATGATATTATTATTTTATTTTATTCATCGTGCCAAGATCTTATTTTATGTCTAACTCCGTGCGCATGAAGTCGTTTAACGCTATTCCCTCTGGAAAAGTCAAATTTTTCGAGATAAAAAGTACCCTATGTTCTTCCTTGGGACTCACTCAAGCTATCTCCATGCCAAAATTCATTTAAATCGGTTCAGTAGATCCAGAGATTACCCCCTACATGGTAATTAACAGATTAACACTAACTTCATGAAATAACTAGATAAAAAAAAACATAGACATAAGTATATCGTTTATCAATGTTATCAATTATACCGTGCGCACCCCGGTGGTGCTCAAAATACCCGGATGCACGCAGTGCTTTGACTCGACTTGATGTGGGCGGTATGCGTTAAAAACGAGACGCATAACCTACGTTAATGCTTGGTTAATGCCTTTACGATGGTTCACAGTAATGTTAGATGGCATAATTTTTCTACGCATAATGTATCTTTTCGCATAAAATTAGGCCGAAAACGGTTTTTACAATAAAAATCAGTTTTATTTTAATTATCATACAAAAAACTAACCTAATCTACAAAACACATGTTTATTAAATTCTGTGGGGCTAGTCAAGTTGCATTCGACAATCGTTAGCGATTATGTTTCGATTGAATAATGTATGGAATTGACGTAAGCCACTGAGATAGTACCACGTGACTATCTCGGTGGCTTATGTCAATTCCATATATTTTTCAATCGAAACATAAGCGCTAACGATGGTCGAATGCAACTTGACTAGCCCCACTGATATGTCAGCCTAAAAGGATGTTATGCGAAAAGATACATTATGCGAAAATATTTTATGCGTTTCTAATCCTCTTTACTACGTCAGCGTGTTTTAAGCACCAGTCGATCCTTAAACCTATAAAAGACAGCTCGGGAAATTATCCCAATTGGTATGAAGTTCCCAAAATACCTGCTCTTTTTTGTTCGATGTTATTGCGCAAGCACTGCGGACTTAACGTCTGATCTCTCGTCTTATGCAAGATGATCCAAGTGTAGCCAGTGAAGCGTCTCACTGTGTTCGGGGAAATGTATACTTAGATAAATGTCAGCGCAATTTGCGGCCACGTAATGGTTTTGATTTATATCATTACTAGCATTGCAAAGTGCATTCTACTTTTTGTTAAGACAAAATGTGACTGCTGATGACGCGTTTAGTTTAGTAGGTAGTGACCCTGTCTACGAGGCTAGCGGTTTTTGGTTCGATTCCCTGGTCAAATATTTGTCTGATAAGCGCGAGTATTTCAGGATGTTTTCTATTTCGAAACATCAATATTTCCTCACGAGTCTTATGACTTATGACTATTAGGCGTTCATGCAAACATATACCAGCACAAACTCTAACACGGACACACGCACGCACGCACGCTACATACACGCACACACGCACGTACACACATACTCACACACAATATACAGTGTGTAAATGGTATACGGGCGTTCCTTTTAACTGTGGTTAGTACAACCCCTACTGAGCACATTTAGGCAGCTTTTGTTAAAATTAAATAAAAAAAAATAACCATACAAAATAATTTAACACGCAATGTATAACGAAAAATGCAATTAATTAAAAACGAAAATAACACCTGACGGATGGACTTCGATGTACATTTGTATGGTTATTTTTTTATTTAATTTTAACAAAAGCTGTATATTCAAAAATGAATAACGGTGTATACGTTAGCGTAATGAAAATAATTCTTTCTGTTAATCATTAGTAGAGTCTTAATCTATGTCCAGTTTTAATAAACGCCCGTATACCATTTACTCACTGTATAAGTAGAACATAATCTTCACATTTTATTTTAGTATATTAGATTTACTTGTGCTATTGAACATTTAAAAAGTGTTATTTTAAGTTTAGGTTTTTGTTAATAGATGTAGGTACTGTGTAAAAAAATATGGTAAGTAACAACCACCTCGGTAACCAGGCGTCACTGAAAATCTGCGTCACGGAATACCCATTGGCATATTTCGTGGCACTAAGCTGAGTGGCGACCATTTTTAGCAAATTGTTAATCGTTATTCGATTGTATGTTCTTTTTATATGCTAACTAAATCTATTTCATTAATTCATATTACATTTCATACATTGGCAACACTTTTTTTGAGAAACTTGTCCGCTTAGTTATCGATAACAAGTACATATCTATCCAAAAGTCTGCGTTCATCAAATCAACGATAAGAATAAAAAGACTACATTAAATGAAGCTACAAACATTACTAGAAGGGAAGCCTTTGAAATGTCGACACTCAATTCGCCGAATTTTCATTTCATTGACAGGCATTTCCACGTGCAGAAGTTCTAATTTTTTGATGGTCATAGGTCTAACCTATGCTTACCTACGTAACCTATGCTTAATACTTAAAAACAATAAGGTTTCAGCAGAAAGCTTTCAATGAAATGAATTTTGGTGAAACGACACATTTGATGAAATTAGTTACGACATTTGAAGGAGATTCCGTTGGAAAGGTGAAGATAATAATTGATTGGTTAATTTGCTTATAGTTTTATTATTATTCGGCCTTTATCATTTATGAACATTAAGGGTCCTCCACTAATCCAAGGTCTTATGTGCGGTTTCTTGTGGTCACCGAGATCGTCAATGCTATACTCATGGTCATCATATTTTCCGACGTCGTTGTTCACTGACGAGCCGGTCTTGGGCATCGCGTATCCCTTCATGATAATATCTCTCGGGAACACCTCCGGGGTGACGAACAGGCATATTTTCATTTTAACAGGATTGCACCCGATTACAAACTTTCTGTATATCAAGGGTACCTCCACGCGGAAATAGGTGTAGTCTTTTTCAAGGTCCTTGCGTTTGTGCTAAAATGGAATAAAATTAATTGAAATGGGAATAAAAAAATGTTAATTGGAGACTGACCTAGGAGGATACCTATCTTTTGTTACATGCTAAGAGACAAGGGGACAAGAGGATAAAATACAAAAATAAATTTACAAATAAAACTGTTATTTTCAGGGTTGCTTAGTCAACAAAGAACCTTAATTTCATTAATTTCATAATAGCCATCTATCTGGAATTACGAATATGTACAGTTGACCAAGAAGTCCCGGTAATCTACCACTTTTCGACTCTATTTGTAGGACCTTGTGCGGGGTCTGTCCGGATCGCTCTACCAGCAACAGGGTTCACATACATGTGTTCCGGTGTGGGAATAGGACATCCGGTGAAATTACTAGCATAGAGGAATTTCATCTTAGTGTTTTAGGGTTGGCAACTCATTTGGAGTCTTAAGATTGCAGTCTTGAGAATTGAAATGTCTATGGGTCCCAGATCCCACTTATCATCAGGTGGCGTCCGTGCTCACATACCACAAAAAAAACGCTAGGGTCCAAAAGTGGTAAAGGAATTTCTTTGTCAACTATACGAGTATTATGTTAAATTACAACTTTGTTGTACAAAGAGTCTCTGAGTAAAACCGCAGACAGACGGACAAACAGACATGTTATTCCTAATTTACTAACAAACGGAAAGAGTATGTACATAATTACTTTCATTTTAATTTCTCTACGTGTCTTAAAACCCTATTTCTATAGATGCTTAAGATTTGATTGTCCAATCCTATTATTTTGGATTGGATAGATCAAAAGCGTAGACCAATTTTAAAAAAAATTATACTTATTTTTAATTATGTATTACAAATTTAGTTGTAAGTTACTAGCACACTATGGATCTTGGTCTGAAATAAAGAATATTCATTTTATTTTATTTTAAACTTAAGAGTCTAAAATTATGGAATTTGCCAATCCATCTTACTATCATCCACTTAGAATCAGCTAGGCTGTTTACCTGATAGCCTTGCCCGCTTGCCTATATATAATTAAAAAAAAAAAACTTGACCAGTGGATCTCAGTTGGATCATCCCTGACTGACGTTGTACCAAACGGTTGTCTGGTATCTGACATTTGAGAACTTACAGCCACGTCCAGTTTGAATTCATCAGCTCCGACCGGTATCTGACCCTGGTAAACGAACGCTAACACCTCTCCTTTCACGTGCTTTCCTTAAAACAATGTTTAAACATACGTCGTTTGTTAGTTTTATGGTCCGGTTACAATGCTAAAAAGAGTCAAGAGTCCATTTAAATTTTGACAGTTGTGACCGTGACAGTTGACGGACAAACTATTAAATTTTGGAGTTTTAAATCTTTTGTCAATATAACAAAATTCAAAATCATTTTTGGTTTTTAACGTACAGGGGGCGTTTTCCAAAAAAAAGTGTACATCGTTAAGGACAAAGTTGAGAAAATTTAACTTTGTCCATTTCGTCACGAAAATTAGCCATACATTTACATACCTTAATTTTCGTGACGAAATGAAAAAAGTTAAATTTTCTTAATTTTTTTCTTTAACGATGTAAGTACACGTTTTTTGGAAAACGCCCAGGTACAAGGGTAAGTAAGATTATTTGTAGTTTACCACACTGACAGATGGATTGCTTTCATTTAATTTTCAGCTTTAATCTATATACCGACTTAGTATTCTTTTATTTGTATGAACAAATAAAATAGTTATTACTAAATCGGTAGACAGGTAACAGTATTCTGAAAATTGCTTTATTAGTATGAAATTAAAGTTGAAATTGAAATGAACGCAAACTCTCTGTCAGTGGTAAACTTACCGTAATCGTACTGTAAGACTATTAAATATAGTCAAGAGCAATGAAAACGCGTAACTTAGTTCATACATTTTATATAAAGTGACCTGTTTTCATTGCTTCTGAGTGTAGATATAGAAATCCCCGGTATAATGGCAATTTACAGCAGCAATCAAAGCGGGTCACTTTCTAGGGAAATTCTGTACTATGACCCGTTTTCATTGATCTTGACAATATTGTAGGTGATTTTCAACACGCTAAAACAATAATTATAGCTTTTGACGTGTTACCGTACGGTTTTTGTTTCAGCCGCCATTACTGTCAAGTAAATAAGAGCGATCAAAGCGTTGGTGATACGATAAAACTTCAAAAGCAATACCTCCTTACTTATAAACGTGGGCTAGCTTATGCCATGCTTTGTCCTTATCTGTCAGATGAAAATGTCACAATTACAGATAAGGACAAAGCATGGCATAAGCTACCCCAAGGTTATTCCACTATTATTAAGGTTTTGCCGTGTATAACGTCTACTAGTCGGCCCATCTTAGGTATTAGTAAAACGTGAGATTTGCAAATAGTGGAATTAGGTTATAGAATCGTAGGTAGGTTTGTGTTATGTTAGTTTTACAGCAGGCCCGGAGGGCCAAACCACCCAGAAATAGGAGCTCCGCGGTAGCGGAGGTCCGTCGACACTGTCTAATTGATGTCTTGTTAATAATGATCTTTTAAAAATGTCATGTTTTGCGAATATAATGTTTTCCGAATATCGTCTTTTGCGAATATGATGTTTTGCGAATATCATGTTTTGCTAAAATGATATTAACGTACTAAGTACCAGTTTCACCACACGATGTTAAATTTAATCAATGTTAATAGACTAACAGTCTAAAACACAGTCACAGTAACAGTCAGTAATTGTCAAAATGTATGAACTCGGTGAAATTGGTACTAATCGGTCGAGGTTAACGCACAAGTTAACGTGGGTCTACGCTATAGAGCTCCATCGCAGTTTTTTTTTGCATACATACATACATAACATCACGCCTTCATTCCCAGAGTGGGGTAGGCAGAGTTACAGAAATACCAAAACTCTAAAAATAATTGTTTATAATTCTGTAACCACATTTTGCTCAATCAGGCCAAGAAGTTTACTAGTGTATTAGTGTCAGGTTGCAAGCCCATAGCCTAACAGTGCTTCAGGCCCTTACTCCCTTAGTCGCCTCTTACGACATCCACGGGAAGACATGGAGTGGCACTATTCTAACCCGGTAACCACACGAGGTTTTTTCTTACAATTTGTTTTTTATACAATTTTTTAGACAAAAAATATTAATATTAAATTTGGATTCCATGATAATCAATGTCATCAGAAGCAGAATCGGCTATCAGTAGAACAAAAACACTATGGTTGCTATTTTACAAATTGTTTGATTTGAGGTCTTAGGATTGCAGTCTTAAGATTATAGTCTTGAGAATTCAAATCTCTATGAGTTTCAGATTCCATTTACCATCAGGTAGCCTGAGTGCCTTCTGCTTAACGAAAAAAAAATGTAGGTCGTGTGCGCAGGCTATTTTTTTTAATTTTAATAACTACCGAGTTGTAGTCTCTTTTGATTACGATATAATCCATATTATTAAGCTTAAAAAAATACAAAAAGATATCCAAATTTTGAGCACGGATCTGTGCTTTAGCCTCCGATGGGTTAAGTGTTTTACGGTAAAATCCAGAAAAAAACTCATTAGTAACGATTGTTTGGCGTATACATTAAAACCCAGAAGCTACATGTAGGTATATAATTCTAACAATATTACCAGTTTCATAGTACACTGCAGTTGCAATCCTTAACGTTATGCTTTGCAATAAATATGCAGGGAGTAAAGACGACGTGTATAGCGAGCGCATATTCGCTTCGGCAAAAAAACAGTAGTCATCACTACATGCGCTCGTAAACAAAACCAATTTGAAATTGTTAATAGCGTGAAGATTAATTCGTCGCAGATACGTCAGTGACGAATGTCAATCAAGTGTCTGTTAAGACACCATCATCATCAAGTTCTTAATTGCCCACAAAAGAAAAAAAAATGATAAGGAGAAGGCACACGAGCATTCAGGCCACCTGATGGTAAGCGGAATCTGAGACCCATAGACATTTGAATTCACAAGAAAATTAAGACTGCAATCCTAAGACCTCAAATGCATTGCTAACCCTGAGCACTAAGATGGAAGTCCTCAATGCTAGTAATCTAAGAGCTACAGAAATACCAACAACTCTAAAGATACTCTTGATAATTCTGTACCCACATTTTGCACAATGAGGATAAGAAAGTTACTATACTATCCGCAAAACCAAGTGGCAAGTCAGGTCATAAATCATCGGAATCATGCTATTTCTATCGCACCTGCACTGCCTTATGGAGCGGGCCGTGCAACAATAGTGCAATAGCAATGGTGACGTTTATTGCCTGACTCGCCACTTTATTTTGTGGATAGTATAGTGTACCTAGTGTACAAGCCTCTATTCCCTTAGTCGCCTCTTACGACATCCGATACGGTTTTCGATAACGATTACGTTCGCATGCAAAACATCATACAGTCGAATTGAGAAACTCCTCATTTTTTGAAGTTTTGTTCTTGGTTAAAAATATATCAAAATTAATAAAGACCTATCTTAGACGTAATTGCAACGAATATCCATTACGGAGATAAAGCTGCATCGAATTTAATTTTAACGTTCGTAATTAAACTCATATTCGATTAGTCTGGTTAGTACCGCAGTTATTTTGCCAAAAGAATGCTCTCGCTTCACTCGTCATCCCATAGCGTCCCTACATATTTATTGCTTAGCATTACGTTAAGGATAGTAATTGCAGGTTTATATGAAAACGGTACGGTTAACATTGCTTATTGATTCTGTTCTGATCGGTAAAACCATATTGATTTAGACATGTTTGTTTATGATAGAGGAGGCAAACGATCTAGCGGGTCGTAATGTGATGTGAAGTGATCAACGCCACCACCACTGTACCACCTGGAGAGGTATTTCAGCTGCGTTGACGGCCTTATAGAAGAGTATGCTCATCTCTTGAAGGTCCCCAAGTCGTAGCGGTCCGGAAATACCGCCGCAGTAAGCTGATTCCATAACACTGTCGTGCGCGGCAACAAGTTTCGTCTATAATGCACAGTTTTACACTGTCATTCATCAACATAGTATTGTGATCGTTATGATAGGTCCTGCAGTAAGCTGATTCCATAACAATGTCGTGCGTGGCAAAAAATTTCGTCTATAACAGAGTGTTACATTGCCATTCATCAACATCGTATTGTCATCGTTGTCACAGCTCCCGCAGTAACTTATTCTATAACACTGTCGAGCGCGGCAAAAAGTTTCGTCTATAACACAGTGGTACACTGCCATCCATCAACATCGTATTGTCATCGTTGTGACAGCTCCCGCAGTAAGCTGATTCCATAATACTGTCTTGCGCGGCAACAAGTTTCGTCTATAATGCACAGTTTTACACTGTCATTCATCAACATAGTATTGTCATCATTGTGATCGCTCTCGCGGTAAGCTGATTCCATAATACTGTCGCGCGTGGCAAAAAGTTTCGTCTATAATTCACAGTTGTACACTGTCATTCATCAACATAGTATTGTCATTGTTGTGATAGGTCCCGCAGTAAGCTGATTCCATAACAATGTCTTGCGCGGCAACAAGTTTCGTCTATAACACACAGTGGTACACTGCCATCCATCAACATCGTATTGTCATCGTTGTGACAGCTCCCGCAGTAAGCTGATTCCATAACACTGTCGTGCGCGGCAAAAAGTTTCGTCTATAATGCACAGTTTTACACTGTCATTCATCAAGATAGTATTGTCATCGTTGTGATCGCTCTCGCAGTAAGCTGATTCCATAATACTGTCGCGCGCGGCAAAAAGTTTCGCCTATGATTCACAGTTGTACACTTTCATTCATTAACATAGTATTGTCATTGTTGTGATAGGTCCCGCAGTAAGCTGATTCCATCACACTGTCGTGCGCGGTAACAAGTTTCATCTATAACGCACAGTGGTACACTGCCATCCATCAACTTCGTAGTGTCATCGTTATGATAGGTCCCGCGCAGTAAGCTGATTCCATAACACTGTCGTGCGTGGCACCAAGTTTCGTCTATAACGCACAGTGGTACACTGCCATCCAACAACATCGTATTGTCATCGTTGTTACAGCTCCCGCAGTAACTTATTCCAAAACACTGTCGAGCGCGGCAACAAGTTTCGTCTATAACACACAGTGGTACACTGCCATCCATCAACATTGTATTGTCATCGTTATGATAGGTCCCGCAGTGAGCTAATTCCATAACACTGTCGTGCGCGGCAACAAGTTTCGTCTATAACGCACAGTGGTACACTGCCATTCATCAACATCGTATTGTCATCGTTGTGGTAGCGATTATCTACTTGACCAAAATGCAATATGGTTTTACCAAGTAGAATTGAGCCCGGTCTTTAATTAAATATTGCTTAGATAAACGATGTAGTTCTCATAAGTATATTTTTTAGAATAATACATTGATTTACCCCTAACACCCAAACAATTTTACTTCTGGATAATATTAAAATTATGTACACAGGGTATTTGTAAAGTGATGAATTTTTGACGAGCGAATAGCAGAAAAAACAATAGAGTATTATGGCAATATAAAACGACTTATATCATAAATTGCTTACTCTTGAAAAGTTTTTTTTGGCCTGTTCAAATTGGACCGGAACTAGTCGTTAATAAAAATCGGCGTTAGAAAGATATAACCTTACCTATATACGGCTATATTTCGGTTTTTTTGAGACTTCTTTGTCTTAACACAAATAAAGATCTCAGATAAACGAATGCATTACTTTTAATATCCTATTTCCTACGATTGCTGTTACTAGGAGCGCACAAAAATGGAGAGATATTAGCATTTTTTGCCCTGAAAACTGTCGACGCAGAGGAAACCTATTTGGAGATAGATGTTTCAGTAAGTACAAGTAATCGTTACAATGTTTTTGTACAAAGATATATTATAGGTGCTTGTACGACTCACTTGTGAACTTAATTATGATCTGGGAGCTTATTTTGGCCGTACTTATCGCGTGACTAAACGTGGATAAAACATTCGTCACTTTCTGATAAGTACAGTGCGAGAGTGACGGATGCTTTATCCACCGCGATAAAAGCGACTATAATAGGGTCCTGGGCCGAGATTCTACATGGTGAAAACGATATCGTCTTTGAAGTGTTTCCGTACTGTCAACGATTTGATAACTCTTATGACATTGTCAATAATGGCGACCGACTCATAAATGATTCTAAAACACGTCAAACTCGATATCCTTATAACGCAGTAGAATAGAGGTCCTGGTGGTCTGTGTTATTACGTTTTAACATGTTGACAGCATATACATAAACAATGCTAATTAAACTACGTTACTGGACCTCTATTCTGCTGGGGTAAAATCATATCGCCTTGGACCTGTTTACGTATTGTCAACGTTTTGATAGCTATTTGTTTACTAGACAATGGCGGCCGACTTAAAATCATATGGTATTTTTTTTGTTAAGTTTGTCGCTGCCGCGCTTTAATTGATGCAACATTTATCAAAAAGTATACATATTAGGCATTCAATATTTCATTTTTGGATAAAGTAAGGATGAGGAATCTGTTTATGAACAAACACAATTTTAGCTGGTGTAATTGCAAAAAAAGGCAACTTAAATGTTCAGACCCCTCTGCCTTTGCAGTAGATCTTGTAATATATAAAATAAATTGACATTGCGTTGTTTCATGATGATTTTATTTTATTCTGTATTTGTAAAACCCTCATATCTCAATTCACCTCATTTTAGCAGGTAGGGCATTCCAAGGAGACCGTTATTATTATTATTTACGCTTAATAGGGCTTTTGAAGGCATGTTTTTTTGGTAATTCTTATAAGCTACTTTCACTTTTCAGCACAAACTGAATTATTTGCTTCCAAAATACAATTACTTTCGTGCAGAGATGCCTCTGTCTTATGAATTCCAAGCATATTACAATGAGGACGTGATGACATTGACGGTTAGCTGTGAAAGAGTAATTTTTGCAAGAAACTTAACTATGACAGGATACGCGATGCCTTTAAGAAAACAACGTTTCATCTGGACGCGCCTACCAGTCCGGTCGGGGTCTTACCGGCCGCGTACCCGCAAGCCGACAGAAACTGTAAGAACAAAATAAAAAAACAATGTTTATATTAGTCTGCATAATGATCCACACAGAGACTTCAAAATATTTAACTTAATTTACCATCAAGGTATGGATGATTAGCAGTTTGAAATAATTCGTACCGTTAAACGGGGTTAATAGGGACTAAGGGGTAAATAGGGACGCAACCTAAAATAAGGCATAACTTGTTACCAATAAGATCAAGTATTAAATAAAAAAAACGTAACGTTCTATTGGAAATTATTTCAGTCTTATAATTAGTAACATATGCTTTATTTTAGGTTGTATCCCTATTTACCCCTTAGTCCATATTTACCCCGTTTTACATTTAGCCGTATTATTATTATACTTTTTCTGTAACATGACTAGTGACAAATGGTAATTGTAAAACCTGGCATTTACCCATATTATCCACATTACTGTTATGAACGTAACGTGAAATAAATGGTGTTTTTTATGGTTAAGAAGAATTTACACACATTATATACGTTTTATGAGATTTCGAAAATCGCTTATATTAGCGTTATGCGACAATTTGGACATGGATACAAAACTTAGAACATTATCTTTTTTATGGCATTTTGAAGGCGAACAAGTACACAGGCCACCTAATGGTAAACGGGATCTCAAAACTACAACCTTAAGACTGCAAACCTAAGTTATACTTGATAATATGTCAGCCTGAAGTTTTAGAAGATGACTCAAAATTTATTTAAAAAAAAGCATACAACATTATAAAATAACACATTACATCAGCAACAGGCTTCGTCAAGTCGTTTTACATAAGAATGATCATCGGCAACATGCTTCGTCAAATTATATTGACACTAACCAAACAAGAAAGAAAGAAAGTTTTAGAAGTTAAAGATACGTATAACGATCCATCGAAATGGATCGAAAAAGTATTAAAGATTTTGGAATAGTTATATGACAAAGTGGGGCTAAACCGCCGACAACCACCGTAGCTTCGGAGCTTCCCCGCGGTCCATGGCGGATATCCTGACATAGCGCAAGCGCAACTTGCGTTGACACAGGACCTGCACGGCAGCACCTTTTGCCAATAGAAATGCCGTTTGCGTGGCAAGATATTGGTCTGAGTCCGTCTCACGCCATCGGCACATTAAGGAAAAGTATGGCTCTATTAAAAATCTGTTTGTTCTAATTTACTGTCATTGCAATTATTACAACTACTTACACCGATTCCCAGTTTGTATTATTTATTGAAAGAAGAAAAAACATTTTTTCGTGACAAACAGACACACAAAAGGACCAAAATACTGACATAGACAAAATACATGTTGTCAAGAAATGAGTCCAACTCAGGGTTATGCGTGCATTAAAGTCAGCGCTGGTCTTTCTTTGGAGCCATCCTGCGCCACGGCAGATCACACACACATTGACGACACGCTAGCCTCATTGGTAGTGACCCTGCCTTCGAAGCTAGGGGTCCTGGGTTCAAAATCCGGTAAGGGCAGATATTTGTGTGATGAGCGCGAATATTTGTTCCTGAGTCTTGGATGTTTTCTATGTATTTAAGTATATATTTCTCTATATAAGTAAGTTTATCGTTGTCTAGTACCCATAGTACAAGCATACTCGTAGCTTAGTTTGGGACTAGGTCAATTTGTGTGACATTGTCCTGTGATGTTTATTTCTTATGATATTTATAGCACACACCCTAAACTAACATAGACAAAACAAGACTAAACCGCAATACAATTTGACGACACCAACCCAAATATTAATTTTTGAGATATTTTGATTTTTGGCGACACGTTGGCCTAGTTGGGAGTGACCCTGCCTCCGAAGCCGGCTGTCCCGGGTTCAAATCCCGGTAAGGGCAGATATTTGTGTGATGAGTAGGAGTATTTGTCCCTGAGTCTTGGATTTTTTCTATGTATTTAAGAATTTATTTCTCTATCTACGTATGTTTATCGTTGTCTAGTACCCATAGTACAAGCGTAGAGCGTGACATTGTCCCGTGATATTTATTTATTTATTTCATTTTTTAACAGGCAAACCAATAACCAAAAACAAACCTAAGGCTTTGGAAACGACGTAATATGATTTGGCATGTTTGATAAAACCTCATTATATTTCGTAAAAACAATGCATAAAATGACATGCATGGAGATAATTTCCTTTGGCGTCTTTATTTGAGAACATTACATCTTTATTGTGTTGTTGTTAGCCTCTTCATCGGAGACTTGATTGCAATTTATTGAACTGAAGCTGCGTCCAATTAATTTGAACATTCTCGTTGCGCATACGCAGTACTACAGTGATATTGCCGAACTGAACATGCGCTCGCGTCGCTCGTCGTCGCCCCGAGCCCTCTCCACGTATTTATTGCTTAGCATTATGTTAGGTTGTGCAAAAGCAGCTATTTTTGACCAAGGTACTGTATAATATTTGTAGTTTATGCATGTCTAACAACAATTCTAACGAAAAGTATGCTTGTAATGTTGTCTACAGTGTGTGTGTTCCATACAAACATATATTTTTAAGGCTGAAAGTATGAGCCTTAAGGAACATAATTTGATATATTAAAAAAAAGGCACGAAATGTATCGGTAAAAAAGGACACGCTGAATATGGTAAACAACGTCAAAGGCTGTATTGTTTTTACCGTTTTATGACATAGCTATGCAGTTCATTTTACGGCGATAGTAAAGGACAGTGCTTATAACTGCCATAGCTCTGTCCTCTACGCTCGCTGGAAAATAGCTATGCCACAATAACCCCCCAGGGCCTCTATTCACGTGCGTTAAAACGATATCGTGTTTGACACGTTTAAGAATCGTTTATGTCACAGTCGCCATTATTGTAAATGACATAAGAGTTATCAAAACGTTGACAATACGGAAACAGGTCAAAAACGATATCGATACGATTTAGTGGTGGGAGGACCCTGTGCAGGGTCCGTCCGGATCGCTACCACCATCTTATCCATTAACCACCCGCCAAGCAACAGTGTTCGCATTGTTGTGTTCCGGCGTGGGGATAAGACAACCGGTGAAATTGCTAGCATAGAGGCATTCTATCTTAGTCCTCAGGGTTGGCGACGCATTTGAGGTCTTAGGATTATAGTCTTGAGAATTCAAATGTCTATGGGTCTCAGATTCCACTTACCATCAGGTGGCCTGAGTACTCGTGTGCCTTCTCCTTAACATAAAAAAAAAAAAAAAAAAAAAAAAAAAATCGTTTTAACGCACCTGAATAGAGACCCTGGTCAACAATTCTAACAAAAAGCAAGTATTAAAAAACCCGACTGCAAGTTTTGATTATGTCGTCCATATACGTTAGTTTCCTACCAGTACTTTTTTCATCCAAAATATCATATTTAATTTAAATTTAAGTACCTAGTGACACTCGCAACGTTAAGACAAATCTAATGACACCTTGCTTGTTAGAATCAGCCCATCCATCCAGCCTCTACAATGGAACAAGGAACCATACACGGTAATAACGATATCATCTTTGACGTGTTCCCTTATTGTCAACGTTTTGGTAACTCTTATGTCATTTACAATAATGGCGACCGAGTCATAAACGATTCTAGAACACGTTTAACACGATATCGTTATAATGCAGTAGAATAGAGGCCCAGGTCAAATCATTACCCCTCTCCTTCGTCGAGGTCTTCAGGTGGTTAAATTGATAAGGATTGCTTCGTTATAATGCCGGCTGGTTTTAGGGACTCACCAAATTGGGGAGCAGTTAGCATTCACTTTCCTGGGAGAAATACCAGCTTGGATGAACCAGTTTGAGATGAAGGTGGCTGTAAGTACTCCTCTCAAATAATGATTAGGGGATAAAACGGTTGCACAGAAACCCACCCAATTCCTCGGTACGGGATGGTATTTCACCTTAGTACGTGCATTTTGTTTCCATTTCTTTTTTACTTAATCATAGTCTGTTTGTGGAAACCTCTTTAGACTAATTCGTTTAAACTATATTTTAATAGGTATAAAGGTCATTTTAATTTGTTTCAAAATGACATTTAAGAGCAAAGGAAATTGAACTTTATTGACTTGATGGTAGATTCAAATTCTCACTTGCAAAAATCTCCCTGTTTATGGTATGGACCTTACGAGGATAAAGGGTTTACACAGTGTGTGCGTGTGTGTGTTTGTTTCTTTCAACACAAACACAATTTTTATGGCTTGGAAAAGGTAAACACCACACCAAAGGTGCATCACAGGCCACCTGATGGTAAATGGGATCTGTGAAACGTGACCCAAAGACATTTGCACTTTCACGACTACAATCTTAAAACTGCAACCTTAAGACCCCAAATATATGTGTTGTATGTTTGTACAGCGTTTCGTGAAACACTGCGGGTACTTAGTGCCTGAAAACCAATGCTGTAGGTGTCTGACACCCCAGCATTTTGTTGCGCCAGTGTCTGTTCCACTGCCGTGTTGACACACATTCTCGATTAATTTCAGTGAATAAATTACTTCTTCATCTAAATGCGTTGCCAACCCTTAGTACTAAGATGGACTTCCTCTATTTTAGTAATGTTACCGGTTTCAATTGTAATTTAATTCTAAAATGTTACTTATCTTACATTTACTTTTCAGCATAATGAAAAGAACCTTGAAAGAGTCTACAATTATGTTCGTGTGGAGATATCTCAAACTTCCCAACCATTAAAAGTGATATACGACGCAGATAAAATGTACGTTTGGGTCCAAGTTGAACCGATGCCGTTCAGCAGAGCCATCATTATAACTGGCTACGCGCTGCCAAAACCAAAATTAAAAGAGACTGTCGAGCCACCACCTTTCACGTGGTCCCGGACCCCATTAATGATATACACGAACCGGCAGCATAAATACTTACTCCTTTTGTAAAAGCCAAGCATACTTATAGAGACAAATAAATAAATACAAAGAAAACATCCAAGACTCAGGAACAAATATTGGCTGTTATTAGACTAATATTGGCCCTTTTTAATCGAACCTGGGACCGCTAGCTTCGTAGGCAGGATCACTACCAACTAGGTTAACGCTTCGTCTAGGGTTATTCCCATCTTTTAACCCAGTTATATGGAAATTTTGCCATAATACAGCTCTATCCTAAAAATATTATACAGTAGCACAAGTGTCTGCCTGTTTGTTTGTTACGTCTTTTTTTATGGAAATGAGAAGGCACACGAGCACTCAGGCCACCTGATGGTAAGTGGAATCTGAGATCCATAGACATTTGAATTCTCAAGACTGAAGATTGCAATCCTAAGACCTCAAATGCTTTGCCAACCCCGAGAACTAAGATGGAATGTGTCATTTCATCGGTTGTTTTATCCCCACACCCGAACACAAAAATGTGAAAACTGCGGCTTGGGCATCATAAAGTGATTCGGATAAAACATTGATGGAGGATGGAGTTGCACGCCAAATCAACTTATTTACAAGACTTATGAAATAAAACATATCAACATTTACTTATTGAGTGACTTATATGAGTTTGGGTTTATACATAAAGTCATTCTGCTGAAAATTTGTCTATTACCTACTCAATAGTTTCACACAACTCCAATAAACCTTAAACGTATTAATTAGCTACAGAGATAAGACCAATATTAATTAAAACGTTACCAGAGACATTGCGAAACTGTCATAGACACGTATCGATCATAGACAACTACTTCGTTTTATTACGGTCGAAGTGGACCAACGGAACGAGTTTCGGCGGACATGGTGGTCGTTAGCTACAGGATAATTATAAAATAATCGGCCATGGTGACCATGTTTGCTTAAATTATGAGAAAGTACAGAGTAAAGGCTATTTTTACAGCATGAATAACCGATCTTGCTTATCGTAATCATATTTTTGACGTTATAATAAGGTCTTACGGTCAAGTTACGATATTGAAGCAAGATAGGCTATAATTGCTGATGACTGTACGGGCCACAGGTGCATAACTCTTTTCTGCCATTCGAGTATTACTGCATTAAAAACAAGGTTCATCGGAGTACAACAAATTCCATACAGTATTCATACAAATTTATTCGACATTCTTTGGAGGCTGATGTTAATGATCCCATAAGTTAAACTAATAGGGCATATTTTGTAATCATAAATTAAGAAGGAATGTCAAGAAAAATGTTAAATATGTAACGTAATTTTACGTTTAATTAATTACAAGAATATTTAGCATGCCTACGATTTAGGGTTCCGTGCATAAAGGGAATAATAAATGAAATGGAATGCCGTTAAAGATGTCAATTTTAGACCATTTTTGGCCATGGTCTATCTATTTGGTTTAGGAGCAAAAAGTTGACCCATAGTTAGTTAGCTTAGTTAACTATACAAACAACGAAGGCGAAAAAAGTTTCGTTGTGCGATGAAAAGTATCCTTACAATTCTGCCCTGATAACACAAATGGCAGTATCTCGGACGAAACTCTTGGTGCAAATGCAACCTTATCACCTACAGAATATGATTGAATCTGCATTGGCAGAATTGTATATGGCCAATTTTCCTCGCACAACGGAAAAGTTTCATAAAAAATATAATTGAGTGAGTTAGCGTGCACAACTTTTTTGGTCCTTACCCATTTCAATAACTACGTATCTGAAGTTTTCTTGTATAATATGCCTACTAAATTTTGATGACAATACTTATAAAGGCCGGTTTAAAATGTTATTTGTAAGATGTGGCCAAAGAAACAAGATAAAAACCCAGCATAATTTGATCTCACTTACTTCTTACGTACTCATAGTCATCGTCTACATGAGAACGGAACCTTCGATGCACCATTCCCACTCACATTTGGCTGGTTTTCATACAATAATCTCGCCAATTAATATAAGTACTTTAAATGGTTTGGCTGCCAAATATTGTGCAAACATCAATTTGCTGAGACCTTATTTGATCACCAATTTAAGGTGATAATAGTTTAAGCATGTCCAAAACTCGGCTAATTTGTGGGTGATCAATTTAGTAACCGTGCCAATGTCGGCGGGTCGCAGTTCGTAACTGGAGCGGCCGCGCCCGTATAGACGCACGCGCATGACATTGGGCAGTAATTGGACGTAATACCAAACAAATAGCTTCAACACATGGCCGTATTTATGAATGAATCCGATTTGAAATATCGATCGAATCAAACTATACCATATTTATAACTCACACTTGTTTAACAACATGCCCTTGTATACTCCGTGGTGGAAGGTAGAAAAATGAATGGAAATTACTTATGGCGGACTTAATGCCTTATAAAGGTTAACACTGCTTTCAACATGCGGCTAGACTTCAACACAACATTGTAAATCTCGCAAATGGAGATAAATAAAGTAAATAAAATTATCAGGGGACAATCTCACACAGATTGACCTAGTCCCAAACTAAGCTCTAGGCTTGTACTATGGGTACTAGACAACGATAAACATACTTAAATAGAGAAATACATACTTAAATACATAGAAAATATCCAAGACTCAGGAACAAATGTTCGCGCTCATCACACTAATATCTGCCCTTACTGGGATTGGAACCCAGGATCGCTGGCTTCGGAGGCCGGGTCACTCCCACTCCCAACTAGGCCAACGTGTCGCCAAGATCTTGAAGGGCTTTTGCTTTGATTGTCTTTTTCTTATTGGTGTCCTATAGAAACTAGTGACCATGGTATTAAAACATAGTGCCACTGCCCATGCGACGTGACCATAAAGCTTCCGCCACACACGGTCATCTAGCCATAGATTATCATCAGTCGAACTGCCGTCGGCGCCACACGATCTACTTTCACATTAATTACTTCTTCTTAAGCTCATACGAATTACTATTTGACCTTATCGATTGATTAATGTATTAGGAGTCCCGGGCTTGCGACACAACAGTTGATAAGACAAATCGACGTTTAACATGTCTAGTGCCAACGGATATGATTTTCATACCAAATGGTTTAGAGTTAAAGTTTTGGGCACCGAAGAGATAAGACCCATAAGAACCGACCTCGGACTACTTTGGGTCGTGTTTGCGCTATTTGATTTAAAAGTGCACATGCAGGGTTTAAATTAAACCAAGTTAACGTGTGGATTGTTTGTCTGTTACATATTTTTCCCACATAATACAGTTTTCCCCCACTCCATGTCTTCCCGTGGATGTCGTAAGAGGCGACTAAGGGAATAAGGGCTTGTAGTACCTGTCACTAATACACTAGTAAACCTCTTAGCCTGTTAGTGCAAAATGTGGTTACAGAAATATCAGTAAGTCTTATCAGTTGTTGGTATTTCTGAAGCTCTGCCTACCCCACTCTGGGAATGAAGGCGTGATGTTATGTATGTATGTATAATACAGTAATTGTTGCCGCGTTACTCATATATTTACATGTCTGAGGCGAAGCCCAATTTGGTTATCTATTTGACCTGTATGTATGTATAATAATGTAATAATATTAATATCAGGGGACAGTTTCACACAATTGAACTAGTCTCAAACTAAAGACTAGGTTTGTACTTTGGGTATACTAGAGAACGATAAACAGACTTATGCAAAGAAATTAATACTTAAATACACATGAAACATCTGACTCTGAAACTAATACTGGCGCTCATCACAAAAATATTTGCCCATACCGTGAATCAAACCCAGGACCGCTAACGCGTCGTCAAACGTAGTTATGTCGTCGTCGTATATGTCCGTTTCTGATAGTCATTGGTCATTAAATTTATCTCGATGGCACGAGTGTCACACATACAATTCTTAAAAGATCTAATTGGCAGATTTTAGGCTTTTTAATGTGTTTCACATAATAAAATAGAATAACTTTATTTCAGACAACAGATAACTTAAAATTAACATAGTTAACTATTAAAATACTTTCACGGTGTCAGCTAGCCGGCGGCCACGAAATCCCCGAAAGAAGACACCCCTTTGCCTGAATTCCTCCTTTAAAAAGGTCGCTATAGATTATTGGTCGGTGCCCTCACCACAAAGGACTATATTGAAGGTATACCAACAGATACGAGTAATACATCATTACAACTAATAAGCTATTATGTTAGTAATATACAGCATGCTTATCTAATTATGGGAAACCACAGCGAACTTAAGTGTTTTAAAGAAAAAAGTTGCCTGACGATTTTTCCTTCTGGTAACGTGTTTCTGTCCTGTTAATGTGCTTAACGGAATCAAATCCGTCAGCACCATCCAGATATTAAGGCATGGAACAGTGAGGATATCAAATTTAGAAAAAGAGCCCCGGCAAGATATCCACAACGGTTTTCTGGCCATTAATTAAATAAATAAATATCACAGGACAATGACACACAAATTGACCTAGTCCCAAACTAAGCTCTAGGCTTGTACTATGGTTACTAGACAACGATAAACATACTTAGATAGAGAAATACATAGAAAACATCCAAGACTCAGGAACAAATACTCGTGCTCATCACACAAATATCAGCCATTCCCGGGATTTGAACCCGGGACCGCTGGCTTCGGAGGCAGGGTACTCCCAACTAGGCCAACGTGTCGTCAAACATTATTTATCTAGGTTGATCATGATTCATCACGATGTATGCATCTTGGCTGGGCTAGCTGGCCCCAGGGAGACGAAATATACATGTTTTATTTCTTAAACGTGTTTTTAAAGTCATGGAACATGTAAACGTGAAAAGCATAACCGCTAGATGTCGTACCTAGATCTTATAATTTGGACGATCACTAATGTTAAAAAAATTAGGTACAACACTTTGCAACGTTAGTGATATAAATTCTATAATAATAGTTTATATCTAGTTACAACATCATTTACATAGTGGCTCCTAGGGATCTCCGCGACGGTTGGTTTTGTGCGATCTTCGACAACTTCTATCAATGATTCCCCTTTTTTGGTGTCTAAGTACTTTTTTATAGTTCTATTTATTCCGTTATCTATTAAGTCGCTAATGAATGTCACCAATAATATACAATACATATTATTTCTGTATTTCTGTAGCTCTGCCTACCCCAGTCTGGGAATGAACGCGTGATTTTATGTATCAATGTCACCATGTTAAATGTCAAATAAGGTGTTTTTAAGGTTTTAGTTTAGGATTAATTAAGATAAGTCTGTGTTGTTGAATTTGTTTTGTTAGTGTAATGAAAATTGAACGAGGTTTGTTGCCAATGATAATCCCTATGTGAAACGTCTTGACGAAGCCTGTCACTGATATAATATTTTAATTTGTGTTGTGTTTTGTGCTGATTGTAACAATAAATTATTTTATTGATATTTCGCATTTCTCATTTGTCAATGATCAGTCAACAATGCAATGGCGCGTGATCGCTGACCGCCTCCGGTGATGCTCTCGCGAATAGTTGGTCTAAGATGCAACATTAATCATCTTAAGCTGTCTAGCTCTGACTGCTGATAGTCAAGAAACAGGTTTTAACCGAAACTATTTATTTATTCCATTAAATAATTCGCTAACACTGTGTTGAAGTTGAAATACATCCAAGGCCGAACTTCCGAAAATCGGACTCAAAATGGGCTATGGCTATAATAATACTGTATTTTATTTAAATAAATAAATGGATACGGGATAATCTGACACAAATTGACCTAGTCCCAAACTAAGCTCTAGGCTTGTACTATGGGCAAAAGACAACATAAACTTAATTATTTAGAGAAATAAATGAGGACTTAAATACATAGAAAACATCCAAGGCTCAGGAACAAATAGTCGTGCTCATCACACAAATATCTGCCCTTACCTGAATTTAAAGACGGGACCATTATCCTCAAAGGCAAGGTCACTACCAACTAAGCCAACGTGTCGTCAATTTATTTCAGTTATCTATGCTCAAGACACGATTTTAACGATAACGTAAACAATTTTCGAAATAATTATGTCGATTCCGTCGACAGCTTACGCCGATCCTACTCGTATATACATTTACGATACCTATAGCCGAATGCATCTTTTTTTGGACGGCTGATTGACGATGTATTAGTTCCCTAATATTACAATCATAATTTCATTTGCCATAACGATACATATATTTTTTTAAATCGTAAACCTTTCAGGTATTTCTTACATGCCATCGTATAGAGCCCAATAGGTTAGGTTAGGTTTGTTTTATTACAATTCTGAATAGTTCACGGTTTCAGAAAAAATGCCTTTATGTCAAATCAATATTATGGCACATCAACGTTATGGTATAAAAAAAAAGATGTCATATGAAGTTCGGGGAAATTAAATGATTGCATATGACATTCGGTCAAACGATAGAGAACCGGCAACTGGATCTACTAACTGGAACTTCAGCTACCTACATTTAAACTAGACCCACTAAGTTTGGTTTGATTGCTTGGTTTGGTCTCAAAAAATACTGCATTTGATTTTTTTTAGGGTTTCGTAGTCAAACTAACTTAAACTTACAGTTTCGCCATCTCTGTCCGTCCGCAGCCTAGCTCAGAAACTCTTATTACTAGAAAACTGTAATTTGGCATGAAAATACAAATTAGTCACACTAACAAAGTAGTAAAATAAAATCATGTAAAGTTTTTTTTTGTAGTATACACGTAACGTGGGGATGTATTTTCTTCCCTGCTTCTCCATTGCGTGGGGTGTCGTTGGATAGGTCTTTCAGAAATATTACGGGTTTGTAACAACTATTTTTCGATTAAGGGATCCGTTTAGAAAATATTAAGCTTTAAAGCGCCCCCCGCCATACAGCCACAACTAGAAATACAATAAATCTGTAAAACATCTTAAATGAATAATGCGCATATAACAAATTTAAAAGGAAAACTATCACGACTAAGTAGACATCATTGGTTCTTGAGATACAGGCGATTAAAGTGTTTATGCCTACTGAAATCATCTAAGATGACACCAATTTTATGACTATACTAGGCAGTAAAATATAATATGACTATGACTATGAAAATTTACTTTCAATAGAAAATGATTTATTACGTGTTTGTGTACATAACAAAGAATGTCAAATACAATATTTACAGGATATGAATGTACAAAGGCAAACTTATCCCTTTGATGATCATGGTGATGATCTTTCCGACCGTTTTCGGCCACGGTGACCACTTTGACTCCTAGTCGGTCGGGCGCTGGTGCACCCGAAGATGGCTTATGTAGCCAATCTTTGCAGCGAACTCCCGCGCACACTGTGAGCACGTGAATACCTATGCCTAATGTTTACAAGCACAGAGGTATTCCATCTTAGTCCTCAGGATTAGCAACACATTTGAAGTCTTAAGATTTGCAGTCTTGAGATTATAGTCTTGAGAATTCAAATGTCTATAGGTCTCAGATCCCAGGTAGCCTGCTCGTGAGCCTTCTCCAGTTCTCCTTGCCATGAAAAAAAATGTTTCCTCGGTAACACTTTCCGAGCCAAAAAAATCTCGGCCTTTTTCGTAATAAATTAGTATTATCCTCATCGATTATCGAGATTTCAGGGTCATTCTTGCAACACTCTTGTTATGCATACATTACTATTTATTGCACAAACGCTTGTCAAATTAGAATTAGACAACGGCTTATCACTGGTTCGGTGACAGTTACATATACATAATCATTAGCGGCGAAGTATCTAGCTTAGTCATGCAGCTCATTTGTCAATTATTTGCAATCAACATAACTGCATATGTTTTAGACTAGGTTCATTGATCATATAATATGAAGTCAGCGCCTTTTCATATTTGAAATCAAATGCATAGCTCAAAATGCCTGACGTAGAATGAATTGAAAAGTTATTTTATACTATTTTTAGACTCATTTAAAAAAATAACATATTTATTTTATCTTATGGGTTTTTGATTCTGCCGACAGGAGCCATAACCAATAATAACACTTTTTTATTGATGGACGGGAAAATATCGATTGGGAACATCACTAATTTCAGAAGGCATCCCTATTGCGTTTGACAGATAAAATTCGCTCTCTCGAAGTCAAACGGGGTATCTTTTGGCGGCATTGTGTGCTTTGTATATTTTCATTTGTTTTTCTAAATAAATAGTCCTGAAAACCAATTTGTGTGTATTATTCTGAAACTTAAATTAACAATAAAAACACTCCCTTATTTTTGCATAAGTTGAATTAAATAAAATCTAAGTTAAATAACATAAATTGTGGGATGTTTGCAAGTTTCAACAGATTCCGCAACCCTTATGCAACAATTGTTTCTCGATCGGAGAGCGATTCGACACAGCCGTTTCAGAGACGATCGCTTACTTGGGTAATGGATTGTGTAGCGGTTTGTAACCGTTTTAAAATTACAATTCACTAATATTATGGATGAGAGAGTTTGTGGAGATGCTTGTTTGTTAGCCAATCACGGCCGAGAGTAGTAACTAAGTTATAGTATGTATGTATGTATGTAAACACTTTATTGTACAAAAGAAAAACCAAAACAATACAAAAAATAAAAAGATGTACAAAGGCGAACTTATCCCTTTAAGGGATCTCTTCCAGCTAACCCTTGAGAGATTGAGAGAAGTGAAAGGTTGTGCATCGAGTAAACAGGTGTACAAATTTATTTAGAGCACCCAGAAAACAAAAACTAACCAAAAAGACTATAAAAACAAAAAAAAGAACCATAGAATAAAAACAAAACTAATACATTCAAATACTTACATAAATAGATAGAAAGATGAACATATACATAAATAAACATACTTAAACTTACATATACTAAATAGTGATTGTTTTATTGGAAGATGCGTCCCGATTTAAATTTTATGTATATTTACGCATTGACGCACAGTTAGGAGTGACCCTGCCTCCGAAGCCGGCGGTCCCGGGTTCAAATCCCGGTAAGGGCAGATATTTGTGTGATGAGCACATGTATTTGTTCCTGAGTTTTGGATGTTTTCTATGTATTTAAGTATTTATTTCTCTATCTAAGTATGTTTATCGTTGTCTAGTACCCATAGTACAAGCCTAGAGCTTAGTTTGGGACTAGGTCAATTTGTGTAAGATTGTACCGTGTTTTTTTTTTTTTTTTTAATGATGCTGGTGAAATGATGTGATTGCTCTGCCGATTTTGTAAATTAAGAATACAAGAATAATGTCTGAGTATGGGGACCAATAGGTAACTACATCAAATTATATGTATTTTTATATCGGTGACAATAAGGGCCATATTAATAAACTCATGTGGGGCTAGTCAAGTTGCATTCGACAACTGTTAGCGATTATGTTTGCAACTTGTCTAGCCCCTTTGACTGAGATTCAGGGGTGGTAGCAACTTGTGCAAGGTTCGTCTGGATCGCTACTACCATCTGATCCTTTAACTTACCGCCGAGCACTGTTCGTATTGTTGTGTTCCGGTGTGAGGATAATATACCCAGTGAAATCGAAGATAATTATACCCTGTGAAATCCCTGTCCTATCCTGTGACAACACGGTGGCCTAGTTGGTATTGACTCTGCTCTGAAGCCAGCGGTCCTGGGTTTAAATCCCGGTAAGGCAGATATTTGTGTGATGAGCGCGAATATTTGTTCCTGAGTCTAGGATGTTTTTATGTATTTAAGTACGTATTATACACTAAAATGTCACCTTTTACCTATCATTGTCACTATGGTGAAATAGGAGGCTGGTGGCATGTGTGGTTGTTCGCCTTCTTCATGCCTTAAGATGCTCGTCACAAGATACGTCAAAGCAAACATCAAGCTATAGAAAACTGTCATTTTTGACGGATCTTGAGACGAGCATTACAGTCGAGGTTAGTTTATTAATACCGCCCTGAAAGTTCTCTTCAACTCATGTCCTCTTAGTCACTGAAGGTTCAGGGTTTCAGCTTTACACAATGAAGTTACAGTGGGGTCAAAGATGTCCTGAATGGCTTCGAGAAAAGGATGATACGGCTGTGCCTTTTGTTCGATTTTAGCCCGTATTAAAATAATATAAGACATTAATTAATTTTAATTAAAATAAATAAATATTACAGGACAATGTCACACACATTGACCTAGTCCCAAAATAAGCTGTAGGCTTGTACTATGGGTACTGGACAACGATATTAACGAGAAATAAAACATCCAAGATCCAGTAACAAATACACGTGTTCATCACACAAAATATCTGTCCTTACCGGAATTTGAACCCAGGACCGGCTTCGAAGGCAGGGTCACTATCAACTAGACTAACGTGTCGTTAAAATTATTGAGTCACTATAGAACTCTGTCGCAGAAAGCCAATGGTAAATTTTGACAATTTCTTTCTCGTGTCTTGACGCTGTCATTATGAGGAGGTGCTATAGTGTTAGCAATTAGTTATTTAGACGTTCAAAGATATGTATACATTTTAACACCGTATTTCAATGTTTATAAGGTGCAAAAGAGTATACATATGTTTGAACTCGACTGTACCATTGCCCACACTGTTAACTGTCCTTTGGTAGACCTTATGTCTTTTGTAATAAGGTCCACCGATGCACAGTTAGTGTTGCTGTTTGTACACCGGCCACTTCGACACAGTATAAACAGTATTCCATCTTCAAACAATGGTATATAGCGCGGCTTGCATGTGTGCGTGCCTCGTCTGTACGCGCTGCGGGCCACCACAAGCCGGTTTAGTTGCGGCTAAGCCGTCGCCGCATTTGGTCGCGTGCATTTTATGTATGCGCTCGAGCAGAAATAGGTAACATAAACTCGTAAAGGGCCGGAAACGAACCACTTTTTTATGACTGGAAACGGATTCAGACCGCCCGCGGTGTGACAATGCCCTTAGTTCCTGACCTAACCCTACCTTATTCTCCGTAAGTATCAATGGTTTTTGCTTAAGTATATTTTTCCTTAGCGACATTGGACTATGGAGCAACATCGACCAAAGGCGCGGCTGTATACAAAAAACCTTTCAAACTTTTCCATTCGTATCATTTCACAATATCAGTCGACTTAGCGCGCGATAAGATTATACTGCTAGTCACAATAACAGGCACATATATCATTGCTATATCTTGGGCATAGTCAGCTAGTCACGTAGTATTAATGGCCGCTTAGCCATTTCGCTACCGTCACATGGGCGTAAGGTGAAAAAAATATTCACAGTTCATTATTTTTCCGTCATAAACACATTTTAGCGCTTGCCTTCTCAATTAGGCAGCTTTACTGATAACTTTTTTGACAGTGCGAGCCATTTGGTCTCGTCTTGGCAACATTTTACATAAAAATGTTTTTGATGTGTTAACTGTTCTCGTCCCTCAAATTTGCGCAATTACTTATCATTAAGAGGCCGTATAAGAAATTTTGCCGGTTTTGCTTCTTTTCGTGATTTTACAGTTATAATACTGTTTTCTATAAGTTTTAAAGCACAACATGAAATATCATTTCAGTTATGAGCGACTAAATGAGTTACGAATGAATGACCTTCTTTTTTTATAGAGTATATTATAATACGAGATTTAGGTTGTTTTAAAACATTAATAATAATAATAATAATAACACGGGACAATGTCACACAAATTGACCTAGTCCCAAACTAAGCTCTAGGCTTGTGCTATGGGTACTAGACAACGATAAACTTACTTATATAGAGAAATAAATACTTAAATACATAGAAAACATCCAAGACTCAGGAACAAATACTTGTGCTCATCACACAAATATCTGCCCTTACCGGGATTTGAACCCAGGACCCCTAGCTTCGAAGGCAGGGTCACTCCCAACTAGGCTAGCGTGTCGTCATTATATATATACTGCTATTTTATTTTTATTGTTTGGATGTTTTTTTATAGTAGTGGATTGATTTTGAACTGAATTTTATTACTGTTGTTTTAATTTTATGAACGAGAGTTTTAAGTAGCCGAAATCAAAAACAAGTTTTTGCCCATTTTCTGTAAAAAAATACCAAGTTAATAATTTTTTTACACAATAAAGTTGGTAAAAAGTAATTCATACATTTTTAGACGACTTTTACAGCAATAAATTGTAATTTTTTCATACCTTTCAGGCACCAAAACGGTTCGTAACTATGCGATATTCTAAACCTCTTACAGCAAAATTCACAAAACAGTCGCCGGTTTCAGGTCGATAAATCAAAATAAAATAATAAAAACAAAAAAGTAGACCATACATTCGTTAAAAATTGAAATTATCTTTCGTGTTGCGCATTAAAATTTGTAGAAGTAAAGTATTTCAACGATCAAATCACTTCTGTAAAATCACGTAAATCAGCGAAATCGGCAAAATTTCGTATACGGCCTTTTAAATTGTCATCCATATAGGTGGTCTGTTACGGTAACCATAAGAAATAATTATACTCGTATCATCATACATAACCGTCTTCTGTACAAACATTTTGTCTCTTACAAAACTGATGAGACGATATGAATCTGATACGTAATTGTAGGAATTATAAAATTATGCAGAAAGGATGGCCCGTGTCAGTGTTGCCAGAGACATATTTTTTACTGCCGCGTTTGGTGGGGAAAATTGCCGTGTTTTTAAGGAAAAGCTATGTTTGGCTGCCGTAGCAAATAAATTAAACAAAACATGTTTTTGATGGGCTTGCAACCTGTCACTAATACACTAGTAAATATCTCAGCCTACTTGTGCAAAATGTGGTTACAGAATTATCAACATGTCTTTTTAGAGTTGTTGGTATTTCTGTAGCTCTGCCTACCCCACTCTGGGAATGAAGGCGTGATGTTATGTATGTATGTATGTGTGTTTTTCTTGCTCATTTTATTTAATGTTTTTATCTATATCAAAAAATTAACAAAACATCAATCGATCTATCATTCATAACCATACCTAATAATTCAACCATATAAGTTTTGGATACTTTCCACGTACCTAATCATTTTCGCTATTATTTAATTAATATTTCTTACTAACCTTTCTACGGTTCAAAATCTCGTCAGTTGCTACAAAAAAAATGCAGTCCCCTTTCCCTTGAATTCTCGGAGATACTTAAGTACGTTAATTTTTTTTATGACTTGGCACGTAGCATAATTTGGGCCTGTCTAAATTGCCGTAGATTCTGCTACGGCAATAGATTTGCTGCCGTAGGCCGTAGATTTCTCTTAAATTGTGCCCAAGTTCCGTAAAACACGGCAATTGCCGTAGCAATGGCAACACTGGCCCGTGTCATTGCTTAACTCGCAAATGATAATTTTATCTTTCCATAACGACATCCGTTTATATCTTAAGGTTTTTTAATAAACCTGGCCAAGTGAAGAAGTAAACATTTCATATGCTTGTTATTGCATTTGTTGCGCATAGTTGATAAAGATCTAAGCAAGTCAATTTCTCAATTTATTATCTTAATAATTTTGCCTTTTTTAGGGTTCCATACCCAAAGGGTAAATAGAACCAACGACACTCTAGCCTAATGACCCTGCCTTTGAAGCTAGGGGTCCTGGGTTCAAATCCCCGTAAGGGCAAATATTTGTGTGATGAGCACGAGTATTCACTCCTGAGTCTTGGATGTTTTCTATATGTTTAAGTATATTTTTCTCTATACAAGCAAGTTTATCCTTGTCTAGTATCCATAGTACAAGCCCAGAGCTTAGTTCTGTGGCCCTAGTGAAAAAGGATATAAGTCTCCCGAGGTTTAGGTGAAAAACGGTGTAAGTCTAGTATACTCTGTATATGACTTTTGCCCTTTCTTATTAAGAGGTAAGTCGACTTGTATCCGTTTTCACTAGAGCCACAGAGTTTGGGACTAGGTCAATTTATGTGACATTGTCCAGTGATATTTATTTTAATACCACGTGTATTTGTTTCACCGTTTTTGCAAGATTTAGGTACAGAGAGCCACCGTGGTTACAGACAGACACCGGGAAAGGGGAAACTAAAAAAAGGCTACAATACTCGTAAAGTTTTTAACCTGATCCTTCAAATATAGTTAAATTGTCTTTTTTGCGATTCTTACTAATTAAAAATAAATAAATATCAGGGGACAATCTCACACAAATTGACCTAGTCCCAAACTAAGCTCTAGGTTTGTACCATGGATACTAGACAACGATAAACATACTTATATAGAGAAATAAATACTTAAATACATAGAAAACATCCAAGACTCAGGAACGAATATTCGCACTCATCACACAAATATCTGCCCTTACCGGGATTTGAACCCAGGACCGCTGGCTTTGGAGGCAGGGTCACTCCCAACTAGGCCACCGTGTCGTCAAAATTTCAGATGCAAAAGTGAGATTGTGAGTTTTGTTTTTAAAATTCAAGGCCTCATCCTATAATTAAAGAGCTCCTAAATGAAGCGATACACGACTTCAACAAAGGGTGACGTTGCAGACATAAGCTAGTATACATGTAAGACTTCTAAACGGATCTGCGACCTTGACCCGCGACTTTGCGACTTAACGATCTTGTCCGAATTATACCCATTAATGTATTCATACCCATTCATGGCGGCGGGCCACGCTAAAGGAAGACAACTTTCATTTGTTTACAACATAACATAAATACGCACACGTCACTCACGTACGTATAATGACGACATAACACATAACGTTACATTTTTCGACGGTATTTTGATGACACGTTTGGCCGATTTGTTCCTGATTCGTCATATTCCAAATTGGTCATCTTCCAAACTCGACAATTTCCTAACTGGTCATATTCCTAACTCGTCATATTCCAGATTGGTCATCTTCCAAACTCTTCATTTTACACTCAAATTAAATCGCGAACACGAGCTTACAGGAATAATAAGTATTACTTAGATTGTACTTAGTAGTTATACTTTGTACTACGGCTAGTAGACAATAATTTACTTAAGGCGGAGTCCAAAAGTATTGGTAAATAATGGAATAATACCACATTTACCACACAGCATTTCTATACTAAATTCATGCAGGCTGTACATGGTATGACGAGTTTGGAAGATGACGAATCTGGAATATGACGAGTTTGGAAGATGACCAATTTGGAATATGACGAATCAGGAACAAATCGTTTGGCCTAGTTGGTGACCCTGCCTAAGACGCTATTGGTCCCGGGTTCAAATCCCGATAAGGGTAGATATATGATGAGCGCGAGTATTTGTTCCTGAGCCTTGGATGTTTTCTATGCATTTAAGTATGTATATCTATATAAAAGTAAGTTTATCGTTATCTAGTAGGTACCCATTAGTACGAGACTAGAGATTAGTTTGGGACTAAGTCAATTTGTGTGAGATTGTCCCCTGATTTTATTTATTTATTTTAATCTACCTACACAAATAAAATGACCTATGTCAACGATGGCAGTGGCAAAGTTCACTAGGCACCGCCAATTGCAATTTCAGAGAAAGTTAAACTTGTTTTAAAAGCATCTTTAAAATAAATAGTATGATTATTGCTTCGCCGTATTCCGTTTATCAAGATCTTCTCGTACTAGGTAGTCAGCTTATATAACTTGCTAAATATGGTTATAGGTGAAAAACTTAAGTAAAGAACCTGTTGTAGGTAGTTGTGTATAGAATTAATATGGAGCTTACGTCAAATTTCAAATATAGAACTTCAAATGATCTATACAGATGTGTTACAACTACATACAACAGGTCCTTTACCTAAGTTTTTCACCTATACGCATCTTACTTCTTAGTGCATGAAGTGGTTAATTGATGAACTAGTACTTGCCCGCGACTTCTTTTCCATCTATTTAAAAATATATAATTATTTTTCCTCCATGGGTGTATCCTTGCCTACATGGGAGCGAAAATTAGCAGTCAAAATATTATAAGAACGTATTGTCAAATAAAAATCCATTTCAAGGAATAAGCTTAGTGATGTACTGCTTGATTCTTAAATGAAATAACAAATAACGAATTTTAAAGGAAAACTATCACGACTAAGTACACATCATTGGTTCTTGAGATACATGCGATTAAAGTGTTTATACCTACTAAAATCATCTAAGACGGCACCAAACGACTTTAAATAGTTTTTTTTTTTATTTCATGTTGATTTTTGTTTGTAGTACCTACAATGAGCATGGTCCGACATGCTCTTACCCGGTTTTTTAATATAAAAACAAAGAAAGAACATAGTTTACGTCAAATAATTTACATAGATTGAATAAAAAATGAAGTTTTGAACCAACGTAGATATTTCAATGTAAAAAATAATTATACACATAAAATTTACGCAAACTTTCACTGTTTATCCTTTTAAATATTTCTGGTAGGTTTAAATTGCTCCATTATTTCACCATTCTGACATCCGATCCAAAAACAAAATGACGACGTATCAAGTGTTGTGACAGGTTGGCTAACATTTTGAAAACGGATGTTTTTAATGTCCGTCACTCGATTACGTCGTGAGACTGTAACGATACGCAGATTTAATTTCATATGCTATACAACTGCAGTGAAGTAACGGTTTTAAATAAATAATTGGGAGCTGCTATTTAAGCGAAATGGTTTTGGTCACATGTCAGTTGTACTTTTGCCAACTCGATCTTTGGCATATATTTATTTAGCATATTGTTTTTCGGCCAAATAATGCAGATAGTAAGCAACCTTGATCAAGACATTTAATCGGTTGCCAAATGTTTTACTAGCAAAGAATAATTAGAGTGTTCAAATGTTTTGTTTCCCAAATCCGTGTTTGTGCCTTCACTACCATTAGGTACGACGACGAGAGTAACGAGGAGTGTTAGGTTGAATTTTGTCCAAAACAGCGCCTAAACAGTTTTTTATAGAAATATGCATCAATGTATGCTAGCATAAACCGATTAAAAAAATAAAGAGTAATTATCATGAATTACTAACCTGTTAACGATTTCAACATCCTTTTAGTAAAACGTCTTCGGCAGAGACCTGATGCGACTTATTCGCCATATTTTGAGTTGGATATTTAGTACTTTTACTAACCGAATAAATAACTAGATATATAAAAATTGGTGATTTAGTAAAGGACTTAAATTACATACAAGCGTTTGCGTAACAGTTGGTTTGGGAAAATGTATATGTACATATATGGAAATCGTTAAAGTTGCCAAGTGAATGTTTGGCGATATGTTTATTAGCGGCAAAATTTGAAAGTGATAATAGGTTAAAAAAAATCGATGTATCATGATTTCAAATGAAAATGGCCTAAAGATTTATTTCCTCAAGACAAGAAGTTTTTTTTTTTAATCTTTCAGTTGCTTTTAGTGTCGAGACTTGTTTGCATTATCAAAACTAAAATCTTAAGACTGCAATCCTAAGACCGCAATTGCGTTGCCAACTCTGAGGACTACGGACTCTATGCCAGTAATTTCACCGGTTATCTTATCCCCACACCGGAACACAACAATGCGAGTACTACTTGCTTGGCGGTAGGTTAAAGGATAAGATGATGCTGTAGCGATGGACGGACCTTGCTACTCAGCGAGAAAATACAGCTAGCATCAGATAAAGTACATTAAAGAAAGAAAAACATTTATTCGTTACAAACAATAACAAAGAACTGGGCTGGAATTCTACAAGGTAATAACGATATCGTTTTTGACCTGCTTCCGTATTGTCAACGTTTTGATAACTCTTATGTCATTTACAATAATGGCGACTGTGACATAAACGATTCTTAAACGTGTCAATCACGATATCGTTTTATCGCACCTGAATAGAGGCCCCGAGGAATACGCACAAGAAGAATGTAGTCATTAGCAGTAGATGTCTTTTTAGATATAATTCGTATCACATTTTTTTAAATCTTTTAATTTGATTAACCGTGAACAGAATTCGTAATCGTAAACCGCCGGCAAACTCTAGAAGGTAATAACGCAAGGTCCGAGCATCAAAGCGCCGACAATGTATGTTTATCATTTTGCATAGCGATCAGCTATTCATCCGGCGCATACGCAGACACAGTTGCACAACCCGCCGCCAGCCGGCGATGCATCTGGACATATCGATGCTAATTTTCGTATTTGTTTATTTATTTAATGGTGGCTTTGGTTAACATGATATACGTGAGTGGACAAATAAAATTGTCTTTAAATTTTAAGTTAGTTAATTGTAACATGCATTTTACAATATATTAGTGACAGTCACAATATTAGCATCAGGGCTTGAATATAGGTCACTGACGAGAAGGTGTGGAAAGCAAATATTGAAAAAAAACCTACGCTGCTCGGAAATATAAACATTTTAGGTCTGATTTGGGCTCAAAAAATATAAATATTATGACACGCCGTTTTCATACTATCTAAAAATATTAAAATTAAAAAATGTTTTACTTCTTGCAGTAGTTTAGAAAAGCACTCAGACGCGCAATATTTGGACGACTCATAACTCGTCCATAAATTGCGTACTTTCTACCCTCATTGCATTTGCATTAACAAAATTATAAAAAACATTTACATCAATAAAATTTGGCTCAAGAGTAGGCAATAGTAGTTAGTTTCCAGTCTCTTAATAGCGTTGAGATAGCTAGGACGTTTTCAAAAAAAAAAAAAACATACTTGTAGTTTAATAAGCAGGGCTCGGATTTTTTCGCACGGTAAGATGATAGAAAGCTATGGAGTCGATATTAAAATTAAAATTCGTAGACCCGTCTTTTATGTATATCATGCTGGAATTATTTCAATTTAATTACACACCTGTTTTACAGACTATATTGTTGTGATAGACTAATCAACGTGGCTGATTGATCAAGATTAATTTATTTACCTTGTCAAGATTTTGAAACAGTTATTCTGTAGCTACATGCTCTATGGATATTACAAACTAGGAAAAAACTATCCTTAATGTTTGTATTATTTTTATTATTTGGCCCATAACGTGGATAAACATGGCGTGCAATTTAACATTTTTATTTATAATGTAATCTTTTGGTGTTATTAAAATTAATGAGTATGAATATGAATACAGTTTTAATTTTAATATCGACTCTATAATTATCTTTCATCTTACTGTGCGATGGAAAATCCGAGCCCTGTTAATAAGTTTATACATGGACCAATGTTTACTTGATTCTTACTTTACAGAAGATAAGGGTTATTTATTTAATATATGAAATAAATAAATATCAGGGGACAACCTCACACAATTTGACCTAGTCCCAAACTAAGCTCTAGGCTTGTACTATGGGTACTAGACAACGATAAACATACTTATATAAAGAAATCCATATTTAAATACATAGATAACATCCAAGACTCAGGAACCGCTGGCTTCAGAGGCAGGGTCACTCCCAACTAGGCTAACGTGTCGTCAATTCGTGTCGTGTCTTAGAAATTGATTGTTTTGTAACAATTAATTTCTGATCTTTATTGATATTTGATTTATATTATATTAAAAAAAAAACTTTTACACATATTGCCAAGTAAACTACACCTACATTATAGCACATAGAATTGATTTAAAATAATTATAACCCGACAAGTTTTCGCAATAAAAATCACAAGTTATCTAGTGCAAATACAATACACTCCTAAATTTGCAGCATAATTAAAACCACACGACTTTGAATCTACTTACAGACCTACTGAACTTAAATTCGTACAACGTCGGTAATTCAGTCTATTAAAAAGGCATTATAAGTATATGAAGTTCTGATGCGCATACTGCCTTTTTGCTTTAGGCAGAATAGTTGAAGTTTCGAGTGGCGTCAAGGCTACTCAAGAAGCCTCCAAGTGTTGGTGGAAGGCGGCGCCGGCGCAGGGTTGGGGGTACTTTCACGAAGGTTTCGACGGTCCGCGCAGCCTCCACCGCGCAGTGCTCTCGCCGGCATCACGCCGTCAGCACGCTTGCGCGAAAAAAAAAGAATTTATATTAAAAAAGTTTAGTGACTTGTGATCTATGCTAGTGTTGTGCAGATAATGTGGCAAGTGAAGGATACGATGATAACGAGGTATTATTTTTGGTGGATTTTTTCTTTTGTTTTTTTTTGCCGTGTTTTTTTAGGCAGGTATGTTAAATGCGTACAAAATATAATTATTAAGTTGTAATATAAGATTTTTAAAGAATACTTTTAAGTATTCATTGAATACGAAAAATATTTGTAATTATTCGTAATATAATTGAATCATCCCCTCACTGAAGTCTAATGTAGAGCACCTCGTAGAGACTGCGCGCTGCTACGATCCGTAGCGCGTAGCTTCATATTTACATGCTAATTCGTTAAATTAGAATCATTTTACGATTTTTATGAGCAATAAAACTTAAGTTAAAATACCGTGTCGAGAAAAACACTAATTATAACATAACAGTTATATAACTTATATTACTCTAGTAATTAATCTTACCTTACATTATTATTTCAGATTATTTAACTGTACAATAGCACATTATGGACATTAAAGTATTCTTCAACTTAATTTCTAATGTTCTGCATAACGAAGCTTTAAATAGCAGTAAATTTCAAACTAAACCATGAACTAAAAATAAAATCATATTAATAAAGAAATATTCAAATGAAATGCTGTTGTGTGGTTATTTGAATATTATTATCATATGTTATTTATATTGGTTTTGTAACGGTTATAAAACCTACGAGACAATACTAACCCACGTAGAGTAGAAATAAAAAAAACATAATAACAGCAAAGATTACATGTACGATAAATTTAGGAATTTGGAAAGATATTTGCATATGGGAGCATCGTTGTCTTTTATGTTATTAATAAAAAATGGGATGCATTTCATCGATACCTTATAAAATCAAAGGAAATTTATAGGAAAAAAAATATGTTTATTTAAAATGGAACAGAATATCTGTTTGTCCCACACTATACGCTATGCCTGTCACGTGGCAACTGGATTCGGAAAACTTTTCAGAAAATACAGTTTACTGTCTACGAGGTATTTAACCTTTTAAAATTATTTAACTTGAACATATGACGACTAGAAGACATAGTATTATATTTTATTCACTTAAAACATGATTACAAGGTTCTTAATACTATCAAGTAGTAGTAGATATTTGTGTGATGAGCACGAGTATTTTTTCCTGAGTCTTGGATGTTTTCTACGTATTTAAGTATATATTTCTCTATATAAGTTAGCTTATCGTTGTCTAGTACCCATAGTACAAGCCTAGACCTTAGTTTGGGACTAGGTCAATTTGTGTGAGGTTGTTCTGTGATTATTTATTTTATTTATTTATTTAAGTAGGTGAGGATCACACATTTTAACACATAATGACATGCAAAAAGAAAACCATCCAACTGGGGTATACAAAAAGTTATACCCATCGCTAAATTAAATCATGCATTACACTTAAATAAATTCATCCAATAACAGGGGACAATTTCGCACAAATTGAGCTAACCCTAAACTAAGTTCTAGGCTTGTACTATGAATATAACTAGACAACGATAATCGTACCTATATCGAGATATACAACTTTAAATCATAGAAAACAAAATATTTGCCGATACCGGGAATTGAACCCGGGCCCGCTACCTCATACTCATACTCACTTATTCATAACTACACGTCAAGAGGTTACATAAATTTATAGAAATAATAACATTTGATGTTGTTGTGAAATCCCTCTTTGAGAACGCTGAAAAACAAACATTCCTGATTATTTTTTTTGCAATTATATGTTTAACTTAGTTAAAATCACACATTGAACCAAGTTGCGGCAAATATCAATCAATAAATTATATTGACGCAGTATTTGACGCAAAGTATCAAGTAATGACAAATGATAGTGCCCTTAATAACAGCGAGGCAAGAAATGACAAATAACAATTTAGTATGACATGCGAATCATATGAATGCGCTGGAGTTGTTTTTGCGCGTTGTTCTAAGTTTAATTGGATCAGGTCAATGTCTTTGAGGAAAAATAAACTTACTGTGCTTGCTATAAAACCTATCTTTAAGGCGATTATGCGGTATTACGCGAAACATTACGAATTCAATTTATTAAAAAAATGCTAGGACTGGTAGACGGTAACTCATCACCATCACTTCATCGAATTTCACTCCATCCAATGTATCATTTCATCGAATTTCATTTCATCGAACGCTATTTTCTGCTAAACCATAATGTTTTCAAAGAGTTTCTATGATTTCATCGAAACACCTTTCATCGAATGTATCATTTCGTCGAATTTAATTTCATGGAATGCTATTTTCTACTGAAACCATAATGTTTTCAGAGTATCTTAAACATCTAACCTAACCTACGTAATTAATGTTTAAGATACCTTGAAAACATTATGGTTTCAGCAGAAAATAGCGTTCGATAAAATGAAATTAGACGAAATGACACATTCGATGAAGTGATGAGTTACCGTTTTCAGGGTATCTTAAACATTAATCTCGTAGGTTAGATGTTTAAGAGACCCTGAAAACATTATGGTTTCAGTAGAAAATAGCATTCGATGAAATGAAATTCTATGAAACGATACATTCTACGAAAGGTGTTTCGATGAAATGATAACACCCCTGGTTGACTGAGTACATTGTACTCCGAAATAAATTACGCGTTTCGCAATATTACCGCAACTTCATACTTTTTTTCACGTCTAATATACTATTAGTACTAATGTTGTTAGTAACGAGATGCTACTGCCCTCCTTGGTTAATAAGCAGTATCTCAAATTCAGTAGCCAAAGCGTATTCAATCCTATCGTGTTGGATTTGCTACATGAGTTTTGTCTGAGATACTGCCATTTGTGTTAGCAGGGCAGACTTAAAGGCTGGCGGTCACCTAAAACTAAAGGAAAAATTTACTTTAATACACAAAGAAAGTAACAAACTTAAAGCCTTGAGGCATATTCTTTACCAGGCAACTATTGTCGTCTTATGGTAGCTATTATTTTGTTGTCATTAAGCGCTGTCTTAATGTCTTCAATATATTATTACGATATAATATCAATATTGGCTAGACCGAAGTAGGTACAATATTTATCCCTTTGCCTCGACGTCTTTTGGATTTATTTATTACTAGCGACCCGCCCTCGCTTTGCGTTAAAGTATTATACACCTTCCTCTTGAATCACTCTATATATTTAAAAATACCGCATCAAAATCCGTAGCGTGGTTTAAAAGATCTAAGCATAAATAGGGACAGGCAGCGGGAAGACACTTTGTTTTATACTATGTAGTGATTTAGCCATTAGCAATCTTGGCAATATTAATCTAAGCAATAGCAAAATCTAATAAGCAATTATGATATCGAAATGCTCAGTCGAGCTTGAGAGACTGCCTGGTGCGCCAAAAAACGCGTTGTGAAACGTTCAGTAGAATTCTTATTACTGACGTCAAATTTTTTCCATTTACCTTAACATTTTACTACTATTAAATCACTTTAATTTGGTTAAATGACGCGCCCTAATAGGAACGTTAACTTCCCGTGCGATCCTGGCATGTTGCTGTATCAAGTAGGGATGAAATTCAAAACAATATTCCACAAGTTAATTTCGAGAGTGACACTAAACTAAAAACAAAACCATTTAATTAGAGACATTATTGCGGAAAAGACAATTTTTAACTGGGGATTGCCGGTAACCTTCGGGGAGGGAAGATGGCCGATTGAAAAATGACCGGCTTTTACTTTTGATTTATTCTGTTTACTGATTTACTCTATTCACTTGACATTGGCGAAATCACTTTGTGGACCGCCATTAATTAAAAAAGAAGAAGACGTTATTGCGGTTAAAAATGATTTACTTTTTAATGAAATCCTTTTATGCATAGTGTCACTCTCGAAATAAATGTGCGATCCTTTTGACGTGCTTTTTATCTCGGCCGCCATTCCTGTCGTAAATAAGAGCTATCAAAATGTTGACAATACGGAAAAACGTCAAAGTAATTAGAATTTACCGAGTAGATTACAGGGTACCTTTTTATTCTGCCAGAAGTAATTACTATAAGGTAAGGCGGGATAAGACTACCAAAGGGGTAAGACGACTATCTATCTTGCACATACCATTTTTACGGTTCCGCATCCAAAAGAACAAGCGGAGTAGTTTTGCCCCTTGGGTATTGAACCCTAAAAAGCAGTATTTTTCCCCCAGCGGTAGCCACAAGCATCTTACTGTTTTAAGAGTATACATGTTAGTTTAGTTTAATTATTCATCAGTGTAATATTAAAATATAGAATATAATAGTAAAAAAACATACTTAAAACAAATGACAACTGTAATGACACATTAAACTCGTTGAAAAAGGGCCCCAACTTGGTATTGTTCCGCAGTAAGCCGCGGCGCTGGTTTTCAGATGGACCCTTACTTACAAACTAACTTAAATATAAATTGTCAAATTCCATGTCAAAAATTACGATATCACATTGAGATTGTCAACGCAATCAAAGAATACAAAAAAAATAATTAAAATAATTAAAACAACAACAATTAAATACTCGTATCTAATTGGTCCCTTATCCGATACACCACGGGCAACATATTTAGTAAAGTGTTTGAACCACCCGTTACGTAAAAAAAAATTAGAAATTTAAAAAACCCCCGACTACATAGTCTGTAATAAATTTTAATTTATTTTTTTATCTCACGCTTTTTAAACTTCTCCATCTGAGTGTCTGTTTGTGGCATCGTAGCTCCCAAAAAGATAAACAAATTTGGACGCAGCTTTTTCTAAAATAAAGCTACGTTAATTAGGATGGTTCTTAGCAAGATTTTATGAAAATTGGTTTGGCTGTTTAAGAGATATCAGCTCTGAAAGAAGGTGTTGCCGTTATTGTGGGGGCTTTTAACCCCCTAAAAGCTCAAAATCTCAAAAACGGCTGAACCGATTTTTATAAAACATGTCTAAGAACTACCACTAGGAAACCTGCTTTCATTTAAAAAAAGCCGCATTCAAATCGGTGCCACAGACAGACACACAAACACATCCATACACACTTACACATTAAACTTATAACACCCCTCTTTTTGCGTCTGGGGTTAATAAGGCCTGGAGGGTTAATATGACCTATGCAGTTAATTTTACGGTTGGCGTAAAGGACAGAGCTATGGCAGTTATATAGCTCACCGTACCTTTACGCACACCGTAAAATTAACTGCATAGTTATGTCATAATACTGTACTTAATCCAAATAGAACTAACTATGTGCCTAAATATTAAATCATTAAATTTGTTCAGAGTCGTTCTGACGCGCCATCGAAAGCGAAAGCATGACGCGTCTGATGTTGACTCATTACTGATTACGATGATCGAGTGGTTACGTTGAGACGAATCGTAATACGTTTCGGTGCCATATCGAGCAAAATGATGCATAGCTGGTCAAACGAAAAAAAGTCAAGTAATTATAATTCATTCAAAATTAAGTAATATTACATTAATAATAAGTAAGAACTAAAAAAGAGGCAAAGTAGGTACCACAGATGTTGCTCGAGTAATCTGCCAGCTCTACTGGTATCTGTGTTAGTTTGCCACGGTGCCCTCTCTTTTTTAGGGCTCCTTGGTCAAACTAGGAACCCTTATAGTTTCGCCGTGTCCGTCCGTCCGCAGCCTAGCGCAAAGACTCTTAGTACTAGAAAGCTGTAATTTGGTATGAACATGCACATTAGTCACGCCAATAAAGTAGTAAAATAAAATATTTAAAAAAAATGTTTACTTCCCCTACACGTAACGTGAGGATGCATTTTTTTTTCTCGTCTACCCTATAGTGTGGGGTGTTGTTGGATAGGTCTTTCAACGGGTTTGTGAATTTTTTTTTTTTGATTTTGGGATCCGTTTACAAAATATTAAGCTTTAGAGCGCTTATTGTTGTTAGACTCAAATGTCTCCCCCACCTACAGCCAAAACTACAAATGCTAAAAATCAGAAAAAATCTTAAATGAAAGAGCATATTATTATAAAGAATTTAAAAGGAAAACTATCACGACTAAGTAGACATTATTGGTTCTTGAGATACAGGCAATTAAAGTGTTTATACCTACTAAAATCATCTAAGATGGCACCAAATGACTTTAAATAGAAAATTAGTTATTACTTGTTGATTTTTATGTTTGTAGTACTTAACGGCTTCGGAACCCTACACTGAGAATGGTCCGACATGCTCTTGCCCTTTTTTTAAGTTCTTATTTACCGTTAGTTTAATGTTATTTAATTTCTAATTAAGTTTTAATAAGATTTTTTTCTTTAATTATTTTTGTTTGCCAAAGTTTTAGTATGTTATAGTTTTCATTTTTAATAATTGTTTTTCATGTGAATTAAATGTAAATTATTGATACAATTACATGACATTCTGAAAAATAGTTTATTATTCATGACAAAATAAGGTTATTTTCCCATTCGATAATCAAGTATTTCGATATTAAAACAGCCAGATGCCCTAGCCAAGATGAAAACTCTACTAACGTTTTTCTTTTCCATCAATCAAATTGTATGGGTACTACCAACCAATTGTATGGATAATTTCCGTTGCACAACAGTTTTTTTTCACAAGTTAAAAAAACACGATAGCATGTCAAAGGTAACATGGTTTAACCGAGTAGTACGAGTGTAAAGCCCTGCTCTTTCCACCCATTACACTAATGGCATTTTTTAAATATTGTTTCTAAAAATCGCAATACCCTGACAAAAACCTCAGTTGAGGCTTATTCGACACTTTAATTAACAATCCCAGCGTTGACAAAAGTTGGGAAATTGTGTACGTCCATAAGTAATCCTAATATTTCTACAGTAGAATCCGTGAGTTACAAAACTCAAGGCCACAGTTTAAGGTTAATTGTGAAATGTTTATTTTAAGTGTTTAAATACGGGGCAGTTTGGGCAATAGGCTTTCGCGGATAAACAAAGATTTGAGTTGCAAAAGTATAAAGTAAAGTATCGCTTGCATTGCGTAGGTCGAGCCGATGGCGTGGTATTTGTGGAATGAGATTAGTAGCCTCACGTTTGTGGTATGGTAAGGCTGCTATGTTTTAACTTTTTTTAGTCTATGTTATTTCTTGATTGAACCGGCTCTATCTTAATTATAGTGGCAGCATTCACATTACGACAGACACGTGTCCGATAGCCGTCGACGATCTCGAGATCTCGACTGAGATGTCTATCTCAAGACTCTCAAGCCACGTCAAAGTAAACTAATTATACTTTTAATTAATGGCTTTCACTCCTGTTTAGATATTTTTTTTGGCAATGTCGAGTTATTTATAGACACTTTCATTTATTCTATTCCATTAATTAGAGAAATAAGTCGATGGATGTCACACGCGAGGACTATTGTTCGGTGAAAGAGTATTTTCTCTTGAGGACTAAACAGAAGCACATCTGCCCTGCTAACACAAAAGGCAGTATCTTAGTCAAAACTCCTGTAGCAAATGCAACCTTATTATCAAGGGGATAGGGTTGAATCTGCTTTGGCTATTGTATTTGAGATACTGCTCATTGGCTTAGGAGGGCAGACATGGGGTTAGCTCCACACGGTTCTGTCAAGTCCGGTCAAAGTGGACAGTCTTAGAAAACTATCAATTCTGAATGTGCCTTGAGTAGGGCATCTCAGCCAAGATCCAGTTTTATAAGACGGTCCTAAATATAGGTCTATCAGATTGAAGATGCGTCCAATGTGTACGTATTGATGTCAGCTGTTGACATTTAACTTTAGATCTGAACGATTATTAGAAATAATTTATTATTCATTAGACATAACGTTTTGATAACGGTATCTAAAGATATTATTAATATTGATTTTCTATTATTTTTTACACAGAGTAAAGCACAATATATGGGCATAATTTCTTTACTTCGGATATAATAAATAAAAATAATAATAATAAATATCAGGGGACAATCTCACACAAATTGACCTAATCCCAAACTAAGCTCTAGGCTTGTACTATGGGTACTAGACAACGGTAAACATATTTATATAGAGAAATAAATACTTAAATACATAGAAAACATCCAAGACTTAGGAACAAATATTCGCGCTCATCACACAAATATCTGCCCTTACCGGGATTTGAACCCAGGACCGCTGGCTTCGGAGGTAGGGTCACTCCCAACTAGGCCACCGTGTCGTCAAACTGATAAAAACAAATGTCATAAACAAACGTCAAATATGATAAAAACAAGCAAAAAACTAACTAGTTTAAAACTTGTGGCTATATCTACTCAGTTTTTCATTAGTAAATAATTATGAACATACGATGCGTTAGATTTTTTTTTACTAGGGATTTTGTGGGACACCCAATTAATGATGATGATAAACTGAATTGCGACATTTTCAATACATTACGAAACTGTTCCCTTTTCTTAACCCTTCCTTGTCTTAAGCACACTCACTCGGATAAATACTTATTAAGTGTATTACAAATACAATCGCGATGTGACGCAACGCCGGCGCATCTCCTGACCGGCGCTCGCGCAACGGCCGAATACGAAGCGACAGCGCACATAAAACAGATCACTCATTTACTAATTTCTATATTTATAATTTATAAGTATGTTAAAATAATAAAAATTGAGACCTTAGTAAAAAAAATAGTTAAAATCACTTAAATAAAATTATTGTGCTGATTATCCTTAGACCCATGCAAGCTTAGAGAGCAACATAAATATCAGTATGCTAGTATTTTGTCGCTTTGATTATGTTATTGTGTGAGGGACGAGGGTGTATACACGACAATATTGATAAACATACTAACGCAGATTTTTTACAGTATAGATTTGCAGAAAATTGCTCTACATATTCACATTAAATTCATAATTCATAATTTCATTCCACGATTCTTACGAGTCGCAAAAATGAACAGTTAATTTACTTTAAAAAAGTTAGCAATCGGAAAGTTTTTATTTAAATCAATTTCTTTATGATAACAACTTGATAACTTATGGCCGTATTAATAAACTCGTCTCGGTTTAAATGCCTAACTCAAGATACGTCCAAGTAAACATCAAACCATAGAAAATGTCATTTTTGACGTATCTTGACACCAGTTTCTCGAGTTTCTTTCAGTTTATTAATGCAGGCCTTACTTACTCAAACAATAAATGTTCTCTGATACTAAATTTGATTATTGAACAAAAATCACCGACTGACGACTTTATACGGGACACGCAGTGATCTATCTGTATGAACTACTCTGTTGGGCAGACGATACTTGTTTTGCAGTTCATACAGTTTACGTTCATATAAGGCGCGCATCACACGCGCTCCGTTACGTAACTTTGAAAGTTTGCGAACATCCTACGATAAACGTAAAGTGAAGTTTTTACAACCTGTCGCCTAACTACGTAATCTAATAAAAAGAAACACGGAAGGATTTCTTATTGTACGCTGACCACATTGATCTAGCCATAAATTAAAATACATACATACATTACATCACGCCTTCATTCCCAGAGTGGGGTAGACAGAGCTATATAGAGCTACGAGAAATACCAACAACCCTAAAAAGACTGGTTGATAATTCTGCAACTATATTACACAACCAGGCTAAGGGATGTTGACCAGTGAATTAGTGACAGGTTGCAAGCCCATCGCTTAACAGTACTACAAGCCCTTATTCCCTTAGTCGCCTCTTACGACATCCACGGGAAGACGTGGAGTGGCACTATTCTAACCCGGCAACCACGCGATCTACACAAATTAAAATAATCCATACTAATTTTCAAATGCGAAAGTGTGTCTGTGGGGCTGCTACCTCTTCACGCTTAAATTACTGAACCTCTTTAGATGAAAATTGATATGGAGATAATTTGAGTCCAGGGAAAGGACATATCATAGTTTATCGCGGAAAAATGTACAGTTAACGAGGGCTCAGCGATAAATGACTTCAACGTGGACGGACCGCGGGTAAAAGCTAGTAATAAATATGTAGCAGCCATTTGGTTAAATTAGCTAGCTAATTGGACGCTTACGCCATTCATCAAACGCCGGCATCCAATAAATGACTGAAGGATAACTAGGCAAGTTATTGGGCTTTAGTTAAATACGATATTGATTATTTTTTTATATTTGAAAGAAAGAAAGAAATAAAATACATTTATTGCCACACCAGTCTTAGCTTATGCTGTGTAATCATTATTGATTACACAGAACAAATGTTACAAAAGAGATAAAAGAGAAACAACGCTAACAAAAATTAGTGTAAAACAAAAAAAAATTCTAAGCTAAGTAATCTGGGCGCGGCAAAGGGTTTGGGTTTTGGTTAGGTTAGGTTTTATTTTCATTCTATTATAAGAATATCACACATTAATTTTACTAAATTTGAATCTTGAGAATCTTTGTTATTATTTTCAATCGCGTGACTTTCAATACGCCAAATTGTTAAAACGTGTCATCAAGGACGCCGGTGTATAATTAACTAATTAAACCAGATGGCTCCGAAAAATACATTTATTACATTGATCTCATTTAACACTAAATCTAACCTTGACGCTTGCAGCAAATGGAACGTTGCGGAATATTTAATGTGTAATGATTTTACGTTATTTATTGGACGAGTTGGCCATCAGAGAACAACATCCATTGAACCAGCTTTCTACCCCGCGGCTGCACGAACACGCGTATTATCGTAAACAGTTTTTAATGCCAAATGGTCAGTTATATTCATTAGCTAATATCAAACTGGTCATGTGCGAATCGGACTCCACAACTAAGGTTCCGTATCGCACCTCACATTAGAATAAGAAACAAAAAAGGACATGAGAACCCCTTTAATTAAATTTCTTGCCATATTTTTGCCTATTGCATAATTGTTATCTCTTTTGGTTGTATAATAAAGTTACATATGTCTGTAAAAAAGGACGCCGGAAGATGAAGGCTTCGTAATTAGGAATACGTTTAGCAGCCATTGGATACGGAACGCTAAAAAGAAGCTTAGATAAGAAGTAAACATTGCGAATCTAAAGTACTTTCACTGTACATTCAATTTAGATATCTACTGACCGGTATTGAAATATGTTAAATTCAAAAGCTACATAGCTACACACTTGTCAGAGGAGTAATTGCCACGTTTCTCTATTCGTATTACATTACGTGTTTAGAATGAGACCGTTGCGTCAGCTAACTTCACAAACTGTTATTATAATCGGAACAGTTCGCAACTTCTCGCTAGTTGGGTCGTAGGTCGCGGGTCAGCGGTCACTGGGGCGGTGCAGGGAGGGAGGGTAATGATCTGTTATGTAAGACATCAAAATAATTGCATGTTCATGGCTTGTCTCCCACAGAGAGCTTGCTCTATGAGCTAGTCAGGTTGATCAGGTGGCGAGTTTTGATCATTTTGAGGCAAAAAGAAGGGGGTTATAAATTTAACGTGTATGTGGCGTTTTAGATTGTATGTGGCTCCCAAATAAATATAAGGATTCAGACGCAGTTCTTTTTATAGCATTCCAGCCTGTGTTTGCATTGATGTGTTTTGGTGTGGGGTTAAGACAACCGGTGAAATTACTAGCATAGAGGCATTCCTTGGTAACCTTATTTAAAGTCTTGAGAATGCAAATGTCTATGGGTCACAGAATCCACTTACCATCAGGTGGCCTGTGGACATTTGGCTTCTCTATGCCATAAAAGGTTTACCTAGAGTGTTTTTGGATTTGATGAGTATAGGTATCTTTTGAAGAGTTATCGCCTCCGACAATCGCGGTCGGGTAGGGGTCGCTATTAGATGCATATATGTATGTAAACACTATATTTATCGTACAAAAAAAAAAAAAAAATCACAATCATTATAAAAAAAAGGATGTGCCAAGACCCTTTCTAGGGGTTTTCTTCCAGCTTTAACACTGTCGGGGGTTTTATCTACTTAATGTTTATATTTAGGTCAATTGTCGCGTAAGGACCAGTTAGGAAAAAAATATTATTAAATACTGAAAAAGAGTACTTTTTTCTCTCTCAGGCAAAATGTATCTTACAGATTCAGAAAGTTAATCTTCATACCGAATGCCATTTTTCCGTATTTGATACGGAATTAAAAAAATAAGGTCTTAAGTAATTACACGGGACAGTAATAAATAGTTATATTTATTGATAAATAAATAAATAAATATCATGGGACAATCTCACACAAATTGACCTAGTCCCAAACTAAGCTCTAGGCTTGTACTATGGGACTAGACAACGAGAAACATACTTATATAAAGAAATACATACTTAAATACAGAGAAAACATCCAAGACTCAAGACAAAATCTGCCCTTACTGGGATTTGAACCCAGGACCGCTGCTGGCTTCGGAGGCAAGGTCACTCCCAACTAGGCCACCGTGTCGTCCATTAGAAAGCATGCTTAAGCATGCTTGCTTGCTTCAAAATCGATCAAGCCATTAAGGCTACAGAAGATCACAATGGAACGAACATACATTCATACCCACATACATACGCGCTTAAATCATTACTCTCGTTCTGGGTAAGTCGGGTAACAATAAAAAATGGCACACATTTCGGTTTAAAGACTGATGATAAAATCTTAAAGCTATTAAATATATTTCTAATTAATTACAAAATATACCTAGCTATGGTTGCTAGCCTAGTTAGAGCTTTCAATTAGATCTGCGCCAGCCGCCAACAGCTTGACAGACAGGTGAGTTGTTCGATTGAAATTGACATAATATATTTCACGAATTGAGTTCATATCCGTACACTCGCCCTTTGAATATTAAACTAAAAACTAAGAGTGGACTAAAAAACTATGGTCGATTATGGGCGGTTTTAAAAAAAAAGTGTACATCGTCAAGGACAAACAATAAGGAACTTTAACATTTCTATTTCGTCACGCAAATTAACTTATCTAAGATCCACTTGCACCACGCTGGGTTACCATCATTAACTCAGAGTTAGATTTTAACTCCTGTCAGATGCATACCAGGACTGTCAGAGAACTCTAGCTTAAGTCTTAACTCTAAGTTAAAAATTTCGGCCAAGCCCGCCTAAATGTACGACTAATTTTCGTGACGAAATGGAAAAGTCAGTATCTTAATTTTTGTCCTTAACGATGTACACTTTTGTTTTAAAACTGCCCTGTTATTGTTGAGGGGGGTTATTATAAGCTAGCTTTGCAGTTCATTTTACGGTGAGCGTAAAGGACAGAGCTATGGCAGTTATGTAGCTCTGTCCTTTTCTCTGAGCGTAAACAGAACTGCATAGTTATGTCATAATAACCCCCAAGGCCTCTTTTATACTGGGGTAAAACCAGCCTGGATGTACTAAACTGTCAGCACAACTTCTGCGCCTATCTGTTCCTTCACGGACTAGAATTGATTTGCGGCCTCGTGTTCGCCATTTGCTGACAGTTCCGACGTCTCGTACTTTGTTTCGAGGAATTCTCCTTTGGTCCGTGCCTTGCACCTTTTAAACGGGCTCCTCGCATATGCCCCTGAGCGCGATGAATTTGCTAGCAGATGGGCTGCACCGCGAGATGAATACTTGAGTTTCTGCTTGAGCAAAAAAGTGCGTGTGTCGTCAATTATTTACTGTGAAATTTCTATTTTATTGTATTTACAGTACTAGTAAGAATCTATAATTTCACAGTGCCTTGGTTTTGTACTGTTATGCTGTGCATAAGTTTGTAATAATAAGTAAGTAAATAGGTCGTTTAAAAAAAAGTACATAGTTAAGGGCTTTAATTCAAGCGATCCGTCTGCTCTTTTGCCTCCGATTCCATAAAAAAAAACTTAATTGATTCCTTTACAAGAGTTACCCAAATAGTTCGTATGACTAACATTCGTAACACAAAAGACACGATCGTGATTTTGTTTCCATAAAGCCTTTAAGTATATACATTTATTTTGAAAAGGACCTAAAATGCCTTTGACGCGTTTCCGCATTGTCAACGTTTTGATAGTAGTTTTACAATTCTCTTAATTTAAATACCATTTCCATTTTCCAAATACAAATCCTAAATCGTGATAGATCAATACAGAGAATAAAATTAATCACTAGTTAACATATCAACAGCTCTAGGGTGACAAAGATAAACTAACCCGTCAATAAACCTAATGGCCTATTACTGGTGAAGTACGAGCTTAGGTAAAAGCCCAAAGCTTGCGAAACTCCACACTAGCTGCGCGGGCGCACCTGGTCTACTTACACGCATAACGTACGATCAGTTGCGGAACATTTTGAAACGGACCTATACTTATACTATGCATGTTGATTATTGATCTAGATTCTAGACTTCGGCGCAAAAAGTGGCTCCTATTCATACGATCCGATCTGTTGGCAGCTATCTGTTTTATTTTGACATTGCAAGTATAGTTTTAGGTGACAATTAAAGCAATAGTTTACATTGCACGGAAACGTTCTAAAACTAACGTTAAATACCTATACAAGATCTGGGAGTTATAATGACATAGCTACGCAGTTCATTTTACGTCGAGCGTTAAGGACAGAGCTATAGCACTAACATAACTCTTTCCTTTTCTCTCAGCGTAAACTGAACTGCATAGCAAAGTCATAATAACCCCTACTCAAGATGCATAGGGGTAAGGACCAAAAAGTTGTCCACGCTAACTCACTCAATAAAATTTTCTATAAAACTTTAACATTGTAATAATAATAATAATATCACAGGAGACTGTCACACAAATTGACCTAGTCCCAAACTAAGCACTAGGCTTGTACTATGGGTACTAGACAACGATAAACATACTTAGATAGAGAAATAAATACTTAAATACATAGAAAACATCCAAGACTCGGGAACAAATACTCGTGCTCATCACACAAATATCTGCCCTTACCGGGATTTGAACCCGGGACCGCTGGCTTCAGAGGCAGGGTCACTCTCAACTAGGCCAACGTGTCGTCACAAAAATTAGCGATACATTTGTAGGGATAATTTTCGTGTCACAACGGAACTTTTTTCACTTTTGTTGTTTGTATGGTTAACTACGCTTAACTATGGTCCAACTACTTATTTGGTCCTTAGCCATAACGCTAAGTTAGCGATTTTGGAAAACCGCTATGACAGATCGTGACGCGCCGCTTATGTCAACGCCATACATTTAGAGTCAAAAGAAAGCCGTCGATATTTCACCATCCTGATAATGACAGGTGACAGGTGACATTTGAGTATAAATGGCGCAGCTTATATTAAACCCGGTGATATATCAGCGTGTTAACTTTGGAATGCATATCGAATTGTCACCTATCACGTGTAATTGTCAAGATGGTGAAATAGGGGGCTGAAAGAAGGGGTTGTTATTATATCGCGGGATTTTGTCTATTTAAATCATAGTTATGAACTTATGACAACAACAAATAATAACTAATAACGTTTATTCATAACTTTATTACTGTTTCATGACTGAATGCAGAAACAGTACTAATACTAGAGGGTCAAATTTTATGAAACTAAATATCTTCTGTTATTTAGGCTAAGTACCTACTTCATTTATGCATTCAGTCATGAAACTAAAGTTATTATTTAAGAAACTTAATAGCTTAAGGTCTTTAAAAGCCTTTAGAAATGATTGTCACGAGACTGTTAATATTTTTCGAGCATATTAATATATTTATTGACTATATTAAGGTAACTGTATGCACTGGAATTAGTGTCTAGGTAGGATCACACAAGTATAATTGGGTCGTTCAACTTTTTTACCGACAGTACATCGTCATTTTTCTATATTTTGATAATTATGGTTTAAATTTTTGATTTTAAAATACGTTTCGTGAATTTTTATTTGGACTAATTAACAATTATTTCGGTGGCGATAATGTTTTTTTCATTATGGTGGTTTTTTAGAATATACTGTGACAGAATGACCGTTTTCAGAGGAGACTAAATTTTGTATTACCACTCTGTCACGCGATTCTATGAAAAACAAACTTATAAAAAAAACACTGGATAGAGAAAGTGAAAGATTATTTAGTAGTAATAGATGAATAAATGTTTGGACGTATATTCTAACACTAAAACATTAATAATCAATACTCTAACTGATGACGTATGGTAAAATGAGGACAGGCAATTGTCGGTAAAAAAGAAGAATGACCCATTTACCATTCGTACCATATTCCATAGTAAGTCCACTATACAGTGTGTAAATGGTATACGGGCGTTCCTTTTAACTGTGGTTAGTGCAACCCCTACTGAGCACATTTAGGCAGCTTTAGTTAAAATTAAATAAATAAAAAATAACCATACAAAATAATTTAACACGCAATGTATAACGAAAAATGCAATTAATTAAAAACGAAAATAACACTTGACGGATGGACTTCGATGTACATTGCGGGTCGATAGTATGTTCAAAAATTAATAACGGTGTATACGTTAGCGTAATCAAAATAATTCTTTCTGTTAATGATTAGTAGAGTCTTAATCTATGTCCAGTTTTAATAAACGCCCGTATACCATTTACACACTGTATACTCATTTTATGCGTGGTTTTTGTGTTTTGGGCGTGATCGATGACGCTTACATCAAATATTAGTATTGCTTTATGGCATAAAAGACTTTTACAATAAATTTATGCTCGTATCATATTTTAATTGACGAAGAGCGCATGAAATTCATAGCTTGTTTACGTTATTTTCTTACATATTTTTTTTTTTACTTAGGAGTACGTATCATAAATCATAATATATAAAGTTCAAAATACATAATGCCTCATAATACAAATAATCGTCGCAATAAAGACTTTTTTTCTGATATCGTAATCTTTTCAGGATTGTTATAAAACAAACCTAACCTAACGTAATGGGTTCTAAAACATGGCCTATTAAAGTTTTTGTTTTGACTTCTTAAACAACTCTAACAAAAGCAAGTATTAAAAACCCGACTCCATGTTTTCAGTATGTCGTTTATATATGTTAGTTACCTACCATTTATAGATTTTTTTATTCCGTTACATGGTTTTTAATTTAGGTACCCAGTGATACTCGCGATGTTTAGACGAAGCTAACGACACCTCACTCTTCAAAATCAATCTAGCCGTTTAGGCTACAGGAGATCACACATACAAACATTAAATCACGCCTGTCTCCCAAAAGGGTATGGAGAGACCACTTCTTTCCACCTGCTACGATCCTGACAAATCTCTTTCGCTTCTTCTACATTCATTCATCGAAACAGTAAAAGTTTATGGTTTCACAAAAAAAACCATTTGTATATTACGGCCCGTTATGTACTTCGAACTTTACATATTATAATACAATCCCAGCTGCCAGCCCTCAATAATGCATCGATAAATCCATCCCTTTGAGTGTTCACTTAACAGGTCGTTTGTTCTCAGGGCGTTACTAGTGACGCTATGGTGCGTGTGCGCCGGCGCTCTGACGCCACTGAGCGCGGCGGCCGATGACAACGACTGCGCACTGTACCTGTCCGGACCCGGGAGGACCTCGGCCTTCGACTACAGCCTCAACCTGCTCAGGGGCAACTTGTGAGTTCCAGCTATGTCTTTTTAGCTTAGGCCATACACGTGACACCCATTCACCCAGCCAATCAACCTGCGGCATGGTCTGTCCTGTGTCTCACTGCTGGGAAATCTTACCTTATCTTACTTCTTACTAATATTGTATTATTAGTCTGGATGTTTGGATGTATGTTCAATCACGCCAAAACGGCTAAACAGGTCTGGATGAAATTTGGCACAAAGATAGATTATACATAGGCTACATAGACAGAATACATAGGCTACTTTTTATCCAGGAAAAATTTACAGCTCCTGAGGGAACAGAGCAGCTAGTGTCATATAAAGCTTGGTCTGCATATGCGATATTTCATCGTATAACATGGTTCCGTGACCGTGTCAGTTTCACGTGTCACTGGTATTGTCATGTTACGATGTCGTGATATGATCCATCTCGATCACATGATTTTTACATTTCACATTTAGCGTCACAAGTCCTCCAGATTTGCCACGCACTCCGATCTGATGGAGTCCTGTAGTGTGGACCTACATTTATATTTAGCTCCTAGCTAAGCGCTTAGTAAATACGGATAAGATATAATAGATATGGGCCGTAGGTCGCTGCAAATAACGCCTTAAAATAATTTACGGCGGTAAAAATATACGACAGAAAATTAATTTACATAACATCACGCCTTCATTCCCAGAGTACCTATGATGGTATATCTGAAGCTCTACCTACCCAAGGTAGAGCTACAGAAATACCAACAAGTCTAAAAAGACTTGTTTATAATTCTGCACCCACATTTTGCACAATTATGCCAAGAAGTTTAATAGTTTAATAATGACAGGTTGCAAGCCCATCGCCTAACAGTACTGCAAGCCCTTATTCCCGACTCGCCTCTTACGACATCCACGGGAAGACATGGAGTGGCACTATTCTAACCCTGCATAAAAACACTAGAAAACTTATTTATTTTTTAATGAATGGCTGTTGTTTATAGGCACTCCCATAGACTTATAAGATAAATAAGTCTATGGATATCACACGCGAGGACAATTGGTCGGTAAAAAGTATTTCCTCTTGTGGATTAAACAGGGAGTTAGCTTTACGCGGTTCTGTCAACTCCGGCAGAAGAATTGGTTTTAAGTTTAAATAAGAAGTAGAAAGTGGTTTTTCTCAACTTTGTTTTAAAAATGTTAAACTGTATCATAATTGCACTTACATTTTTGACCACATAAAGCGCACTCGTAATGTCAGGCAGATTCAGGTCAATCCACAGTAAAAAGGGCAGGGTTGTCGTTCATGACCTTTTTGTTTTGACTTCTTAAACAACTCTAACTTAAGCAAGTATTAAAAACCCGACTCCATGTTTTGAGTATGTCATCTATATATATTAGTTACCTACAAGTTGGCGAGATATACGCTTCTAAAGTCGTAAAAATTCTGTCCGGGTTGGTAGCTTTTGTACTGTTAAATAGAACATTCTAATAAAAATTACAGCAGTAAGTAGAACATACGAAATACTTCCAACCAAAATTGTTTTGAACACGATACGCTGTGTAGTTTTTGAGGTTAAAAAAAAAACTCAGAACTCTTTACAGTGCGTGGTCCGACATGCACTTGGCCGGATTTTTTATGATAAGGAGAAGGTACACGAGCACTCAGGCCGCCTGATGGTAAGTGGAATCTGAGACCCATAGACATTTGAACTCTCAAGACTCAAGATCATCTTAAGACTGCAATCCTAAGACCTCAAATGCGTTGCCAACCCTGAGGACTAAGATGGAATGCCTCTATGCTAGTAATTTCACCGGTATTCTTATCCCCACACCGGAACACAACAATGCGAACACTGTTGCTCGGCGGTAGGTTAAAGGATAAGATGGTAGTTGCGATCCGGACGGACCCTGGGTCCTACCACCACTGACATACATACCCACATGTGCCCGTAAAACATTACTTCCTTCTGGGTTAGTTGGGTAGAAATAGGACACTATCTGATTTAATCATGCCTAACCCAACAGATAGGAAATATTGACGCAATTGGTACCCATTACTAATATTAAATTGAATGCAAGTAATCTTAACAAACTTATTCAAATTAGTCAGCCATGCAAATTGCATGGTAAATAACTAGCTTTTCGGTAGCCGTGTCCATGTCGAGCCAATACCAGTTTAGTTTGGTCGCTGAATGATGACCGTGTCGACTTGCACAATACATTGTCATACACTGACAAACACGATTACATGTCAATCAAATCACGTTGATTAACAACACATGATTTAAAACGTGCCTCACGCAGTCCGAAATATTATATCTGTGGTTATTACGTTTGGCGTTTTCTGCAAAGGTTTATACAAATTAACTGGTTAAACTGATGATTAAATAACCTATCAACCACATGTCAAGTCACTCATAATTAAGGGTTTCTTAAGTAATATTTACCCCTTTAAGGAACCACGAATAATCCAATCGACGATCGGAAGAAATATGTAATGTTAATTAGACCCTTATAGTGACGTTATGTCAAACAGTTTTGAAAAGGTCTCTTAAATAAATAAAATAAATACATTTCACAGGACAGATTGAGCTAGTCCCAAACTAAGCTCTAGGTTTGTACTATGGGTACTAGACAACGATAAAGTTACTTGTATAGAGAAATATAAACTTAAATACATAGAAAACATCCAACACTTAGGAACAAATACTTGTGCTCATCACACAAATCACTCTTACCGGGATTTGAACCCAGGACCTCTAGCTTCGAAGGCAGGGTCACTAAAAACGGCGACGGGGCGGCGGTAAAAATAAAGGTCACCACTGGTTCCATCCTACCGTCCGTTCAACTTTTATTTCATATCTTGGAATTTAAAATATTTTTATCACAGAAGTAGCTTCAACACTTTCAGCGCCAAAGACCCGCAACTGAGTTCGTTTTGTATTAAAATGAGACGGCCTGGTACTGATTACGTATGCAGCTTACCGTTGGGTGCAATGTCACGCAGCGAGCGAGTTCTTTCTCCGTTGCGTCACCGACGTGACACCGGCGCGCGCGCAAACTTGACACGGTTGCCCAGTAATGCCCGGTGATCATTGCGGCCCTTTCATTACAAGTCCGTATTGTTTCTAATTAATTAAAAATATTGCAGAGGAGTAGAGTATTGTTACGTTTTAATTTGTTAATTCAAGTGTTTGAGCACAAACACTGAAATACTAGGTCGTAATATACGAGATAATTGCTTGTACAGAAAAACGTAACGTAGGTGTCCGTTATGGTTACTCATCTTTTAAAGTAATAATAAAAATGTATTTTTCTCAACACTGCTCGGAAATATGAACATTTTTTGTCTGGTTTGGGGTCAGAAAACATCACTTCTATGACAGGCCATTTTCATTCAAAATAAAAATACTCTTGGCCTATTTCATTCTATTACAAGTTTCGACACGTTTTCCTGCTTAACTACGCATGATATATTTTTTTATATATATAATGCTAGGTGAAGTTCTTTCATTGTCATACGTAATATTTATTTAAAAAAATGACTGACTGTTGAGTTCCTTGCTGTGCTTCTTCTCAGCAGTGGTCTCCTCGTGGGAAGCGCTAGTAGAATTATGACGCCTAAAAGTGCCCGTGCGGCCTACTTACTGAATAAACAACTTTTATATTTTTAAGTAATTACGTGAATAAATAATAGAAAAAAATAATTCTAAATAGACGGAGTTGCGGGCAAAACCTAATAGTCACAAAAATGGTAACAACACAAGATAAACTCACTTACATCATTTGCTTACCACCCATCTTTAACTGCTATATTCCGTGAAGCAGATTGACCTACGGATGGTGTAATACTTGTAATGCAAGTAGAGTATCCACAATTGCTTTCATCTCGTCTCACGCGCATTAGGCCACCGCGTTCACTTTCAAAATCCTTTCGCTAACTCATGCCTTTCGATTATGTTTGTACGTCGGTGGGACTCTTTTAAGATGAGATTTTAATGATACAATTATACTTGAACTACGTAAGGTAGACATCCAAGTGCACGACATGTCAAGAGAAAATAATTATTTGCGTCGTTATATTACGTTCATTTATACAACTACCCAAAACATTTTCATGTGTTTTGGAAGATGTGATCTTTACTTTTGTTAAATGGAATTCGCTTTATATGGTGATCATATCGAAATTTCTCAAAATAAACAAAAATGTTAGTCAATCGGATTGTACGAGTAAATGTACATACATACATACACAATATCACGCCTTCATTCTCAGAGTGGGGTAGGCAGAGCTACAGAAATACCAACAACTTTAAAAAGACTTCTTGATACTTCTGTAACCACGTTTTGCACAAACAGGCTATGATGTTTACCAGTGAATTAGAGACAGGTTGCAAGCCCATCGCCTAACAGTACAAGCCTTTATTCCCTTAGTCACCTCTTACGACATCCACGGGAAGACATGGAGTGGCAACCACACGGAACTAAATAAATGTCTGGTGCTTTAAATTGAATATAAGATCTATATTTTAAAATTGGCGTGTGAAATATCAAAAGTCAACACATTTCTCATAGCTAAAATGAGTTGGTGATAAAAGTAATGTTGATCTTTTTTATTTATAGCAATCCAAAGTATAGTGACCAGGGCTGGGATTCTACACGGTAATAACGATATCGTCTCTGACGTGGTTCCGTATTGTCAACATTTTGATAACTCTTATGTCATTTACAATAATGGCGGCTGTGACATAAACGATTCTGAAACACGATATCGTTATAACGCATTAGAATAGAGGCCTTAATAAAAGTAATAAACCTTTGCGTTATCGTGAAATTGTCGTGTAGAGTTTGTGAGTTGGCACTCAAGGTGCTAAATGGCATGCTTGTGTTGACGTTAAGAATAAACAAGTAAACCGTTACTGAGAAACAGCAGTACGATACTATGTAAATCTCAAAAAGTACAAAAAAACAGTGTCTTAGGTGTATATTGTTAACGTTATAGCAAGTAAGAACTCTTTGGACAGAAAAGGCGTTCGTAAAAAACAAACAGATGAAAGAGGTCCAGATCTAATATAATAAAGTCACAATTACAAATGCGAAAGTTTGTGTGTGTGTTAGTTTGTTACTATCCTTCACGCTGCAACGGCTGAAGGGAATTGGATGAAACGCACTTTTTATCCCGGAAAATTTAAAAGATCCCGAGGAGATAACCATAATCTAAATCTACGCGGATGAAGTCGCGGATGGAAGCTAGTAAATGAATAAATACCAGGCGATAATCTTGAACACATTGACCTGCCCCCAAGTTAAGCTTTAGGCTTTAAGAATGAGTACTAGACACCAATAAATACACTTATGTTGCGAGATTGATACATAGATACATCCAAGACTCACGGACAAATAATCAGGCTCACTGGGAATAGAACCTGAGTCCACTAGCTTCACAGGCAGGGTATTTACCAACTAGGCTAAGTGGTTAAACGTGTGTGGCAGAATACCCGTGTTTTGCTCATGATGAAAGCTATACGCTGAGCCGTTTCCATTTTGCACACATTCTTTTGATTTTTTTTGTGTAATTTTAGTTTAATTATGTCAATTGTATGTGAGATTTGTAGTACGCAAATAAACGTTTTATCTATCTATCTAACCGTATCGTCAATATATAGTTTATCACAAACACCACTCTAACTCCAAACTGCAATTATCAAAAGTACTTAGAATTCAAGTGCAATGGGAAAAACGGGGTCATCCTCAATGACGCGTGACTGAGTGCATAGCGCTCACTTTGAGTTAACATTATGGCTTTTCACCATGCATTTGTATAGTGTAGGAGTATAACGGTCTATAGCATTAACATTCACTGCCCAGGAGACCGTAACGGGTCTATTTTATGTGGGAATCAGGGAGTGTGGCCCAGAAAGTGTTAACGGGCGACCTTCTTGCGCCGTTTGTCCAGTAAATACTAGACACCGGACATTGTTACCCAGTAATAGACAAGATCAATAAAAGCTTACTGTTAACAGAAGCTATTTTGTCCGTGTCAATGACTAATGGTTCCTCATTTTCGGTGGCATGATGGATGGGAAACGTTTTTAACTTTTATTGACAATGTTCTATTGCTTTTTCGCATTAGCAAGTCTAACGAAAAGCTTTACAAACCCAAGTACTGGCTTAAATGGGACTATGTTTTAACATTATGTTTTTAATAAGTATGGCTCGTAAGTTTTATGTCTTCCGATAATAGTACAAAACAAAATAGGTATTTAGAGAACTAGGTAATGTAATATTATGGCTTTTGACCAATAGGATAAATGAATATTATGGAAAACGAATAATATATTAAAAATGAATAGAGTAAAATTGGTATGGCCCTTTACTTCAGGACATACGATTTAAATAGACAATCATAAATACCTACATAATGTCAAAACCATTACCTTCATTCGACAGTCAGGTGAATAAAAAAGTTTCTTGCACCAGTAGTTGTATAATTAGAGAGTAATAGGTATTTGTAGGATACTACTGGAAACCTACATCATCACCTAAACATCTGCCGGCGTAAAATAATGTCTAAACAGGGGACAATCTCACACAAATTCACCTAGTCCGAAACTAAGCTCACATACTATGGGTACTAGATGATGATACATACACTTCTATACATAAGTATTCGGAGTCCGCACTTCTGACTAAATCATCATTTGGCTAAGTTTGTATAGTGATATAGTTTGCCAAATGATGATTTGGTAAAACATTAGGGAACGACTTAAATACATTATTTATAGCCTCTTAGGCAGGCACACCAACTAGGCTAAATAGTTAGCTGCTGAGCTAAATCTTGCCATACAGAATAGCTATCTTAGCCTATTTGTACAAAATGTGGCTACAGAATTATCAACAAGTCTTTTTAGAGTTATTGGTATTTCTGTAACTCTGCCTACCCCACTCTGGGAATAAAGGTGTGATATTATGTATGTATATATATAGAATAGCCATATGTACCTTATAATTATTGTTAGGGGTCATTGTATCATCTGTAATATTGTATAATTAGGTATCTTCTTTCTCATAGCCTCTGGTGGAAAGTGACATCGGAGAGCGGGAAGTTAATTTTTTGTCTAAAACGATCATTAATTGCACCACAGTGAATAAAACTAGCGAAAAAGATATAGACGTGCCTATGTAAAATGCTAAAAAACCGTAGATACGATAGCTCGGGTCATTCTTCTTATGGTAGCACCTACACGTCGAATAGAAGTTAATAAAGAATAATAAATAAATCACTGGACAATGTCACACAAATTGACCTAGTCCCAAACTAAGCTCTAGGCGTGTACTATGGGTACTAGACCACGATAAACTTACTTACATAGAGAAATATATACTTAAATACATAGAAAACATCCAAGACTCAGGAACAAATACTCGTGCTCATCACACAAATATTTGCCCTTAAGTTCAAAACAACGACAACAAGTTTATTACGATCATGGTGACTAGACGATTTTTCATACAGTTTTAAAAAGAAAGAGTTAAATTTCGGGATCCCCTTTTAATATCGAAACTTATTTCATCAAATGTGAGGTCTCACCGCATTTTATTTCATCGAAAGCTACTTTCTGCTGAAACTTTATTGTTTTTAGGTAATCCTAAGCAGTTACGTAGGTTAGGTTCGATTAGACCTGTGACCACCAAAAAGTATAGACCATTCGATGAAATGAGTGTCGACGTTTGAAGGGTAAATCTATAATGTCCTTGAGTACGGCGGAAAGGAACGATTTAACCTTTGGGGCGCTGAAAAGCCTAAAAGCTGTGACTGTGACGTCACGTGACCGACCTTCGACAGCTCCGTGCACTCATGTGATATCATATCACTATTCGAACCATTGAATATTCTATGACAGAAAGAATTGTTTTTTTACATGCAATTTAGAACGATATCTTCAGCGAACTAAATTCCAATTTAAAATAAGAAAATTAATGGCGTTGTATCAACTTATATCCCGTTTATGGGACACGGCGTTCGATCGGAACGTACGTTGAGAAAAAGAGACAGAACCAGGTTGGGATTCTACGCAGTAATAACGATATCGTCTTTGACGTGTTTCCGTAATGTCAACGTTTTGATAACTCTAGTGTCATTTATAATAATGGCGACCGTAACATAAACGATTTTAAACCACTTCAAACGCGATATCGTTATAACGCAGTAGAATAGATATATTGACATACTTTTTCGCCCATCAAGTGTCAACGAACTTTCTTATGTTTATTCTAAATTTGAATTTATCCAAGCCCTAAAAAAGTTAACTGATTCAGTCATAACGGTTACGGCAGTAGTTCGGGTAACGTAGATAAAAAGCGTTGAGATGCGCGTGCGCTTCCGGCGGAGACGTGGGAACCAGACGGGTTCCGTAATCAATGTTACGGCATAATTTGTACCATAAGAAACATTTCAAAGCCTTTTTATTAAGCAATGATATAAGTATAATCCTAGTTTGGAATGATTTCTTCCTTATATAAATATAAAAAGCCAGTCAAGTGCGAGTCGGGCTTGCGCACCGAGGGTTGCATACAAACTAATAAGAATTAAAAATGTAAAATTGTATAGAGAGACAAACTTGGCTTTGCCGTTGAAAAACTGTTGTCTCCATACATCGATGCAGTTTACCAAGTGCAAATAAATTTGCAATCGCATTTTTTTTTATAGAGCTACAATTATTGCGATTTTTGGATTTTTATGAGAGTTATTATTTTTATGAGGTTTTAATTTCAACTCGATACATCCACGCGTTCCAGGGATAAAGGGGCTTGACAGACAGACAGACGGACGGACGGACAACAAAGTGATTGGGGTACAGTTTTTCCTTTTGAGGTACAGAACCTGAAAACGATAAAAGTAGAAGCAATCCGAGATAAAGTCGAATATCAAAATATAAGTACCAAGTTTAGCAACAGGAACGCCTAAAAAGAGATCGATAGATTACGTGCGGAGTGATATGGAAAACAAGGGAGTGAACCCTAGGGATATGTGGAAGAAAAAGAGATTCTGCGCCGACCCCAGATGATTGGGATAAGGGCGAGGAGATGATGAGTCGACCGAGAAACTTTCTACCTACTCTATTTATGTATGTATGTATGTAAACTCCTTATGCACAAACAGAAGATAACAAAGTAAAACACGAAATAGAAATACAAAAGGCATGTATAAACGCGAACTTATTCCTGTAAGAAATTTCTTCCCGTTAACCTTTAGTATTGCCCGTGTGGTTTCCGGGTTAGAATAGTACCACTCCATGTCTTCCCGTGGATGTCTTAGTATACAAAAGGCGAACTTAATGCTGTAAGGCATTCTCTACCAGTTGACCTTTTGGCAAAGCAGAGATTGTAGTGGCGGTGCAACATAAGGTGTAACTAATACACATACACTTACAAATCAATAAGCTATAATAATATAAAACATATATTGCGCTGAAAAAATAATAATATATACATATATAATATAAATGTATAATATATATTAGGATAAGCAAAAATTAAAACAGATAAAGCAATCATAATATCAAGATGATGACAATTCTACCTACTAAGAAATGCGTAAAATTATCCAAATTTTACTTTATTTTATTTAACTGGAAATAAGGTCAGTAAGGCAATATCGACTGGAATAATGCAATTCTCTCCTGCAATACAGTATTTTATAAGATAGCCAGTTTATAACGTGAGCAAAACCGCTACGTTCAAATAGTTACTGTTGATTGGTATCCGTTATTTTACACATTTCGCAGAAAGCTAGAAGTGACCCACAGTAAACTTTAAATTAAGACTGATTTCTACTTTTGAGACTACGAATATCTAGAATTAGAGTCTACAATAAGTATACAATTTTCAGATTATTCACTACTAAGAACCCGCCCTCGCATTGCTCTAAAAAAATAGCCTAATAAAGCTTCCTTAGTGAAACAATTTTTAAAATTGGTTTAGTAGTACCAGAGATAGCCCCGACGTATAAACAAATACACAATCTTACCGCTTTATAATATAATAAGATTAATAAGTATAAAAAAAAATATGTAAATAGATAAATAAATGTTAATTTATATCTTGTTTTATTAAAATTATAATATTTGTATTTATTTTGCGGTTGGGGGTGACAATGTATAATAAAAAGCTTGTAATGTTTTTTTTTAATTCATTAACGTAGACAAACAAAAACATTGATACTAAAATTTTACTAAATTTACTTTTGTATACAAGTTAAAACTGTACCACTAATATATAAGCAATTTAAGCTACAAGTAGAGACTAGACGCAAACCAATAACACCAAGTTCATACAATACCTCGGGAGAGATTAAATTGCCCGTGTGATTGACAGATGCTGAAACCTCAAACCGTTTTCTATATTTCCCTGTTATTAATACTCCTTTAACGGTGACCTAGTTTTATACTTATACTTACAGATGTTGCGTAATGATACTAGTTGTTACTGTTGTTAGTTAGTTTGTAGGGCATCATTGACTTGTCAAAATTGTCAATGGTGTCGTTTGATATCACGACTTTTGTCTTGACTAACTTTGACTTACTTAACATCATTCGTACAAGTTTTTATTTAACGTTGTTTATTCGTTTCGTGTGTTTGAATTAGTAACCGATTTTGGAATGAGAATTTGGAATATAGGTAGACACAACATGACACAGTTTCTGCCGCTTTATTTAACGTTGAGACTCTGAGATTGGACTCCGTAGTTTGGCCTAGGTAATGAGCTGATGCCTGTTTTTTTTTTTTTATTAAGTAAATCATACTAATATAAACACATAACATACCATTATATTTGGAATAAGAGAACAGAAGCACAAAAAGTAATTTGTATCAAAAAATAAAAGTTTTACATGTTTGTTTATTACTTTATTAAGTACTTATAACGTAACTATTTTTTAAGTATTATTGTGTTTTCAAAATTACCTTTTGCTAAAGTTTCTTGTAGCGTTTCTTCTTCGCAATGATTCTTGTCCGAAGCGCTAGTAGATTCACTTCATATTACCGACAAGTAAAAGAGCCCTCTTGTGGCCTTTTTACTGAATAAACATGTTGATTTTATTTGTAAAAATTTTCATTTGTCGTTAGCATTTCAAGCCAAACCAAAAGCAAGAGTAGGTCAACTTTGGATCAAAGACATTTCAAACGAAAACTACCTCTTCTGATTGTAGTTTACTTATTACCAGACATAGAAGTTGTTGTGGCAAAAACGTCAATTAACTAGAGACTTCCTCCCGGTATTAAATTTATCGATAACTGTTTCAAATAATTATTTCAAAGTACTATTTCATAGTATATAGGTATTAAGTTCACCGGATAAAATAGAAATCAATTAAAATGCTGATCACTACCCATCGATGTTAGATAATGATAAGTAATATTTAATTAAAATAAATCATATGCATACTTTTTAGGGATTTTAAAATTCAAAATAAACATGATTTTTTATAAATAAATATTTCTATAAATTCAGTCGATTTTCATTCAAAGTAAACTGAAACCAAGAGTGCCTTGCAAAAGAGGCTTATTTAGGTACCTAAGTTGTATGGCATTGTATAGCATAATAGTATACCTAATTCGTTTTCGGAAAACATTATGGATTAGACTCGAAAATTAAAAATAATATCCGTAGATAATCATTTATTTTTATCGTTACATTATACTTTATCTCATATTCATAGCTGTCAAAGGAAAGTCAAATTTATCGATAAATTAATATCGTTCGGAAGTCCCTAGGACAATTTTATTCGTGCTACATAAACTTCTATGTCTGCTTATTACGCATACAGACGTAAAATTACGAAATATCTACTGTATCTTCTTTAATATGCACCGGCCCGCTTAGCAGGTGTATTACCAAATTAACGGCCGCTTAACTGTTTACCAAATTGGGCGCTTGTCAGAGTGCGTTGTGTAAGCTAAAATATGCATTTTTGTTGCAGCGGTTATGAGGGGCAGCACACTTGCATCACGTACGAAGCCATCAACCAGGCTTACCTGGACGCCAGAAAGAGAATCTGTAAGTTATACTGCCTTTATTATAAATAAATAAATATCACAGGACATTGTCACACAAATTGACCGAGTCTAAGCTCTAAGCTCCAGGCTTTTATAGAGAAATATGAACTTAAATACATAGAAAACAACTAAGGACCAAAAAGTTGGTCACTCAATTAAATTTTCTATGAAACTTTTCCGTTGGGACACGAAAATTTGCCATACATTTTGTAGGGATAATTTTCGTGTCACAACGGAACTTTTTTCACTTTTGTTGTTTGTATGGTTAACTACGCTTAACTATGGTCCAACTATTTGGTCCTTACCCATCTAAGACTTAGAAACAGATACTCGAGCTCATCACACAAATCTTTACCGGGATTTGAACCCAGGACCGCTAGCTTCGAAGGCAGGGTCACTACCAACTAGGCCGACGTGTCATAGAACGTGTGTCGTTATCAAGATAAACTTACCTTCTCTGTACTCCTCCATACTCTATCAGAGATAACTGTTTTCTAAGATTTGGTATGAACATTGCCGTAATATCTTGAGATGGAAATCTCACTCGAAATATGTTAATTAATACGGCCCTCTCGGGTGCCAAGCAGCAGTGTACGCATTATTGTTTTCCGGTGTCGGGATAAGACAAACGGTGAAATTACTAGCATAGAGGCATTCTGTCTTAGTCCTTAGGATTGGCAACACATTCGACATTCAGAGTCTTAGGATTGCAATCAGATTTAAGTTTTGAAAATTCAAATGTTCATGGGTCTCAGATTCCACTTACCATCAGGTGACCTGAGTGACGACACGCTAGCCTAGTTGGTAATGACCCTGCCTTCGAAGCTAGGGGTCTTGGGTTCCAATCCCGGTAAGGGCAGATTTGTGTGATGAGCACGAGTATTTGTTCCCGAGTTTTGGATGTTTTCTATGTATTTAAGTATATATATTCTCTATATAAGTAAGTTTATCGTTGTCTAGTACCCATAGTACAAGCCTAGAGCTTAGTTTGGGACTAGGTTAATTTGTGTGTCATTGTCCGGTGATTTGTCCGGTCCGGTGAGTGCTCTTAAGCCTTCTTCATGCCATAAAAAAGATGTCCCGAAATTGAGATTTCCCTATACACATAGCCACAGGTTATTTGCGTGGTGTCTTGTGTTCGTTTGATTTTGTCCCGTGCCATAGAAGTTGGTATGTATAATATGAACATGTATATCGTATAATATGTTCATTCACGAAATTTAATTGCAAATTAGCAATATATCTACGTACATTTCAAACTCTAATACCAGATAATTATCGGAGGAAAAAAGGTGTTAAGTACATGATTGATTGACGAATCCCACGAGTACGAAATCGCGGTGATTGTGGGCATTGTTGCGTTTAGGTATGGGAGCCGGTGAAGTTACTAGCCATAGACTAGTGGCATTAGTCCTCAAGGTTCTTTTACCTTCTGCAGCCCATAAAAACCGGGCAAGAGCATATCGGACCATGCTCAATGTAGGGTTCCGAAGCCGTTAAGTACTACAAAGATAAAAATCAACAAGTAATAACTAATTTTCTAATTAAACTCAATTGGTGCCGTCTTAGATGATTTTAGTAGGTATAAACACTTTAATGATGTATACTTAGTCGTAATAGTTTTCCTTTAAAATTCGTTATATGCTCTTTCATTTAAGATTTTTTTACAGATTTATTTGTAGTTTTGGCTGTGGGAAGGGACACTTGAGTTTAACAAAAATTTGCGCTTTAAAGCTTAATATTTCATAAACGGATTACTTAATCGCAAAACCAGTTTTCACTAACCCGTAATATTTTTGAAAGATCTATCCAACGACACCCTATACCTTACTAAAGAGTAGATGACAAAAAAAAATACATCTCGTTACGTGTGTAGGGGAGGTACCTTTTTTTTTCTTTTTACATTTTATTATACAACTTTGTTGGCGTGACTAATATGCATATTCATGCCAAATTACAGCTGTCTAGTTCTTAAAGTCTCTGCGCTAGGCTGCGGACGGACGGACGGACGGACATGGCGAAACTATAAGGGATCCTAGACTACGAAGCCCTAAAAACCTATACAACTCAAAATACAATAGGATAAAATTCCAATGTTGGATAATTGTTCGATCTCTGCTAATTTCTGTTTTACCTTTTTCCCACAGTGGTATCGCAGCCCAAAGGAGACTGGAAGCCAGAAGACTACGCCAGCGTGGGGGAGCTGGTTCTCGACATTTCCATCAGTTTAGCAAGAACGTAAGTTTAATTAATAAATATACATACATAACATCACGCCTTCATTCCCAGACCGGGGCAGGCAGAGCTACAGAAATACCAACAACTCTTAAAATACTTGCAATTCTGTGACCATATTTTGCGCAATTAGGCCAAGAAGTTTACTAATTTATTAGTGACAGGTTGCAAGCCCATCGCCTAATTACTACAAGCCCTTACCTCCTTAGTCGCTTCTTACGACATCCACGGGAAGACATGGAGTGGCACTAATTCTTACCCGGCAACCACACGGGACAAAAAGAAACATAACGGGAATATCTCACCTACTAGACCTAGTTCCAAACTACATAAGCTTTAAAATTGCTGTGGATACCAGACTACGATAAATATATACTTAAGTATATACATATAGACTACCTACATCAAAGACTCGGGAATAAATCCTCGCGCTCATCACAAAAATATTTACCCTTACCGGGAATCGGACCCCGGACCGCTGGCTTCGTAGCCAGGGTAAAGAACTACCAACTACGCAACCCGCGTCGTCATTGGTATTTTATATTAATCGTTAATTATTTTACCTGTAATAGGCAATCCGATGTCCAAACTAGCAAATACTCACATACATAAGGTTAATGGTTTCCGCTTTACAGGATTGCAACCTGTGCAATCGTCTCTCTTAGATGTTAGTTATCATGATGATATTGATGATACAGCTCGCAAATATTACATAATATCGTAACTTACCTAACTTCCAAGTCATGTGATTTAATTAGGTATTGTAACACGGCCAGTGTCATGGCCATAATATGTGCCACAACATAATTTTATTTTAATATGAAAAACTTTGACAATCATAATTACCACTATCACCTTAATGTGCGCCTTATAACTAGACTAAAAGCCTTTGACAGATTAGTGCTGCCAAACATGACGTTAAAGTGACAAACCACTAAAGTGTTCAGCTACGAGTACATAGGTATAAGTCCAACCATACCTACCGTCTGTACCGTCTTATTATACTAATAATAATGACATTTAAATCGAAAGATTAAACAGACCGATGCTCCGTCGTCGGCGGTTGCGGAACTGCAAACGACCTTACAAACTTACATTAGTAAGTGCTCTCTTTATTCATATAAGAATAGGAGTGGCCAAAAGATCAGCGCCCAAGGTCACCCTTACGAGTTCCGTGCTCCTTTTGTCTTCTATCCATGGCCGGCCCAAATCACGAAGCAAGAATCGGACTGTTGTGATCGCTCGACATTTGAAGGTTTGTAGATGTTGATCGAGTTTTGACCCGGACCTGCCCACATGTCAAGACTCGAGCCGTTTGCGGTTGAAAACGAACAATCGTGCGCTCAGTCTAAATGATACATGAGCGAGTTCAGTTTGTGCAGATAGACGTTAAGGTATTGAATTGATAGCAAACAAAGGTAACATTTGGAGCTTACATTAATGGACTTTACGTAATCTATTGAGACATTAACTGAATGTCGCACTGTAGGTGTAACATTGAGATACTTGCTCTAAGTCATTGTAACATGTTTGCAAATTGGCCTTTAGAGTGAGCGGGATAGTGAAATGTCATCGAGACCGCTCGTTAGTCACAGACGGAGGCTGAGCCAGCCGGAAGTTAGGCTTCAGACGCTGTCATTAACCTTTTATAATGCCTAGAGCTTGCTCAATTTAAGGCAGCTGACTTTAATTGGCAGGCTAAGGGCCGTTTTAAACGGATCTTGAGCGGTATGCACTTTTCAAGACATGGCAAAATATATGTCAAGGCATAGAATATTTAAATTCTTAAAACGCTTCTTGAAACGTGCATCTCATTGAATATCATCCGGTGCTGGTGGTCACTGGTACAGTCAAGTTCAAAAGTATGTATACACTTTAGTACCTTGTCACTTTAATCGCTTGGATAATTTCATATGGCAGTTTAAACATGACGTTAAATAGACAAGGTACTAAAGTGTATACATACTTTTGAACTTGACTGTACGAGTATACTGAAAAAATCATTGGTTTACGAACGATTTTCTTTCTCTTTTGATAAAATTACACAATCGATGAATAAAATTTTAAACGCTTTAACTATGAAAATTTGGCTGCAAATCTCAACCTTAAACCTTAGCGGGGCTTTTAAAAAAACCTTGCCAAGTACTATGTGTGGTAATTGGTTATGAGACTAAGAAGATCATGTTATTCTTAATGAAGCTATCTTTCAGTTTGCATAATTTTTTGATGAAAATGCACTCAGATTCTCGTGCATATCAAATAAGTGATAAGTAACATTCGAAATACTGTCTAAAAATGTATGTTATTATTCTTAACGTTTAATCTAATAGACCATCATCACTTCATCGAATGTATCATTTCATCGAACGTTATTTTCTGCCGAAACCATTATATTTTCGGGTTATATTAAACATTAATACGTGGGTTAGGTTAGGTTAGATGTTTAAGATACCCTGAAAACATTTAAAATTTCAGCAGAAAATAGCTTTCATTGAAATGAAATTCGATGAAATTTTACATTCGATGAAATGATAGACACGCATAATATAGGTATTATATTGTGAACGAGTAAGCAATATAAATGCCCTATTTATACTATAAGTGGCCCCCACATATACAATTGCCGTGCCCTACAGGGTCCATGGTGGATCTCTTAGCCCTAAGTTAACACCAGTGGGCCGAGCACGCTGCCACGGGACTTAGTGTCAAATGACGTCAAACGGGAACTAGTGTCAAATCAAATATTATTATGAAATTATTAAAATGACAGCCACCCGGGGATTAAGTTGCTTAGTAATAAAAGGACTCAAATCACATAAAACACACTTTTATTTTAAACCTTAGTTTTTTATATTTACGACCGTCCCGACCCTATGTTAAAAATTGTCCCGTGGCAGCGTGCTCGGCCCACTGTAATACACATTGTGGAAAAGGAATAATGAATTTAATGTTAAGTAATCTTAGATGAAACTATATCTCTATTGGCACAAGAATTGCGAAGCTGTACAAGTAGCTATGCATTAAGTGCCTATACTACTGGCGTGATACCAAAGAGGGCAGCTAACTGCATAGCAATAGTAAAAGCTTTTTAAATTTAATGTGTATACCAATAGAGTATAAAATGCTGCGACTGCTGCATTGCATTAAGCCGCCTTCTTTAGTATTAAGACAGTATATTCATCGTAATATCGTAACAGTCGATTCATTATTACTAAGGACGAGTTAAATTACACGATGTGTCGAGATTAATGGACATAGCTCAATAAATCTTGCTCATAAACAACAGCAATCTAGATTTCTATGTACGAGTACGTACGGGATTGGAACGATCTTCCGAAGGGCACTTCGGTCACGAATTGAGAGGTACTTCGGTTTAACCTCAAAATTAGGAATGCGGCTAACCCTTTGGAATTGGGTATAGTACTTCATTAATTACAGGAAATCCTTAATGTTTCTGTTTATAGTTTGATATTAGCTGTCGATATATTCAATTGTGTTTCAACTTTATCCACTTACATAAATAATTAAATTAGGGGACAATCTTGTACAAATTGACCTTAGTCCCGGACTATACTATCGGAACTATGCAACGATTTCCGAGTGTTTTATAAGGCGCGCCTTTTTGCCTCAAATTAGGTATGCAATATAATCTTAAAAAACTGAGATAGTTAACTTTTATAATTTAGAACTTAATATCAACTCGATTGAAGAGTTTTCAAAAAAAAATACCTTGTTAAGGAAGAAATGTAAGAAAAGTAAGAAATGGTAACTTTTCATGTAAGTCACGAAAATTATGACTGTATAAATAAATGTACGACAAATTTCGTTACTCACATTTAAAAGTTTCTTAATGTTAGTCTTAAGAGGCCGTTTACCAAATTTTGCCGATTTCACTCATTTACGTGATTTTACAGTTGAAATACTTTACTTCTACTAATTTTAATGCGCAACACGAAGGATAATTTCCATTTTCATCGAACGTCTCATACGTACTTTTTTGTTTTTATTATTTTATTTTGATTAATCGACCTGAAACCGGCGACTGTTTTGTGAATTTTGCTGTAAGAGCTTTTGAATATCGCATATCCACGAATCGTTTTGACGTTTAAAAGGTATGAAAATTTTACAATTTATTGCTGTCGTCTAAAAGTTTATGAATCACTTTTTACCACCTTAATATATTTTTTCTGTAAAAATATAAATAACTACGTGAAATTTTATAGAAAATGGGCAAAAAATGATTGTGATTTAGGCTACTTAAAACTCTCGTTCATAAAATTAAAACAACAGTAATAAAGTTCAGTTCAAAATCAATCCACAACTTAAAAAAATATATCGCCAAAATGAAAAAAAAATGCAATATATAATGTTTTAAAACAACCTAAATCTTGCATTATAATACTCGACAAAAATAAAAAAGTAGCTCATTCATTCGTAACTTATTTATTCTATCATAATAACTGAAATGATATTTCATGATGTGCATTAAAACTTATAGAAAAGCAGTATTTTAACTGTAAAATCACAAAAAGAAGCATTACCGGTAAAATTTCGTTTACGGCCTCTTAACTAGGTACAATTATTTTGAATACTACCCGATTAGCTTCTTCAGTTGAGTTATTTCCACGGTAGGTACTATTTTTTTTTAAATCTTTGTCAGTAAAACTTTGTGTTAAAACAGTTTTCAAGTATGATTGTTGCATAAAATAATAGAAGCACACATAAGTCAATAATGACCATATAAATAAAGTAAGCACATTACATTGTACAACTGCAAACAACATAAATGCTTAACTTCAAAGCATCTTTCATCATTACATCCAAGGGTACTATCATAAAAGTAATCCATTTAATTTGTGTGTAATCACAGTGTATCATCCTGAAGGTCACTGCTAATACAATAATTCTGTCCGTCTGATTGACGTTTCTAGGGCACGTCATACATATGTTACATCCATTGAAATAAAAAGCTGTCATGCGACTTCTGTTCTGAACGGTGGGATTGTTCTTTCTTAACACGTAATGAGTGTGTAATGGGTAATGAGATTTTAACGTTGTATAATTATCATTGGCATCGCGTTTAGTCTTGGTTATAGTAGTGCCTACGAAGCTAGCGGTCCTGGGTCGATTCCCGGTACGGGCAAATATTTGTGTGATGTGCGCGAATATTTGTTCCTAAGGGTTGGATGTTTTCTATGTATTTCTCTATAAATATAAGTATTTGTCGTTGCCTATACAAAAGTTAATTGTTTTTCAATCTACGATCTCAATCTTAACACTACAAATGCGTTGCCCTGAGGAGTTAGATTGGATGCCTCTATGCTAGTCAAATCAGCGATTGGTTACCTCCGTACCGAAACACAGCAATGTGAACACTGCTGTTTAGCGCTGGGTTACAGCGTAAGATGGTGGGAGCGATCTCATATTAATGACTCTGTTTTTTTATGAGTCCGTGATACAACTATTCAATACAATACAAAACACTTCACTAAACACCACATAATAATATATCAAAGAACGGATATACGTAAAATAAATATAACATGGTGAGTCAAAAAGTGGTCTTATCGCTAAATCTCCAGACAACTTAACAAACAAGAGACGATTAAAAATACACAAAAAGATACTCAAAATATTATTAACATCAAATAACAAATTCCTATATAATTCACTTATTAAACAATATTTGTTAAAAGTCACCCGAGTGCAATATAAATATGCAACTTAATTAATTCAGCTCGTAGTTAACTTTAATGGCGACTCGTTTGTGGGCCCTTGAACCGCATCCGTCTTTGACCTCGATATTAACATAAATTTGTAATCTATTTGTAGTTATTATTAGTTGTGAATATTTTCAATCAATACAACTTATTCTTAAAACATCTTATGATAGTAAATAGTATGACTTTTGGGGATTTTAAATCAATAATAAATAGCAATGAGCTAGATTGTTTAGAACAAAGTAAATCTAATTAAGTAGTCCTTTTGTTTCAAAATCCTATTTAGGATCAAGCTTGTGTTAAAAGGAATACCTTGTACGCTTATTAACCACTAATTACTCTTTTTAATTATTAAGTGCATACAACGAAATATACTTTTGCAACACATAATGAAACCCAGTTAGTAACTAAAAGAGGAAGTGGTAATCTTTCATCGGTTAAACATTAAGTTTAATTAATAAGCATTTTTGGATTACTTTCACGCATAACTTAGTCTTCAATGCTAAATTAATTTCTTATAATTTATTACCAAAGCGTTTCTTTGATTGAATCAACAAGGCGGGCCTTGGCATTTCGTTTGAAACGGAAAACTTGACGATGTTTCGTTGTAAATGGTATCAATTAGTAACGCCTCCTCATTTCTCGGGCTTCTAATTTAATTTATATTTTACCAACATATAAATCAATTGGTTAAATTATAGTATGCGTTTGAATTTAATCGAAACTGAAAAGGGCTTCTTATTAGCAGCGCGTATTTACGAATAATTTTCTGCAAATAATAGCCATAAGGAGGTTTGAAGTTCTGTCGCCTATTGCCCAGTGACAGGTAATGAACAAAAAAGTTTCTGGGTTAAACATTCGCACTTTATTACGTGACTATTGTTTTTTTTTAGATTATCACTTAGATATGTGATGTTGTTCATCTTTCTTCTTCCGTTTATATTTTTCGTTAATTTATTCTAGCTAAAGTTGTTTTGTCACTTTATTACTTAGTACATAATACATTACTACCAGTTTCAACGTTCGTTGTTCCATGAAACATGAGTGACAAACATACTGTCTGTTACAAGTGCTCCTGTGGCACCGATAGCCAAACTCTTTTAAGAAGCTGGGTCTAGTTGCCTGAATTAAAAGTTTTTCATTTGAATTTCTTTATTGTCTAATCGTCCTTTCTCCTTCCAGCTACGGCCTGACCTATGAGGAGATAGAGAAGGGCCTGCCCCTAATCGACACCTCGCGCACCCTGATCCGGGAGGCGTGCCCCCCGGTGTTCTCGCACGTGGAGTGCCGCGCCGGCAAATACCGCCGCATGGACGGGCTCTGCAACAACCTGGAACATCCCACTTGGGGCGCCACCAATGCCCCCTTCCAGAGGTAAATGATGAAACTGATAAAACTTGCCAACAATTTTTTTTTGGCATAAAAAAGGTAAACGAGCACCCTGGACACCCTGAAGATAAGTGGAATCTGTGACCCACAGACATTTGCATTATACCGGAGCTTACTCAAACTGTCAAAAAATTACAGTTTTCTATAGCATTTCGACATTACTAATCACAGAATAAGTTTTTTCTACCCCGTGTTATAAAGTTCGGTCGAATCGGGGCTTAATCTAATAAAGTAACGGTCACGCATTCACTTCTACAGTCCGCTCCCCCTTTAGCAACGAAACGATCACATCTTCTCATCAATACGACCCAATAAAGACCAATGTCAATTTGTTTCACATATAGACGACCATCTTTTGATTAACATATCCTGTCTTCCTCCAGGCTAATCGGCCCCCTATTCGCGGACGGTATCAACGCGCCTCGCATCTCGCACACTGGACGTGACCTGCCGCTGTCTCGCGTTGTCTCCCGCACCATGCACCCTGACGACGGCTTCCACGACCACGCCGGGACTGTCATGGTCATTGCCTGGGGCCAGTTCATGGATCACGACTATACGCTCACTGGCACGCCACTTGGTAAGGACCATATTATTACGTGCGTGGGGATAGGTGACTGATAGCGATGCAAAGTTAAACTGATAATTTTGAGCTAGACTTTACTTACGCACTTACTTAACGATCACAAACAATTATCGCACAATAAAGTTCGAATACTTAGATGACCGTTCGGTTCACTCTTATTCGCACTGTTCGTTATCCAAGTAAATAATGAAGGACGCCGCGAGCGCTTCGAAAACTTTTTAGTTATAAAGCTAGTATTGTATAAATTTGTCTTGTTGCAAAAAGTTATTTATCCTATTGAAGAGACTCAATGATTCCGCAGTCAAACTTTGTCTCTGAATTTAAAAAAAACTACGGATGCCGCCATTTTTGACGTTCTATTTGTCTTGTCGTAAAAAGTTATTTATCCTATTGAAGAGACTCAATAATTGGCCCCTTCCGGTAACCTTCGGGGAGGGAAGATGGCCGGCTTTTGATTTTGATTTATTCTGTTAACTGTTTTACTCTACTCACTTGACATTGGCGAAATCACTGCGTAGGTACATCGCGGTGGACCGCCTTTAATAAGAAAGAAAAAGAAGAAGAAGACTCAATGATTCCGCAGTCAAACTGTGTAAACAGTTTTGTGGTACAATCCGTACAATGTTCTATAAAAAAAAAAAATTGTTAATAAATTTTAGTAATAATAAAATAAATTATAAAGTAGATACTAACCAAATGTCTCCCCAGACCCCAAAAACCGCAACGACCCCGAGGAATGCTGCAAGCGGCCGCCGCACCTGAAGCACCCCTACTGCAACGAGATCCGCGTCCCTGATGACGACTACTTCTACCGGCTCTTCGGCGTCAAGTGCATCGACTTCGTCAGGGCCTTCCCCTCGCCGCGACCCGGCTGCCGTCTGGGTAAGTTCTCATAGCTCATACTTACATAACATCACGCCTTCTTTCCCAGAGTCGTAGGTAAACCTGTCCTAAAAAATCGACCTGGGCCACATGGTATGATATAGGCGCGCGAAGAACGAGTAGACCATTTAAATTAATACATACATACATACAAAACATCACGCCTTATTCCCAGAGTGGGGTAGGCAGAGATAAAGAAATACCAACAACTCTAAAAAGACTTGTTTATAATTCTGTAACCACATATTGCACGATCAGGCCAAAAAGCCCATCGCCTAACAGTACCACAGGCCGTTATTCCCTTAGTCGCCTCTTACGACTTCCACGGGAAGACATGGAATAACACTATTCTAACCCAGCAAGCACACAAGAGATATAGCTCATCTGTTCTCCAAATAAAAACAATATAAGGGTACGAAGTTCATATGCACCATTGGCCTTTTGTTTTTGGAGGGCTGTCAAGGATTTCGTTGTTCCTTTTGCGTGGACCGCTTTTGACAGTCATTTCTGTGTAGTAACGAGATACCGTGTGGTTTGCGGATTGGAAACAAGACAAGGGTCACTTGCGTTAAAAGATTAATTCCAAATATGTAATGACCAAATTATTGATATTGGTTTTTGACTAAAACTAGATTTATGTCTTTCGTGCAAGTATTCCTAGAAACAAGCATAAATTATGAAACTAGGGAAGCCTTTTAACAAAGGATGCATGAAAAATTGCACTGATATTAAATTGTATCTTCTTTAAAAGTACAGCTTATTTACAAAAGTTTTAGTATATCGGTATTTTATTACATTGGGAGTCCAAACTTAACGTCTTTACTAAAATTAGCAAGTTGACATAATATATCATCGCAAATTATTTGAGTGTACACATATATTTTCCCAGGCACTCGAATCGGCATTTATCTGGGTAAATTTAAAGATTGACAACCATGATACTCATCTCATCTATAACGCTTCGGAGAAAAATGCAGAAAACGCATAATGTACTACGCACAAAATGTAATCAATAGCAAAATTTATTATACGCTCATTGACATAAAGCGAGGCGAGCGTGAAATATTTTCTATAACTTAATAAATAAATAAATCACAGGACAATATCACACAAATTGACCTAGTCCCAAACTAAGTTTGAGGCTTGTACTATGGGTAAATGACTAAATGAGTAAATGACCACGATAAACTTACTTATATAGAGAAATATATACTTAAATACATGGAAAACATCCAAGACTCAGGAACAAATACTCGTGCTCATCACACAAATATCTGCCTTTACCGGGATTTGAACCCAGGACCCCTAGCTTCGAATAGGCTATCGTGTCGTCTAAACTTAAGTCAGAACTTTGTTTCAAATAATTTCATACTACCAGGATTTCCCACACCTAAAACGACAAATCCTATGTAGTTTCAATAAATCCACCATTTTTAGCTTTTTATACATTTTGCGTGTAGGACTATTTGCATATTGCACGTTTTGCGTAAAGAACATTTTGCAATTTCCGATTTGTACATTTTGCTTTGTGTATGTTCCGCGTGTTTCACAATATGCGTTGTGTACAATATTTTGCGTGTAGCTGTGCATTTTGCTCTGAAGCGATCTATTATATCCGAATGGACATTGACATCTCTTTACCTTTTATTCTTCTGTATCCAGCCAATGTCGACTTCAGCCCCGGGCATCTTAACCCGGACTACTTACATCAGATATGTTTTTAAGGCCAATTACCGCCATCAATTACAAATGTCGTAACATCGTAATAGTAAAACGTTTCGTCAGACTACTTAGATACTCACTCAACCGGTTGGCAAAGGTCAGTTATGTTTTCCACTTCATGACCACAGTATCAACATTCATCATCCTACGCTGAATATCTTAATTACCTGTTAATAACTTGTCATATTTTATCTCTAGTAAGCTAAGTCATTAACAATTTGAGTTACCTTTACCATGTTCTTAACGCGCGCGGTTAGAATATTTCGCGAGTTCAGAATATTTGGACGATGTTGCAATCGTTATGATTTCCATGATCAACTTGATTTTTAAACTTTCGGAATAGAAACATCAATAGTAACCGGAACAGTGGAAGGAAGACTATTAGAGCTAACGTTAGCGTATCCTTTGTGAGCTTTATTTTACCGTAAATAAATATCAGGGGTTAATTTCACACCAATTGACCAAGTCCCAAACTAAGCTCTAAGTTTGTACTAAGGGTACTAGACAACGATATAAATACTTATATAGTGAAATAACTACTCAAATATACAGAAAACATCCTAGACTATGAAATAAATACGCTCATCACACAAATATTTGCCCATGCTGGGAATCGAAAACGGGACTACTAGCTTCGTAGGCAGGGTCACTAATACTAACTAAGCTAGATAACGCGTCGCCAAACCTTTAACTTACATAGTCATCCCCTGCGTCTTTTGACATATAGTGTTTAAATAACATCTATAAATAAAACTGGTCTACTCGTTCTTCGCACGCCTACATCATACCATGTGGCACGAGGCCGAATTTTTTAGGGCAGTTTTTACTGATAAGAGGACTCTCCACATAAAGTGTCAAGGCCTCAAGTAACTTACGACCTTTTAACACAACAAAATACAAGTTTACATTCTACAAAAACCAAATAATTTCCACAATAACCAAAGAATTACAACGACGTACCTTTGTGATGCAACATAAGTCGGTTATTGCGGTTTTGCGACATTTCATTGATACGTGAAACTCGCTTCTTGAATAACAATAACCGATCCCACAACCCGATCGTTTCTTAAGTTTAAGTAGTTGCGATGAAGATGCGTTCGTGAAAGGTGCATATTATGCAACAGAAACCAAAGTTGTGTCACTACTAGAGACATTAGCATTAAATTAGTACTTATTTTTTTATTTATAATGGCGAGAATTTTTATATTTTTTTTGAAGTGAAAACTTCTTTAGCGGCGTTGTACACTTTTTTGTATTTGTATAAAAAAAACTCGCTTTAGGACACGTGACCTGATCGAAAATTCGTAAGACGAAAACTTCTTTAGCGGCGTTGTACACTTTTTTTGTAATGGGTAAAAAATGTTAAACTCGCGTCAGGACACGTGACCTGACCGAAAATTCGTAAGACGGATGGAGAGTAGACAGCCGGCGCGGCGTAGGATAGCAGAGGAAGTATCCCCTCTCTTTCTACGGCGCGGCGAAAATGCCTGCGCCTGCTGTTTCGTTTAGGCGGCGCAGGGCGCTTGCGCGAATGTTCGTGTGTGTTTATGTTACAGCGTGACAGCCTAACCATTCCAAAATATCAAAATGTACAACATTAATATTCAATTTATTACGATATAGGATTACGGCATATTATTGAATAATAATGGGTTTTTACGTGACTACACAAAAAAGACGGCAATATTATTCGGGTGTACATTATATCTAATATATAAAAATCATTTGCCGTTCGTTTGTCTCGCTAAAACTCGAGAATGGCTGGGCCGATTTGGCTGATTTTGGTTTTAAAATGTTTGTCATAGTCCAGGGAAGGTTTAAAAGGTGCGAATATAATTGAAAAATCCACCGGGAAAGTCAGAAATTTGCAGCGGGGCGAAGCCGCTGGGGGGCCGCTAGTACCTAATATACTGGGTGTTGCCTGTAATAGGAGCAATAAATTTGGGGATCGTTTCCACACCACAAACGTAGCAACATTTATTTTACAACTTTTGAAAATATCTTATTGTTAACTAAATATTAATGAATTTAGATTTTCCAAGCAAGCAATGTATTGCGAAAACTACGAAGTTTGTGGGCTGACAGTAGATGTCAACTAGACTATTGGATGGAGTACATTTAAAATGCTATTTAGTTTGTTTGAAAGAATCCCAAATAATAAAATAAATGTTTTTTAAATGTTGTAGAACAAATGTTGCTACGTTGTTTCTAGAAAAAAACATGGGATAAATATAAGGTAATCAATCAGAAGATTGTGATCTCGTAGGGTTAACTTTTGTCCTTAACGATGTACACTTTTTATGAAAACCGCCCAATTTTATTTTTCAAACGTGACGCCTTTTTCGCATTTTTTTGTTTAATGTTCTGAATCTTACGATCTTTTTGATTTGATAGTTGAGTACTTATTCATATTCATATTCTTTATTGCCTAATGTTGTATTTACAAAGATGTTATAAAAAATTAAATGCTCTAACATAAACCCTGGGAGGGCACTGCAATGTCAATACAATTAAATATTTAAATATCAAATATCAAGAATTATTATTACCAATATTATTACATGCCACTACTATAAACTATAAACTAGGTGTGTAAACTATCAAAAAAATCTTTTAAGTCATAATAACATTTCAACAACAAATATTTTTTTACTTGTGGTGGATACACGAGCACAAAATTTTTAATTTAGTAAATGAACTAATTTATTTATTTCTTTTCCGTAGGTTCAATTCAATGAAATCGTCTTTTTCTTTTCCAAATATGTACTTATGACTACTTAATCCTGGAAAACCATTTGTTTTATTAATGTTGTGGTTTTAAAGTCAACAGCTATTATCAGAATTTGACGCTGCATTAAAGGCGCGTGCAAACTATCTCCATCTCACGTTCTTTAGGATAAATCCATAAAGTCATCTCTTTCATTCTTGGGTGGGCGTGGCAGCATATGTGGCCTCTTAACAAGATGCTTATCTGACTTTCTTTTAACGGATTTTAAAGTGCGGGGCATCGTTGGATTGGTATTCTCGCAAGGATTGCGTTAATATTACAGTTGTTTTACCTCAGGGAAGCGGGTTTGTCTAACTTGCGTGAGTAGACACGTGCACTTTGTCTCTGAGTGCTTAGATCTCGTCGCTAAGCGAAGCCGTAGTGTGCGTGTCTATAATGTCTATACGTGTTACAACTACACGTATGGCAAACACGCTCTCGTGAGATAAAACAACTGTACCTATGTTGTATTTATAGTTATATGGAGTGTATTAATAAATAATAGAAACTAAACAGTGCCCTCCTAAGGCAATAAACAGTATGTCAGATTCAATTGCCAAAGTAAATTCAATCCTCTCTTGTTAGTAATAATGTTGTGTTTGCTACAGGAGTTTTATTTGAGATACTTAGCAAGGCAGCACAGTCAAGAGGCCCTAAATAAAGCCCTAAGCAGGCAGGCGGTCGCATTCCATAACATTTCAACAGTTTTCGATAACCGTTTACGTTAGCGTTATGTATCTTGTCTGTCTACGGCACCTGGGGCTCTACTTAGAAATCCGTAATCCGAACACCGTCTATTGCTATCTCTTTTGCTCTCAATGCGTAACTAATTTGCAAAAAAGTGGCGGGGCGAAGTACAGGCGCTGATGCTGCAGGAGTGTAGTGGGTTTTCTAAAGTTTGACTTTTATTAGATTTGAAACAATGAAGGTCTCGAGATTTGCTCCTCTCTCTTCATATCAATAGATGCTTATCTAATGCTTACAAACCACTCTCTTACAAATTGCTCTTCGTCTGTGTAGTAACATTAATAATTTTTGGCCTAGTTTATTTTAACAATTGGAAAGGTTAATCAATCAACTTTCTTTGAATTCCATAATGCACAGTCGTGCTTCGAACATTATACCTGCCTAGCCTAAAGTGAAACTATGACGCCAAGTTTTGTTGGAAAATGCCGTGTGGTCAAATACTTATTTCTTTATTTAATTTTTTTACTAGACAAAGGAAACATTTAGACGCACTGAGATATTCTTTGTTTATTTGGTTGAATTCAAAATATTAACAACTGGACTAACGACACTATAATATTCGAATTAAAGGATTCCGGGTTCATCAAAGCCATAGACTAGACGATCAGTAAAGAGAGATATGTGTGATAAGGTAGTGTAATTTGATTACGTTTGAATAACTCGCGTCAATATAAATCGCACACTGACGTCACATAATGTTACATTGTAAAAATACAGTCAGTGTCAAAAGTAAGTGATCACTTTTGTACCTTGTCACTTTAACGTCTTTATCATTAAGTTTGATGCCATACGACGTTTCCATTGCTTCTTCACGTTTATTCAAAACCCAACTACAAACTCAATAGTATATAAACGACAGTCATGTATAATTTGCGAAACTAGATTTATTTTGCGATATCATAATCATGTGTAATTTATATTCATACGCTATTAATTCCATTTGCGGTCAACTTAGTGCGATTATTTAATAGCCAGATAGCTTTAGGGCAATTATAGGGTTAAGCAAATTATAAATTGCTCGTGTCGTGTGTGAATGGTAAACACGTTCACTGCCTGTGACACGTATGTGTGTTCAAATTACATACTATTACAATATGGTGGCAGCCAATGGTTAATAGGTAAATGTTTGCTTAATTGTAAATTAAGTGGCAAGACAGGCGGTTAAGATATACCTAAGATATGCAAAATGGTTAACTGGAGCGATACCTTAAACTAATCGCTATATCAATTTAAAGCGTACTTTATACATACAAACAGCAACACTCTTAACTGTGCATTGGTGGACCTTATTATAAAAGGCATACGGTCTACCGATGGACAGTTAACGGTGTGTGCGATGGTACGATGCTCATAAATTTTAACAACTATAGATACTTAATATTGTAAATGTGAAAGTCTTTCACTGTCTGTCTGTCTGTTGGTTCGTTAGTCCCGGGGAAGGACATAGGGTACTTTTATCCCGAATAATTGGACGGTTCCTAAAGGAATAGCGATAATCTACTTTTACGCGGCCAATGTCGCGGGAAACAGTTGAGTAAGCTACCATAAGTCTCTTAGACAAATTGGCTGTATGGGATATTTTTGTTTGAATATAACGTAACGGCACCAGTGTTTATAATTTGATTGTTGCAAAACAAATGAATAACTCTTATCTTCTTTGAATAATAGTCAGTGTTGAACATTGGTCCTATGTCAAGTCCTGGTGCCGTTACGTTACACAATTTTAGATACTCGTAGATATACTTTAATAATTAACAGTGACTGAAATAATGACAAATGAAAATTAAAACTAAGCTAGAACTAACATGAGATTCGTTAAAATGAGTGAACAAATTTTGACGACACGTTGGCCTAGTTGGGTTGGGAGTGACCCTGCCTCCGAAACCAGCGGTCCCGGGTTCAAATCCTGGTTAGGGCAGATATTTGTGTGATCAGCACGGGTATTTGTTCCTGAGCCTTGGAAGTTTTCTATGTATTTAAGTATTTATTTTTCTATCTAAGTATGTTTATCGTTGTCTAGTACCCATAGTACAAGCCTAGAGCTTAGTTTGGGACTAGGTCAATTTGTGTGACATTGTCCCGAGATATTTATTTATAAAATTATTACTGTTTTTTAGCAAATTACTTAAGTTCAACTATCTTAGATTTTTTCATTTAACCTGAAGAGCACACTTGGCTTGGTCTCCTAGTTTATAATAATTTATGTTTAAGTAGGCAAAAAAGTACTTAAGAGCTTATAGTTGCAACATAAAACCTGTATTTTCATTCGACAGGTTCTCGAGTACCGTTCAACACCTTGACGGGAGCCATCGACGGCAACACTGTCTACGGAGTCACCGAGAAATTCGCGAGGTGAGTCCCTCCACTCACTGTCCATAAACTGTGAATAAGTCACAGAAACCATAGACCCAAAAGTTGTGGGCGTAAAGTTGTATTCAAGTGTCAAAACACCAGCAGTAAGTAATATGTTACCCAACATTGGACTCCTGATGAGAAACGCTCTGTCTCTGGTAAAGAAAAGTCTAAAAAAATTACAGCGTTATGTTATGTTATTTGTTACTGTTGACTGTTCATACAATTGAATAGGTTTGGATGGCCTTTGCTATGTTATTTTTACATGATTTATTCAGCGTCACTTGTTACACGAATATTTTACGTTAAACATTGATAATTAAAAAACAAAATATAACAGTGATAGTGATATCACTCAATAATGAGGTACTATATAGTCCATTCACTTAGATAGTGTCGTTACACCCTCACGTACTTGTGATTAGTATGATAAAATGCGAATTTAATTCGATGTAAACTGGCAAATTCACTTACGGGTACGCCGCTTGCATGCTTTGTTTACGCGGCGGCATCCTTTGACAAAAGGCGGCACGTGCCAAACGGCGAGATACAAAGGTGACGACAATGTCTCAGCGAATTGACTATACCCCTGACCAGCTGATCGATATGGTAGGCTTCAGCAATAGCTCTTAGCACGATGAATCCGATAGCTCTAGAAACAGTAGAAAATGCATACCTTACCAAAAAAATATTTAAAGGCAAGATCTGTGTCCCACTCACATGGGCAAAGCCTGTCTAATGGTATATTTAAATTAAATAAATCATTGGTTTTTTAAACGCTTTATCGTAATTTTCCTATCCGCACTGAGACTCTTGTCTGATTCTCTCCTCTGATCTTGAATGTCCTTACAGAAAGCTGCGTACCGGCTATGGCGGTCTGCTGCGAATGAACCCCGTGTTCAAGGAGTACGGACTCAAGGACCTGCTTCCTCTGAAGCTGGACATCCCTGATGAAGGCTGCACCAGACCCAACAAGAACATGTACTGCTTTGAAGCTGGTACGTAAATCCGTTTTTAGGGTTCCGTAGTCAAACTAGGAACCCTTATAGTGTCGCCATGTCCGTCCGTCCACAGCCTAGCTCGGAGACTCTTAGTATTAGAAAGCTGTTAGCATGAATGTACATATTAGTCACGCACACAAAGTGGCAAAATAAAACCTCGTTTTTTTTCCTCTATAGTGGGGAGGGGCTATTGCAACTGATTTTAAACCATAAAAACAGTTAACTATTTTGCTTCGTTTATCAGAAATTTAGGTACTTAAACTACTATAAAAGGGCGCTTAAATCGTTCCCTATAAAAAAAAGATGCATTTACCCCCTTAGTTGCAATAGCTCCGCCCCACCTTACACTCACAATATTTACTTTTTCAATATATATTTATTACTGTTTAATGACTAAAACATCTAACAATTTTCCTCAGGTGAGATCCGAGTGAACGAGCAGCTTGTACTAACCGTGATGCACACGCTGATGGCGCGAGAGCACAACCGGGTAGCCAAGGGCCTGGCTGAAGTCAACCCGCACTGGGACGACGAGACCCTGTTCCAGGAAGCCAGACGCATCAACATAGCGGAGATCCAGCATATCACCTACAACGAGTTCCTGCCTATACTGCTTGGGAAGGATGTCATGGACAAGTTTGGATTAGTTTTGGAGAAAGAGGTAATTATTGGGGTTATTTGTATTGATGGAGACTTGCGAATGATTTTTGACTTAATTTTGTTAGATATCCTACGTCTAAAGGACCACGTGCATTTATAGTTTATTTTTATTTTAAATTATATGTTATTATGTATTTGTAAATTTGGGCTTTGTTGTCTGAATTAAAGTTATTCTATTCTATTCTAATAACAACATACTAAGCAATTTTTAAACTTTTAACTAGTGCCTTGAACGTGTATGTGCGTTTATCCGTATGTGAGCTTTGTATAAAGTAAAACATGCAACCTATGCGTTTTATCGTGACCAATAGTAACTTAAGTGTTCTACTCATTTTACTATATCTATTATCCTCTTTTTGGCATAGTTAGTACAAATGCTGAGCTCGTGGGCTTGATTTTCACGTAATTCTAATACGTATATCCACAACTGCAACTATAATTGTATTAATTATTTTGCCTAGGGGTCTTGTTATGTCTGTTTATGTATTTATACACCTAAAAGTAACCCTTTTATCTTAGTTTAAGCCGTTAAAGGTGGTCTTTCTTACATAATATATATTTATTTCCAGGGTTACTGGAACGGCTATGACCCCACGGTCAATCCTGATGTAATCGACTCATTCGCCTCCGCTGCCTATCGATTCGGACATTCACTGTTGCCCACCGCTGTAGAGAGATGGTCCAAGGCCCACAAGTTCATTGGTAAGCAATTGGTCATTAAATGCAAACCTAATTAATACAGCAATATAAACTTAGGTGCAGAACTAAAGTCGTTTATTATTTTAAACACGTCTTCATAGAGGCTTGAGGCGGTGTCTCGAGGCCGAGAGATACCGTTTGATCCCCAATGACCGCTGTTTACTTTTTGCATTTTTTCTTTTTTAATATTTCTAACTTAACTTAAATTCAAATTCATTTATTAGTTACATACGTTAAAATTAATTTTACAATTACAAAAAAAAAAACAAAAAATCCAAAAAATCTAATAACGTTTAAGGGGATGAAAACGTTACCGCATTTTGTACGGAATTTTATGGCTTCACAGTCCTCTTGATAGGCTCGGTTTCTGCCCACATGTAGCCGTCCTCCAGTGACTCATGTAAGGGCAATCTATCCTATCCACCACTACGGTCAGGATACCATAAGTACTTAATAGGTACCTAAATAATTTCTGTGATAAAATAACCCATACTCTTATGGTAAATAATAAAATCGTGAGGAAACCTGCTCATTCTGCTCACTGAATGTGGAAAACGGTAAAAGCTCAATAAATCCTACAGGATCAAAATGAATCCAAAAGAGTCCATCTAGATAAATATTCCATCATTATTAATAAACGTTATCATTACAGCTTCAAAGAGATTGTCCGATCTCATCCGAAGACCATACGACTTATACCGAGCTGGTGTCCTCGACGAGTACGTCATGGGCCTGATGAACCAAGTCGCCCAAGCTATGGACGACTCCATCACGCAAGAAGTCACAAACCACTTGTTCAAGAAGGTCGGAGCTCGCTTCGGCATGGATCTGGTATCGTTCAACATGCAAAGAGGCAGAGAATTCGGTATTCCTGGATACATGGAGTTCAGAAAGTTCTGTGGACTCTCAGGAGCCGAGACCTTCCAAGATCTCTTCGGATCTATGCCTAATGAGACTGTGCGGAGATATGAATCGATATTCGAGCATCCGATCGACGTGGATCTTTGGTCAGGAGGAGTCTCTGAGAGGCCGCTGCCGGGGTCGATGTTGGGACCCACTTTTGCATGTGTCATTGCTACCCAGTTCTCGTATTCAAGGAGAGGTGACAGATTTTGGTATGTTCTCCCACCCCCATATAGCAAAATCGCTTAATTTACTTTTCCATATGTGCGTGTATGCATGAAATAATAGATGACAATCACAGCTGACTTTGATCTCGCATAAAGGCCGTGACGTTTGTCCATGTTCTCAATCTTTGTTATGGTCGCTTTACTACTGCCCTCAAAGATTGCATTTTGCATCTAATTTACTGAGATTATCCGACCTCTTGAGATCGTAACGATTTTCTGTTTCTCAGGTTTGAGCTGCCCAACCAGCCGTCATCCTTCACGCCGGAACAGCTGGCAGAACTAAGGAAAGCTCGTCTTGCCAGGGTCATCTGCGACAATACTGACATCATCGACACGGTCCAACTATACCCCATGGTTTTACCGGACCATGAATTGTAAGTTTCTTTAGCCTTGAACTCTTGTGAGATTCAAACTCTAGTCATGTACTCGTATTGTAACTTACAGATTCATATATTTCTTGATAAATTCGAATAATAGCGCAATAAACAATACCTTACCAATGGACTAGAGTCACGTAATTATGGGATGTCGCAGACTGCGGCTAAATTATCGGCCGATTGACTGTTTGGTCCCCCCAAAAAAAAAACTTTTTTGTTTAAAGTTATCAACTCAACTACAGACTGATGTAGTAAATAAAACTCAAAGTTGTTTGATAATTTACTACATTTGTACACAGTAAACATCACGTATATAAATAAATATCACGAGACAATGTTACACAAATTGACCTAGTCCCAAACGAAGCTCTAGGCTTGTACTATGGTTACTAGACAACGATAGACATACTTAGATAGAGAAATAAATACTTAAATACATAGAAAACATCCAAGACTCAGGAACAAATACCCGTGCTCATCACGCAAAGATCTGCTCTTACCGGGATTTTGAACGCCATTGAATAGTTTGATAGACCGTTTGCAGTAAAAAGATACTGTAGGCGGTAAAACTGCAAAATTAACCATGTTTTCGACTTAACTTACCGATTCGATCAATAATATTGTTATGTGTGACAGATCTAAAGAACATGCTGTTTTCAGGAATCCCCGCGTGCCGTGCAGAAGCGGCATAATCCCCTCAATGGACTTCACGAAGTGGGCGGAACCTGCGCCCTTTCAGGGAGCTGCGAAGCAGTTCGTAAGTAGCTTCTCATTCGACCCGTTCCATGGCAAGAAATAGTCACCAGCACCTAGTGGTATTTATTAAGAGTATTATTAAACATTTCATTCATACCAGCTAAAAAGACCTGTAGCCGGTTTTACGAAGCTAAAAATTACAAGCGGAGCTCGTTTTCTAGCATAACGAGTTAGAAAGAGACTTTAGCTTGTAATTTGTAATGTGTAGCTTCGTGAAACGGGCCTCTGTAATTAAAAGGCGGTTAAAAGATAGAAATAACTTTTAGAGAAAGGTTCCAGTTGCTGAGATGAATAAAATGTTGTGATTGAGATAGTCATCACATCACCAGTCTGTAATTTAGTTGGTACACGAATCACACTTAAACTGAAAGTAGAAAACTTAAATCACATTACAGAATTATTATAGTACCTAGGCACTTGTCCCACTGCTGAAGATAGTGAATTGCGGAGGTGCCTAGCTAGCGCGAGAAACTAGTAACGACCCAAAAATTACTAATTTATTATAGTTCGATCAATCTAGAATGTTAGGGAGCGACCACACCTGAGCTTAACGGTGCGTACATTATGTAATTAGCATTAGGACTTCCCAACGATATTTAAATTATCGATAATTGTTTCAAATACTTATTTCAATGTGACATTTCATAGTAGATAGGTATCGTTCACCGGATAAAATAGAGAGTAACTAAAATGCTGATCACTACCCATCGATGGGTTTCTTGCACAAAAACTTCTTTTAATCGATTTCCATACAAAATTAAAAAAAAAGGCCTATTTAGGTAAGTTGTATGACATTGTGTAGCATAATAGTAAACTCTATATAATCCTTACCTACTCAGTTTTTGGAAAATGTATGGAAAGGACTCAAAATTAAAAAAATATTATATGTAGATAATCATTTATTTTTATCGTTACGTTCATGCCACTTTTAACTTTTGTGTTACGGTGTATGGAAACTTCACATACATATTATACGTTATTTCATAGTCATAACTGTCATAAGAAATAAAGTACAATTTATCGATAAATAAAAATTGTTCGGAACTCCCTAGGGCAATTTTATTCATGCCACAAAAACTTCTACGTCTGGTAAATATTATGACCCAGTCTTTTGTTTACGCAACGTCACCGTATTTTATGCGTCTTTGTGGTCGCTTCCTTATCCGTGACGGCCGTATTTTGTTATTACACACTTACTAATTTTCTATGTATTTCAGTATGTAGTTCTCTATATACGTTTATCGTGGTCTCGTCGGTACCCTAGAGCTTAGTTTGGAACTAGATTAATTTGTCTGACTGTCTACTGATATTTATATTTATATCTAGTAGAACAGAGGGCCAGAGAGAGTGTTAAAGCGATAAACAACCGAGCATTATAAACACTAATTTTACTGCACCTACGTACTTACACTAACTGTCACAGGTATCATTCAAGATTGACCGAACTTTATAGAAGAAAAAGAGTTCTCGCCAACAGTTATTGATCAACTATAATTAATGTATATCTTTTACTTACCATCGATGATAGATCATAGATTTCCCAAACGAGAAAATGGCTGTTCATCAGTCGCTTACCTACTAGTCGGCTTTGGGACATGTGCCTTACTCACCTAACTAGTCTACTGTACTGCCCTGCTAACACAAAATACAGTATCTCAGACAAAACTTCTGTAGCAAATGTAGCGTTATTACTAGCGGTGTAGGATTGAATCTGCTTTGGCCATTAAATCTGAGATACTGCTTTTTTGCTTAGGAGGGCAGTGTATATGTATGAATAAATTGGTCTTACGGTTCTTTACGAGTTCATAGTCTTTACAAGAAATAATAACAATGTTTTTTACTGTATAATTTAAAGTACTGTATTAACAATAAATTACAGAATAATATTTACTGAGAACTTTAAAAAGTTCATCTGCTCATTCCGAAATGAACTTATTTATACCTGCTTAGATAATAACGTGTACAAAATTAGTTAAGAAGTGGCGTTAGTCCAAATGCTTGATTGCCATATTTTTGTAGATGAACAATTAAATTGTAATAAAATATAGCACTTGTCACAATAAGTATTGTTTTTTATACACAGTAGATGATGATTGTAGATTTTAGGGTACAGTCAGCAGGCACGCAAAGTGTTCGATAATATAATGATGTTTATAAATATTATTCAACACTTTGCCCATATTATGTAGCAAACTGTTTCATCTAAGAGAGTGATACAAAACTTTTTAATAGACATATCTTTTATGTAATTTGCCTACTTACAAGTTTATTTCGTTCTCCTAAAGTTCATACCTAAGTCAAAATATGTCCTGTGATTCAATTGTATTTGTATCACCTCTTATTAAAGTAGCTGTATTTAGTTTTAAGTTATTTTAAGTATAAGTAGTTTTTATACCTGCTTACAAAATTTTGCTCAATTTTAGTCGAGCAAATTGAAAATCACAAACACGTAGAAAAATCTTAACCGCACAAACAGTAATGTAGACTACACTTTGTTATTTATTAGACATTGAAGCTTAGTGAATGGTATATTAAATGCATGCAGATATATGTTTCAATGGTGTAAATAAAAACGAATATAAAGAAAATATGAATATAAAGATTATATTGTTTCAATATCCTTTCACAAAAACCTAAACACTGGTAAGTACTTTGAAATATTCAACATAAAATCATTCAATAAATTATTTGTAATTAAAATCAACTTCTAATCTTACAGATCACAGAGGCCTTTTTCGCTTCAAATGAAGATGACAAGTCAGCTGGTAACAATACAGCTCATCAAATTAAAGACATAGAAACACAAACTACACACAATGCGGATAATAATACGACAATACTCAATAATGCAACAATACCGGCAACTGATACCATAACTAATGAAACAATAATCAAATGTGGTAAAAATAATAGTGCACAAAATTGCTCCAAAGACCTAAAAGAAACAAATGAAATAAACGGAAAGGATACTGTAATGAAATACGTTTCCGGAAAAAATGATGAAAGCATACCTCAGAAAAATAGTGGCCACATCAGAAACAGCCTAAGAAGGAAAAGATCCCTAGATAACATAATTAGCAACAGCGCGCCAGAAATAGTTAATTACGAAACAAAGCATTCGCCGAGAGAACGAGAAATAGCGATTCCCTTGCTACAACGAAATGACCTCATCAAAAGTTCGGATCTAGCTGATTTTAACATTGAGACCTTACATGATCCAGTTCAAGGTGATTATTCTAAAGAAAATAAAGAAAGCGATGACCTACCGTCTACAAAACTTACACCCAATCTAGAAACCAGCGATGAAAGTGGAGAAAGAGTGGAAAAGAACGATGAAATAAGAAAGCCAAGGACGGAAGATAGCAGTAATGAGACCATTGACGGAGATAACATTGAGAGCAATGAAAGAACAGAATACTCGAAGAAAAGTCTACCAGCTAACAGTGGTGAAAGTTTTGAAAGAGATGATCTAAAATCACCTTTAACTAGATCTAACAATACCGAAAGTCAGGAAAGTCGGGAGAACAGTGACGAAAATGATGAAAAATCGGATTATGTCAATCCACGAGGAAGAAACATTGACAGCAACGAGGACGAATATAACAATAGGGAGTCAATTCCAAGCCGACAACGATACTCTAATAACGACAGCAAGGAAAATGAAAAAGTGAGCATTTATTTACCAACAGATAACAGTAATGAAGATAAAGGAACTAACTACCCACCTGGAGACCATAGTGATGAAGTAAATGAAAAACCGAGAGATGAGCTCAAACAACTCAATTTCGGCGATTCAGATAAGGGCGTTCCAAGAGTTATTCAAGATGTTGACTTAGATGATTTTAGTTATGAAAGAATTCAAATAAATGACAAGGGCAAAGTTGAACCAGCCAAGGACACACAAGAAAATAATGATGATGATGATGACTCACGTGAAGAACAACGCCATAATAAATCAGAAGAAAGGGAAATCCCTCGTTCAGAATACATCGAGAAAAAGAATAACGGAGAAATCAAACCCGTGGTTGAAATTAACACAGAAAGTAATAGCGATGAGTTTAGTGATGAAAATGTGGAAATATCACGGCCACAGAATGCTGATTTCAAAAATGACGATAGAAGTTTGGAAACAGTCCTTGGCGTTACAGGTAGCGATAGCAGTGAGAATAATGAAAAAATTGTTCAAAAAACTGAAGAACCACCAAGTGAAAATGTAAAACAAGAATTTGAGCGCATACCGTTAAATTACAAGCACGATAAAAAACCTACAGACCATAGTTCTGATAGTGACCGACCGACTGACAAAACCATAAATGGTGATATACCTCCGGCTGATGGCACGCTAGAAACCCTTCTACCAAAAGAACATGGTTTTGATGAAAATTTGAACTTTAAATTTGATGACGTTAGCATAAAACTACCAGAAATAAAGTTACCTGGTGATATATTGTCATACGCTTATGAAAGCCCTTATAAACAGGATAGTAAGAGTAAACCAAAAGCCAAGCCAAAATTTTATCACTATAGCGATGAACATAGTGATGAAAATCCCTTAAAACACGTACCAAAATACGATGACGATCAAGGATATTACAAATATGATGCACCTGTCGAAAAAGAATATTATAAAAAGCAAGAAAAACACAATGATGAAGAGAATGATGATGCGCCTGTTGACTTGTATGAGAAATTTGTACGAGAGAGGTTCGGGAAACGTGGTTCATTTGAAAAGAGATCCGAGCAACTTCGCGAAGAAGTGTTCAAACCATCAGATCCAAAGCTAAGAGAAACGCTCCAGCACATTCGGGAGAGGTCTGAAGCGTCACTGAAAGAGGCTAAGAAAAGTCGAGACCCAAAGGCTGGGTACATGTGGACTCTCGAATACGGCCAAAATCTTTAGTTGTTCCTATATTTTGTAATGTTAAACCAAAGTAATTATGTGACTAAGTATTTGTAAGAAAATTATTATTAATTTAGTCATTAGGTACTCGTATCTATTAGGGTGTTAAAAACGTAGGTAAATAAAAAATTGTTAAACCTGACTAAGCGAATTAATCACCTACTTTTTACGGTATCGCCACACCATAATCATCTAACTTCGGATGAATGATCGATCAAATTACAGTCGACAAGCGATCGATCGAATGGCGTGGAGACATCCTACAACTAAAGCAATAACTTGAACAAAGTTAGAGGTTTTTGGCTTTCAGTTGACTAAACTGTAAGTTAAATACATGTCCAGAGATCGACTGGAATTTTGTATCCTGGGGAATCAGATAGTCCCTGCCCTGGGGGACTAGTGATCAAAATATTCTAAATTAAAAATATAACATGTAATGAAACGAAATTGTATTTACCCGTGACTTTACTCGATTGATAATAGTGTTCATAAAACAATTAACCTGTTAACCTAGGGTTAACATTTACGTTTAAGCGGGCCTAATGGCAAAAATTCAGACCTCTTGAGGTCACATTTTGCACAATCAGGCTAAGATGTTTACCAGTGTATTAGTGACAGGTTGCAACCCCATCGCCTAACAGTAATACGAGCCCTTAATCCCTTAGTCGCCTCTTACGACATCCACGGGAAGACATGGAGTGGCACTATTCTAACCCGGTAACCACACGGGAAAGTCTTGGTTAAAATGTTAAAATGGTTTGTCCCTTGTTGTACAATCAACTATTGTCCTTATTTATCATCATGACACCATGACATTTGAATTTGACAGAAAGGGACAAAGAATACTTTAACTAAAATAGGTTTTTATCGGGTACCCGTGACGTCAATGATCTTCGAAATTTCTTTGAAGAACGAACGAATATTGACAAATCATGCTTTTGCGATACCGATGACAATATAATTCAAATAATGTTAAAAATTCAAACTACACTCGCGTTAATACGTTATTGCGAAAAGGTACTAAACAAGACAAGGAAACAAAAGCTATCATACTTAAGGTTAACAATAGAATTATCCCACTGGACAACGGCCATATACATAAATATGATCTTTAACGTTAACAAATACAAATACAATTACGAAATGGTTTATTAAACAAAATCAAATAATTCCTACATAAAATCGAGGCTGTCCGTCAGTGACCAAACTAGGCTGAGCACATGTATCTTGGCCAAACGCGAGTGCGGATAACAGATAATACTTGGGTTACAATGAGATTTCGGGTTACTCTCAAAATTCCCTTATCGCCAAATGACAATATAGCTCAAACGTCTGGATTGTGTAATGTCTTTGTTGCTATATAGACATGAACGCTAAATGTATCTTTAGCAAAACGTCTGGATCTTAGAATGTTACAATTAAAAATACACTAGTAGAGAAACGTCTTTATCTTAGTAATGTCTTTATTACTTAATAGACATAAAAGCTGAATGGCCCGGTAGCGGAACGTTTGTATCTCAAAATGTCTTAATTACTAAATAGATATGAACGCCAAATAGTCAGTTCGCAAAACGTCTGGATCTTTAAATGGCAAGTGTTGATATGACACTTAATAATTTCAAACTCCTTTCCACACAATCAATTAATATCTATTATTTAAATCCCTGGCGCTCGTTCTGTGGTCATAACAGTCAACTAATTTTGCTTTCGACGAATTAAATATTCTAATTATACGGACTATTTTAATTTCCAGACGTTTTGCTAATAACCCCTTCTATGTTCATGTCAATCAACAAATTTTACTTTCGGTTAATTAGGTATTCTAATCACACGGACTATTTATATTTCCAAACGTTTGGCTACTTGTTCATTTCAATTCTGTGACGTCCGGCTAAATTGACACTTTGCTGACTGAGTATTCTACTTTCATGTCATTCAGCTGAATTGACTCTTTGCTGACTGTGTATTTTACTCTTATGTCGTCTAGCTGAAATGGTCCTTTGGCGAAAAGGGAATATTGAGAGTAACCCGAGATTTCGAGTAGATAAAGGAAGATGAAGTAAAATAATAATAGCAAAATTAGTTACATTACATCTAACATTATTAGTGTGCGTGTGCGTGTGTGTGTGCGCGTGTTTGTGTGTGTGAGCCCCGATTTTTATAAATCTGTTGCTAGGGTTAATATTATTTTGTCTTTGTGCTTTGAATAATTTCTTCTGCTTGACAGTAAGATAACGTGAGTAACCACTGTTTCACTACTCTCTTAGCTCTGAAAACTGGGCCTCTATTCTACAGTGTTATAACGATATCGCGTTTGACGTGTTTTAGAATCGTTTATGTCACAGTCGCCATTATTGTAAATGACATAAGAGTTATCAAAACGTTGACAATACGAAAACACGTCAAACACGATATCGTTATTACCTTGTAGAATCCCAGCCCAGGCTGATGTTTTATGTCACATACATTGCAGACATAATTATATATGCAGCAATACGAGTATGACGGTGATCTCCTAGCTAGGGTGGACTGTACCGTCGGGTTGGTACGTTTCCGCAACATTTCCATGTGACGATCAGAGTTGAAGATGCTGTTATACAAAAACATGTCAAAAGCAATTACGTTTAGCCCAAGTAGAATATAGGTGAAAGACTTAAGTAAAGGACCTGTTGTATGTAGTTGTGTATAGAATTAATATGGAGCCTACGTCAAATTTCAAATATAGAACGTCAAACGGTCTATACAGATGTGTTACAACTACATACAACTGGTTCTTTACTTAAGTTTTTCACCTATAGAGCCCCTGATATAATGTAGCCATAAGAACTCCTTAGACAATAGGTAGTCGAGTTTGGATTCGTATAACTCATCTTTTTCATCAGTGGTCAATAAAAAATGTTAATAAACAATGGATTTAAAAAAAAAACTTTATAACAATGGTTAGGGGGAGGAATGGTTGGTTTGTCATTAATAAGCAATAAAAAAAAATTGCTGCCTGTTGAGTTTCTTGTGGCGCTTCTTCTCAGCAGTGGTCTCCTCTTTGAAGCGATAGTAGAATATTGATGTGTAAAAGAGCCCGTGCGGCCTACTTACTGAATAAACAACTTTTATCTTTTTTTACTAAAGAAGAACTAATAGAAGTCCATTAAATTAAATCTAGTTTGTCTATCTGATTTTACCTGGGATATACATAATGTATATCCTCAAACCAAGAAAACGCCATCATTCCAATTTGTTTAGCCCATCTTGCTTCTTCATTTCAAAAATATTGTTGGCGTTACACTAGCTCTTACTCATAAGTGAATAACAGCTATCATAACGTCACCAATATGATTACGATATAGAAGCACTTAACGAACAGTCGCTCGTAATAACTAAATGAATAACGCAGTTTATAGCTGAAGTGAAATAGCTTTGAGAGACACAAACAACTGTCAGTACCATAGACAAACGTCAATTCAATTGTGTCTTATACCTACCAGTTAGTTATACCGAGTGCGACATAACCTTGGAGCCTGATTGTTTTATAAAATCAGGTAAAACAGCTCGAGTTAAATTGATTATCAAGTAATAATTGCTTAAAAGTAGAGTTTTCTCTATAATGGCTGAAGAAATACAGAAAAAACTTCAGAAGGAAGTGGAAACTATATCCGGTATCCAAAAAGAATATCATAAGGCAGTTGCCCAAAAGCAGCAATTAGACAGCCAGTTAAACGAAAACAGAGCAGTGAAAGAAGAATTAATGTTACTTAAACAAGATTCTGAAGTCTATAAACTAATTGGGCCCGTGTTGGTAAAACAAGACTTAGAGGAAGCGAGGCAGAATGTCACGAAGCGAATGGAGTTTATTACAAAGGAAATTAAGAGGACTGAAGATCATATTTCAGCGCTAGAGAATAAACAAGAAGCACTGCAAGAGAACCTTAATAAACTCAGGAATAATCTTGGCAAATTGAAAGTTAAAGCTTAAGGACATTGGATGTCCTTCTATTAAGTCTTAACTAAGAAATATTACTCTAAAAGCACTGCTAATTTGTATTTTATATTGAAATATATGTTTAGTATTAACTACTAAAATGTTTTTTTTTAAATAATTACCCCATATTTAACGTCTGGTTCATAGGCTTGGTAGCTGTTAACATTTCGTTTGCCCTGTGACAGACCCAGGACGACTATGGATATGTTTTTGGTTTTTTTCTTTCTTTTTTATGGTTTAAATTGAAAAGAACATGTGCATTTTTTGTCTGGCGTAGTTAACCATACAAAAAACGAAGGCAAAAAAAGTTCAGTTTTACAACGAAAAGTATCCTTACAATTGTATGGCTAATTTTAGAGGCACAAAGGAAGTGTCGTAGAAAATTTAATTGCTTGTGTTAGCACACACAAATTTTTGATCTTTATCCGTATCTCTTTATTTAAGAGAAATGCTCTTGTTGGTGGAGTAATTGCCAACTGCCCTGGTCCTCCATCAACTGCTTGACTTGACTCAACCCATACTAAGTACCAATTTCACCATACAATGTTAACCACATAACAGACGATTAGAGCGTTAACAGTTGTCAAAATGTATGAACTAGCAGTTGATTAACATTCATTAAATTTGACATTGTATGGTGAAATTGGTACTAAGGGTCAAGTGTAAATGACACTACTGGTAGTAAGGCAATGTTCTTGCCAAGAGTGTGTTGAAAACACTGTACTGCAAACTAGTCATTATTTTTGAGAAAGGTGGGTATAGCCCAGTTTTGTCTCTATTTATTTAACTAACTGTGCCTTGAAAGATTTTATCTATAAAGTAAGTAAAAAAAACAAGGTTTTTACTCTACAGTAATGCTTGACAGCACATTAGCACAGCAATAACATGTTAAACATTGATACTCGGCTTTTACAATAAGTATCTAGGATTCAAATTGAAAAGGGCATGCTTCAATGGTTCGGTCATTTGGAAAGGATGGATGAAAAAAGATTGACGAAAGCAATAAACAGTGCTAAATTGAGTGGAAGGGTCGGAAGGGGCGGCCTAGGCGTACTTTTTTGAATCAAATCGGGGAAATACTGGAAAAGGGCCGAATCTTAAATACCCGAATCCGACGTGCATGCATGACTCGATGTATGAATGTGGAAGAAGTGAAAGAGCTTTGTCAGGATCGTAGCAGGTGGAAAGAAGTGGTCTCTGCCTACCCCTCTAGGAAACAGGCGTGATTTATGTATGTATGTGTGAATCTAGGATTAAGCACTGAATTATTGACATCCAAAATACTTACCACTTACTGGCACCTAGTAAATGTAGGATTATCCCCTCGTATGCGGAAGGTGAAAAAAATACCAAGTTCTAGTCTTCTGATTACGATATAGTCCATAAAATAAAGCTTAAAAAAATACAAAAAGATATCCAAATTTTGAGCATGGATCCACCGGTATGATTTAAAAAAAAAACCAGTGCCAATAATCTGTGGGATGCCAACAAGATTGTTTACCATAACAGTTAAAAGAATTGTTTGCCAAATGGCCCATACCGGTAGGTACAAGTTAGTCATGGATGCCCACTGGGCGAAGTCTGTTTATGGAGTAGGTATGCAGTAGGTTGGTATTGCTTACCAAGGCAAACACGTTCTAAGCTGCTAACGCATTGAACGGAGCCGGAATAGTGCGACACGTTCCTATACTACAAACGCCATCGCCACAATTTGAGAACGCAACGCATCCATTATTTTTATGTTGCAGCTTAGTATAGAGATAGAGAAGAGAGAGACAAAGTGGCATTTGAGCCCTGTTATAATAATTAATTATACGGGTTTCATAAGAGTCACTAAAAACAAGGAAAGTAGTTTTAATAGGGTATAGATATTTTTATTGTACTTTACAACATGTAAATACTTCATTATGGCACTTCAAAGGAATGATTTGAACCTTCTCCAACAATATCACTAGCTATCACATACAATTGAAATGGCCCCTGCAAATATTTGTCTAAGTGCACATCAGGTTTCCTATAAGTTGCTAGAAAAATGTAGTACAACAATAATTACATTACTGTAACTTTGCAACAAGTTTCATAAGAAGTCATTTACGATATTCCTAATTATAATCTTATTAACTACCCCATATTAATAAAATGTTTCCAAAAATAGCACACATCTATATACCTAAAATATATAACTTTTTCAGTATTTATAATAACACTCCAATAGGAAAATCTTTCAGCTAGACATTATCAAAATGTATAGGTACCTATTTTTCTATACTAAATTGGCCCCAACGGAATTTAAAAATCACATGAATTACAAAAGTTTAGTTGATGGTCATTTTCTATATATAATGCGAAAATACTTACTCAAGACTGTCTTAATTCATAAGTAATATGTTTTTTTCACTAACATTCAGTCATATTTTGTGACTCGTAAATTGTCATATGTATATAATACAAAAATACTTAATCAGACTATTAAAAACTCATAAACTCTCTTAGCTTTATTAATTAGCCATGCTGTGGAACCTATTTCACCCTACTCTGAACGCATGGCACGCTGCAGAATGGCATTTCCTGTTTAACAACAAACCGGCCGCTCAGCAAACTTTTGCCGCACATGCGTCCTGAGCAGATGAAGCACTCCGCGTGCCAGTGCATGTTGCCCCACGACACGCCCTGCTGCTCGGGCCCGATGACGCCGCCGCACGCCCGGCATCGCTCCGCATAGAACTGGTCGTAACAAGACAAGCAAATCGGCAGCCCCGTCTTATCATCCGGCACATACTTCTTCCCTCCTAGAGGTGCATCGCAGTGGTAACAGCAGAAGTGCTGCACGTGGAACGCCCGGCCCTCCGCCGCGGTATACGGCCGCGTGAATATCAGCTCGTCGCAACCCGCACAACGAGGGATCTCCAGCACGTTCGCCAAATCCCTGGCGCAATAAATTTCATCATTGTGGAAGAAATACACGAGGTCCGCCAGAAGCTCCCCGCATTTGCTGCAAGTGAAACATTGTGGATGCCAAATTGCCTCCTGACCCGCCCTCTCGGCTTTGACAGCCACCTCGCCTGCGAACATTGATTTTTGGCAGCGATGGCAGGGCACTCCCTCGTTGTACAATTTTCTGTTGAACTCCATTTCAGCCGGGCTCAGAGTCATCTCGCTGAGCTGATCTATGATGGGATCGACCTGTTCCTCGTAGAGACTCTCCGGCGGTGATCCGTACCCGCTGATGTTATCGGGAATTCCAGCGGTGGGGTTGTTCCAATCGGTGCCTGCATGAGTCGGCGGCGGCACGCCCCCTGGATATGTGCTATAGTTGGGCAACGGAGGAGGCGCGTCTTCCTCCGAATGACTCCTGAGATAATCTCGCAGAGGAGCAGTTTGTTGGGGTTCCACCTGGTTCATTGGCTTAGTAGTTGTTGAATACTGAGGATTGATCTTTGTTGAACAGATAGTGCCACTGTGTTCAGGAGTGGTTGGCTCATGTTTCCAACTCCATATCTCTCCATTTGGAGCAAAGATTGTGCCCTTTTGTATTCTGCTGTCTAACAGCTTAGCGGTCCCGAGAACGTTGTTGTTACTCGTCGGCCAGAGATCAGGCATCACATGAGCACCTAATGCTTTAGCAAACTCGTTGGTCTCCTCCCTAAACTGAGGGTTCTTGTTGTACTCCTCGCGGAAGAGTTTAATGGGCTGCAGATACACATCATTTGTGACGGGGAAGTTCAGGTCGTTAAGGCTTTTGAGTAGCTTATCATACACAGGGCCGTGTTCGATGGCGCTCTTGATCCTGTCCGACTCTATACGCATAACGTCAAGCTTATCCTTTATAACATGACTGAGTATTGGGCTGTTTTTGTATTCCGGCAAGTTGGCAGCGCTGCTGACGACATTTCCTTGGGAGTCAAGAACAAGTTTCTTGTCCGAAGCATTCTTGGGAACGATGTTGTACTTGACGCCTCGAGAAACGTTCGATATCTTCAGCGGCAGTGCGTAAGACTTCGGGACTGAATGGGTCTTGCTGTTCTCTACTGAGTAAAGTTCTCCACTTTGGAGAGGACCCACCCTGACCACGTTGCCCATTCCCACGACATTTTCTTTGATTCTTGTTATGTATTCCTAAAAACACAAAACACTTTTAAATGTGCATAATACAAATATGTGATTGTTTTCCTAGATATTGTGACTGTCTCCAGTTGTTTGTAATCCACCAGAGAACCTGGAAAGTTCCCTAATAGATTATCGACTTTGCCATCAATAATAAACCATTAATTGAGCATTTCTAAAAAGGTTTGTACATTTAATTCACGACTTCAATTTGCAAAAAAAAATTGCAGGTTGGTAGAGTGAATGAAGCCGAGCCAAAATAACATAGTCTCCCAAAATGTCCTCATACATTTGTATGAAACTTTCCTTTTTTGTTACTAACTTTCTTTGGTTCATGATAACAAAAAAAAGTTTCATGGTGGTTGTAATCTTTTTAGTGCATGTCCGTTAACTTGCTTGGTGGTTAAATCAATACATATAAATAATGTGAGTTATACTCAACTAACGGTGTGTCCAGACTGAGTGTGTGTGTGTGTGTACTCGGACTGTGTGCGTGTACTCACGTTATGTTCGGACTGTGTGTGTGTACTAACGGTGTGTTCAGTGTGTGTGTGTACTTACGGTGTGTTTGGAGTGTGTGTGTGTGTGTGTGTGTGCACTCGGACTGTGTGCGTGTACTCAAGTTATGTTCGGACTGTGTGTGTGTACTAACGGTGTGCTCAGACTGTGTGTGTGTACTTACGGTGTGTTTGGACTGTGTGTGTGTGTGTGTGTGTGTGTGTGTGTGTGTGTGTGTGTGTGTGTACTCGGACTGTGTGCGTGTACTCAAGTTATGTTCGGACTGTGTGCGTGTACTCAAGTTATGTTCGGACTGTGTGTGTGTACTAACGGTGTGCTCGGACTGTGTGTGTGTACTCACGGTGTGCTCGGACTTCTCGTGGTCGGAGGCGTGCGAGCGCGCGGCGGGCGCCACGTCGTGCGGCGGGAGCTGCGTGCGGAGCTGCGCGCGCCGCCGCCGCGCCGCCGCCGAGCCCGACACCGGCGCCAGCGCGCCCAGGCACGACATGTACTCGGACACCTGGAGGGGGGAGTATTTGTTAGCAACTCCTTAGCCCCTATGATAAAACATACAGGGATGTTGCGGACATTCGCATCTTACGATTTTCAGAATTAATTTGATTTGAAATCCGCATCCGTAAAAATTGAGATGGCTATAGATGTTTGCAACAGTCGAGACACAGCGGGAGCTTTCATCGATTAATACGTTTTGACATTTTTATGAATATAATAAACTTACTGAAAATACATTGTTTTAAATTTTATTGCTGTAACTTCCCTAAGTAATCTTTAAAAAAAAAATTACCTACGATCCCGCAACATCCCTGATACGTATGAAGGGAGGCATCTCATTTGGTTTATGCTATTAAAACTCATCCTCTGTTAAATACCGTGTATCCAATATCAAACTGTGGATAGATAGGGTAATATTAATATTGCTGATATTTGTCACATTTTAATGAGCCTACTTTATCTGCACTTTGAATATTTAAATTGGGAATATTGGGCCATGTGACTTTTTTGAGTTTATCCTTTATCTTCTACTTGAAGTAGGAAGTCATTTGTTTATTCATGGAATATAATTTAAAAAATCTGAACTGTGCTTTCCGTTTGTACTATTCTGGTTCTGGTGTATCCTAACCTAACCACATTTCAACTCCAAATTATATCAACAAAATATGAAAATGGTTTGGTTCCCACTTTTATGATTCATAATAATACATCTTGGTTCACAACAATAATGATTCAATTCCTCCGTCCAAACTCCAATTAGTATGGGGCGGGTCAAGCAGCTAGATTGAAAATCCTATAATCCTCCTCTCCTCTCCTCCGCTCCTATAATAATTGTCTATACCGGGAATTATTATCTTGAACATGTTGGAAATGTTTTCATTAAATGACCACTTCTTAATTGGTCACTTGTTGATGTAACCTACAGCAAAGCGAGTCGTCACCAGCAAAAGTAGGTGATCACCTAATTACTTTATCACACTAACGTAACAATACTGCGGTAGTTGGGATGTGGCGAAGTAGTGAAAGTGACAAAGTACTAAAATGATCATCTACTTTTGCTGATGACTGTACTATGTTCAAGATTTAATTAACCCAAGGAGTCTAAAGCATCTATAGAACCCAATAAAACATCAATAAAATAAGTTATTTCATTGTAAAAACCTTGTAAAAATACTCTAAAAGAGATACTTTTCTAGTATATTAAGTGCCCAAGATAAATAGATATTTGTATGAATTTGGTTCACACTATGTGGCTAATAGTGTCGCATGAAATATAATAACTCTCTTTAGGACACTCAGGTAAAAAGATTTACTGGTCTACCAAAATGATTGGATCCTTATTCTTTATTAGTGCAGAGATTTACATTGTTGTAGCCTATAAGGTCGAAATACAAAAATAGTATTGATTAGATAACATACATATAAATTATCATAGAAACAAACAAGTAATAATCAACAAGGTTCTCGCAAATTCCCCTTGTCTTATCTCAATTTGATATATTGTACTTGATAAATGATAAATTATATTTCTCATTATCATAGCATGAATGGGCTTGTTCATTCACATAAACCAAATAATTGTATTTGCATTATTTAAACAAAAATACATTGAATTCTACACTATTTTGTTTTCCTCCTATTCAAATGCAGCAAGGTTAATCTTAACATGGCAGGGGTATTCTAATTTTTGTACTAATTGAAGAGTTTTCAGTGGACAGATAACGAAAAGCATCATATTTCTGAAGTCCTAGTGAAACAGCATAGAAATCTTTCCGACATTTACGACATTTTCTTTTGTCATGTAACTCTGTATTTATCCTGCTTTCTCAGTTAGCTTATCTATCGGCAAAAAATTTAACTAGGAAAGCAAATTAAATATAAATGTACCAAACTAAATCTGAGGTTTTCGTGAAAAAGTGTATGAATACACTTTTTTACTAAAACCCCAGATTTACTTTGGTACATCAATTTTTATTGTGCTTTCTTTTTTCTAAGATATAAATATAAAGTTACGTGACAAAAGACAATGTTGTTGGATTATTGACTACACCAGGCCAAAATGCTATTGACATACTTTGTGATTTGGCTAACAATACAATTCAAATAATACAGTACAATCAAGATGGGTCTTATTCTACTTGTCTCTACTCGTATTGTTATCACATTGTTTTTAACTCGGGCAACCAATAATGTCACACAATCATGAGCTATCAGAATGTTTACAATACAATAACATGTCAAAAGCAATATGGTTTTACTGAGTCATATAGAACCTGTAAAGAATTAATCTAGCTTAGTCTCTCATTTGTTTTGAATGAACATTTCACATTATCTTACCAACTCTGTAGAGGCATTAGGTGGGACCCAATCAAGCTTCACCGGCTTGTCTGTCACTCCACGGATCTTTATCAATGGCACTGAAAAGCAAATTGTTTATTGTTATAATAATATAACAAATAATAGTACAAGTATCCAACAAACAAAAATACAACTGAGGAAAATTACAGAGTCAACACCCATGAATTAATAACTGAACCATGTTTGTTAGATATCATATTTCAGTTCCAAGAAACAATAATAGCTGATTCATTATGTTCTAGTAGTTACTTGTTTTACACATACAAGTTTTTCATTTGATGCTAAATAGATTCGAGATCTAGATTTATAAATGAGCTCCACAAATATTGGATTATTCAATTTCATCCAAATTATGTGACAAGTTGCTGCCTTTAATGTTGGAATTTAATCTACGCCCAGACTCATAATTAACTCTCTGCCTTAAACCACAAGGTAGTTTAACCTCCTAAGGCCATAATCTTATGTCAGTCAACTAAAGTGTAAAGTCACTTTGACGACACGTTGCCCTAGTTGTGAGTGACCCTGCCTCCGAAGCCAGCGGTCCTGGGTTCAAATCCCGGTAAGGGCAGATATTTGTGTGATGAGCGCAAATATTTGTTCCTGAGTCTTGGACGTTTTCTATATATATTTAAGTATGTTTATTGTTGTCTTTAATATCAATATTAAATATAGATATTAGGAAAGATATAGATATTAAGAATGGTATATGTGGGACTTCGGTAATAAAGGCTATTTTTATTTTTATTTATTTTATTATGTTTATCATTGTCTAGTACCCCATAGTACAAGCCTAGAGCTTAGTTTGGGACTAGGTCAATTTGTGTGAGATTGTCCCCTGATATTTATTTATTTATTTATCTATTACTTTGACAAATGTCTTAAATTTAGTCAGTTGGTCCTTATGAGGATAAAAAAAAAGTGAACTAAACTTACTTGAGGCCTTCTTAGGCTTAGCAGTACCCAGCAGCTCAAACTGTGCCCAACCAGATAAATCATCGTCCTGAACATCATGTACATCTTTACTGCAGTGGCATGAGCGGCACACTTTACGCCAGAAGTGCAAGTCGAGACCAGGGCATGTGGGTCCTGTTCAAAATAATGTTAATTCATCAAATGGATTGTTTCCTTCTATTCACTATTGTGATAAAAACATAACATGGAGTGATTGATGCTACGGTGCTACCACATTATACAGTAAAAGCTAAAGAAATATATATCCCAAGTTTATATTCCAAAGCCCACCACACTAGCATGCAATGTAAAATCTAATGCTTTATTATTTTACTAAACTTATATGTATTTATCTCGTTTGTAGTAGATAAAGACTTTCGAATTGAAATTTATATATTCCAATAGTGAATTAACATGCAAGTACTCAAATTGATCTGATGAGGAAAGTGGCGTGCATTACCGCATCTCTGTAGAAGTTTTTTAGAGACTAGTACAGACGTACGCTCATTCATTGTTGGCTATTTACAAATTACTTACCACAAGAATTGCATGGAGCCCCCGCGCCACTGTCGTGTCCAAGGCGGGCCTTGCTGAGTTTCTCTCGCTGGCTTTCGAGTTTCGACAGCCAAGCCGGCGCCTCAGGAGTTTCAACACATGACTCACTCATCTAAAACAACATGAAAACAACGTTAAATTACAATGTAACGTAACAACGCCTAGGAGACTTTTCAGGATAATACCCACTTCTTACAACTTCCACTTACATTTGAGGAATAAAAATCACATTTGATTTGATGGGCAAAACCGGCGGAGCAACAGTTTTTGTAATAAAATTAATTATTCTGTAAATTTATGTACACTAAAGAGATTGACAGATAACAAGCACAGACAGTGACAATTTACAAAGAATAATTTGTTGAAGTCGTTTTTAGCTTAGATAACAGTTTGAAAATTTGAGACTTTACAGTATAGCCAACGTAACGGTTAAATTTCGTCAAATAGTTCGTTATCATTTTCTAGTAAAATAATCATAAAATAAAATGTATTATGTCTTATCACCTCAGAAGGAATAAATTGATTTATGGAAAACTATTAACCAGTGTGGTATAAACACATTGACTTCTTATTCAATATTTTTGCATCGGTACGGTTGGTCAGACTTTCTTTAAAGTCTTTACGCGTAGCACTGTAATTTATATTCAGGTACACTACACCCATATTAACCTTCTGTGTTCTTGTCAATCCACAGACTATAGAAATCGTGATGTCCAGCCACTAATCCATCTTTTGCTGAGAAAGCGTTTCCTTTTTGATAAAAAGTGAAGTTTATTCCTATTTATAGAATTTGTGTTAAGTTTAGCGTGTTCCTTTGCACTTTCTGTTTGTGATAATCTGTAAGAAACTTCTCTAGAAGGTAAATTGGAATCTTACAGGCATTTTTTGTTGAAATGACTCATAGTTTGGTTTCTGTACGATAAATGTATTTTCTTCGTAGATGTCTTCAGGGAGACCAATCAAGTGCGTGGTAGTCGGCGACGGCACGGTCGGAAAAACTTGCATGCTCATATCGTACACCACGGACAGTTTTCCGGGTGAATATGTACCCACAGTGTAAGTAGTGAAATTACAATTACCTTGGATTTTTGCACATAAATATTGAGTACGCTTTGCGAATGTTTTCTTTATATTCAAAGTTATATTTATGGTGCTTGGGAAAATGAATTCTGATTTTAGGATGGGAGGAAAATATACATAGGGCTTACAAAATGTTCCAGAGTAAACATATGCACCACACATGTTTCACAAATAATTTGTATTTTTTATTTACTCAACAATTGAAGCACTATTAAGTCATTATTTCAATGACACCACCTTAAATATCTCTTATGTTAATTCTTTATAATGAAATAAAACAATTAATTCTGTATTTGTAGGATATTCCAGGCTAATAAAAATATTTTTAAGTTTTTATTTTAGAATTCAAATTATCAACATCACAAGCCCTGGTTAATTTTTGTAATTTTTAAAACAATATTTAAAATTTCACAGTTGATCTTATTAGCTGGGATAAAGCAAATTGGAGGGCAACTAGATTTAACCCATTGTCTCTCTTTGATGTCAGTGTATTTTGTATACCGTAGTGTGAAAGTGATAGACAGCCAAGTACTATTAATACTGTGGTTTTACTGTACTCATAAAGTTTAGAGTAAATAAACTTAGTAATGGTGACCATATTAAATTTGTGTATTTTTAGGTAATTAAACATCCAAAATTTGATTTGGAAATAGAATTTTAAATCATCTTACCAATTTCACTCCAAATCCTCCAATATCTAGAAATACACATAGCTATTCACTAAAGATTAGATTAGATTAGATTATTTATTGCTCAATGTAATGTTACAGCATAAATTGTACAGCATGACAAATTATTATAAATGACATTGAGGTCATCAGAATTACAAATGAAAATATAAAAGCATAAAACAATTACTTAAAAATTAAACAATAAAATACAAGTGATGTCATAAATGATGCTGTAAAACAAGCTCACTATGCGTAAAATAATAATTGAAAGTTACCTATATGTTTTCAGAAGATTGTGGAATATTACAACGACATGTAAGAGTTTCCCTTAGGATTTTTACCTACCGGTCATAAAGCAGTAATGATTTATTAAAAGGCTTTATTGCATTCGGGGGCATAGAAATCTCTAATGACTTACACCTCTCACTCTCATTTCTATAAAAACTACACACAAAAGTATTGACATGTGCTGTGTGCGCAAATACACACTGTTCTGACCGTATTATTATTGTGTTCAATTTGGCCAGATTTGACAACTATTCTGCACCAATGGTGGTGGATGGAGTTGCGGTGTCTCTAGGACTCTGGGACACGGCAGGGCAGGAAGACTACGACAGACTCAGGCCACTCAGTTACCCACAGACCGATGTCTTCCTCATTTGTTTTAGTGTCACGAGGTAATGTATCTGAATGGACATTTGAATTGTATAACCTGTTGGTTTTATCCTCCAAACACAATATCAACATCATTTTAAGTTACACATGTAAGACCCATTTTAAGGTACTCATTTGAAATGAGAGTATCCAAAAAACAATCTACTTCATTTAAGGGGAAATAAAGGAAACAAATAAATTACTGACAGGTATTTTCCTGCAAAGCAATGAAAGGTGTACAAGGGTAAATCAACATTTCCACCCACATGATTTTGTCCAGTAACGCACAAGACGAGGCAATCTTATTTTATCGGAAACATATTTTTATTATACTGTAAATAAATTATTAACAATGGGGCTCTATGGTAAAGCCATATTGCTTTTGACATGTTATCATATTGTTTTTAACTCGGCCGCCATATTTACTGTCAAATAAGTATAATGTTACCAACCCAGCCCCAGTTCATCCTTTAATCTTTAATTAGTTTTCATATTGTAGTAATTAAGAATTAGTCCAGTCATTTGTAAATTGATATCAATTAAGGCACTGTAACTATGTTGACTCACGGTTTCTTGTTTGATTAGGTGAATAAAAAATATGTTTGTTTCAGTCCTTCATCATATGAAAATGTGACTTCAAAGTGGTATCCTGAAATAAAACATCATTGTCCTGACGCTCCTATTATATTGGTTGGTGAGTATATCTTTCAGCTTTAACAGTATTATATCGCGAGTGACGTCAACTGACTACGGGAAGTAGTTAATTAGTTATTTGGAGAATTGGTGTTGGTTTACCATCAACAGTTAAAAGCTATAAAATTGCACATAATTTCTCAATGATTAAAGTTCACGAAATTTTATATGCCGGTAGCAAATGGGCTATTTAAAAGAGACTTTGTTCTGCGCTTTTTAATAGGTTTTAAGGCCGTTTTTTAAATAATTAGTGAGTAAATTAGGATTAACAATATATGGTCCCATGTATTTTCAATAAAAACAAGTACACAAGCTAAGACTCTGACGGCCAGTAAGCTCTGAGGAGGTTGGCATTTAAAATAGTGGACTGCACAACCCAAACCCAACCTCAAATTCATCACATTTATTGACAAAAAGACACTGTAACACAACAGACAGTATAAAAAAACAGTAAAGTGATAGTAAGACTCGCGCACCGATGGTTCCGTACCGCCGCGCAGTCAAATCGAGTCAGCGCGAGCCCAACTCACACTTGACCATTTTTTACTATAATCATACTAAATTTTGTAAGTTCATTTTAAATCCGTAATAATAACACAAATTTTTAAGAATACATTTTAGAGAAATATATACTTAATATTTTTTTTTTATTGCTATGAAACATTAAATACATGGAAAACATCAAGACAGCTATAAATACTCGTGCTTATTACGCAAATATTTGCCCTTACTCGGACTATAATAGAGAACATGCATGAAAATCAGAATTGAGTTTCGATATATTATGATTTAGGAGAAAATTGACCCGTTTATTAAGATTTTATATAGAATCAAAACTTGTTAAAATTTTAAATATTTTTTGAATGTTTAGATCGTTTTTTTCGGCATCCTTGTTTTATATACGTAATATACTTTAATTCAACGATATTGGCTTAAAATTAGTAATTTACGAAATAAATACAAATTTCTTTATAAGGTCCTTATATTTTAAACATGGAACAACAGCTGTGACGTCATTCCTGTCGTTGATTTCGTATAGAGCGTTTTTGTAGGGGGTCTGAGGGGGTCTTTTTAAAGCTTCATATCTTATGAAAAAATTACATGACAATTATTTCGCGTATACAGTTATTCCTCTCTTTCATAGCACTTTCCAGAGAGCATAAGAAAAAAAAAAATGCATGTTCCCTTTTGAATGTTCCAGGGACCAAGATCGACTTGCGGGACGACCGCGAGACGCTGTCGCTGCTCTCGGAGCAGGGCATGTCGCCGCTGAAGCGCGAGCAGGGGCAGAAGCTCGCCAACAAGATCCGCGCCGTCAAGTACATGGAGTGCTCGGCGCTCACGCAGCGCGGACTCAAACAGGTACAGTGCATAAACACCTTAATATTTATAGCTCTTGTAGTCCGCGCACAAAAATAAAACATAGTCTATAGTCTGAGGGCGGAATTGTCATGGCGAAAATATTAATGTCAGGGATGGAACATGTTTTATCGACTTTTCTAGTTATCGATATTTTAGTTTTGCTTTTATTGTGTGTTGTTATTGTCAATGACATTATTCATTCGCATTTAGTTATTGTTTTCAACAATACGTAATAGCTTTAAAATTTAATTTGTACTTAAATGTTGTGTTATATTTTTCTGAAATAAATGTCTCTATTAACGGTAAATTACAAAGGACAATTAAACTACAAATTCTAAGACATACAACTTTAGAATAATAATGAAAACTACACCTACTTTTAGCTAAAACTATATTAAGAATAAAGTGATGACTAAATATATTGGTGATTTGTTATTTTTATTACTTTAATTTATATTCTGCTTTTGACATTAAAAATATTATTGTATTCTTGACATTCTGATTCTGACTGCAACATTCAAGCTACCTATATTTTTTTTTGTACTGTTTTATTTTTATTTTACAATTACTTTTTGCTTTTGTAGACTTTGACATTATTTGCTTTTTACATTAAGATAGTCAGTGTAAAAATAATTATTGTGAATTCATTATAACTATTATTATTATTTATTTATTTATTTAATCTTCTTTGCACAACACAAATAAATGTAAAAAGTTCAAATAATTATACAGTAATAGTAGTTTTTTATTTTTTTGTAATAGTAGTATAACTGTGTGACATATAATAATGTAATATCCAATACGAAATAAATGACTACCTACCTACCTATTACCGACCGCTACCAGAGGGCATTGCTAATATTGGTAAATTACTTTCCTTAAGTATAATGTATCGATAGGAGGTATAATTCTATTTCGTAAAAAGATCTTGTGCTACATGAACCAGAACTAATTGTTGATAGTCGATAAAATACTACGTTCTCTCCCTATGACATTTAAATTTTTGCCATTAGAATTTCGCCCTCTGGTAATAATATATCATTATACGGGTGAAAGAATTTTCAAAATTAGTTAATAAATTAAAATAATATAAATTAAGGGGGCTCCCATACAACAAAGGTGTTATTTCCCGTTTTTTTCTCTATATTACAGACACCGGGACAGGTGAAACTAAAAAATATGTTTTAATATAGTGTCTAATGTTGTACAGATAATGGTACGGAACCGTTCGTGCGCGAGTTCGACTCGCACTGGGCCGGTTTTTTTATTATTATTTACTGACAGAAAATAAATTAAAAATTATCAGTGTTGGCTACGCCCGCTTTGGATTAGTAAGTCTAGCACTGGCTGTAACATAGAAAAAACCCTCTTTAGTCATTAGCAAGAAAAAAAATATTTTCTCAGTAAATAATGAACTAGACTAGAGATAAACCCTTATAAGCATGATTTTTTCAGAACATTTAAAAAAAAGTACCTGTTGTCAATGGGCTTCTGATAGAAGTAAACTCAATACTCTTTCTCCCCTAGGTGTTTGACGAAGCTGTGCGCGCAGTATTAAGACCGGAACCTCAGAAGAGGCATCAGAGGAAGTGTCTCATCATGTAAATACAGTCTCCACATCAATACAGGATACGAAACAATGACGCTAACAAGCAGTTGAATCTCAATGACAGTAATAATCTGTTTCTACCACCTTAAACTTGCTCACATAGAACCGCTTCACAGTTGAATACTCAATGATTCATACATCCCAACATTTTTTAATTTTGTACGTGCTGTAAATCAGTGTATGTCATCATTCAAATTATGTGCCATAGACTGTGTTTTTCTACAAATGTGATATCTGGGTCATCACAAGAATTAATTTATTGCTTGATAAGCAAACGGTTATGCCAAAGATTTATGAATAGATATAAGTCTCAGTAGCTATATATAGATATTATTGTAAAGAATCTCCGATGGTTAGAAACAAATTGTTACTGTTAACAAAATGATAACTATTATTTTTGTACATGCAAATGAACCTCGAGAAGTGTTGGGAGGCGTGTCCTGAGGGTTGCGTCACACTGGCGGTTAGCAAGTGTTTCTAGCTAGGCGATCGGTCGGAGTGCACGCTGCGGGCGGCTGCATCCACTTGAAACTTAGGTTAGGGACCTATAGCCGAATATTGGGAATCCTAGATGGGTAGCTTTCAAAATAATTGTACCTGGTTAAGAGGATTGTGAAGCGATGCTAAAATAATCTATAGATACTAATTTACCTCTGGGCGATAAAGTTTCTCACCCCCTAAATCTAATCGGATTTCCACGATTTTTGAATATGTTGTATATATTATGAACATCTAGGTCTGTACGTTTCCGCTTTTGTTCTTCTTTTTTCTCTCCAATAAATTTTTTCTTCAATAGGAAAACGAACAGACCTAGTTTTTCAAAATATCTACAACATATTCAAAAATCGTGGATATTAATGTTTAAGGGGAGAAAAACACTATCGCGTTTTGTATGGAAATTGTTTGCGTCACAGTCCTCTAAATGTTAGTCCTTAACGGCCGAACCCTATATTCAAACCGCGGATTGATAAGGTTTACTTCGGGTTGAAATTTGACATTTGCTCATACAAAAACTGTCAAATTTTAATCCGAAGTAAGGCTATCTGCCCGCGGTTAGAGTATAGGGTTCAGCCGTTAAGGACTAACATTTAGAAACAGTAACTTTTACATGTAAGTAACAAAAATTAGTCGTACATTTATACAGTTAATTGTGACTCGCATGTAAAAGTTACAGTTTCTTAATTTTAGTTCTTAACTAAGTACAGTCAAGAGCATAAATGTATGTGTATACGTTTCCAAGACGTCAAAAATATCTACTCACCTTTATGCCACTGGCAATAAGGTCCATGTATGCATATATTTGACGCGATGGCTGTATAGATATTAATGCCCTATAACTACCCAGATACGGTCTCAGATTTAGTTTTCTCACATTTACGTCAAAAATTACACCTCCCATGATTACATTTCATACAAATTCTAGTTATAATTGAATAGCACGGTGGTGCGAAATGGAATAGCGTTCTATTTTAAGTTAGATATGTCGCTCTTCGATCAAAAGACGGTAGGGCCGTCCGGACGAGACCGCCGCATCAAGGATGTTATGGAAATCCATGGAAGAGGCATATGTTCAGCAGCGGACGAGTGTATTATTATGCTGAGAAGAAGATGTACTCTTCGCAAATAAGGCCATTTTCAAAATGAACTTTTACAGTCTTGTGAAGAACATTTATATGGCTAATTTCGTCACAAAACTGACAAAAGTTAACGTTTCTTAATTTTCCTTGACTAGGGTAAACTTTATTTTGAAAATGCCCATAAACTGTTTAAAGTAAAATATATAAAATGTGTTAATTCAGAAAGAGGGCTTTTTTACATGCTGTTGAAGTGAATCTACTAGCGCTACCCTGCTAGCACAAATGGCAGTATCTCAGACAAAACTCCTGTAGCTAATGCAACCTTATTACTAACGGGATAGGATTGCATCTGCTTTGGCTATTGAATTTGAGATACTGCCTATTGGCTTATGAGGCCAGAGCGCTTCAAGAGTAAATTAGATAGATAGCCCTCAAGTTGCGCACGCGACGTACTTGATGACCGATTGCTTCGCTGCAAACGCGCGCAATTAGCCAGTTTGGTGGGGGTCTATATTGTCTGTCATAATGTTTTTATTCATAATGTGTTGTAGTCATAATTATCGAAACTCATAAGTCTCATAACCAGGGATCGGAAATTGCAATCGATATTTACCTAAACTCAACGTTGGTATGGAGAATGTACCCATTTTTTTTTTTATTTAAACCTAACCTAACCGAGCCTTATCTACATGAAATGACTAGGATAGAGGCATTCCATCTTAGTCCTCAGGGTTGGCAACTAGAAAGAGGTCTTAGGATTGCAGTCTTAAGATTATAGTCTTGCAAATTCAAATGTCTATGGGTCTCAGATTCCACCATCAGGTGGCACGGCCAGTGAGAGTGAGATGCCAGCTATATAAAAATGATGATTCTTTATAATTATGTAAACATACATTATGTAATGCATGACCAAAAAGGGAAACATCTAGCTCCAGTGGTGCGGTCCCAACACGACCCGCGAGAAAGGACTGACGTAGAAGCTAGTTATATTGACATACTCTTTATAGTTTATATTACATGATTTAGTTGCGATAGTAAGTTTTTCTATGTAGCATTTATATGTGTATGTGTTTGAATATATTTGCTGTGGTTATATAGAAACGTACCTATGCTTTATTGTATCAAATAGCTTTAGTAGCTAACAGTATGGACATCCGAATATTTTAAATCATAAGCTAAATTATGTCTTGACTTAGTATTGTTTATATTATAAACGGTTTACTCAGCAGATAAGTTAACGGTGAAACAATCGTTTCGTGACTAGCAAAATTAATTTTGTATTATAGAAGTGATTATCTGAAGAAATCTGGATACCCAGGCCCTGTTGCGAAATGTATGATGTAATGAAGATTACAGTATGTCTCTATTTATGCTAATTAGGTACAAAGAGTTAAGGTGTGTTTATATTAAGCTTACAGTTAAAGGCGGGTGCGAATTAGAGCAGCCTCGGGTTGAGGCTCGCACGGCTCACCTATTTGGTTCAAATTAGTACGCCCTGCGCGAGCAGCGGGCGAGCCGCCAACAGTCGATCTTTTGACCGTGCTCAAAGGCACCTCAGTGTGCGTGCCTCGCGTACCTTGGACGTGAATCCGAGCGTGCCAGTGCCGTACTAGTTCTAATTTGTCTGTGGGCAAGGCGCGTAAAAACTTGATAAAGTTGCCGAGCCGTTGCACCACTGAGACGATTTCTTTTTATTTGTTAATAATTCCGTGATTTATGATAAACAAAGCCGCAGCTCCCAACTAGCAAAATTGCCTTATAACGAAAGGCCTATATGTCCATAACTCTTATAGTTGTCATTTAAAGGCATTGTTTATGTCAAAATATTGTATAAATGCACTTTACCGGAGGAGTCAGCTAATATGGCTACAGACTTTATAATTTGGTGACGTAAACGTCAACAAACCTAAATAATATGGCTACGATAAAACCTTTAGTTAATAAGGTTACAACCTTTATAACTGGGTCAGGTAAACACCAATAAAACGAAATAATATGGCTACTATAAGTCTAAAATTATGAATACCTTATAATGGCTAATTATACAGGTTTTAGCCAAATAATATTAAAAGCCATATAAAGGCTATCATTAAAGCTATTTAATCTTGTAAAGGAAATGCACAGGATCGTTATAAAGCATTTTATCTTATAGTAGTCAGAATTTTTACGTTTATATAGCAATGGAATACATATCATTTATATAACTTTTAAAAGAGTTGAGGTCTTGGTTAGTCTGCTATATAGTAATTATAAGCGTGTAATTCTTATATACTTTTGTTTATATAACAAAGTCCGCCATAATAATACGAATAAAGTTTGTTTGCGTTAGGAAAATTATACAAGATGGATTTGGAAAAGTGGAAAAAGTTCAAGAGAAGTGGTAGTTACAAGAGGAAAGTGAAAAGGATGTACGAAAAAATGAATAATGATATTAATAAACCTACAACTTCTAATGATGTCAACCTCACTTCTTCTGTCAAGGACAGCACATCTGAAAGTGCAAGTGGTTCCGTACAACATTTTGGAACATGGCAGTGAAAATTCTGAATATGACAGTGAGGAACCAAGAAGTGACTACGATGTGGACGAAAGTGTAATTGTTGAGTTAAAAAAAGACAACTTACGTAAGAATATCCGGAATTGGGCTGTCAAGTATAACATTGCACATATAGCTTTAAATGAGTTATCTTAGCGTCGAAGTAGTGAGTTAGCGTCGAAACGTCGGGGACCGCTACGTAGCTGGGGTATATTATATTATTTCATATTTACTTAGCGATCCCCCGACGTTTCGACGCTTGAATCAAAATATGAATACCTACTATAATTAAACTTATAGGGCCAATACTTATTATTTTGTACTTTTTAGAGTCGGGGGGTTTTTTGAAAATCGTATCAATACACAATCAAGTTTTTATCTGTAAACAATATAATGTCCTTAAAAAAATACGTAAATTTAAGTTTACCTTTGACTAAAGCTCTTGCCGGCGAATCACATATAAACGCTCTGATGCTAACTTTAATGGTAAGTTTCTTCCCTGTCGAAGTAGAGACCGTCAAACCTTTTTGTAGTTGGAGCATTTCATTAACAAATGGATTTAAGTACCTATAAGTTTAGATCAGACGGTTTTGTCTTTCCTTCGTATATGCCCACCACATGTTTTTTATTTCGGCGACGTTGCATAATGTAAGGTCCAAATCAATGAAAATAACCATAGTCTTCAGTTTGGCAAATCTAGGAAAAATGTATCTTAAATTAGTCATTACGGAACCCTAAAAAATATCAAGATGGAGAATACTTAATACAAAACATAACCGCTATAAATGTTTTTTTCTTGTAAACAGCTTATACAGGTTATGTAATTTTCTTAAAGACTTATTAGAAACAATAACGAAGGAATGAAAAATAATCCAAAGATTTTTCATCACAAAACATTATTAATTCATGGGGGCGTTGAAAATGAGTTGAAAACGATACCCCATATCCTCATAAAAATGAGTTTCCACTTAGTTTCAGTTATTAAAGACACACAAGTAACATCTGAAAAAAGGGCACAGACTTACTTTTTCAAAATGGTTCACGAATAAAATAAATATGTCATTTGTAGAAACGCACGTACGTAACAATAATTCTTGTTGTATGATTGCTGCGACGTTTATGAGTTGGATTACCTTATAAACGATCCTTACATAGCGGTTACAAGAACACGCTTCTTACGACTGGAGTTTATAAAGCAATTATAAGATAATTCTTCTTACGCAAGCTTTATAAATTTCAATTATAAGGATTATGAACATATAAACGAATTACAATTGGCAATTATAAGGGAATTACACTTATTGCTAACCGTAATACATCTGATATCAAAATAAATAGCAAATAATAAAGCTGGAATATGGTAATCATAAGGTTTAATTTCTTATAATTTGGGCCCAAGTCCACCCTTATAAACGTTTATGTGATTTGTATAAGAATATTTTTTTTTCTTTATAAACCTTTATATAACATATTTTTGCTAGTTGGGCTGTCATCGTGTCCGACGCCATTTTGAAATGTCGGCTCGCGGCGAGCACGCTGTGCAACAATTTGGCTCGTGAGCAGCTCGCCGCGCTGGGCGAGCATGCCTTAGGCTGAGCTGCTCAGATTCGTACCCAGCTTTTCAGTTTACGGCGCACTATGAGCCAAATAAATAAACATAAGCAGCATTTAGTGGTGGTAGGCCTGTGCAGGGTCCGTCCGGATCGTTACCACCATCTTATCCATTAACCTACCGCCAAGCAGCAGTGTACGCATTGTTGTGTACTGGTGTGGGGATAAGATATCCAGTGAAATTACTAGCATAGAGGCATTCAGTTCTCAGGGTTGGCAACGCATTTCAGGTTTCAGGATTGCGGTCTGAGATTATAGTCTTGAGAATTCAAATATGGGTCTCAGATCACTTACCATCAGGTGGCTTGAGTGCTCGTGTGCCTTATGCTTGCCATAAAACAATTAAATATAATTTTGCTTGCCAGAATCTTTTGTATCAATCTTGCTAGTAAATTCTGAACCGGTTCCAGTTATATGTAAACGTAATTATAGCGATTAACCTCCTGAGGCCCAGCGAAAAATTCAGCATGTAGTCACTACGGCCCGTAGTCCTGCCAGTAGTATTATTGTTTTATACTCATTCAGACCCAAGTACTTAAAATATTTTTTTTAAAGTTATTGTGCTTGTGTAATCATAGCGTACCACGGTCTTACCAGTAGGATTTCTAGTAAGTCATACTGGTAGGACCGTGGTTCGCTATGACTACACAACTTACTGTCGAAGGAGCTGGGTCTGAATGACAAAGTTAGTAAGTACTATGGGAAGGACCTTGGGCCTTAGGAGGATAAGAAGTCTTAAACCTAATCTGATGAGATGATGGACTCTGGAGGGTGGTAACAGCGGGATCTCCGCAAGAAGCTTGCACCAGATTTTTTTTTTTCAAACTGCAGCTTTCTTAGCTCCTCTCAGTCAAACGGTGTGCCGTTAACTATGGAACTTAATGTTAACACAACTTAAATTTTCAATAGGGCAGGACTGAATAAATTTAATTTAACAAAAAAATACTATTGAGTTTTGACTTGTGAACAGTATATCTAGAACTCGAAGTCGTATCGTATAGTGGTGGGGACTACACCCGCTATGATTGCCTTGTATGTGATCAAACAGTGTGTTTATTATAGTCATTCAGTAGGGCAACATATTTTTGTAAGCATGTGAAAACTTAGGATAAGTGTAACAAAGCATTTACAATGTAACAATACGCATACCGCATCGGTTCTTTAATTTCATAAATCGTTTTATATACGTATAGGCTGCTTTGATTTACGGGAAAAGCTTTGAAAATAATTATTTTGTATATAAATAGGTATTCAATTATTTATGTAAGAACAAAATGCGCAATTTAATACTAAATCATGTGTAAAACCGCACTTAATAAATTATTGAATTTATAATTGTAGTTTCCTTATTCTGTGTTATACATCGGTATTTTATATAATGGGGAACACGAAGAAACATGCAGGAAACAGAGATGTTATTAGTTTGATTCTGAAATAACCTCTATTCTACATTGACATTACAATTTATAACCTATTATTAATGTTAACTTGACTGTAATGGTGGGAGAGTCGAAAACGAAAGTTGAAAAGAGCGTTTTCCAAAAAAGTACCTATAGTTAAGGACCAAAATTAACAACGGTAATTTTTCCATTTAAGTCACGAAAATTAGTCATATATACACTACCCTCATAAAGCCAATAGGCGATATTTCAAATTAAATAAGCTTAGCTGATTCAAACCTCGCCTGTAAGTAATACCTATATGGTCGAACTTGCTACAGGGGTTTTATCTGAGATGCCATTACCTATTTCTCTAAAAGCAGTAACAGTACGTTTTCGTGACGTAATAGAAAAGTTACCGGTTGTTTATTTTAGTCCTTACCTAGGTTAGGTTTTTAAAACGTACTTTAAGAGTCCATTGTAGGTAATGTAAAGTCACCAGTATCGGAAACAGCTGACAGCATTAATAATGGACACCAGATTCAGATTCAGATTCAGATTTATTTATTGATAAATGTACATTTCATTCACATGTCAAATACAAAAATACATTACATTAAATTTAGAAAATATCCGACATGCTCTTGCCCGGTTTTTTATGTTTGTAGTACTTAACGGCTTCGGAACCCTACACTGAGCATGGTCCGACATGCTCTTGCCCGGTTTTTATGTTTGTAGTACTTAACGGCTTCGGAACCCTACACTGAGCATGGTCCGACATGCTCTTGCCCGGTTTTTATGTTTGTAGTACTTAACGGCTTCGGAACCCTACACTGAGCATGGTCCGACATGCTCTTGCGCGGTTTTTATGTTTGTAGTACTTAACGGCTTCGGAACCCTACACTGAGCATGGTCTGACATGCTCTTGCCCGGTTTTTATGTTTGTAGTACTTAACGGCTTCGGAACCCTACACTGAGCATGGTCCGACATGCTCTTGCCCGGTTTTTATGTTTGTAGTACTTAACGGCTTCGGAACCCTACACTGAGCATGGTCCGACATGCTCTTGCCCGGTTTTTATGTTGGTAGTACTTAACGGCTTCGGAACCCTACACTGAGCATGGTCCGACATGCTCTTGCCCGGTTTTTATGTTTGTAGTACTTAACGGCTTCGGAACCCTACACTGAGCATGGTCCGACATGCTCTTGCCCGGTTTTTATGTTTGTAGTACTTAACGGCTTCGGAACCCTACACTGAGCATGATCCGACATGCTTTTGCTCGGTTTTTAGCTTTACATAATGTTTGTGCGCCAGTATTTTCATTTATTTCAAATGTTACAAGTCAATTTGAAAACATTTAGTTCAAATGTTACAAGACCTGTTATTGAAATGGGCCTTCCTTACTATCCATGTCTATATTCCATATTAACTCGTCTTTATCTTTTCTTTATTATTGCTATTTTATTACATAGTGCAAAACAAAGTCGCTTTCTGCATCTGTCTGTCTGTCTGCATATCCGCTGACTCCTCCTAAACCACGCGTCGGATTCTGATGCGGTTTTCAATATCAGATTTCTTTTTTCACGGGAGGCTTTTAATGTATAATAATTTCCGTTTTCTGTACGGTACGAAGCGAACCGAGGGCGGGTCACTAGTACTAAATGTGAAAGTAACTCTGTTAGCCTGTTTGATTATTTGTTATGGTTTCACAGCTAAGGAGGAGGCAGGCACACAAGCACTCAGGCCATCTGATGGTAACTGGAATCTGAGAACCATAGTTATTTGAATTCTCAAGACTATAATCTTAAGACTGCAATCCTATTAAGTACCTCAAATGCGTTGCCAAACCTGAGGATTAAGATGGAATGCGTCTATGCTAGTAATTTCACCGTTTGTCGTATCCCCACACCGGAACACAACAATGCTAACACTGTTGCTTACTTTTTTACCTTTCAATTGCGAGGGAATAAGGGCTTACATTGTAGTACTGTTAGGCGATGGGCTTGCAACCTGTCACTAATACACTAGTAAACTTCTTGGCCCGATTGTGCATAATGTCATTAAGGAATTATAAACGAGTATTCTTAGAGTTGTTGGTGTTTCTGTATTTCTGCCTACCCCAATCTAGGAATGAAGGCGTGATATTATGTATACGAAATTTGAAAGAGTAAAATTTGATAATGCTATTTTATGGTATCTAAGACCTGATCTGATGATGGAGTCGGTTTGTGGCGGAATTTTTAATGTGGTCAAGTGAAACATGGGAAATGTATCACTTTTTTACATATTCTCGATCCTTACGTACATTGTCAAATTGTTGTTGTACCTATGCTTAGACTAATTGATTTTAATTTTAGGTTAACTGAAGAAGAAGGAGACAGTACGTATGACTATTAATTTTGATAAGGAATCATAAATAAGGGAAGAAAGAAGGAAGAATATGAACTTCAAGACTATCAGAAGAAATGTTAATATCATAGTTATAGTTCATAAATACTGCTGAAAATAGGGTAGTTAGGTGCGGTCTGTTAATTGCGCATATAAAGCAAAGCAATTTAATACCCATGTAGCCATAGGTTGTCAAAGGAACTAAGTCCGACGAATAATCCAAATGCGAGCCATATCGATCCTGCATAGCTACAGAACCGGTAAAACCATATTGCTTTTAACACCGTATCGTATTGTTTTTACTCGTCCGCCATTACTTTCAAGTAAATAAGAGTCATTCTAACATTGGCAATACGATAATATGTAAAAATCAATATTGTTTTACCAAGTATATCAGAGGCTCATTATGTAATGCATAATCATACGCATCGTACACTGTCGGTTAAGTTCGTATTCGTCCTGCTGTCTCAATTAGTTTATCGATGGGTAAGTACTGAAGCCACCCTGTAAAGCTAACTGTTTTGACCGAAAAAAGGTGTAGTTATGACTCTTCAATACATCTGTCTGTCATACTACTTCGGGCGTCATCGACCCCACGGCAGAAATCTGCAGAGATGCAGTCGCAATACAGCATCGCTAAGCCATTGCTACAACCGCGATGCAGCATCGATACAGTCATAATGCAAAATTCTTTAATTTTTTCACTTTTCCTATACTTGTCTATCCAAAACAGTGTCGCGCGTAAGTTTAGTAGCGATGCTAAATCAATACAGTCGCGCGTTTGCAACGATGCAAAAGCTATACTATTCAATTGCACTGTATTACTTCAGAAAAGAATTCAGATAAAAAACTAGAGTTAGAGGACTTATTATAGGTCACTAGTAGAATGACTCGGTCGCAAAATTACCGACTCGCAAAGTCCGAGTCGCAAAATGACCACATCGCTTGTAGCCTACTTCTCAAAATGTCTGAGTCGCAAAATGACCACTTCGTTTGCGTTACTAGGTAGGTTAGGTTCGTTAGGTAACTTCAAATGCCCGAAGGGCAAATTTCCCAAGAATAGCAGCCCCGCCATGCGGGGCTGCGTCGACTTTGCTAAGACAGGCATAAAATGATAAAAGCAAAGTGGTCATTTTGCGGCTTAGTCATTTTGAGATGTGGGCTACAAGCGATGTGGTCATTTTGCGACTCGGACGTTTTGAGAAGTAGGCTACAAGCGATGTGGTCATTTTACGACTCAGTCATTTTGAGATGTTGGCTACAAGCGATGTGGTCATTTTGCGATTTGGTAATGTTTCGATCTAGTCACTCTACTAGTGACCCCTTATTATACGTGTAAAACAAATCGTAAATATACTGCACCTGTGGCACCCATAGTGAAGTGTCACCGGTGTGTCAGAACAATGATTGGTCGCCTGTTGTAAGTGCCAAAGAATAAGAACTAAAGGCATAGAAGGAGCGATAAAATAAAAGGTAACATACAGATAGCTGTTATACACAGTCTTTTTGGGATTCAGTGTGCCGAAAAGAGACTGCTCTGTAAGCTAAAATATCATGGTCGTACAATGTTGCTGTCACACACTGTTGCATGTATAATCTGCGACCATGATGCCCAGTTGGTGTCGTTGGAGTCCAGTTTACGCAAGTTGACAACTGTGTACGGCTAGTAATTAGCAAGAACTGGGCCTCTATTCAGGTGCGTTAAAACGATATCGTGTTTGACACGTTTAAGAATCGTTTATGTCACAGTCGCCATTATTGTAAATGACATAAGAGTTATCAAAACGTTGACAATACGGAAACAGGTCAAAAACGATATTGTTATAACGCAGTTGAATAGAGGCCCTGTACTCTTTCCTTTTTTTAACTTAACGTATTGAAATTTTCGGATGGGTATAGATTTACGCGTTCGCTTTAACACGTTCCCTGTCCGGGTGCCCGCAATGTGGGGTCATGAACATGGGTTTTTGTTTGGGGACAGTGAACGTGTCTATGCCTTTAAATCTTATTCTATGGTAAGTGCACCTTAACGCTTTTCGGTTATAAATATTATTATTTAAACTTCTTTCGCTATTGTCCACTCAAATAATGATTCGTTACTTTTAGGTTTTATATCAATGTTCTTAAGGCCCGAAAGTGACAAATCACTGACTATGCAATATGTGTTTTTTGTACTTGATATTATTTACGTCAACATAATAAAAAAGTACCAAAAATGTCTCATTTTTATTTGTCCGTTAATCAAACAGCACAATGTAGTCCCCTCATTGAGGCCAAACTGACCAGGGAACGTGTCAAAAAACCAATGAATAATATCAAGGTCATTACGCACTCGGCGGTCAGGTCGCCCAGTGCGTAGCTGAACTTATGTAGGTAGGTGTGCTTACGCTAAACCGCGCCACCGACTTCGAGGAGGTTCTATTCATAAAATGTCGTTAAACAACGATAGTTTAGGGTTCAAACTACTTATTCAATAGGTCTATTTCACGAAAAACGCCTGAAGCTGTCTAGTTAAAAGTAAATTATACTTACTGTCACGTAACTTTCTGTCATTTCATCATACTTCATATTTTGTTTGAATTTTGTTGAATAACAATTTAATTTGCTTATTTAAATAGAAACTTATTAAAATACTAAGTAATAAATATTAGTAAGTACACATATTATTATTATGTATACTTGTATTTATGAGAATGCAGTGTTTGAAATCGAGAAACGTGAAACTTATGAACGTGGTTAATCATTTCATAATGCTGAATGAGGATCAAATGGATTAACAAACGGTATGATGCAGTAAGAAAAATTTTACGCACTTCATATTTCTCGATATGTTGAAGAATATTTTAAGTAAATTGCGGTAAGTTTGGCATGTGTCAACAATGAGTGATCATTGATAGTGACCTTGATCTTGAACTGCTCTGACATTAAATACTACGATAGTACTACAAATAGTAAAGGTAGGAACACACCTATTTTAATATTTTATATTATGTTTTTTTTATATTTTTTTTTTAGTGAGTAGCTGAATGAAAACTTCATAGGCCTATTCAGTATAACGTACTTTATCACCCCTTGACTCCAAAAGCGATTACTCGCGGGTCACCCTGTATAATCATTATTATTATTATTTACAGTTCAGACTCTGAATTCAGAAAACAATAATGGTTAACGACGGAGCACTTTTGGACCACCAAAATTTTATACGGAGACCCGAAATCTGTATAAATAATATAAATAAATCAACAGGACAATGTGACACAAATTGACCTAGTCCCAAACTAAGCTCTAGGCTTGTACTACAGGTTAAATACATCGGAATCATTCAAGACTCAGAAACAAATACTCTTGCTCATCACACAAATATCTGCTTTTACCGGAATTTGAACCCAGGACCCCTAGCTTTGAAGGCAGGGTCACTATAGTAGCCCTCAACCAAAGTGACATTGTGTTGCTCGATCCGTGCTAGGGACCGTAAACCAGGTAGTAAACGCACAAAACGGGATGTCGATAGATGATGTGTCATTACATTACACATGATTATGGTCAACACAATTTAGGTAATTGTTGACTAATTATCTCATTAGAAACTAGCTCAAAACATCTTATTTTTAAAAACCATAATAATTAAATAAATAGGCAATAATACAGAAACTCAACAAAATATATTCATTTCATCGACGTTTAAACCTATTCGTTATCGATACGTTACCCTCACTACGTCCGTCGAGGTTTATGGCCCACGCCCAGACTTTTATGGCCCCGGTCGTCACTTTGGTTGAGGGCTACTACCTATACCAACTAGGCTAGCGTGTCGTCAGTTTGCTGGCAAAACATATTTTTAAAACTCTGCATTAGGTTTTTTTTCAGCCCTTACATAGGTGTTGTAATATAGGTGCCCCAGGCTCCGGGAGAACACTTTGAGAATAGGACATGATCATAAAGGTGCTTACACAGGAATCCCGTCAACATTCGCTGTTGCCGGTGTAAGTGCAAATTGGCTGCCAACTGCCGTCATAATTATGTTCATGTTTCATCCCTTGGAAGAGAAAAATATTAATTTACCTACACGGTGGGAACGAGTAACCCAATTTTAACCATCGATTCTAGAGCCTATTTGGAGTATATAATGTAGTGTAACATGAAGTCCAATAAGGCATAATTTAAGATTGAAATTTGATGGAAATTTTCATCACAATATACCTACCTTATATTGTGATGAAAATTTCCATCGCCATGCAAAGAAGAGTTTGAACACCAACGACGCCTAAAGTATAGGTGAAAAACGTAGGTAAGTAAAGGACATGTTGTAAAAATAAAGGACAACTTGTATGTCGTTGTTGTAACACATTTTAGCATAGACCGTTCGACATTCTATATTTGAAATTTGACGTAGGTAAGCTCCATATTGAGCTGGGTACGAATCTGAGCGGCTCAGCCTGAGGATGCTCGCCCCACGCGGCGAGCTGCTCGCGAGCCAAATTATTGCACATAAACATGCGCGGGTGAGGCATACACGATCACAGCCACGGCTGTGTTTATCATAATTCATCGAATTATAATAAAAAGAAGAAGTAATCGCCTCGGTGGTGGAACGGCTCAGCAACTTGAGAGGCACGCAAACCAAGGCGCCTTTGAGCACGGTCAAAAGACCGACCGACTCTCGAAGGCTCGCCGCGCGCCGCTCGCCCACAGCTCGCGCATAGCGCTAGAGCGCGTACGAATTTTAGCAAAATAGGCGAGCCGTGCGTGCCTCAAGCCGAGGCTGCTCTAATTCGTACCCAGCTTTAATTCTATACACTACATACAACAGGTCCTTTACTTAAGTTTTTACCGTCATGCATGTGATGAGTATGGTGCCAATATTTGTGGGATGAGCTAGTCTACTAGTATTTGTTTCGGTGTCTTGGATGTATTCTATACATTTAGGTATTTATTTATCTGTATAAGTATTTATATACCGTTGTCTATTAACCATAGTAAAAGCATGTACAAGCCTAGAGCTTAGTTTGGTACTAGGTTAACTTGTGTGAGATTATCCCTGATCAGCAACAAGTCAGGGTCTTAAAAAAAACAAAGTTTATTCATATTTAATTTTATTCCATATAATGTTTACATAAATTCAAAATATTGTAACCTACACACGGATCAACATCAGAACAAGTATTATTAGAGATCTCTAATTTCTTAAAAAGGGGCACTTCTCAAATTTTAAATGAAAAAAATATACGTTTTAGTTTCAACATCAACAGCATTACACATTGAAAATATTTATCATCTAACATTACACGTTACTAAAACAAGATGGTATACGCCTTGCATAAACACATCTTTAATAATCAATTCCCACTTTCTAAGTTGAATGGGGTTGGTACACTATGGATGGTTTACAATTTTCAAAGACAGTTTACTATAAACTACCAACATGTTTAAAAAATCACTATATCTAATTTGGTTATATTTCAGCTTCATTACTTAGCAGAAATTAATTGGAGGTACCACCAATATAAATGCAATCATAGGCAAAATTTTCAAAAATAGCTAGTTTATTTTGAAAACAAATATTTTCTATTTTGACCGAGACCAAAAACACAATGACTAGACTATAATTTAGGGATACCTATAGTAAAATAATGAAATTAAAGCAAAATGTGACCAAACATAATGTTAATTACTACCTACTGACTGGGTGCGTTTGTCCACTTCCCTTCCAGAGCTGATATAGTTCTAACACATGTATAAACATTTATAGAAAATATTTAATTAACAATTAGACAAACCAGTTAGGTACATCATTAAAGTATGTATGTGTGGGAGAAAGTGAAAAGCAGAAATAATGCATTGATGATCTATAGTTACAACATTACTTATACTTTTTGCTTGAAAATGTAAAGTGATATTTATATGCAATATTAAAGTTATTTAACCATTCATAAGTAATAAACTAAATGGATCAATACTTATTTAATAACATCTAATAAAAATAGGTATGTATTTATAATAATTAGACCTAGACCATGCCAGAAAAAATTCAAGGTCTAATAAAAATTGTTACTTATTAAATCCAATAAATGCAATAAAATAGGACACAGCTATTTTAAAACGTCACAAATTACTTTAATCAAAACAATTGTGACATAAACCAATAATATTTAATGTAAACTTATTCTTAGACATTAACTTCTCTAAGGTCATAACTAGTAACATTTACCAAATTTAAGATTGCTTCCATATCAGAAAGTTGTCAATAATAAGCTGTACTTTAAAAAACAACACCAACAATGGCTCTACTATGACACATAATGTACTTCTAATTGTAACACAAAGTATTCAGTAGACATCATTCATTACCCTTATGCTACACAATATACCTACCCGACAACGTGGTGAGATCCAGCTGATTTACAAAATTACTACTAAGGGAAGATAAGAATTATGCAGTTGTAACGTCACTGGTCAACAGTAGAAAAAGTACCTAATACATTTTAAATGCAACATTAAAACATTTAGAACATAGTGCTCCAGTTTATTACACATTTTGGAGAAACTATACATAGCCCTGCCCAAGTCCATTTTAAATTAGCTAATTAGGTATGTTAGTCTTTTTTGGTTTACAACATTTCAACAGGTTTGTTCAATATAATTTAAAATTAAATAATACATTATAATGCTGTGCAACTTAGTGTTAAATAAATAAGCAACATGCTTAGTAACTACAGATTGATTTTTCTTGTGTAAAATGTACAACAAAATACATGTTTAAACGTTTTTTAGACATATTATCCTCACAACATAATAAATTGAATAAGTATATAATAAAAATATAATTAAACAGCATATAAACTGGGAAGACCTAATGCGCAACATAATTTTCATCATCAAGGAAGCTCAAAGCAATTGTAAAATATGTATTAAAATAAATATGGAGTACGCAATTAAATTTACATTAAATGTTTTACACCTGAAAATTCTTATACTACACATAATGTCATTGTTATAATAAAATATGCTTTAAAAATCATGGAAAGGATTTCTTTGAGTATACATTTTTTAATTTAATCTTGGAAGATTACCTTCAGATACAAATTAAGCCTAAGTGCCCTCACTGCCTGGTAAATATTCTGCCGGATATCACATAGCCCTGTAGGGTCCCTGAGACTTGAGGAACTGGATAACAAGGGAGGGGCCAGAGGACACCACCTCCTGGGGCAACCCATTCAGCGGGCAGTTCTCAATACTCATGATTTGCAGGCTAGCACATAGAGCTAGTTCAAATGGCAGTGTAGCCAAATTGGGATTATCATTCAAGTAAAGCGACTCTAGGTTCTCTAAAGTGCCAATTTCTTCAGGCAAGTACTGCAGATTATTCTCTCCTATGCTCAGAGAGGTGAGGTTAACCAAATGGCCAAGTGAGCGAGGTAGGGTTGTTAATTGATTTGACTGTACTACTAATTTTTGCAAATCATGGAGATATCCAATTTCATTTGGCAACACTTCCAGTTTATTCTCCTCCAAATCTAAAACCCGTAACTTCCGAAGACTTCCAATGCTGGGTGGGATTCTTTTTAAAAGGTTATTAGATAGTATCAGTACCTCTAAGTTCTGCAAACACTGAATATCATCCGGAAGCTTAGTTAACTGATTGGTGCCCAGGTTAAGCTCCACCATATTTGCCCATGTACCAATGTCCAGTGGAAGTGAAGTTAGCAGATTTTCTTTCATATTTAGTTTAGTTAAATTTTTGGCCCTTGAAAATATCCCATAAGGGATTTTATCAATTTGGTTGTGTTCCAAATTAATGGAAAAAACATTGGTGAATTGAGCTGGGCCACCTGATGGATAACTTGCAAATGAGTTGCGGGATAGTGTGATGCTCGTGAGCTCATTAAGGCTGGCAAGAAGACCTTCAGGGAGCTGTGATATGGAGTTGCCTTCCACATTAAACTCATCCATATGCTTGCAATTGCTTAAAGTGGAAGGAATAGCAGTTAATCTGTTGTACCGCAAGCCCAGACGGCTGAGAACTTGCAAGTTGCCTATAGTTTCAGGAATATCTAACAGCTCATTATGCTGCAAGTCTAGGGTCGACAAGTTTACACAGTTGCCTATCTCCTGAGGCAAGTGCTCCAAATGATTATGAGACACATCAAAAGTAATAAGATTTACTAACTTTCCAACACCGGAAGACAGTTCCCTGATTTTGTTTTCTCTTAAGCTCAGCATTGTGAGGTTGGTGAGATTGGCTATGCCATCATACACCACTCTGATTCGGTTAAAGCGGAGAAATAGTGTTGTGAGAGAGGTAAGTTTATACACCACTTCAGGTATGTCACTCAGTTTATTGTGACGAAGATCTAAAACCTTCAAACATCTTAGATTTGCCAGAGAATCTGGCAGACTCGTCAGCGAGTTTTCATTCAGTGCTAAAGTTTGTAGATTGGTTAGGCATCCAAACTCGGCAGGTAATGCTACTAACTTGTTGCCATAAAGATAGAACTCGACGAGATGAGTCAAGTCACGAACATTGGGCGGCAGGGAGGTAATGGAGGACTTACTGAGGTCGAGTCTTCGCACACCCTCGTCTCGGCATCGTATGAACTCCTTAATGACGTCGAGGTCGGCTTGAATGGGTTTGCTTTTCTTGGCAGTGGGCTTAGGTTTGTTGGACTCGGGGTGCTTCACCGTCACCACCTTTGGCCGCGCCCCTTCTGTGTTCGTTAACGACGCCGTTGATAATTTTTTCTCCCTCATGCCGTGATTCTTATCCCGCGGGCTCACAGCACCAAATGAATCTAAAGCTTCGGAGTTTTCTCTCGACGAATTATCTAAATTCATTCCGTTCGATTTTGTCACTAATTAGCTCGAATATGAAACTTTTATTAGTAAATTAAAACACACTTGACATAATTTGTCATTTCATCGGAAGGGCAACAATCAATATTTTCGAAATGTGTGTATGTCTTTTATTCAGCTTTTGTCGTCCCTGAACCGAATTCAAGAAGGAAGCAATATTATTTTAAACCGGTTAACTTAACCAATTCACATAGTTTACTTGAGTAAACTGAAATTTTTATTAAAAACAGACATGGAAACAGGCAGGCGCACAATAGGTAGGTGAAAAACTAACTTTTTTACCTATGCTATTCGGATTCTGACTTTTTAGCCTCTTCTAACGAATTCGTCGTTCTTTCAGACTTGGGCGTTATAAACATGAGCCAGAAAAGCTTCTGATTACAAAACGCTGTTGTGATTACAAAATGCCTTAAAATTCAAGAATACCTAAACGAATTACGTTAATCAATCTAGTATTTTAGTATTCATTTTGTTTAGGGGTGTTTAAACTTGAGTTTTTGCCGTTTTTGGTATAATTTGGAGTTGGCAGCACTGATTGACATTGACTTTGTTTTGTTTGTGCATATCTGTAGGCCTGCTGCAATCAAATGAAATTGTTATTACGATTTTAATTGAGTTTAGCTGTAGTAATTAACCTTTAAATTGGGTAGAAAATAGATCTTTATAACTATTACACTTTTATAGTTGTTGTAAATTAAATAGTTCGAAAACAGCTTTATAATTTACTTTTAGGTTATCGTCCAGTTGCAACACGCCGTTTTGTTAATTACTAACTAGTAACTTAAATAAGCGAAAATGGACAAAAGCAAAGAAAAAGAGGAGCAGAGTATCATGGATAAATCCATGAGATCTGTTTTCGGTGAGTTACTTGATATATTTGTGGTACTTATAAAACTAACTGTTTGAGAGTCTGTCATCATAAAATTCATCTTTTTAGTCGGAAATATTCCTTACGAAGCTACGGAAGAGAAGCTGAAGGATATATTCAGTGAGGTGGGCCCAGTGCTGTCTTTTAAACTGGTGTTTGACAGAGAGACCGGCAAGCCGAAGGGTTATGGATTCTGTGAATACAAGGATCAGGAGACTGCTCTCAGCGCTATGAGGAATCTGAATGGATATGAAATTGGTGGCCGGTCCTTGAGGGTTGACAATGCCTGTACTGAAAAGTCTAGGATGGAGATGCAAGCTTTGATGCAGGGTCCCCAGGTATAGCAGTTTTTCAATTGTGGTAATTCTCTGATTGTTATACGTTCAGTAATTTGATTCTGTTCAATTCTATTTATGGGTATTAAGGTGAAAAAAGGATAGATAGCTTTTTCTATTGTAAATAGGAAAAAGGGACAAATAGTTTTGGTAAGTATAGTTTGTGGCTCACAGTATAAATGTTCAAACTGCATGTGATGTGTGTAGTATGAATGCTTTATTGAAAATTGCAACTGATGGATCATTATTCAATTCATATTCATAATTTATTGCATAAAAATCACATGCTATTTACTGTCTATTTACATACAAATAGGCAAGTTAATCATATAAAACCCAGAATGATTGATTACATAAACCGGTTTTCAAGCACTTGATCATCACACCCCGGGGTTTTCGGTGTGGGAATAACTTGAGAAAGAGTAGAGATAAATAAACAGATAGGTTATTCTGATAAAATACCATATTGTGCCTAATTAATAAATACCTTCCTGCGAATTGTAAACAAACTATACAATTATATTTTAACTTAAGTAATAAGTACTTTAGCATTTCTACCAAGCCTTACGAGATAATAATAAAATTATGTTTATTAATTACCTGCCGTCAATTAGTAGTTGACACAATTTTCAGAATAAACAATAAATATTTTTTCATATTTGGAACATTTAAGCTTCGGCGTCTAGCTGTAAATATCCATTTTAATTTTACAATTCAATTGTTGCACAATGAATTTGCGATTCCAGTTCTATTTCTTTGCTTTGTAACAATTCATTCATAGTTTTTAGTATGCCAGAATTCTTATTTTAGACCAACTTTTGTTTAATAAAAATACTTTTTCCTTTTACGCTCAAGTTTAATTTGGAAATGTCTTGATAGTATGTACGAACGATTTTTAGTCATTCATGGGCGGACTTGCACCCTGTAATTTTTTAATGGCATAAAATAAAAACCATTGAATACCATTTCCATTTCTTATTTTACCGTGGATATGAACATATGTTTTAATTGAATAAATTATTCATGTAGGTAAAGTACATTCTGTTTTTAAGTCAATACCTATTCTTTGGCTAATGTCATTCATTCCCGCTCCGAAAACCCCGGGGTATGTTGATCATTCCACCTGGTAGTTACAGACTGCATATACAACAACAACAACAAAGAAATATAATTATGAATGCTTGTTTTATTTTAGGTGGAAAATCCTTATGGGGAAGCAGTGGAGCCTGAAAAAGCTCCAGAAGCTATCAGCAAGGCTGTGGCAACTCTGCCACCGGAGCAGATGTTTGAACTGATGAAACAAATGAAACTGTGTGTCCAGGTAAAGAGTTCAGACATATTGGCTTACACACACACGACACGACAACACGTTGGCCTACTTGGTTGTGACCCTGCCTTCGTAGCTAGGGGTCCTGGGTTCAAATCCCGGTAAGGGGAGATATTTGTGTGATGAGCACAAGTATTTGTTAATGATTCTTGGATAGTTTCTACGTATCTCAGTATATATCTATATAAGTAAGTTTATCTTTGTCTAGTACCCATAGTACAAGCCTTGAGCTTAGTTTAGGACTAGGTCAATTTTTGTGTGATATTGTCATGTGATTTATATTTTATTATTATTTATTTTACTATGGTTCTACTTTGAAAATCAACCATTTTGTTGCCTTTGTTTATAAAACACCAAATACCCAGTGTTATTTTGGTTTATTTTAACGCTTATTATCATGACAAAGTAAGATCTTCTAAAAAATAGAATTATCAATTTATAAGTCTGTTTTGGACCCTCTGCCCGTAGGCTAGTCTGTGGGTGGTACATGCCTTTAAATTGACATTTGATGTGACAAAAAAGCACAGTGCTGTCAGGCAAAAAAACAATCAATACAATAACGTTTACTCAAACAAATTCAATAGTTTAAAGCATGCCTCAAACAAACCAATTTTGTAATGATGTCATAACGTAATTTTGTTTAAAAATTAAAATAAATAGACATCCCACACGCAAAATAGGCGCTAGACGTCGAGTTGCGGAAACCAGCCCGCCTTTAAAATTAAAATTAAAATAGTCTATTTTATCAAAAAACATAAAAACTAGGGTTTATTTTTTTTGGGATATCAATTAATTGCCCATGACCCTCTTTCAGAATAACCCAACGGAGGCCAGAAACATGTTGCTGCAGAATCCGCAGTTAGCGTATGCTCTACTGCAAGCCCAGGTGATAATGAGGATTGTGGACCCTGCCACTGCAGTGGTGAGTTCTCTGTTTATTGTGGAAAGGCTTTTTTGCCTGCAACTTCGTTTCTAGTAAGTAAGACTAAGATAATTGTTAGTTTCAAACATTTCTAAAATTATTAATCTAAGGGCCAACGCGCCTTGACGCGCGTTTGTCTGTCATTTTCCTTAATATCTTTCAAAAGGAACTAAATATTCAAAATAAACCGTTAGTTTTATAGAGGATAACTTACTGGGTTATTTGTATATTTTTGCAAACGTAAAAAGTCATTTCCAAGGAGAATAAAAAAAACTTGCTTGTGTTTTCAAAACTTGCTTATTGTTACACTTGCTATTGGTTGATGAACTTTATAGCTATATTACATGAATTTGTTTTTTACATTTACATACCTAAGTTTACTAAGTATGTGCACTCAATGTAGCAATCCTATTCTGTAGTGCACGCCTAAGGTTTAGTTTGGGTATTTGAGTGAGGTTGTCTCTTGATATTTATTTATTTCAGACAATGCTGCACTCGAGCAGCCCGGTGCCCCCCGTGGTTCACCCCGGAGAGAAGATTCCTCCCAACCCGTACACGCCGAGCGTTCCCCAACCAGGTATTACTACTGCATTTTATTCTGTATGATTTTCTAGATGAAAACTCGGTCACGCACTATTTGGTTTAGTTTGTTTGGTTGTATTTGTATTAGGTTTATATTGTAACTATAGTTTTGCTGCTGAACGGAATTGTATACGTGTATAATACAGGGCCACCGCTGTTTCGTGGAAGTAATGAGTTTTTATGAGTGTTCGCATTGTTGTGTTCCGGTGTGGGGATAAGACAACCGGTGAAATTACTAGCTTAGAGGCATTCCATCTTAGTCCTCAGGGTTGGCAGCGCATTTGAGGTCTTAGGATTATAGTTTTGAGATTTCAAATGTGTATGGGTCTCAGATTCCACTTACCATCAGGTGGCCTGAGTGCTTGTGTGCCATCTCGATAACATAAAAAAAATATAAAAAAAAATGAATCTTTTCATTTTCATATTTCAAATAGCAATGTTGTCTTTATTTTTAAACTATAAGTTACTGATGCTTAATGTCATAAATTGATAACTAAAATTGGGCTAATAAAGAATAAGAATATATATTCGGGTAGTTTCATACACAAGTGCCAACGGATTTGTTTGATTGCTTTGCAGTTGCACAACCGCCGCCATTGCTGGCTAACCCTGTTCCGCCGCCTACGAGTCAATATGTCCGTAAGTATCTCTTTCGCCTGCGACCTGCGACTAAAGTAAAAGGAAGATAGGAAATCAACCCTGACACCTGTCATACCAGTACAAATTATAACCTTAAAGTCTAGAATAGGTTAGGTACGTTTACTATAATAGGGCCACGTACCGTTGCGGAATGTGGATGCGACAGAAATTGTCCGGTATATGTATATTCACAGTTTAAAATTTAAATGTACCATACAATAAAATCACAAAATTGAAATCTTAATTTGTCCGTTATTTTGTTTATGATCGCAATATGTAAAAAAAAAGAATACCTACTATTTGATACACTTTTAAATACGCTGTAAACGACGTTCGTAAAGGTTAACCTTTTAAGCAGGGATTGTAAAACCGGTTTTATTCAATACCTGTATTTAAAATGACAAATTGTTACCGCTAAAAAAGTAATACCTATTTTCGAATTAGAGGTATTATTGTCATTCCGCTTTTGTTTTAATCGCTATGTATACACTATTTACAGTATTAAATACCTGTATTCAATACCGCTATTCATTGCACCTGATAAGTAAGATGTCAATTGGACTGTAATTAATTGTAATTTCAGACTTGTCTAAGGCGTGTCTGTTTTTTTTTTTTTTTTTTTTTTTTTTTTTAACACCAAAAACATTTACAGAAACAAATAAACGAGTATATTGACACTGACAGGTTTACTGGTTATGGTTTTTAGGGGTAAAGTATCAAAAAGAGGTATTTTTCTCAATTGGCTAATCCGATAATATACTTGAATACCGGTATTCATTATACCGCTAATCAGAGCTTTAGCGATATAAATATATACATACATACATAAATCACGCCTGTTTCCCAGAGGGGTAGGCAGAGACCACTTCTTTCCACCTGCTACGATCCTGACAAAGCTCTTTCGCTTCTTCCACATTCATACATCGAGTCATGCATGCACGTCGGTTTCGGGTACTTAAGATTCGGCCCTTTTCCAGTATTTCCCTGATTTGATTCAAAAAAGTACGCCTAGGGCGCCCCCTTCCGACCCTTCCACTCACTTTAGCACTAAATTTCTTTTGTCAATCTTTTTTCATCCATCCTTTCCAAATGACCGAACCATCGAAGCATGCGATATAAATAGCGTAATACAAATATTACCGGTTATACCTCATTCAAAACCGGTAGTCAGAATACCGGTAACGATCCCTGCTTTTATGTCTATGATATTTTAAAAAGTAAAAAAATATGGAAGAGCTTTAATTGTACGAGTGTTTGGCTGTTTGGAGTTAGTCAACCTAGTTCAAACATGGTTTTAAAAAAAAAAATGGTTGACTGGTAGAGAATGCTTTTAGGCATTAAGTTCGCCATTTGTAGTTTTACATTTATTTGTATCGTGCAAAAAAGATTAAATAAATAAATAAATAAATACATTGTGATACAAGTGCGGAAAGTATGTCATTTTACACGAGTCCCGAAGTATCTTGGCCCGAGCTGCAAGCGAGGGACAAGACTCGGGATGAATTAAAATGACAGTTCCGCACGTGTGTCAAACGACATTTTTTAATACATCTGCGAAAAAATATCAATGAAACAAAATAAATTATTAAATAAAACTATTACAAGAGATAATTTTACTTTTAATTGACACAGACTTTATGAAATGGCAACGGTTGTGACCATTCAGCCAAATAAAAAAAAGTCACAGTAATTTAATTGTAATGTGTAATGTGAATTCACCTTAATACGCAACTATCTAATCATTCGTAATACTAATTCAGATTCAGCCATCTTGATGAGAGCTGTTTTTTTTAATATTACCTATATTTAATATTAATATTTTAAATTATATTGCCTATGTATAGTCTCAATGCTAAATGACGTAATTAAAAAGTGGTTGAACATGCAAACTCTTTGGTTGGATGCACGGCTTGGAAGTTGAAATAAAATTATATTTAAAAAAAATGAAAATTATAACGCACTAGTGCGTAATATCCAACTTTCCCCACGAAAAGCTACGTAAAGTATTACGTTTTGAGCGACTGTGTTAAAAAGGTAGTTTTTTTGGGAGACGTTCAAGGTGACAGCTCAGTGTTTGTTGGCAGCGCGCGCGGCGGGCGGCGCGGCGGACGTGGACCTGCGCGCGCGCGCGGCGCCGGCGCCGGCGCTGCTGGACCAGGACATGCGCGCCCTGCCGCACCCCGCGCACCCCCCCCACCCCGCGCACCCCCCGCACCCCGCGCCGCAGGACTCGTCAGTACACTGCACGCTCTCATACACACATTTATTACGGTTTACATTCATCTTCCAAATAAATACCTATAGTTAAAGACAAAAATTAACAACGGTAATTTTTCCATTACGTCACGAAAATTTGACATGTTTTTAAATGCTGCCGCCATAAGCCAACAGGAGGTATTCCAAATTAAATAAGCATAGCAGATACAAACATCACTTGTTAGTAATATGGTTGAACTTGCTACAAGAGTTTTGTCTGAGATGACACTTTTTCTCTTAAAATACATACATATTATCACGCCTTCATTCCCTGAGTGGGGTAGGCAGAACTGCAGAAATACCAACAACTACAACAAGAGTTGTTAGCAATTCTGTAACCACATTTTGCACAAACAGGCTAAGATGTTTACCAGTGTATTAGTGACAGGTTGCAAGCCCATCGCCTAACAGTACTAGAAGCCCTCATTCCCTTAGTCGATTCTTACGACATCCCTGAGAAGACATGGAGTGGCACTATTCTAACCCGGCAACCACACGGGCGAAAAAAAAAAATCTCTCAAAATAATAATAATTTCTCTCAAAATAGTAATAGTTAATTTTCGTGACGGAATAGAAAAATTACCGTTGTTAATTTTTGTCCTTCACTATAGGTACTTTTTTTGGAAAACGCCCATAATCATCATTTGGCAGAGTCTTCTTTTTCTGAAACCGCATACTTTTCAGGATTGTTATAAAATAAACCTAACCTAACCTAATGGGTTCTATGCAATAATATTTTAAATAATCCTGAACAGTATACGGTTTCAGAAAATAAAACTATATGCCAAATGATATACTCATACATACATACAGAATTACCAACAACTCTAAAAAAACTGCTGAATGATGATAATGTCAAAACAATTTATGCCAGATGAAGGGAACCCACTCACAGGACTATTTGGCTTTTTTATTTATAAGGCCGACCGTGCTTACGTTCCTTAGCACTGTTGTCTCATTAGCAGACCCTGCAAACGGACAAAGTCGTGGCAGTTGCACGTCACAGGTGATACGTACGAAAAAAAAAAGTCAAAATTGTTTTGTTGTTATTCAGTTAATTATTTAAAATAACTATTATTTACCCTTTGATCATTGTAAAATACACTTTTTTCTTTTTTTATGAATGTAATGAAAGAAAGACACCGTCGTGTATAATCGTTGCGCAGATGTCGAATTTTCGAAGCGCCAAGCAGGAACCAATCAGCATGATCCACGCGGTGCGCGTCTGTATTCTGTGCTATTATTGGTTATTAGTGACGTCATGTTGATGTTGTTGTTGTTGTTGTAATGTTAAGAGGCGTTTTTTGCGTGAGTGAGATGAAAAAAATAGATGTATATTAATTTGCACCTTATAACTATTACGTACAATGCTGATTGTGGGTATTAATCGTGTTTTTGGAAATCATCGGAATCGTTCGTGTTTGCGCGAACGAAGATTCACGACACGCCATATAAATTGTGTTCTAGTGTACACGAGCTGAGATCGATCTAAACCTTCTTTGTGCTCTCATTTCTCTGTATCAAATATGTATCAAAATATATCTTGGACACATTTTCTTACCTGGATAATTATTTTACTTGATAAAGTGGATGCTATTTGGAATATTTTTGCTTACAATTAACTATAGGTAATAAATAGTTCGATCACCAACTCTAAGACAAAACTGTCATTAGCCACGACTTTGCCTGACCGTTTACGGGGTCTACTTAGTACCAATTTCACCATACGATGTTGAATTTAATCAATGTTATAGGTGAAAAACTTAAGTTAAGGACCTGTTGTATGTGGTTGTGTACAAAATTAATATGGAACTTACGTCAACTTTCAAATATAGAATGTCGAACGGTCTATACCGATGTGTTACAACTACAAGTAGCAGATCCTTTACTTAAGTTTTTCACCTATAAGCCACTGTTAGTTCATACACTTTGACAGCTGTTAACGCTCTAATCGTCTAAACGGATATTTCCGTCATGTATCTATGAGGCAAAGTTGATATTCGCTCTGGTTTTGTATTTGACTTAGCGTTAAAAAGTTCAAGTGGTTAACATCGAATGGTGAAATTGTTAGCGAGTTTCACTTTTGACTAACTAACAATGTAATCAAATCTAGAAACATGATTTTAACCTAGTAGTTGTCGGATAGTTTTGAAATTTTGCATACTTATGCGGTTCCGATGACAATAAAATGGCGCCATCGAGCTGGTATGATCATGGGGACTGAAGGTGGTCGTGGGAACTCCTCAATGGCTCATAGTGGATCCATCGAGTTTGGACTCATTTAACTCAACTCTCTCGTGAGGTCATTATTAGTGTTAGAAGTACAGTCGGCAATTAAGTGAGTGATTAAACATGTAATTCTACAACAAGTAGGGCAATTCTCGGAATAAACAATACTATAGCTTTTTTAATACGGTGGAATCGTCTGATTTTCATGTCTTAAGTCCTGCTCTTGTGGAACCACAAGAACCGTAAGTTGACAAACAACAATCAAATTAACACAATAATTATAAATGTGTTCATGTAGTTTTTAGATAAACTTATTATTTTGTTTAATTTAAGCATGAATTGATAAATATATCAAAAAAAATGTGAAAAGAACCATTATTTTCGTTAATTTATTCAATGACATTGTGCGTTTTAATTTGTTTATAGTGTTTTTTTGTATTGCCTTTTTACATTTCTACGTCATTATGTACAATGTACGTAAAATTAAGTAATAAGGCGTACATTGACGCCACTACGCAATGCTACATATGGTGCTAAAAAATTAGGTACTGATATTTTTTGAACCGATAGTATAATAATGCTTACGACGAGCGTGGTAACCTATCGCAACCTCGAAAAGTTTTTGACCGAATTTCATTTGACCGAAAACATTTCGTTTTTTATCGTTTCTCCGATGGCACGATTCGTCATTTTTTTATTTCACCATTTGACTTTAAGTAAATGGTTCGTTAGTCCAAGCAACTTTTCTCCTTGTAGTCACGTACCCTATGTATTGTTACGTATTTTATTTCAAAGCCCATTTTTCATTACACCAATGCTACAACTAGCCTGTGGATCGTTTTGTATTTTGTTTCTTAACCTATTTTTCACTTCATCAATGTTACATATAGATTTTGCTACGTTACGTTAAATATTCATTTCGGCCAAAAAATCTTGCTTGTAATTAGTTTCAACTATCTACAAAATGCAACGAGCAAGACGAGTCAGGGCAGAACCGACTCAGATAGGTTAGGTTAGAAGGCCAAGGCGGGAGCTTTGCTCCCGCCTTGGCTTTCGAGGTTATTTTTTTTCTGCCCCGAAAAACTTGCTTAAGTATAATTTATCCAGACAATGCAAAGATCGAGCCGTAATATTGGGCAAAGGATACTAAGGTAAAATCAGAAATAGGAAAAAGACAAATAGACAAAGCATTACATTGGACAACTGTTGATACGCCGAAACCAGTAATGAGGTATAGATAATTTGTCAAATCGTTAAAAAACCAAAACAAGTAATGAATAAATAAAACTATTCGAAATGATCATTCGGCCAAACGTAAAAAAACCCAAACCATAATTGACGAAAAGTATTTGTCGAACCAAAATTCGGTCAAACATTTTTCGAAGTTGTGATAGGTAACCACGAGCGTTATTTTAACCTCGTGTCGTACAAGAAAAAAAAAACGCGAAATCAACTAAACGCCCAGTGTGCGTTGTTCAGGAAATTAAAACAGTAAGACAACAAATATAAGTTGGTTACGCCAGCAATCTTCCTCCACGCAGAACGGTGCTCGCTAATGCCGAAGATAAACGAACGTAACAATCAATTCAATACAAACCTTGTCGTGTTACGCGTAAGGTAGAATATGAAATGACGATTAGCGCTCGTGCGTCTCAGCTTGTGTACGAATGACAACTGACGCGACGCTAAATAAAATGGCGGTCGACGACGTCGCTGCAATGGCTGCCGAATATATTATGACCAATAGCCGTCGAATTGTTTTACCCGCGCAAACGTACTGCCTTATAATTGGCTAAAACGTTTTTGCGCCTTCTAAAAAACTGCTTTCCGCGCAGGTACATCGTTGTAACTTATATTTGTGGTACTACTGTACTTAATTTCTGTTTTAAGTTGATCGTTTTGATATTAGGTAAATTCTTAAAAGTATCGGTGCCTAATTTGTTAGTATCTTATATAAAGGGTGTCCCACGCAATATTTACCACACACCTTTGGGGTGTGTATCATTTCATCGAAACACCTTTCATCGAATGTATCACTTCATCGAATTTAATTTCATCGAACGCTATTTTCTGCTGAAACTATAATGTTTTCAGGGTATCTTAAAAATCGAACCTTACCTAACCTAGGTAATTAATGTTTAATATACCCTAAAAAAGTAAGGTATCAGGGTATTTCTTCCAGCGTTTCAACCGCTTTGACTTCGGTGTCGCATTTTTAACCATTTCCCTGTACGAGTAAGATAACCATTTTCGGTTATTTTGAAGAATGCCTGGACTTCTAGAAAATAACCGAAAATGGTTATCCTACTCGTACAGGGAAATGGTTAAAAATGCGACACCGAACTCAAAGCGGTTGAAACGCTGGAAGAAATACCCATTAGCAGAAAATCGCGTTCGATGAAATGATACATTCGATGAAGTGATGAGTTATCTATGTTTTAGGACACCTTTATTGTCGTTATTGAAATAATTGAATCTCGCCGTATATTCAGCAGTCAATTGCGTATAGCATTTAATATAGCGTTGAACATGTTCACATTTAACTTGCACTTAATATGTATAATTCTTACTTTCATATGGGCAAAGCATGAGTCAATATAGGATGATCCAAGTGACAGCTTCTTCATTTTGTTTATCATTATCTATGCTTCTATACTAATATAGAGGTAAAGTTTGTGAGTTTGTGAGGTTGTAGGACGTAATATCTGGATATACTGAACCGATTTAGATGAAATTTGGTAAATTTGATTAGATTTGAGTCCTCAGAAAGGACATCATAATATGACACTTTTTATCCCGAATAAAACTTTTATTTTATAAGTATTTAAAAAAATATTTCTGTAGTTCACACAAAGTTGTAAAATTTTGTTATGGGTGCGTCTGGCGTTAACACTTTGTTTTGTAATCACTATAAAATACCAGGTCCGTTTTAACAGAAGTTCATTGTCCATCAGTTTAGACATTAATTAATATTACAAGTGGTATACTAGAAAGGTTTAGGTACTTAACTAAAAGTAAACAAACGAAACCACGTGGCTCTGTTCAGCAGCCAATAGAAGCAGAATACTGATACGTGCGATACGTCATAGGTCGACAAAACAGTCTTGATTGGCTGTTGAACAGAGCCACGTGGTTTTGTTTGTTTACTTTTAGTTAAGTACCTAAACCGTTCTAGTATAGTGTTTCTAACCATGTATGTGCCTCGCATTCGAAAGTTACAAAATACGTCTGTCACTGGTATCATCCTAGATTAACCCGGTATATTAGTATAAGGCTTGCGCTGTGTCTTACGTGAGCGAATTAAGCGCAATCGCGTAACGCCGCGAATCTACAAAGGGTGCACGGCAAAGCAGTCGCGTCGTTTTGTACTGTCAAAAAATCGCGTCGTTTCGCGTTCGCGAGCAGTTCGCTTACGTAGCATTATGATCATAGCTCGGATTAATCATAGCAAAACAATAACAACTCGGAAATGGAAAAGGATGTAATAGAATCGAAATTATGAAATTATGAAGAATATTTATAATTCTATTTTTAATTATACATAACATAACCGTTAAAATTAAGTTTTTTAAGGTATTTCCATCAACATTTAACTTAATTTTGACGGTTGAGTTGAACGTAAGCAACCATCAACATCTGATACTCCATAACTGGAGCTAAACGTTTTTTTTTAAATTGTGAAGTAATTATATTAAGCTCACAATAGTTCAAACCCACTTCTTAAAATATTTAAAACGACATAAAGTTTTGCAAATTTTAGCTGTCATAAATTGCTGCAGTAACGTCACGTGTCAAAGTTATAGCGGTAATGCAATTAAACTAAGACAAATGCTAATTGCGAAAATGCCCTTTTTAGATAATAATAGGGCATACATATGGCGACTCTATTGCATCTTGTTCTATTTCCGTATTTTGTTTTGCTATGATTAGATTAGATTAGTCCGAGCTATGATTTTGATTATGGACGAGAACCGTGATTTGTAATCGAATATATATACGTGTTAGCAGCGCGTACCAACGCGACCCGCGCCTGTCGGGGCAGTTCTCCGACCCGCGCGTGCGCAGCGACCCGCGCACCATGCCCAAGCCGTCGTCGCGTGAGTACACACTATACTACACCACGCTTTACTGTACAGTACTAAGCAGTAAAGAAGTCCACACTAACACTATGTACAACCATGAAGTTTCTGAATATTCATTATGCTGACAGCAGTCAAACAATGCTGTTGTTAACGCAAATTAACATGTACAAACAGCATCACTGTTTACTGACCACTAGTGAGCCTTAATGTAAGGTGACAAGATTCACAAATGGTTTTTTAACTGTGCTGCTGATGATATTATTATTTATTACTTTGTCGGTCACTGTCGACGACACGTTGGTGTAGTTGGGAGTGACCCTGCCTCCGAAGCCAGCGGTCCCGGGTTCAAATCCCAGTAAGGGCAGATATTTGTCTGATAAGCACGAGTATTTGTACCTGAGTGTTGGATGTTTTCTTATGTATTTAAGTATTTATTTCTCTATGTAAGTATGTTTATCGTTGTCTAGTACCCATAGTACAAGCCTAGAGCTTAGTTTGGAACTAGTTCAATTTGTGTGACATTGTCCCGTGATATTTATTATTTATATATTATTATTATTATACTGTTTTTTATGCAGTGATGGGTCAATCAACTTTTCTTTGTAGCTCGTTGCCATGGTGACGTCTCCTGGGTCACTCTTTAAAACCACGATTTTAAAGTATATAAATCCAGCAAACATCTGCTTTTATGGCAATTACAAGCCCATTCTTTTATGGGTTTTCTTCCAAGCGTATTAGTAGTGTATATTATAACCATTTTTCTAAGGAACTCTATCACTGTTGTCTCCTGGCTTACGGGACAGAATAACAACAACGAAAAGTTGATCCACCCTGATGTATAAAAGGGTAGTTTGTAGCACCCTTAAAATCATAAAGTAGTTTTAGGCTCGTGTCATAGATAAGCTGTCATTTCTCAATTCACTTCTCTCTTCTCATTCAACTGGCTTTCATGTCGGGCGGCCGGCTTTTCACTTTGTGCGATTCAATTAGTGCAAGTTTGTATTTTCATGTGTACATAGTACATTAAAATCGTTAAGATAATCAATTGGTGCGTTCATAATTTCATCAAGCTCCCTAGTGCCGTAAGATGGCGTCCTGGACCCGCGCGGTCTTCGGCCTTGGGAAGGTCAAATCTTCAGAGTCCAACTTCAACATGAGCGGGCCGGAGGAACTTCAAAGTCACGCCTGCCGGATCGGCGTACAGCTGTTATTCATATTTTTCCCACGAAACAAATACGTTTTAGCATTGTTTTTCGGCTGTCAACATTATCCATGTGCGGAAACTTCATAGTTGTGCAATGTGACAGGATATATTTTATCTCTCTAGTACTGTTAATTGAAAAGTTCGCCCGCAAACGTCTCTAGAGGTGGGCGAGCCGAGAGGGACGCAACTAACTGTTTGAGTAAGAGATGTCCTTCCAACCAGTCAATCCGACTGTTCATCATATCATCATCATCATATCAGCCGAAAGACGTCCACTGCTGGACATAGGCCTCCCCCAAGGCTCTCCACTTAGACCGGTCTTGTGCCTTCCGCATCCATCGCGATCCCGCCATCCTTACGATGTCGTCGCTCCATCTTGTTGGAGGCCTACCAACAGCTCGTCTCCCGGTCCGTGGACGCCATTCGAGAACTTTCTGGCCCCATCGGCCATCAGTCCTGCGAGCAATGTGCCCCGCCCACTGCCACTTAAGTTTCGCTATTCTTCGGGCTATGTCGGTAACCTTAGTTCTACTGCGGATATCATCATTTCTGATTCTATCCCGCAGAGAAACCCCGAGCATAGCTCTCTCCATAGCCCTCTGAGTGACTCTGAGCTTTCTTATGAGGCCCATCGTTAGCGCCCACGTCTCAGATCCGTAAGTCATCACCGGCAACACACACTGGTCAAAGACTTTTGACTTCAAACACTGCGGTAATTTGGACGAAAAGACACTGCGAAGCTTCCCGAACGCTGCCCAGCCGAGTCGGATTCGACGAGTGACCTCTTTCTCGAAGTTGGACCTACCTAACTGGACCGTTTGTCCCAGGTATACATAGTCGTCAACAACTTCGAGTGCAGAGCCTCCGACAATCACGGGAGTTGGCACAACATGGACATTAGACATGACTTTCGTCTTGTCCATGTTCATTTTCAGGCCAACTTGGTCGGAAACTCTGCTGAGGTCAGCGAGCATAGCACTGAGGTCCTCCATGGTTTCAGCCATGACTACGATATCGTCGGCAAATCGAAGGTGAGTGATGTACTCGCCATTAATGTTGATGCCTCGTCCTTTCCAGTCCAGAACCTTAAAAGCATCCTCCAATGCAGCGGTGAACAGCTTCGGAGATATCACATCCCCTTGTCTGACTCCTCGCTGCAGAGGAATAGGCTTTGTGCTCTGGTCCTGTAGTCGGACGGACATAGTGGCGTTTTCGTACAGACACTTCAACACTTCGATATATCGGTAGTCAACTTGGCACCGCTGGAGAGACTGCAGCACAGCCCAGGTCTCGATCGAATCGAAGGCTTTCTCGTAGTCCACAAATGCAAGGCAAAGAGGGAGGTTATACTCTTCAGTCTTCTGTATAACCTGCCGCAACGCATGTATGTGGTCTACGGTACTATAGCCTTTTCGGAAGCCGGCTTGTTCGGGAGGCTGGAAGTCGTCAAACCTGCGCGCGAGACGATTCGTGATGACTCTCGAAAACAGCTTGTAAACATGGCTCAGAAGTGAGATGGGTCTGTAATTCTTCAGCAAGGTGTTATCACCTTTTTTGAAGAAGAGCACCACCACACTTCTGTTCCATGCTTTTGGCGTTCTCCCTTCGTGGAGGACGGAACTAAACAGCGTCTGAAGGCCTTTAAGAACTGGTTTACCACCCGCCTTCAGGAGTTCGGCTGTAATTCCATCGTCACCTGGGGCCTTGCCATTCTTAAGCTGTTTGAGAGCCATACTAATCTCGTACAGGCTGACGTCCGGAATATCATCGGTATAGTGCCGGGTTAGTCTAGCCCTCGGGTCTTTGGCTAGATTTTCAACGGGTGTTCGGGTTGTCGTGTAGAGTTGCCCATAAAACCTCTCGATTTCCCCCAGTACCTCAGGCCTGGATGAAACGATCCTGCCGTCGTCGGTCTTCAGCTTCATCAATTGGCTTTGGCCAACAGACAAATCTCTGGTAAAAACCTTAGAGCCCCTGTTACGCTCAATAGCCTCTTCAATACTTTTAGTATTAAATCGGCGTATATCGCGCTTCAGAGACTTTGATATCTGTCTGTTGAGCTGCCGATAGCGACAAGCATCACCAGAGGACTGCAAAACCATCTCGCGCCTAACCTCCATGAGCCTAAGGGTGGAGTCCGAGAGCTTCTTGGTTCTGGCACGGCGGATCTTAAAGTACTTAGACCCAACCGCATGGACAGCTTCCACGAACCCGTCGTTGAAATCGTCCACGTCACTTCCTAGGCATTCGAAACGGTTTTGGAGTTCGAGCTGGAAGCTCTCGGGGTTTTGGAGCTGGGCGGGTGCCGGGCGGAGCGTAGACTTCATCAGTCGAGACCTTTCAAGCTTGAACTGGATATTCAATGAGCCTCGTACCATACGGTGATCACTCCCGGTTTTAACCGCACTGATCACGGAGACATCATTGAATATGTGCTTCTTCGTCGACATGATAAAGTCTATCTCGTTCCTCGTTACACCATCAGGGCTCATCCAGGTCCACTTCCTATGCTCACGTTTTCTGAAGAAGGAGTTCATCATATAGAGTCCCTCCTTCTCCATAAAACTGGCCAGTAGGTGACCCCGGTGATTCCTACGCCCCACTCCAAATTTCCCCACTCTCAGCTCTTCACCGTCTCGTTTGCCCAGCTTTGCGTTGAAGTCCCCCATAACAACCGTGAAGTGAGTTCTGGAGCTGTGCATGGCTCTGGAAACATCCTCATACACAGCCTCCACCTCATCGTCGGAGTGCCTCGAGGTCGGAGCGTATACCTGTATGACCTTCAACGAATAACGTTGAGTCATTCTTAGTACAAGGCACGCTACCCTGCTCGACACACTCTCGATCTTCACCACGTTGTTTACGAGGGACTTGTGGACGATAAACCCGACACCTCCCTGGGACTGTTGGTCGCCCTCCCGGAAATAGAGCAGGTTCCCGGACTTCAGGGTTATCATGTCCTCGCCCTCTCTACGGACTTCTGATAACCCTATGATTCCCCATCGCAACCTGCTCAATTCTTCCTCCAGTTCCAGTAATCTTTCGTCGGTCCGCAGTGTTCGGCAGTTGTATGTTGCCAGGGCCAAAGGTCGTCGTTTTTGGTAGCCGGGTCTCTGCCGGTGATTCACTGAAGCACCCCCTGCCCCACCGTTACCATGGCCGCTACCGGAGCCAGGAATAGCAGGGCCGCCGGGGACTAGGGGTCTGGGCCGATATTGTGGATTCATTTTTTATTTTTTTAATTTGGGGGGAAAATGCCATAGTCGCCACGCTTGGCAGGCGGGTTGGCGACCGCAGTAATACCTGGTAGTTCGCGGAGGACGCTGCTGCCCATCCCCCGGTTTATCCCTTAGTCGCCTCTTACGACACCCACGGGAAGAGATGGGGTGGTGCTATTCTCGACCGACACCACACGGCACCATGTTAGTTGAATCCGACTGTTAGTTGAAAATAAATCAATATTAGGGGACAATCTCACACAAATCAACCTAGCCCGAAACTAAGCTCTAGGCTGGTACTATGGGTATGTACTAGACAACGATATAAATACTTATATAGAGAATTAAATATTTAAACACATAGAAAACATCCAAGACTCAATTACACCAATATTTGTCCATACCGTGACTCAAACCCGGGACCGCTAGCTTCAAAGGCAGGGTCACAAACAACAAGGCTATTGCTTCGTTAGCTTGTGGGGCCTATTGGTATATCGCCCGCCCCTGCTTACGCCTAGACCCTCCCCGCAGGAAGTACACATACATACATAACATCACGCCCAAGCATTTGCACGATCAGGCCAAGAAGTTTACTAGTGTATTAGTCCCTTTTTCCCTTAGTCGCCTCTAACGACATCCACGGCAAGACATGTAGGACGCAGGACGTTCCGCCTCGATTTTTTTTATTTTATTATTATTATTTTTCTTTTTTTATGGCCGCGAGAAGGCAAAAGTGCACACAGCCCACCTGATGGTAAGTGGAAACTGTGACCCATAGACATTCGCATTCTCAAGACTGCAATTTTAAGACTGCTAATGCTTTGCCAACCCTGAGGACTAAGATGGAATGCCTCTATGCTAGTCATTTCACCGGCTGTCTATATCTATATCAGTGACCAGAATACTTCGACCTCTCATTCCCTACAGTTGGTATCGTATAAAGGTCCCGTTGGTTACAGAGATGCCGCCGGGAATGCCGAGCGTCGCGCAGGCCCGGACTATACAGGGGATACCCTCGGGGGCTTCGGACCAAGAAAAGGTAAGACAACAGTATTATCGCAAAGATGGATTAAGTACTTACCTAGTGTTTTCTTTGGGAGCATGCTGTTTGGTCGAATGCAAAATTTCTGACTTTTTCATTCCCCAAATAGATGTACCCGTTAGGTTCGGTATGTTTTATAACAATCCGGAAAAGCTTACGGTTTCAGAATAAAAACCATTATAATATTATGAGCCATTATGTATTTTGAACTTATATATTGTGATACGATCCCCTTGCCCCTATGTAAAACATATTTGTATCGAAGGAATTGTTACCCAATGGCAATACAAATCTACAATATACTTCCAAATTGCCTAAAAGAACTACCGATAAATAGATTTAGAGTGAAACTCTTTCAATGGTTGAAACAAAAAACTTATTATTCAATTAAATAATTTCTAAATAAGCATTGAAATGTATTTTTTGTAGTAGTGTGTAGTAGTGTAAAATGTGTCATTATCAATTAATGGGAATATAATTAAATTAGTTATACGACAATTTTTTGCATTCCGATTACGGTTAGATATGTGTTTCGAGAAATGTTTTTTTTTTCTAAGACGTCTTAGAAAATAAGAATCATACCATGTCTAAAGCAAATAAATAATTTCATTTCATTTCATTTGCTACATCAATTAGGTTAGACTAGTAATGAATAAAAATTTGGAAATGATGCATTTAGCCAAAAAAAAGGTAGTTGAGCGACTATGACGAGACATTTAAATTGTTTAAATACAGGGCTATGACTTTCTCGCCACGTTGCTTGCGGCGAGCTTGAAATGTCCTAGTTTCTTATGAATTGAGATGTCGAATTACATAACAGCATAACTATAAAATAGCATATTATTATGATCACTAAAAAGTAGGAAATAAAATAAATGTTTTGCAAAACATAAAACCGCGTCCAAAAACGCAAGAAATACCTAACTTCTTGGTTTAGTTTAGTTTAGTTTATTTATTCATCAATGTAATATTAAAATATAAATTGAATTAAGTAAATGCCAAAAAATATGAAATTACATTGAGATTATCGACATAAATACTAAAAATCAAAACAACAGCAATTAAATACAATCTAGTAAATGGTCACTTATCCGATGTCAATCAATAGGTGTACATAGATTAATAAATGTGAATACAATAATAATTTTACTATTTGAGTTCCATATATTCATCCACGGAGTACAATGGATTATCTAATAAAAGGTTTCTCAGCTAATGTTTAAATGCTTCGTCGGATTGTATATTTTTAAGTTTGGCGGGTAGACGCTCATAGTACGTGGGACCTATGACACGCGGGTTCTTACCCGCCAGTGCCATGCGACGGGGAACTGATCTCAAACGCCCGGTGTGGCGGAGCTCCTTGCCAACAATATTAACGCGGGCGAAGGAGGAAATATTATTTCTTACGAACATTACTATTTGGAAGATGTAACAGAATAGTGTGTCAATATGCGGTGCGCTATGAAAAGGCCCCTGCAAAAGTGCCTGGGTTTTACCCCCCAGCTAACGTACGTAAGGCACGCTTTTGCATAAGCATTACCCTGTTGGCATCCGTGGAGTTTCCCCATAGGAGCTTGCCATACGACATCAACGAGTGAAAATGTGCAAAGTACACCTGTTTTAATGTATTATTTGCAATAAGCCTCCCCAGTTTACGCAACGCAAAGACGGCACCACTCAGTTTATCGCACAGTTTGTCAACGTGGCACTTCCAGTTAAGATGAGAGATTAAGTTTTCCCCATGGACGTATTTGCCCCAGTTGATCTTGCGTATAATTAAATAGTAACGCGCGTTTTCGTGAATTGAAAGAAAATAAGTACTCAATAACATTTTCAGCCCCACCGTCAGTGGAAGCACTATAGATTTCTATCCAAAGAGGATAGAGGCAATTCGGTTTGTATTTCGAAATTAATACTCAATACTCAACTCAATACTCAATCATTTATTGCATTCCACAAAGCTTACAAGATATTAGGTAAACTTAAGTTTTAGTTACTATATAAAATTAATTAAAAACTTAATTAATTATACGAAATGTCGAAATGTTGTAATGGTTCTTTGTACAATGGTACGCGACTTCACTCTAGCCCTATTTTATTTGTTATAATTTCTATTTTGACTTAATGCAACGGTAAATAAACGCTTGCATTTTGAACATTACCTGACATGTTTGTAATATATTCAACATCTAAAATATATTTATCTAGCGATTTTATCTACGAGCGGGTCCTCCTTTTGGATTTAATTTCATAACGCCTTTATCAAATCCAAAAGGGCTTGCAGATCAAATTTCTGCACAAATTGATCATAGAGTCAGCCTTTTTTCGTCCTGGCGATTGAAAAATCGCACCCTATGCCTATTAATTCTTGAAATATTTTCTGTTAAACTATTATTGTTTTTAGGCGGCGTTGATAATGCAAGTGCTGCAATTATCGGACGAGCAGATCGCATTGCTCCCTCCGGAGCAGCGCGCCAGTATTCTTATGCTCAAGGAGCAAATCGCGAAAAGCACACAGCAGCGATAGATGTTAGAAGAGATAACCTTAAATGTAATAAACGGATTTGGTATCTGATGTGTGGTTTTTACTTATATCCTCTTTTATATTACTGTAATTAGGATGAAATGTTCGTCATGTTATTTAATAAAAAAATCTTGAGCGATGTCACGTCTCAAGATGCGACGAACTTGCAACATAAATGCATATACATACAGGGGAAATCTGTTTCAATGTGTTGGTGGGTCATTCAGTACACTGCCGGAAACATAATCATACATATGTTAACAAATTTAATGATTATTTGAACATTTCGAAAATATTGTCTGTAAACATTTTATATTGTAAGTAGATTTTCAAATAATCAATCCTCTCAAATCTTTTCAATTCAAATGTAAAAGTGTGGATGTCCTGTCGAGACATTGAAAGAGGTTTTACTTTTAGAGTCTGTCAAACGAAAGCTGTCCCAGAGAACCAGCGGGAATTTCAAAAAACCTGCAGCTGTTTACAGTAACTGTACACTGAATAAACGGATTTAATACTATTTGATTTCCTGAACTTGTCACATCAGTGTTGGAGTATCAACTCCGTTTATTCAGTGTACAGTCAGTGTTAAAAACTGCAGGTTTTTTGAAATTCCCGCTGGTTCTCTGGGACAGCTTTCGTTTGACAGACTCTATTTTTGATTTTTTATTGATATCAAAATTAAAACGAAAGAGGTGGAACGTAACTACTAGGAATGATTTTTCCAATCTGTTACCAGTGGTAGCTACTGGGAATATAAATTCGGAGAGGTGTTACCACTAGGTGGTAACTATTGGGAATTCTTATTCCCTGTATTTACCATTGGCAATAGGTGGGAAAGTTACCACTGGTAACAGGTGAGAATATCTTGTTTATCCACATCGGTAAACACGATCGTAAAAGGCCCGCAAACAGAGATATGCGAAGATAAGCCCCGAAATATAACAATGTGCGATCGACCTTAACCTTTTAGCTGATAACAGTTACTGCTCCGTTATCAGACCGAAATAGAATAATCCTTATCTTGGATCCGTGGGCACAACTCACAATTTTATCAGAATCCTCGACTTCGTGGTCAATCAGTGTAGATTGTTAACCAAGGAATGAAAGTGATAAAACTGATAAATTGCGTACCGAGATTTTAAGGCTACATAAGCGCTAGCGAGTACAGCTTGGCAAAAAAGTGTAGAAACGGAACCACAATTATTTTTACCGGCAACACTTAATTGTTCTGTACAAAAGTACGTAAGAGTTGCCATATAAAATCGAATTTGACATAGACAGTGGCGCCCCTATTATTTTCTACTCTTTTTGCCAGACTATACGCCTATAGTTCGAGAGTACAATTGATTCTTACACCCGAGTAAAACACTCCATTTTTCATTCCAACTGAGAGGAGAGTAAACAAAAATGTTAGTTATTGTCATGAACTTTGTCTTTAGTTGAATTCTTCTTGGGTTGCCGGTGTTTATGAGCGGTCGTGATAACTTCCCATCAGGTAACTTGATCCTCTCTCTTATCATACAAAAGATATAAATATTTGACGAGTTTATAAAAGTCTGACTTATTTCTTAATGGCTGTATGAGATTCCTCCATGGTGAAGAAAAGATCCAAAAATGTCTGATGAAAATGTTTCATGGTAATGCCATTTGTTTCAGCGCGCTAATGCCATATATTCAATTCCTTACTTTCCGAACAAGAAAGATGAAAATAAAATACCCTGTTTACAAAAAAAGTTTGGAAACACTGAGTGCGCTCTTTGGAGTGAAATTGGCAACATGATCCAAATTTTACAGAAAAGCTGCTGCTTATTAATCATGGTTCCTACTTGAGAATAGTTTCGTTTTACCTGTTACAACGTAAACCTATTTTGCCAGATTATAAAACTTTTCGTGCTTGTACAGTCAGCAATTTAAACATAGTTCTAACTACGCTTCAGTACCTTGTCATTTAACGTCTTTAACAATATGTATGTGGCAGTTCCAGCTTGCTAGCTGATTAGTAGCTATTTATAATAAATATCACGGGACAATGCCACACAAATAGACCTAGTCCCAAACTAAGCTCTAGGCTTGTGCTATGGGTACTAGACAACGATAAACTTACTTATATAGAGAAATACATACTTAAATACATAGAAAACATCCAAAATTCAGAAAAAAATACTCGCTCTCATCACACAAATATTAGCCAATACCGGGAATCGAACCCGGAACCTCTGGCTTCGTAGGCAGGGTCACTACCAACTAGGCCAACGTGTCGTCGTTAATAAAGACTCCTGGGAATGGGAATCCTCAATGCACAAGTGCGACTCGCACTTAACCAATATTATCAAAGCTGAGGTAATGATAACCTAATGATTAATTTATAATGTAAACAATGAACGTGACAGCATTATCATCAGTACGCGGAGTCTTTATCAAATAATTTTGGATAACAGAATAATGAAGAAGTAAGCGGTTTTTTTGCCATTTTGCTAAGAGGACTTCAGCGGTTCACAATTATCTCCGGCGAAGCAAAGGTAGGTAATTAACTTTACTACTTTAGCAGTTATATTACGACTTTCTTAAGTTTCAACATCAACATAAACATGAACGGAAACGGTGAATAAATTTCCGTTGAGGAATAATTTTAATGTAGTGTCTATGTTTAGTCCCTTCCCGCTAGTAGATTAACTATAACTCCATATTAGCAGCGTACATATCATTGTGAAACCGTTACATTAATATTAAAAGATCCGTGATGTGGTAATTTACCTTATACCTAAAAAAAATAATTAAAGCGCTTTGGTTCAGAATCTGTTTGTAAACATTGAGTTAGCGGAATGTGCAGATTTTCTCGCGATGTTTCCCTTTACCAAGAGAGCATTAAGACTGAAATAACTAAGTAGGTAGGTAATGTACAACAATTCGAGAAATTCAAGAAGGGTTTTGAACTAGATATCTGCGATGCGATTACGAATCGATAGCTTAAACCACTAATCTAGGCCACCAAATGCAATTATGTACAAATATAAGTTTTCAAAAATTAAAAAATAGTGCGTATACAAAAAAAATATATATTGTGTTTAAAGATGCAAAATAAAACTTGTTTGTTAGCAGATTCGTGAACGCGACTGTAGTTTTGACGTTTGACATTTATTTCGAAACGTCAACTGTTTCCGCATTTCCGCAGTAATCCGCAGTTAAAAATAAAGCGCGACGACAGGTTGTACTTTTGTGACTTTGCACATTTCAGCGCGAACATTTCTCGTATAAATTAATTCACAACACACGTGCAAAAAAGACCGGTTGATATTTTACTTTTATAGTTTATAACTAAATATTAGATTGTTATAACGCTTGAATAAAATATAGGAAGTTCAAACTTAGTGTTGATCAACTTACCTCATTATTTACTTTTACTGTATTTATTAATATCACGTACACGTGAAGTGCGCAGTGCATGTCAAAATTATCAGCCAAGAAATATATTTTAATTTGATTCGGTTTGTTTCCAGTTGGATTTTGCACAATGAAGCTAGAGTTGTTTTTGTTTTCTCTTTGCCTGCTGAAGTCCCATGTTTACGGCAAATTAACGCCTGAGAAGAACGACCAAGTTTACAGGGAATGGAGGCCTGTGCGGGACGACGAACTTTACGCTCAATCGCAACCTGTGAGGAATGACGAACTTGACACCCAATGGAGGCCGCTGAAGGAAGAGGGACCGTATTCGGAGGAAGCGAACGAGATCGAGACCCAAAGACCGCCGCACCTTGGCACTGATCCTCCTGACCACACTAAGTTGATCCCTATGGCCAGATATACGCTACATAATGCAGGTAAAATGCTTTAATATATTTTTTCTACATTTATACAACTCACCTTAATGACTTGCATAGCATAGTAAACAGCATTCACAGTAAAGAAATTAACATTAAGGAAAAGTTTAGTTAATATTAATTATGATATTTCCTTCCTTATAAAAAAATGGTCTTATCATCATACCTCGGGGTTTTCAGTGCGGGAATGAATGACATTAGCCAAAAGTATTGACTTAAAAACAGAATGTACTTTACCTACATGAATAATTTAATCAATTTAAAGATACTTATTCAAAAAAAACATACGCTCATATCCACATTATGACTGAATTGTTACATAGCAAAGAAATAGAACTGGAATCGCAAACACATCGTGCAACAATAGAGTTCTCCAAAAAAAAAATGCACCTATTACAACTGCCATAGAAATATCATTCAGTTTATTGAAATGGATATTTACAGCTAGACGCCTCCGAAGCTTAACTTCATGTCAACTACTAATTGACGGCAGGTAATTAATTATCATGTTTTTATTATTATCTTGTAAGGCTTGGTAGAAATGCTAAAGTACTTATTACTTAAGTTAAAATGAATTGTATAGTTTGTTTACAGTTCGCAGGAAGGTATTTATTTACTAGGCACAATATGGTATTGTATCAGAATAACCTATCTGTTTATCACTACTCTTTCTCAAGTTATTCCCGCACCAAAAACCCAGGGGTTTGCTTATCATTATACACTGAGCAATGACGGGTCACTTTCTATGGAAATTCTGTTCTGAGTGACCTGTTTGACTATTTATATTATGTTTAAGTTAGTAAAGGTGGTAATTCTACAATAACTGGTATGTTCACGAAACAAATATTAAATATTAGTCTTTGTTAATTTGCAATCAGTCTAAGGACTATAAGCAAATGTTTTCTGTGAGCTTATTGGTGTTGACGTGAAGGGGAAGACCTACTCTTAGATGGTCCGATGACCTAAAAAAGATAGGTGGAATAGACTGGCTCAGAAAAGCAAGGGACCGCACACAATGGAAAACTTTGGAAGAGGCCTATGTCGGAAGACAAGCTGAAGTTGTCGATGGAGAATAGACACATAAAATATATTAAATATAGATATTAGGAAAAGATATAGATATTAAGAACGTTATATGTGGGACTTCGGTAATAAAGGCTATTTTTATTTTATTTATTTTATTATTGGTGTTGTAGATCTGAAGTCCAGTGACTGCAGATTCTTCATTGTATATCCCTAGCAAGCATCAGCGCCTCATTGGTTCTCTAACAGGTTTTCGGCAAGTTCATTGCAGGGTCTGGCCAGTCTTTTGTAGTACTTCATGCTTATTGTGGTAACTTATTGTTTAGCTGTATTGCATTGCAAATACTCATGGATTAAAATTTTTTGGTTAACCAACATTATCATTTGAAAATATGACAGTATGACAGTTTTTAAAAATATGACTAATTTTCGTGATGTAATGGAAAAATCACTGTTGTTAATTTTTGACCTTAATTATAAGTACTTTTTTTTGGAAAACGCTCTAGAGTGACTTGAGTGAGTGGTGGTAGGACCCTGTGCAGGGTCCGTCCGGATCGCTACCACCATCTTATCCATTAACCACCCGCCAAGCAACAGTGTTCGCATTATTGTGTTCCGGTGTGGGGATCAGACAACCGGTGAAATTACTAGCATAGAGGCATTCCATCTTAGTCCTCAGGGTTGGCAACGCATTTCAGGTCTTAGGATTATAGTCTTGAGAATTCAAATGTCTATGGGTCACAGATTCCACTTACCGTCAGGTGGCCTGAGTGCTCGGGTGCCTTCTCTTTAACATAAAAAAAAAAAAAAATAAGACTTGTAGAAACCCAATGCTCTATTGAGTACGTCCATACCAGCTTTAGGATCACCATGTATATTACCTTCATAGAAAACATATTGTTTGATTAATATCCATAACAATCAATAAATCACTGACAATTGGCTGTGATGTGTTGTATGCGTGGATGATGGTGGATGACGCGTACCATAGAGATGTGAGGCAAAAATCGTTATAAGCACCGTGTGCACATAGGGCACTTGACGTGTTACAGTAATCAACCCAGTAGTACTGAAAAAATACATAGTAAATTGACACAATTCACAAGAATTCTAACACAGGGGCCACTGAAAAACGGCGCTGTGGTGCCTGTGGTTCACCATGGCAATATGCTGAGTTGCACCCTGTTTACCTGATTAGGGTAAGGTCCAAAAAGTTGGGCAAGCTGAATCACTCAATTAAATTTTCTATGAAACTTTTCTGTTGTGTGTCAAGAATTAGCCATACAATTGTGAGGATACTTAACGGAACTTTCTTCACTTTTGTTGTTTGTATGGTTAACTACGCTTAACTATGGTCCGACTATTTGATCCTTACTTATTATTGTTCATTAACGTTGTTCATTAAAGATTGTGTCCTAAATTGTGTCAAATAACCTTTTTTTTTCTTACTTTCAAAGTTGACAAAAGATTTCACTTTAAATAAAAGATGCGCTGCTATAAGTTAGTTTTATTTAAGACAACAAAAAAGCACTGTGCAGGTGCTCTGAAGTGCTTTTTTGCTTTTTTAAGACTGAAAGTATACTGTGAATAATAATTTTGGTAGGTACTTAGTTTTCCTGTTGTATGTTGGTATTACATTGCATGTTCATGTCTAAAATAATATTTGTTGCATACATTGATTATGTTTATGTTCAGTTCAGTTTAAACTAAGTACATAACATATTTAGACCGTGGAAAACTGAACCCAGTACAAATGCTGCAGAAAATCTCGATAATCAGTCCGATTTATTCGGTAAACATTTTACTGCAGAAATGCAGCAATTAGTTTTGAACGTGTACAACAATATCACAAAAAAACTAGAACCACGTGCAGCGTTTAAAATAACTTCAGCAATAAAAAAAAGTAAGTTACACCAAGATCAATTGTATTATCACAATAAAGATTGTTAATAAAGGTTTTATTTCCAAGATTAAGATGGGTCGAGCCAATTCAGAAGGTATATGTGCGTTACCTTGTTTAGTATAATCTTTCCCTTTCATATTTAGCAACAAAAGAAGTTGTAAAATTCCACGTCAAGTGCGTTTTCGTCGTCGTAAATGAAACAAACTATACCAATTATATAATCAGGTCCTTTAAAGTGGCTTACATAATATTTCGCTGGTTTTGGTTGTATCATAAATATGCTTGTAAAATATGGTTGTAAAATTGAACTTAATTATTTGATATCAGTAGGTACATGTGCTTATAGTAAATTTTATTTCCAGACTGGGCCTCCATAGCCACTGTATCAGTTTTGCCAGCCATTGAAGGATTTCCCTTTTCAAATGTGAAATCTATTGCGGATGGCTACGTGTCTAACTCAACGGGTATACCTTATTTCTACATGTCACCTTTGGATTTCACTGCTCGAGACTTATCGGTAAAGTAATCCTTTCTTTAAAATCAATAACATATTTACACGCCGACACGTTGGCCTAGTTGGGAGTGAGCCTGCCTCCGAAGCTAGCGGTCTTGGGTTCAAATCCCGGTAAGAGCAGATATTTGTGTGATGAGCGCGAATAGTTGTTCCCGAGTCTTGGATGTTTTCTATGTATTTAAGTATGTATTTCTGTATATAAGTATGTTTATCGTTGTCCAGTATCCATATAACAAGCCTAGAGCTTAGTTTGGGACTAGGTCAATTTGAGTGAGATTGTCTCCTGATATTTAATAATAATAAATAATAAATATCACAAGACAATGTCACACAAATTGACCTAGTCGCAAACTAAACTCTAGGCTTGTACTATGGGTACTAGACAACGATAAACTTATATAGAGAAATAAATACTTAAATACATAGAAAACATCCAAGACTCAGGAACAAATACTCGCGCTCATCACACAAATATGTGCGCTTACCGGGCATTTATTTATTACTTATGCCAGACGATAGGACTTAAAATTTGACGAGGTAGTTAGCCTATGTAGTTGTTAGTGAACTAGCCAGGCCCTAGTTACCCTGCCTGCATGAAGCTAGCCTTGGGTTCGATTTCTGGGAAGGGTAATTATTTGTGTGCATGAATATATTTTCCTAGTTTTGGACGTTTTCTATGTGTTTAATAATGTATATTTCTATATATTATACGTTTGTCGTTGTTTAGTACCATTACCTATTGTGTAAGCCTAGGTCTTAGTTTGGGGCATGGTCAATTTATTGTTCGCCGATGTGACGATGACCCGACGCATAATGTATGTTATACGTATGTTAATGATAGGCGTCATACTCGTAAACAGGTGCTGTCTGTGGGGTCCGGTCTGTTCATGTTTGCAATATAACAATTATAATTGACTTCTTTGTTAATTTAACATACTTTAAAGTATTATTGCATTTTATTATTGAAAAAATGACGTTCTGCTGGCGTTTCTTGAGGCCTTTCTTTAATGATGTTCGTGTAAATCTTGTCCGAAGCGCTAGTAGATTCAGTCAATATTACCGACGTGTAAAAGAGTCACTTCATGAAGTCACTTCTTACTCATATGTAAAAAAAAAAGTAAAACGGCTCTCTGTTACTTGAGCGTCAGTGAAAGATCTGTAAAGTAAGTATATTACTAGTTAGGGCGTTATAAACGTTTATGAAGTGTTCTTAGTCTTACCCACGGTTCAAAAATGTAGTTAACTTATTAGGATTAATTAGTTTTTAAAAATAATTCCAAAAGCCCAAAGTTAGCTGTAAGATTTCTCTTAAATGGATAAGTTTGCCACAGTACAGTCGCGAACGTTAAATGAGGACCCATTAAAAAAAATGGCTTGACGTCGACATTGTAATTAGAGATTCAAAATCATTTGTAACTTACAACAAACTCAACCTTGATGTAGAATGTCAGATTGACTTTGGACCTAAGATGGCTCCTAAATTAATGTTCGTGACTTTACGTCCTTACTATGTGTTTATATATTGTTTTGTAAAGTAAATAATTTAGTTAACTACATTAACATAAGTACATATATGTGTACAGTCGAGCTCACAAGTACGAGTTTTTGCAGGCGGTCTGAACGATGACTTTTTAAAGCTTCATATCTTATGAAAACATAACACGACAATTATGTCGCGTATAAAGTTATTGCTCTCTTCCATAGCACTTTCCAAGAGCGTAAGAAAAAAAAAGAATGTTCCCTAATGTACCCATGAACACAAAAAATAATAATTTAAATGTAACTTTGAACAGAAAAACAGCCGCGCCACAGTCCTGGTCAGCCTGGAGGAGACTAGGTACTGCGAGACCCAGAATTGGGACCCTGAGGACCCTCGCTGCACGCGGCTCATGCTCACTGGAATCATGAAGAAGGTCCGTTTTTAAATTTTCTGATTTATCTCTTTGGTCAGTATTCAAAGTAAACACCCGTTTAGAACATCATTTTTATTATATTACGACACGACACGTGACCCTGCCTCCGAAGCCAGCGGTCCTGGGATATTTGTGTGATGAGCGCGAATATTTGTTCCTGAGTCTTAAACGTTTTCCATGTATTTAAGTATATATTTCTCTATATAAGTATGTTTATTGTTGTCTAGTACCCATACTCGTAGTACAAGCCTAGAGCTTAGCTTGGGACAATGGTCAATTTGTGTGAGATGGTCCCCTGATATTAATTTTATATTTGTACTTACATTTCACGATTACAAATGTGACTCATCAAAATTGACAACTAATCTTGAATTAGTTGACCAATTGTATTGCTATTATTAAATTCGTTAGCTGATTTAATAAGGTTCAAAATGGTATATAACAAATGTTTGTACATATCGTAGTTTAAAAAAGTTTAGTACCTATTTTATTAAATCATTGCCGACGCATTCATATGGTATTTTTAAATACTAAACTATTTTAAACTATGATATGGCGTTAGGTTGGATTGCAAACAAACAACCCCTCAATGTAGGGTCTGAACGGTATATTAAAATGAATCATGCTGTTTGTCAGCGCTAGGAAATGTAGTAGTCAAAGCATTCTATACTCTATTAGTAACAACATTGAATTTAAAATGCTTCAATTATTGTTATGCAGTTAGCCGCCTTCTTTGGTATAACGGCAGTTCAGAGGTTGTCCAATGTTATCTACAGGTTAGACAAGGCACTTCGGAGTACACGTTTGCAAAGGGCGCCTTGTTTGAGCGGCATCCGGCCATGGCCAACTTCCCCCCAGGTAATTTCATACAAATAATAATTACATACATAACATCACGCCTTCATTCCCAGTGTGGGGTAGGCAGAGCTCCAGAAATACCAACAACTAAAAATACGTTATATTATAATTCTGTAACCACATTTTGCATAATTAGGCCAAGAAGTTTACTAGTGTATTAATGACAGGTTGAAATCCCATCGCCTACCAGTACTTCAAGCCCTCATTCCCTTAGTCGCCTCTTACGACGTCCACGGGAAGATATGGAGTGGCACCATTCTAACCCGGCAAGCGAATAATAAAATAATAACTTAGTTGTCTAAGGGTAAGGGCATTAGGGTATTAGTATATTCGGGTTTTGAGATGTAGATAGGGTAGCCACCCGTCCTGGTTTCACCGGATTTGTCCTGGTTATGACGCCGTCCGTGTTTTGCCAATTTTTTTTTACTCTGCCAATTAACTGTAAGAAAACACTGTTGACCTGTCCGGGTTCCAAGCGCTGGATACCGGGGTTTTTGCGCTTCTTGTCCTGGTTACCAGATTTTAGAAATGCACTCCTAGATAGAGACGATACTGCCATGTTGTGATTTAATAGTGTTGTCTACGTACTCCCGAGTAGAGCTCGGTCGCCAAGGTGCTTAAGTGATAGGTAGGTATATGATAAGGCACATTTAGAACGGTCACTATAGAAAGAAAGGAAAAGTTTATTCGTGAAAAACGACAAAATAATTCATTTTTTTAACTTCAAACGTAATTTGTCACGAAATGGTCACAACTCAGCGTGATGCTGGCAGGGCCAGCGCTGTTCTTCCGTAGTGACCAGTATAGGCAATTTTGTAACTAACATACAAAGATCTGTTCTTAGGAACTATATTTCATCGATTTTAGTGACAAGAAAAACTGCATACATTCATTTAAAAAATAACTTGAACTCAGTTCCATGAAAATAGATGATAGATCCATCAACATTGGTAACGGCGCCAGTACTCGGCAATGGACCAATGATCAACACTGACTCTTGTTCAAAGAAGATAAGAGTTATTCAATTGTTTTGGAACAATCAATTTATAACCCTAAGATCTTTGAATTAAAAGCTTCCGACGATGTTGGTGCATGTCAGCTTAAAGTGTCGAACATTGGTGCCCTTACCTAGATTATAGATGTTGACGAATAGAAATACTTATTAATTTAAGTTTCATTTTTCAATACGACCGGGTTCGATTCTTGAACTGAGTACAAGTATTTTTAAATCTATGTACTTATGCAGTTTTTCTTGTCACTAAAATCGATGAGATAGATCCTGGGAACAGATCTTTGTATGTCTTACCGTTACAGACTTGCCCATACTGACCGATCTAATTGTGGCATCCTGTATAACAGAGGTTTAGTGCGGCGAGCTCGAAAACAAACCGGAGTAAACCATGTCATAAGACACGCACAATGTTATCGTGTCCCCGAGAATACGGGCGAGTTGTTTTTGTAAATCAACGCCAGTGGAACATATACAACGTGTTCCAAAATAATCCGTAAAAAGAAATTACGAAAGTAGTGTCAACCCTAGTATACTGTATACCTAAGATACTGAACTGACGTTATTTAATAATAATAAGGGTTGACACTTACTTTTGTAATTTCTTTTTTACGGATTATTTTGTAACACGTTGTATAAGCTGATTGATTATGTTTCGTAATTGATATTAGATTCACCTTGAAATAAATCCAAGACCAAGTGTCGCTGGTTAGCATTGCATTAATACGAGCCGGCAGGAGGACTAAGGGTCTCCCCACACCTATCGACGCGGAATCGACGCAAGCTGTTAAAAAACCTCTTTATGTCTACGCAATAAGAGCGAAAAGACGTCGATTGCCTCCGCCGTCGCCGGCCGACGTCAGCCGAGCCGATCCGCCGTTTGTTTGCTCTTATTGCTTTGATATAAAGAGTTTTTTGATCAGCTAACGCCGATTCCACAGGTCATACACAGAATAAGGTTACCGTCTTTCCCGTGGACACACCGAAACTTAACGTTTTTAAGGCCTAATTTTCTGGCTAAGCCCACCCACGCAAATACGCCGTCAGGACTGCTTTAGACCTATCATATAAAAACATAACTTATATGCACACAAGCTTTTAACTATTGAGCACAGGAGAGACAGCTTTTGTTTTTAAGAGTCTGTATGACCCAATTGCATCCGTAACTAGACGGATTAGTTTTCTCAACCAATTGTGTTGCCAGGGCCCGTGTTGGGCGGGGTAAGGCCCCTTACTTATAAACGTGGAATAGCCGTGGTGTAGCTTATGCCATGCTTTGTCCTTATATGTAATTGTGACATTAGCATCTAACAGAAACTGATAAAGCATGGCATAAGCTACCCCTAGGTTATTCTACGTTTATAAGTAAGGAAGGTAGATATCGTCACTACTTTGAAAAACCTCGTATCTCATATTTCGATTATAAACTTATGTTTATTCAAGTTTAAGTTTAAAATAGTTCATCACTAAATATGAGATGCGAGGTTTTTTCAAAGTAGTGACGTATGTGTTAATCCAGGGTATAAGCTATCTCCATACCGATTATCCGAATCCTTGCAGCCGTTGCGGCGTGAAAGAGGAACAAACTAACACACACACAAACTTTTGCATTTATAATATTAGTAGGATTACCCTCGTAAGACCTGTACCTACTCGCACACTCAGAAGCAATGAAAACCGGTCACTTTCTATAGAGATCCTGTACTAAGTGACCCGTTTCATTGCTCTTGACTATTGTATTATAGAAAGAAAGAAAGAACGAAAAAAAGAATAAAAAAAAACAATTATTCGTGACAAACAAAAAGTAACAAAATTCTGACATAAACAAAAGACCTGTGTTGTCACGAAATGGTTCCGACTCAGCGTTAAGCTGGCATTCAAACCAGCGCTGATCTTCCGTTGGAACCATCCAGCGCAGCCACGGCAGATCACACACACATAGCACAAGCACTAAACTAACTTAAACAAGACAAGAGAAAACAGTAATACAATTCAAAATGCAAACCAAAAACCAAAAACGAAACCTTGGGCATACCATTAAAACTTCCGATCTCAACCACACACGCACGCGCACGCACGCACGCACGCACGCACGCACGCACGCACGCACGCACGCACGCACGCACACACACACACACACACACACACGCACGCACGCACGCACGCACGCACGCACGCACGCACGCACGCACGCACGCACACAACACAAACACGCGATTTTATTTTGTTATGAAATGAATTAAGAAATTTGTTATTTGGTTCCATAAGAGTTGGTATTTTTGTTTGAATTTTTTATGTAAGTTTCTAAAATGTACGTATGCTTACCATGGGAGAGCGAGGTCTCCTGACACAGGTACTCTCATACTTGAAAGGAGATCTCAACCTTGTTAGTAGTTATGTAAGAAAGAAAATTATTAAACATTTTTATAATTTATCATTTATCATTACCCTTCCTTATAATCTGTGGACATCCCTTCTAATCGCACATACCGTGACATACCCTCCTCCTTATTTTAGTCCCTACCTTGTAATTGCAACGTTGCATATAACCCCTTTCAAATTTGGCATTACGTCCTCAGGTTAGTGATTATGAATGCTTTTAATTATTCATATTTTTTTTCAACAGATCACGACTGGTTCGTGGCCAAGTTGAAGATAGCCCAGATCGCGATGGTAGACTATTTTGGCGGCGCAAAATACATCCCCGTCAAAGACTACCTCGCTTACAACTACACGGAAATTTTGAACACCCCTTTGCGGCACATACTGTACGGAGCTCTTGATTAAATTGCGACTCTATTGTAACTTTAGTCCATCTTGCTTCTATATCGTATATAACAATAAAATATTGCAAACATAACGTCAACTATTTGACTTTGATATAGAAGCAACATGTTAAAGGAGCATTGACGTAATATACTTAATTTTACCATTCTTAAATATCCTGAGAACTAGTCACAACATCTGCTATAGATAAATAAAGATTTGTCCACATCGATAAGCACGTCGTTCATCACTAACGGCTACAATAAGACACACGCACGATATGCTCCGCTGTGCTCGCACTATTGCAGAAAAATAGTTTGTTACACTTAGCCATTGGGCCCATAACCTATATTATTATGACTTAACGGAGCTGAGTCTGTATTTTTTTAACCCTTTGACCGCCTGCGACTTCACATGCCCTAGCCAACGACGTAATATGATGCAACCGCGCCGATAGATAAATGTATGGAGTGTACTGATCGCTCGTCGTCCCCGGCACGAAACTCCGATGACGTGATTTGCCGGCTTTGGCGGTTAAAGGGTGAACAGCCTAAAATGTCCCACTGCTGCAGTCGCCCGCTACTGTCTCTATGAAATTAATACTGAGCAAGAAAATGTTTAGAGGAAACTAACCCAGTGCAACGGTTTTTTGTAATGTTTGTCCGTCTGTTTATTATTACATTTTAATACAATTTTCACAGTTTGGTGATCTGGGAGTACTACTTTCTATCCCAGATATATTGTGCATATAGTGTAGTACACAAGAAAGTCGTCGCTAATAAAATGAAAAGATTCGTGTAGCCAATTGACCAATTTAATATAATCAGCACAGTTCAAGACATCAATAAACTGACGAACGAAAATATATTTTAATTTTGACTGACGTTATCATGACAACAATCAAACAATTTAAAATGCAAATGAATTGTTGGGGCGTTGGTCGCTTTTGGGAGGTCATTATTAAATCAAAGTGGAATTATTGTCGAATAGTCATCGTGTTTATTTCGACGGTGCCCCCGCCAAACAAATTGATGTTGCACGTTTGATGTACGGAAAATTAAGTAGTGGGGAATCGTGGATTGGGAAAAGGTAACGTTCGAGATACTTCGTTTTCTTCACGTAAGAATGGACAAATTTACAGAAGTTTGAAAATGTGTAAATATTCTAATTATTTTTATTAATGTGTAAATATTAACTCGTAGAAGAGACACATGTTATTAATTTCTAATTTTGACTTCGATTAACCCTTTGAACGCCAACGACCCCTAAAGTGGTCATGAGCTATCGTGCCTACAACGCCACCGACCGTGAGTGACGCATTTGTACTTGTAAGGCGTTCAAAAGGTTAAGGATAACGTGTAAAATAATTCTAACTTAAAAAAACTAAATGTAGGCCATTTATGCCTCTATTTTATATATTTTTGAATTATGTATTTAATTATATTAAACTACACTCATAAGAATTGTGATATTACGAAGATGAGCCAAGAGGTTATTTTTGTAAGTAAAGGATTTTTACAATTTACAATAAAACATTTTATAAAATTAATGTTTTTTTTTTATTATAGGTCGTACATTCGGAATGACATTAAATAAAAGCACCATTAGCCCGATAGACCCTTTAAGAGCTATCTGTTAGGAGTTAAATTAACTTACCTTATGAAACATATTATTGTTTTTTTATATTAATTTATCTAACCAACTGGATTGCTTTATATTCACTCCTAATTGCTTTACTATTATAAATTCATTGATTGATGCGTGACTTCATTAGTCGAAAGTCAACGCATATAAAGGTGAACAACTGTGAAGGACCTGGGCCATTCTACTGCGTTAAAACGATATCGTCTTTGAAGTGTTTTAGCATCGATTTTAACTCGGCCGCCATAATTATCAATGACATAAGAGTTATCAAAACGTTGACAATACGGAAACACGTCAAAGACGATATCGTTATTACCATGTAGAATCCCAGCCCTGTTGGTGATCGAACCAGTAATGGACAAGGTCCAATGATGGACACTTGACTCTTGTTTTACAGACAATAAAGGTTATTCATTTGTTTTGCAACAATCAATTTATAACCTTATGATCTTTGTTAAGAGTAAAGTGCCCATTATTGGTACCTGTCAGCTTAAAGTGTCCAACACTGGTGCGATCACCCTAGCACAGGTAATTGGGCGTTTTCCAAAAAAAGTGTACATCGTTAGGAAAATTTAACTTTTTCCATTTCGTCACGAAAATTAGCCATACACTTAGATACGTTAATTTTTTTGACAAAATGGAAAAAGTTAAATTTTCTTAATTTTTTCTTTAACGATGTACACTTTTTTTTGGAAAGCGCCCAATTTACTTTAGTTTTTCACCTGTTATTATGAAGTAATAAATCCTTCATGCTAATTGGCAAAGTTACCCCTTGGATATGTGCAAACATAAATACTAGGTAATTACTAGAAATGTTATTCATAATGCAACACTCCCATAATAATATAACAGGTACTATCAATCATTTAAACTAAATACCTATTCTACACGGTCGGAACAACCATAAAAATCAACAGAGACGTTTTTTTCCCACTTGATGTCTACACGTGTTTTTTATCAAACAACTTTGCATGTGCAACTTACCCAAATATTAGCCTCCAAAATTAGTTACAGGCACCTAGCGATCAAAGAATTATCACCTCTACTGACTTGAAATAAAGGTCATGTAGCCAATAATTGGTAGGGTGCCAACAACGAGATTGTTTTACCCCATTTTCATTTAAAGTCTATTTCAGAATTACTCGAGTCAATTTAAAATCTAAGTTTTACCTACCTATATGCAAAATCGTACAATTGCATATGTCGTAGTTTCTGTTCATGGACCCCTTCAACAAAAACCACAATAACATTATTTAAATTAAATAATGCTTCGTAATTTTCTGTCACATCACATTCAAGCAGTCGCTAACCCTGGGCCTCTATTCTACTGCGTTATAACGATATCGCGTTTGACGTGTTTTAGAATCGTTTATGTCACAGTCGCCATTATTGCAAATGACATAAGAGTTATCAAAACGTTGACAATACGAAATCACGTCAAATACCGTTATTGCCGTGTAGAATCCCAGCCCTCAGTTCCTATATTCAAAATGCCTCGTTTAAATGTAGCGTCTCGTTAAAATTTGACACATTTTGTACGTAGCAAATGTCAAATTTTAACGATGCGTTACATTTTAACGAGACATTTTGAATATAGGAACCCAGGATTAGACCATAGACTTAAGACCGTATGAACGTGGACGCAAGAGAAGTACAAACCCTTAGGCCAATTTAAGGCATTACACTGTAACGACTGTACTTTAGCTATAGTGCGTTTACGACCAAGGGAGAAAGGCACTAATGACACATCCATACACACAAACTACCGTTGTAAATTGTACTACTTACATATGCGTTTATATGGATTCGCTAATAAAAATACAGCAAATTACTCCCCTCCTAAACTAATAAGCAGTATCTCAAATTCAATGGCCAAAGCAGATTCAATCCTATACTGTTAGTAGTAAGGTTGCATTTGCTACAGGAGTTTTGTCAGAGATACTGCCTTTTGTGCCAGCAGGGCAGATTACAACAATTGGACTTTTCCGTTACAATGAACACAGGAGGCGATAGGACGCGGGGTGATCCCACTGCTGGTGTAAGCATGATGAACCAAGGCGTTCACTGGCTCCTCGCTCACTTTCTTCACTTCCAACGGCATACCCATTATCTGTAAGATTACAGGGAAATAAATCAAATAATCTATAAATAACATCAATCAATACTGATAACAAATGGTTATTACCATTTCAAATTTTAAAAAACTTAGCCCATCATTAAAGGTTTTGTTTTTCTGAGGAAAAATTGTTATGTAAATAATTACACTAACAATAAAGCAAATATCAACCAGACAAAGTGTTTATATGAATCATTGACTCATTGCACTTACGTGAGCTGCGGGAGGTTGTTTACCATTGAATTGTGCAACAATAACATCAGTATTATTAAGCGAGGTACGAATCTTAGCGGCGCAGCCTGAGGTATGCTCGCCCCAAGCGGCGAGCTGCTCGCGAGCCAAATTATTGCACATAAACATACTCGGGTGAGGCAGCGTGCTCGCCGCGAGCCGACCGTTTATCATAATTCACTGAATTATTAACAAAAAGTAGAAGAAATCGTCTCGGTGGTGGAACGGCCCAGCAACTTTATCAAATTTGTACGCGCCTCGCCCACAGACAAGTTAGAACTGGTCGTTCTGCCCGCAGCACGCTCGGATACACGTCAAAATTACGCGAGGCACGCACACCAAGGCGCCTTTGAGCACGTTAAAAAGACCGACTCATTGAGCAAAATAGGTGAGCCGTGCGTGCCTCAACCCGAGGCTGCTCTAATTCGTACCCAGCTTTTGACTTACGTTTTCTGCATTCTTTTCTCCCTCAGTATCAGCTGGTAGACTCTTCAAGTAGCTGATATCAGGCTTGTCATATGTACTGCTAACATTTTCCGACAACTTTAGATTCACCAGAGCCAGGTCTATAATGTTTGAAGAATGAGGCATAGAAGTATTCAAATTGAGGTTCCCTATAGGCTGGTTGTAGACTTTGGTGTTGCCAACATACTCTGATATAGCTATGTTTTCCAACCACTTCTCGTGTAGACTATAAAGGTTCTTGTATGTGCAAAGCATCATATCCCTTGTTCTACACCTTTCATCTAGTAACTGTTTTATTGCTTGTTGTAAATTGACTGTCTTCTCATTGAGAACTTTCTTCCAGTTGGCTAGTTCTTCTACCATCAGGCTAAAAGTCAAATAGTTTTAATTGATTAAATTTGTCATTAAAAAAAAAGATTTAATTATACATAGTCTTGTTTACCTATTTAAGGTGGTTGCAATAATTTCAAAGAGTGAAATAATATACAAAATACCTGCTGGCAAGAAATTTGCTTCTCCATACTTCACACTGGCCCGCAAGCCACTCGGTTTGCTCCTAAAACAAGACTTCATTAATCACACTAATTTTCATACAAATTTTAGCATTCAAACTCTAGTATAAGGAAATAGATAATGTTGAATCTTCTTAATTAACTAATAAAAAAGGCTCATATTCTTGTGTCTCAAGGTTCACATCTTTAATTTTATTCTTGAACAAAACATTCATTTTCAATCATGAGCAACAAGCAAGATCATGTCCTGTCTCTGTCACCGGAAATCTGGTAGCCCAAGGCAAAGTTGGCATGCATTATGAAATGACTGGTCAGAGACTTCTAAGGATAAAGTGTTGGAGGGAGAGGCCTTAGTCTAACCGTGGAAAACTTTAATATATATTATATTAAATAAAAAAAAAAAAAATCACACATACCTGATGTGTCGATAAGTGTTGTGCAGAGTTGAGCAGAGCAGTAGCTAAATGTTTCTTGTCATCATTGAGGGACTGCACCTGGGTCTCCAAGTCCTCGCCCATAGATGCCACCAACATGGTCTTCAATTCTTTATTTACCTGCCAACAATAAATTTTATGTACAATTTCTTGGGTATATTGATTGTTCTTTATTCCACTTCTATTTTTCCAAATCATCCACGGTTGTTAAATGTGAAATGTGTGAAATCTACCCTTTATGCATGCAACTTCAGCAAAATATAATATCTTATAATAATAACCTCATAACACAGAAATGCCTTTTAACCCGTGGAGCGCCCTATGAACACCATATGTTTGTAACAATATTTGAATTTGGAAATCAGAGTGGTTCCAATTAAGATTGATATTGTAATACACATATATAATAGTACAAATTTCAAAATTGAAATAATTTAATAGTTTCTTGTAGTTATTTAGTTTGAGTTCTAAACGAATTAGTTTACACCGCCTGCCATGAATTTGTGTCCTCAGCTATTTCTCTTACAAGGTTGTCTGGAAGAGATCGCTATTTAGCGGTAAGACCGACTGTTGTATACCTATGATTTAAATGTACTGTTCCATGTTCTGTTTTAATTTTTTTAATTTTTGGTGTTCAAGAGTATTTGTATTGTATTGTATATATGCCATGGCACTCCACAGGTTAAAATGCCACTTTAAATGACATACATATGTTCTGATCTCAATTAATGTTATCTTTGGACCAGACATTATGAGGTTAACTTAATCACAGAATACATCCTGTAAAAAACTTGTCATATGTTTGATAGTTTTTAATAAAACAGAAGTAAAATAAAATGTCAGGATATTTAAAAATGAAGGTTTGAAGTTACATTATCTGTATTTCCTCTCAAATGAAAGGGTGCTCGATTTTAGTGCTTTGTTGTAAAGATCCAGAACTTATAAGAGCTGATAAGCTAAGCAGGGAATTCAATCACCTGAACTTGTTGTTTAAGCTGATCCTTCAAAGATTCATTATCCTGCAGCAATTTATCAATGGTCTTTTGCATTTCAACCTTTTCTGGGTTCAATTTGTCATTGTCTATTGCAGGACATTCCCCTGTTGATGTCAGTTTCGGCCTTGGCTTGTACTCATTCAGTTTTGTATCCATTTGGGACATTTGAGATATAAGAGTGTTAATGTCCATGTTATTCTTTGATTTTTTTGACTTGGAAACTGTTTGGGGAACTATTGGCTTCGTAGCGGCTGGATAGGGCTCGTACGGTACAAATTTAGGGCTTTTAGAGTGTATATGTGTTTTCTTCTCTGTTTTAGTGACATTAGTAGCATAAACTTGTATTAGCCGGCTTGGTGGAAGGGTTTCTTTGCGACCGGCGCGGACGGTAGGCTTAAGACTGATTTTGCGAACAGTCTCTGTGGTAATTTCGTCGGATTCCATCCCATCGCCTGCAGTTCTTGTTTTACTCATGATTTCTGTAATTTAGGTACATGTAGAAATTCTGTATGTTTGAAATAAGATACTGTATAAATTATAATTATTAACATGCAGCACCAATTTTTCAAGGTAAATAGAGCGGAAAAATAAGGAGATTCACTTACTAGGGTGGTAAGGAGTTAAGTTATCCATGGAGCGAAAAGAAGTTAGTAAAAAGATTAATCAAACAATATTTTTGATTAGCTTACTCAAATTAAACAATACGAACGTTACTGGATGGATATTAATCAAATCACAATGTATTGAAAAGTTACATAGGTTTATTTTGACAAGTAACCACGTCTATTAACAACAAATATTATATTACTTATGTACACAAAGTTATTTTGCTATTGGTGTTATTGGTAACGACATCTTTTCTGGACTTTAGAGCAAATTAAGTTCATTACGAACGAACGTGAACCTTAAGTAGAAAAAAATAAAGGCTGCTTGCATTGCAGAATGATTAGTTTGAGGTGTAATTTTTGCAACGTATCAAGTGAAAAATAGAAACCGTCACTGTCAATGTCAAGTTGACATTGACATTGACAGACGTGAATTGACATTTGATACATGGCTGCCAACCTCGGTAGCATTTGACCTACTTTTAAAAAAGCTGCGGATGAACTCTTGATGTTAAAATGGAAATAATGCCTTTAATATTATACCATAATATTGTAGTATTAAATCCTTGTTTGATTTGTGAGCAAATACTATAATGGGATACGCAAAACATTTAATAAAATATCTATCTATCTAGGTTGCTGTTGAAGATATCCTTGCGGAAAGCCTATATGCAGCAGTGGTTCGGCTGAAATGATGACAAACATGACGATATAGTCTGGCAAACGAAAGCTGTCCCCGAGAAGGAGCGCAAAAATCAAAAAACCTGCAGCTGTTTACTCTGACTGTACACTGAATAAACGGAGTTTGATACTATTTAATTTCCTGATGTCTTCACGTGAATGTTGGAGTATCAACTCCGTTTATTCAGTGTACAGTCAGTGTAAAAAACCGCACTTTTCTTGATTTTGGCGCTCCTTCTCGGGGACAGCTTTCGTTTGCCAGACTCTAGTCTATTCGCCACAAAAAGGCCACAGAATGCCTCTGCTCATCGGTCAAAGATGTCTTCAGAGTATGTCCAATATTTCTTTATTTAATCTATATTGCCCTAAAAAGGCACAAATCACCATTAATGCCTACTGACATTCTCTACCAGTGAACCAAATAGTCATACAGAAACTAACATAAAGCGCACGGAAAAGCAAGACAAAAAACTAAGAAGATATTCAAAAAGAACAAAATTCTTTAACAGATGCATATCGCGTATTTTTTGTTGATTTATTTATAATTATTATATAAAAATGCGTACCTACATAAATAAAATGCAACAAAATATATTGTTGCCAACAATATATTCTAAATATCCCACAGCTGTCGTCATTTCTGATTGGAAGCTTTAGGTACACTCTCGACAATGTTGGGCAAGGCGGACATGCTACCCTTTTCTATCTTTTTATGTTTCAGAAGGATGGCAAACGTGCCTCGCCCAACCTCAGCGAGAGTGAGCTAGCATTAGATCACAAGTATTCGTTATTTGTAGGCATTTGTAGGCAAATAGTGCTTGCAATTTATGAATAAGCGCCCATACACATTACTTACATTTATCTACATTGACACACAGCTAGACTACTTCAATTTCAGTGACAGGGCGAGAATACATGGAAAGAACAGTTACCTCACTATTGTGCCAAGTTCTTCAGATTTTTCTTAATAAAAAGTGCTATTAGGGACATATTAAAAACACACAATAGATTCTGAAAAAGCTTTATTGCAATAAATAAAAACCTACTATCCCAACAGACAACCAAGTTTAAGTCTTGAGTGTTAAGTCTAATTCCCCACTAGCTTGTAACTCTTTTATTATATCTAGCCCGCCAATCAGTTCACCCTTGACATACAGTTGAGGGTATGTCGGCCAATCAGAATACTCCTTGAGACCTTGACGAACTTCCTCATCGGTTAAAATATCGAAGGTGGAATAATCAACCCTGAAACACCAAAAGTATTGTAGAAAAATTGTCTGACTCACAGGTCTTTTCAGACATGGGATAACTGATAGATATAACACTAAGTACCTTTTAGCAACTAAGGTCTATAAGTAAAAATGAATAGGTATAAAATTAACTAGGAAGAAATTGGAGAGGATTTATTGACTAAGTATAAAAATGCCGACATTCAAATACGTAATTTTTCGAAATTAGGTAGTGTTGACGGAGCTCTGCTGCCGCGGAGCTCTTATTTCTGGGTGGTTTGGCCCTCCGGGCAACAGGCCCGGAGGGCCAAACCACCCAGAACTGACATAACGTAAACCTACCTACGTATTTAAATGTCGGCATTTTTATGCTTAGTTAATAAATACTTCTCTCCAATTTTCTTTCTAGTAATTTTTATACCTAGTATTTTTTTCTTATAGACCTTAGTCGCCAAAAGGAAAAAGTACTCAAGCAAAGATGGGTAATCTAAAATCACCCAATTTTACTCTTGGGCCATGAAGCATTATCATTAGCGCAATAAAGGTTTTCCACTGTAACGGAATAAATAAATAGTAGTAGTAGTAACTAGAAAAAATCCCTTAAAGGGATAAGTTATCTTTGTACATGCCTATTTTCTGTTTACTTTGTACTTTTACGTGACTGCGGCTAAGCCCAATTGATGGAATGCTTAAATGCTAACTCAATAAATATTGAAATCTCTCTAACTGCAAGTCACAAATTATTGTACATATAGTTATAAAAAAATATTTATCAATTTTTAAGACTTATTGAACTATGAACATCCATGTCAAACTGTTAGTTTTATCTACTGTTCATGTTATTATATTATCATCTACAATCGGTAATAATCCTATAATCAGTGCACATGGCCAGTAATCTCAGATAATTATTCGGCAACTTCGGTTCTAGTTAGGTTTAGGCATATTTTATCGACTTTTTATAATTCTTTTAATGTCAAAGTATTGTATGTGATATAAAGGGATGGAGACGGTTGGAGGAGGCCTTTGAGCTAGGCCGTAGTACGGCTAAACCGAAGCGATTTAACCACGTGACTTAATACTTACTTGATAAAAATGTCACGCGGTTTAAAAACACGGTGGTTTAGCCGTAGTACGGGTGCGACGGGATTACTACTGGAGTGCGACCACGGGTGTGCGAAGTACTATTGTGCGACATCTCTAATGAACGACAGTGCAGTTGTGTGAAGAGAAAATGTGCGAAATACTATTGTGCGACACTTCTAATGAACGACAGTGCAGTTGTGCGAACTGATAGTGTGCGACGTATCACTGTGCGACATTTCACTGTGTGACAATACTATTGTACAACAGTACCGTTGTTCGACGTTACAGTGTGCGACAGTAAAATTGTACGACAGTAAGTTTGTTCGATGTTACAGTGTGTGACAAGTCACTGTGCGTCAATACTATTGTACGACATTACCTGTGTGCGACGTTACAGTGTACGACAACACAAAAAAAAATTAAGACAAAGTAGAAACAAGGCCCAGGGCCTCTTTTCTTCTCGGTAAAAGCATATTGTCATAATTTTACTATCGTATCGACAAAGTTATATTATTTACTTGACAGAATAATGGCGGCCGTTTTAAAAACATTACAATAAGATAAAAGCAATATTGTAAAACCAAGTAGAAGAGAAGCCATGATTATGAAATTCGACACTGTCCAAAAATAACCGCGTAGGCAAGAGGATATTTTAAAACGGTATACTTAGTACCCTTAAATCCGATATTAAATCTTATTGCTATAAACAGGCACTTCTTTTACAAGTTTATATGTCTAAAGGTGCTAATGAGGTGTTTCACATTGGAATATAAAAAAATATAGTAGCGTCGCACAATCGTTAAATCTTACACACATTCAGCACAACTGATACTCCGCACACGTGAAGTGTCGCACAGTCGTAAATCGCATAATCATACTTCAAACGAATGATACTTCGCACAAATGAAGTATCGCATAGTCGTACATCTCATAATCATACTTCGCACAAATGATACTCCTCACAAATGAAGTATAGCAAAGTCGTACGTCGTATAATCATACTTCGCACAAATGTTACTCCGCACAAATTAAGTGTCGCATAATCGTACATCGCATAATCGTACTTTGCACAAGTGATACTCCGCACAAATGAAGTGTCGCACAATCGTACATCGCATAATCGTATCTCGCACAAATGATACTTCGCACAAACGTGTGTCGCACTCTAGTAATAATCCCGGGTGCGACATATACCTACAGTGAGGCAGTCTTGATTTCTTTAGGTGTAAATTTTAATATTACAAGTATATGTATAATCAATGTAAGTCATGGTTTAACTCTTTACCGCGGAAAAATAATTAACTCTAATTAAGTGGTCGGGTGGACCTCAAAAGGGTATGGCCCTTTTGAGGTCCACCATTGGACCACAAACGTGGAGATTTTTGCGAGTGGGACTTTTAATCCACCAGTAAGGAAATAAAGATCAATTATCTTTGCTCCTTGTCCGAAGCGCTAGTAGATTCACTGCATATTACCGCCGTGTAAAAGAGCCCTCATGTGGCCAATTTACTGAATAAATGATTGAATTTGAATTTGCTCTTAAATGCCATTTTCAATTTTGAAACAAATTGAAATTAACTTTATTAAAATAAAGTTAAAACTAAATTGCCTTGATTATGTATCTCCTATGGTACACCAGTAGCGAAAGTTAATTAAAATTATTAATATATAATAAACTAGCTGTAGCCCGCGACTCCGTCCACGTAGAACGATAAAACATAGCCTATGTTACTCAGTGATAATATAGCATTCTACTGGTGAAGGATTATTTTAAACTAGCGGCTTCACCACGCTGTAAATTATGACTTTCACGGAAATAATTCGAATTTTTCTCGCCTTAAAAACCATCCTTGGACTTCAACAAACATTAAAAAAAAGAATTGGTAAAATTGGTCCAGGCGTTCTTGAGTTATGCTCTTACCAACAAATTTTGTGATTAATTTTTATATTATAGATTGGTC